>CP136059.1:414132605-414793633 GCA_032464435.1 Aegilops umbellulata | reverse complement strand
CCTGCCTCCTAGGAGTAAAACTTCCTTATTGACGACCCCCCGCACCCTCCCCCACTCCACCGCTGCCGACGACCCACCGCACCCTCCCCCGCTCCGCCGCCGCCGCCGACACCCCGCACCTTCCCCCGGCCCGCTCCACCGCCGCCGCCGACACCCGCACCCTCCCCACTTTTTGAAGATAGTTTCAAATTTTTTTTTGATGATATTTGATGATATCTTCTGTTCTAGTCCTCATGAAAACAACAAATTTGATAAAAAAACAAATTAGTAGATGCAACAAGAAATAATGAAAAAAATTACTAATGGCGCACCAGAGGAGGGTGCGCCATTGCTATAAAAAAATACTAATGGCGCACCAGAGGGTGGTGCGCCATTGCTATAGTGTCTAGCTGGATACCCCTTCGCCCGATCCCCCCTTCCCTCTCCCTCGCGAGATCCCCCTTCCCTCCCCCGCCGCCACACCCGCTCCGACGACCCCCGGCCCGCTCCACACCCGCTCCGGCTCCCCCGCGCCCGCTCCGACGACCCCCGCGCCCGCTCCACACCCGCTCCGGCTCCCCTCGCAGCCATCCCCAAGGTGAGCTATCTGGGCTAGCTAGGGTTCACCGCAAGCAAAGAAAGAGAGGAATAAATCCTCCCGTCCCCCCGCCCCTTTGCTGAATGTCGATGGAATCAAATTTGCCGCCCCGCAGGTGAAGGAGGATGGTGCTTTCCTGCCGTGGCTGCGGAGCAAGACCGGGTCCGCCATCTCGTCGGCGCTGCGCATCGGGACCTCGCCGCTGGGAAGGTTTGTTCTTGGCTACTGTCGATTTGCTACATAGAGCAGAGCATAGCAGAGCAGAGCAGTAATAGTATCCTTGTTCACGTCGCAGCCGATCCAGGGGGGACTGCACCGGATCCGCCATCGCCGAGGAGCCGCACAACACAGGATCCACCTCGTCCTCTTCCTTGGGTCGCCGTCGTCTTCCTCAACTCCGGCCACCTCAATTCCGGTCTCCGCTCCACCTCTGCTCCGTGGTTCAGTACACTAATCCTATTGTCTTTGACTACTTGATTTAACTTGCTGTACTTCCCACTACAAGTTGATTTACTGAATATGCTACTCTAGTTCCCGGAGCTTGCTGTTTCTAGTTTGTGCATCACTATAAGAGGAGTGCATTTTTCTAGGTTCTCTCACAATCTCCATATGTTAGTTTGTTATCTTTTATACTACAGTACAACAGGTTAACAGTTTGAAAGTCAGACAGTGAGGCTTTCTAGTGTATGGTCCTAACACACAACAATTTTATTAGTGAGGCTTTCTAGTGTATGGTCCTAACACACAACAATTTTATTAGTGTGTGTACAAGATCAGTAAGATAATAGCTTGCTGTTTAAGCATCGTTGCAGTCAAACTCTGGAATATTTACAACGAAAATGACCAAAGGTATGGCCAGTGCCATCAGGAAATCACAGGTGAACCAATGCATCATAATGGAACACTAAACTGACAACTCCATCATATGTATCACCAATCTTCTTGATTAGTGATTATCTGAATTAGTTTGTAAACTGTAGAGGTGGTTAGGCTCTGGTTAAAAATAAAAACAATAATAGAAGTTTTGTATTTTCTAAGTAAAAAAACCCCACATATGCACCAGGATGTGATCTGTCAGAACCAAATTAGACCTAGCTCTGCATTAGTTGTTGCATACTTTTTTACAAGTGCTGCAAATGCATACTTTTTTTTACAGAATGGTGTCATAATCAGAACAAAGCTGCTGCAAATGCATACTTTAACAGAATGGTGTCATAATCAGAACAAAGATGCTGCAAATGCATACTTTTTTTTACAAGTGCTAACGGAGAATATCAAAGCAGAGGCTGCCCTTTATTGGTGATCCCAATCACCTAGGATGTCCACTAAGACCATTGTAACATAAACTGAAAACCACCTCCTAGGAGGCATGTAATTTGTCCTGTTGTAGCAGCAAAACTTGTCAAACAACATATTGAATTATTGGAGGATGACCACGATGAAACTATGATGCAATATGGTAGTGATGATGAAGATCACACTGGTCACAATATTGGTGATGATGACGAGTAGTTCTTATTATCTTGTATGTTCACGTCTCTAGATTTTCAGCAAAGATCATGCTGAAATTCTTGTTCCTTGAGATTGTCGGAATGTCGATTAACTTCCGTTCCGGCAAATTCGGGTACTCCATATGTCCTATTTTCAGCAAAGATCATGCTGAAATTCTTGTTCCTTGAGATTGTCGGAATGTCGATTAACTTCCGTTCCGGCAAATTCGGGTACTCCATATGTCCTATTTTCAGCAAAGATCATGCTAAAATTCCTGTGTGTGTGTGTAGTTGCTTGTTTTTACTGTAGTTGTGGCTGCTTTCTTCTTGTATCATAAAAATATCTCTTCTGCTGCTTATCAGAGATGGCGGGAAGCAGCCACCGCCGCTCTGCGACACTGCAGTACGAGTCGATTAACTTGGGACTTCAGTATCATCCATGACGCAGGTATATAAAATGAGAGATCTCCCCTAGCTTCACCCATCTCATTATGATATCTGTTGTTTGCCTACATCACTCATTGTCCCAAACTGCAGAGGCTGCCTGACAGTTTTAAGAACATGCTGATGGGTGAAGATCCGCCAAATAATGTGAAGGTGCGACAGGCCGACAGCGGGTTTCGCAGGCTGTGGAATGTGGAGTTGATGATTAAGGAGGGCCATATGTACTTGTCTCGTGGGTGGGAGAAGTTCTACCGTGCCTACGACCTGCGGCTAGGGTACTTCCTTCTCTTCAGGTACGACGACGACGCCACCACGCTCATCGTGAAGGTGTTCAACACGACTATGTGTCGCATGCGCTACGCTGAAGATTATGATGCCGGTACGTTCTACCTCTTCTTATTCCTCTACATTTGGCTTTGTCTCACATTGATTGTTAACGGTCATTGTTGCATTTGGACAGGTAATGGGAGCAGCAGCAGCGACAATGGCTACAGCCAAAGCAGCAGCGACCATGGCTGTAGCGAAAGCAGCAGCGACCATGGCTGTAGCGAAAGCAGCAGCGATTCTGGCAGCAGCATATACAACAATAAGGATGGTCCGGACTAGAGTGCGGGAGAAGAGGAACAGAGTGGGGATGAGGAGCTGCAGGATGACCTAGCGCTGGTGGTGGCTGACCAAGGGCAAGAGATGGAGGTGGCTGAGGATGACCTAGCGATGGTTGTGCCTGAAGGTGGCCTCGCGATGGTGGTGGTGCCTGACAATGACCACGCACTGGTGGTGGCGCCGGCGATCCCATAGCTGGGCGACATGAGCACGCCAATTGAGGTAGAAGACTACATCCCAGTGCCTCCACCGCCTCCACCGCCTCGCCGCTCTTGGCGCATCAGGCTGAGGAAGGAGAAGGAGAAGAACAATGCATGAGAACTGAACGGTGTTGGATGAACAATGTGAAACTTTTGTAATATGTAACGATGGAACTATGTGTTGGCTATGTATGTATATATGATGGAACTTGTGTGTTGGCTATCTATGTATATATGATGGAACTTGTGTGTTGGCTATGATTGTTATATGGATGCTTGTTGTATATCTCATAGGTGAAATAGTGACCTGAGATTAAGAAAAAAAAATAAAAAAATTGTTACTAATGGCGCATTACTGTGTGGTGCGCCATTAGTATAGCATACACTAGTGGCACACCGTGGGTAAAACTAATGGCGCACTGCCTGGTGCGCCATTAGTATACCAGAAACTAATGGCGCACCAGTGGTGCACCATTAGTAAGATATACTAGTGGCGTGCTACTAATGGCGCACTGGTAATGCGCCATTAGTAGGCAAAACCAGTGCGCCATTAGTAGGCCTTTTCCTAGTTGTATAGCATGCGTGGCAGAGGGGGGGCATCGGCTACAGTTTAGTGGGCACACGGCTTTCGTGAGTGAACCGTGCGCTCTTTGAAAACATTTACATTACCTAACATCATATTTTTGTTCGAATGAAAACATGAGTTCATCGTTTCGCCTCCAATTTTTTCCACGGTAAGAAATCACGAGTATAGTGGAGAATATATATCATACTAGTGTATGATACTACCTTTAATTAATTATAGCGCATAGTATAAAACATAGAGTATAGTATCATTGATCATATTTATTGCCATGCACGGCACAAATTAGCATCACATTTAACATGATACAGTATCTACCTATATGTTACTCTAACCCTCTCTATATATATTTAATTCTTTGCCACATCAGCATACTTGCTATTCTCGAGTGCATGATAGCGGCTATGATACCTCCACTATGGCCACCCTAATAAGGCTGGTCGTAATAGGGGAGTATCAAGCGGTATGATGCATGCCAACTAGACTTTTTGGATGATGTGGCACACAATTAAATGAGGAAAGAGAGGGTGTGGGTATCATATCATGATACCATATCATATTAAATGGTGTACTACTTTGTGTCATGCATGGGAATTAATAAGGCAACCTAAGATACTAACTTATGATACTATGCATGTGCGCATTACAGAGGTATTACCGATCATATACTAGTATCATGCATATATACTCTCTCCTTTCTGGTTTATAGGCTTATCTCAAAATTTTAGTTTTTCCATTTTATAAGGCTCAATTTGGTTGTTCCCCATCACATGTTCAGATTCAAAGGTGCATTTAATCATTGCATGCAAGTATTAGGAGAAAGTTGACCAATGCATGTACTTTATGCATGCATGTATTGCAATTAATACATTGGAAAACAATTTTTTTTAGGAAAACAAAAGCATTAATTGGGTGTTTTTGGAAACTACAAAAAGTATTCTACCACTCACATCTACCTTGGTTGGTGAGATTTTTGAATTGAGCCGTATAAGGCTGGTTGCAAACTACAAAAAGTATTCCACCACTCACCATATATATACTAGTGTATGATACTACTTCCGTAATGCATAGTATCATAAGTTAGTATCTTAGGTTGCCTTATTAATTGTCATGCATCACACAAAGTAGTACAACATTTAATATGATACGGTATCATGATATGATACCACATCCTATCATTCCTCATTTAACTGTGTGCCACATCATCCAGAAAGTCTAGTTGGCCTGCGTGATACCGCTTATGATACTACCATTACAACCAGCCTAAATCGGAAAGGAGGGAGTATGATACTAGCTAGTCTATGATATACTAGCTACCTCACTAAGAGCATGGTTAATAATACAACCAACGGTCGGCTATAGGAAGTTGCCAGATCATATACAGCTAACCACTTAGCGGGCATGTACAATAATAAGTTTTAAATACATACTTGTTTAGCAATAGTTGGCCCACCTTACATCCTCACAAAGTGTCTTGGGTCTCGTGTTGCAGCTGGCTCTACTAACCAAGAGCCCGCTTCTCTTCTCTCTCCTCTTCTCTTTCCTCCAACAAATAAGCACACATATATTATTCTATTCGTTATAGCCTGCATAGTTATGTCACCCTCTATTATACTAGCCTGCTCCAAGACTAGCCACGATGGAGAGTAACACATACACTAGTAACATACACATATCCCTAGACTATGCTACTACCTTTCAGACTAGCCACAATGCATAGTAACATACACTAGTAACATACACATATCCCTAGACTATGTTACTACCTTCATAGTGGGTAGTAACATAAGTGTGGTGTCATGGAAAGCTTCATTTATTAGGTTATATAGACTCATATTGCATTGGGACATGTGATGTTATGATAACTAGCTAAGTTACTCAAACTACCTCTCTCTTCATTAACTCATTGCCACATAGGCAAATTTGCTGAGTGACTCAATGTTACTGCTGAAGTTACTCCCACTATGGCTAGTCGCATAGTTGGTAGTACGTAACATAAGTATGGTAACATGCAAAGCCTCATTTATTAGGTTATAGACTCATATTGCATTGGGACATGTGTTGTTACAGTAACTAGCTAAGTTACTCAAACTACCACTCTCCTCATTAACTCATTGCCACATAAGCAAATATGTTGAGTTGGACTCGATGTTCCTGCTGAAGTTACTCCCACTGTGGCTAGTCCAATGCATAGTATCATCACAGAGTAGCTAGTATCATATGTAGTACTTTATTTATATTGTCATGCATGAGACATAGTAGCATAACATTTATTATGATACTGTTTCATGATATGATACTTAACCCTCTCTCTCTTCATTTAATCCTACGACAACTCATCAGAATTGCCTAGTTGGCATGCATGATACTAGCTATGATAAGCCCTTACTATCAGCCTGGCAAAGAAGGTGTACAGATCATTTGTGCGTCGCTTTGTGAGTTTTCATCCGTTTGTTCGAGAAGCGGGGAGAAGTTTCAAACATTTCGGCTGCGAGGTATGGCCACTAACGTAGGCCTAGTTGGTATTTTAATTATAGGAAATTCAGTTGGAGTTCGGACATCATCAAAATTGATGTGTGCCCCTGGCGTGCTCTCACGACCCCGTGGAAAAAATTGGTAAAGTTTGGCACAAGTCTTGATGACCGCTCCTTCCAAACCGGAGAATCTCACATGAAGGATCATGGTTTCCCAAAGGAGACGTGTCAATTCAAACTCCTTTGGCCGGGGACTTCATCGTTTGGCCTCATAAAAATTTCCATGGCACGCAATCACCATTATACCATGGGTTTGATTTTTTTGCGCATTTCAGTTATCATTAGCTATATTTAAGACATTTTTAGATTAACGTGCATTTTGTGCATAAAAATAAAATTACAACCGGAACTTCATGTGCTGTTGAAAGGATGAGGATCGCCGTTCGCTCTGGGAGCATCCAATGGTGTAGACGTACGATTCGTGGGGTTTGGGTTTTGGCCAATCAGAAAGCATGACTCAGATCGTGGGTGGGGTGGCGGGGTTTGGTCGGCACACGGCTTTCATCAACGAACCGTGTGCTATTCGCAAACCAAAATGCATATTTTTGTTCACACATACTGTAGTGAAATCAATTGAGTGTGCTACCTCTATGATATAATAATAATAATAATAATAATAATAATAATAATAATAATAATAATAATAATAATAATAATAATAATAATAATAATAATAATAATAATAATAATAATAATAATAATAATAATAATAATAATAATAATAATAATAATAATAACAAAAAAAATTAGTTCATATTCATTGCCTGAGCTGACAGCATATCAAGGTCAACATATTAACGGTTCTTACATCAACAGAAAACCGGGCATAACTCACAAATTCAGTACAGGTGACAATTCTAAATTGAATGAATTAAGTTGCAGGGTATGGATAAAGACTAGTCCTACGGCTTAATTCCCATGTACATGGGGGAAGTGGGATCATTAAGTTGACCCCGAATGAACTTGGGGTTTTTGATGATTTTACGTTGCTATGTTACACGGGTGCGTGATCCCTTGGCTGGCAACTCATCAAATTCATCCTACTTGTGCTCATCGGCAACATCGTCGACACCCAGTACCCATCTCTTCCCATGCATCGCTAAATGGCAGTTCTTATGCAAGGGGTCTTCCACAAAGAAAATCTAGGTAGCATCGCTGGCAAGAATGAATGGGTCCACGTGATATGCCATCGTTGTCCTGTTAACACAGGTCTTCCTGTACTCATCAATCCTTACTTGACCAAGAGGGATCCATGTGCACCTGAATAATGCCACCTTAACTTTCACATAGTCAAGCTCCCAAATCTCTTTGATGGTTCCATAGTATACCCTTTTATCAGCTTCATTTACAGTCTTGCATTCTATTCGAACAGAGCTGTTCGGATACAAGGTCTTCTGATCATGTTCCTTAGTGTAGAACGTGTATCCATTTATGTCATATGCTTGGTACGTCAACACCATAGCTGATGGCTTTTGTGCCAACCACGTAGCAATGTCATCGATGGATCATTGTGCCAAATGATTCTTCAGCAATTCGGCGTAGTTCTTAGTGTGCTACTTCATCTCCACATCTGATGAAGGCACCATTGGTAAGAAACTTTGGCGTATCTCCGCCAAGTTTTCTTCGGCATAAGCATTGAGAACTGGGCTGTTAAGTAGTACCGTCAAATGGGATTTCTCTGCCAATTCTTTGGGTGCAGCCATTTGCGTGCCAGCATGGACCGACTTTCCTTCCAGCCTTCCTTCATGGCGAGATAGGGGCAAACCAATAGGTCTTTGTTTCATGTATTCGGTGCAAAACTCAACCTCCTCCGCGGTATAACCTTGTAGGATGCTTGCCTCTGGATGGTTTCAGTTCCGACAAAAGCGCTTCAATATTCCCATGAACCGCTCGAAGGGATACATGTTGCGAAGAAACACAGGACCACAATACTTTATCTCGTCGACAAGGTGCACAATGAGATGGACCATGACATCAAAGAATGACGGTGGGAAAACATCTCTAGGTTGGACAATATTCTTGCACTATCATCTTGCATATGATCCAACTCTTCAGGATCTACAACTTTCTGCCATAGTTGGTTGAAGAAATCACAGAGGTCAATGAGTGTGTTTCTTATATCTTTGTCCATCAGATTCCTGATGGCCACCGGGAGGATTTGTGTCAACATTACATGGCAATCATGTGACTTCATGTATCCCAACTTCATTTTACTTGAGCTCATCCACGAGACTTCTGATGTTTGCGCATTAGGAAGAGGGTGTCTTAACTGACAACAAATAGGTGAAGAACTGTGTTGCTTCTTTTGTACCGAAATTGTAACTCTGGCGAGCTTTGATGAATTTGTCATCATCTTCTGCTTCACTCTTGCGTTTTGATTGATCAGCAAGCATATCGAGCCATGAACCGTCACCATCCTTTCTTGTACCTTTAGTCTTGAGCAGAGTACCAAGGATGCTTTCACATACGTTCTTCTCTACGTGCACAACATCGATGAAGTGACGTACACGTAGAATCTCCCAGTAAGGTAATTTCCAGAACACCAATTTCTTCTTAAACACTTGACCCTTGGGTGTTTGTTTCACCGTCCAAGGGTGGTTCTTGCCAAGCACAACTTTATTTTTTTAGCCATGTTGTGGAACACCTCCAGTCATAGGGTCTTGGGACCGCACCTGCCTCTGCCGTACCATCAAATTCAGCTTTCATCTTTCGGTATGGGTGAGTTTTTCGTAAGAACCTACGATGACGCAAATACACTATTTTGTGCGAGTTGGGAAGTCTTCTGCTAGCTGTCCTATCCATGCATGTGACACACCCTACATCTCCCTTTGTTTTCTGCCCCGATGTGTTGCCTAATGCCGGCATATCTTGAATGGTGTGCACCAGCATTGCATGTAGACCAAAAATCTCCTTTCTGTAAGCATCATAACATTTTACAACAGGCGCATCTATCCACACTCTCAGCATTTCTTCTACCAGTAGCTGAAAGTAAATGTCGTTGTCATTTCCAGGTTGCTTCGGACCTTGGATAATCATTGACATCATAATGTATTTTTTCTTCATACACAACCAAGGAGCTAGGTTATATATGCACAGAAGCACCGGCCATGTGTTGTGATTGGTGCTCATATCGCCAAAAGGATTCATCCCGTCAGTACACTCCCCGAGCCTTATACTTCTAGGATCCTTGTAAATTTTTTAAATTTGTTGTCGATTAATTCCCACTGAGCCCCGTCTCTTGGGTGACTCATAAACCTATCCACAATTCGCTCATCATGATGCCACCGCAACCTCTTTGCCTCTCTAGGGTTTGCAAACAAATGCCTTAACCTTGGAATTGAAGGCAAGTACCAACCAACCTTGAATGGGATTCGTGTCTGGATCTCGTCGTCCAATTTGCACATGTCCTTTGCTCTCCTGTTCTTGTATCGTGCATGCTTGCATGTGGGACATGCACGCAAATCTTTGTACTCCCCACGGTACAATATACAATCATTCACACAAGCATGTATCTTCTGTACTTCAAGTTCCAATGGGCAAACAATTTTCTTCGCTTCATTCGTGCTTCTGGGGAGCACATTATCTTCCGGAAGAATTTGTTTGAAAAGACATAACATCTCTGTGAAGCCCTTATTTGATAGACCGTGTGCTGCTTTAAATTCGGGAAGCACCAGGGTGGCACTGAACCTGGAATATTTCTTTTTGCAACCTGGATACAATTCTTTCTTGGAGTCCACATCGATGGTTGGCAGATCCTTGTACCCAATCATATCCTTTTTTGGGCCCTTGAAATCTACAATCATAAGAGCAAAATCTGGCATATCAAGATCGCCGTCATCTACGTCGACGTCTTGGTTTTCCAGTGGGTGTTTCGGCTTTCAGGTTTTCCATTGGTAGCTTGACGCCTCTGCCCCAATGTTAGATTCAACATCCATGTGACACTGATCTTGGTTTGGCATCTCGCTACTGTGGGTATCTTCATCCATGACCTCCTCTTCACCGTGTCTGTTCCAACGTGTATATCCATCTATGAATCCCCTAGAGACTAAGTGCATATGGACATCTGCAACTTCATGTGGCTCTGTATTGGCACAATCAGTACATGGACACGTGATGTAATTCGCATCACCAATTCTCCTCTTTGTACTTTCAGCCAAATTCATGAACTCTGTCACGCCACTGATAAAATCTGTGATTTTCCGATTCTTCATCCATCGAGGTCGTTCCATCTACATCACACAAATGGTAATTAAAAACAAAACAACAATGTTAGTACAAGGATGCGTGCATAAATTACAATGTTTTATTTTCATAATTACACAGGGCGCTCCATGTTCTTATCCAGACGTACATTGAAAAAAATTAATGGCCAGTCAATTTACACGCAGAGCACTAGTACAACACTACTCTTAGGAATTGAATACCTTAACTGAGCCACTCACGAAAAGAATACCTTAATTAATTAGCCACGCGGTGACCTCCACCCAGCAGACAGACAAGCGCGATGTGGTGGCACGCCGAGACAGCAGGGTTGAGGAGCAAAGCTTAGTGCGGCTGCCGCCTGAAGTTCGACCTCCACTATCCTGCCATCGACCGCGATGGATGTGCTCGAATCACGCCGCCGCCGACCTCGATGGTTGAGCTCCTCCTATCTCCCGTCGCAGACCGAGAATTGACCTCCTATGACGCCGCCACCGCCCATCGACCGAGGATTGACCTCTTCTCCGGTAGCCGCTGCCTAGGCCGCTGCCGCCATCTCTATATGCAGAGCGACTGTTTTTTTTACTGAGATATCCGTAGAGTGGCTATTTACATGGTATCTCACTTTAACTCAATTATATGGACAGGGTAGTACATCATATACGGTTATGTAACGGCAACCGTGTCTAATCTACGTTGTCTTCTCACACGGTTTTGTGCGGAAATTGTTTATGACGTTGTAATACCTAACAATTATATGGACAGGGTAGTACATCATATATGGTTATGTAACGGCAACCATGTCTCACCTACGTTGTCTTCTCACACGGTTTGGTGCGGAAATCGTTCGTGACGTTGTAATACCTAACACGAATGACATGTATAAACATTGTGCCATATACAACATATAGTGCCATAAGTAGTTCCCGACCGTTAGCTTATCTCCACAGTTTCCCCATTTCCCCCGAATCCCTACATAGCCTCCAAATTCTCTCATGTGGCGCTGACATTGGGGGAATGCGGACGAGTGGTGCTGATGGTTTCGGTGCGGCTGCTCCTGCTCGTATCACCGCCATGACGACGGTCGCCGCCGAGCACTTGCCTAAGGTCATCAGAAGGCAGGTGTACTACGGATCCAAATCGTCCTGTCAGGTTCCAATATATCCCGATCTTTTTTAGCATGTCCAAAGAATAGCTCCTTGCTGAACCTGTCCTGAATGACCCCCTGCCCCCAGGAAAGCGATCTGTCGCCGGATCCGGAGCATGACTCTAGACTCATGCAACACGAGTTTGACTTTGAGTATTGCGCCACCGAGAAGTACCAAAAGTTGAGTTGTGTGCACAGACACACTCCCGCTTGACGTGTATGCACAGAGGGATTCGACATTGGCAGGCGGTTTCTAAGTTGCCCTTACAGGTTAGTGCTAATTAAGTTCATCATTTTACTTCAGTTAATGCCACCGCTCATCCTGAATACTATTTAACATTGGCAGGGATATGAGGCTTTTGCCTTTGTTAACTGGCTCGGAGTGTTATCACCAAGCTCGCAGAAGATAACATAAAGCTGAAGAAGAAATTGGTTGATCTGGAATGTACAATCAGTACAATGAAGCAAGAAAGAATTAATCACAGGCAACATATGAAAGCAAGAGACAAGAAGGAACTAGCATGTGTAGTTGTGGTTGTCGCATTAGCCATGTTCTATGCGCTGTTTGCAATGATGATTAGGGGTTTTGTTTGACAGTATTGCTAAAGCACATCTAGATGTGCTTTAAGTAATGCACATCTAGGTCGTATGCCATTGATGTTACGGGAAGATTCGTGCAAATATTTTTCTTTGTCTTTTACCTTTTCCTTTCTAGTTTGATTGTTATTGCTTTATCAATAAGAAGAGCTCAATGTATTGCTTGTCAACTGTCCTACTCCGTTCGTACTGGTACCGGTGCATAATCCCAAAACTCGTTCCTTGTTTTTGTCCCGAAAAAGGAAACCAGCCAAATAGCCAATAGGAGTCTTGCGCAACCCCGGGAATTTGGAGTGACTCTAATTGCAGTTGATTATATCAGCGGTTAGATAATATGTCAACCCCCGCTTCAATTCTCCCCCCTCCCCCCCGCGCAAAAAAAACCCTGCTTGAATTGGTAGTTCCTCTTCTCTGCATACCCCGCTTAAGTGTCCACCAGCTTCATCGTCCCCGGCAGGCCGCGCTACACACTGGCGCACACTCTGCAGCCATGTCGAGCGACAGCGAGGACGACAGTTTGGACAGCAGTCTGGCGCCCGATGATAGGTCAACATCGGAATCATCCCGCTCGTCTTCCAAGAGTCCGGCGTCGAGCCCATACCTCGATTATATCTGGTTCATGTAAGGGACGCCGCCTCCGGAGTCGTCAGACGACAACCAGACGAACGAGGAGTCGTCGGTGGACGAGGAAGAGGACGATGATAATGACGAGGAGGAATGGTCGAACGAGGAGGAGGAGGACGGTAGCAGCAACGACTATGACGACGGTGGCGGCGATGAAAAGCCAACGGTCAGCGGCAAGAAGCGTCCTCGCCAGGACGATGTCGTGGGGCCAATCAACAACAACAACAACAAGAAGGAGTAAATTAAGCAGACTCTATATATCTTCGTTTATCCTGTCAATCTCATCGTAGATGGTTAGTAATTTGTATTCGACAGAGATCTTCTACATTAACGCCCACAGGTTGGTTTGTTGAACTGTGTGCCCTTACGAGCACACAATTCACAAAATAGATCATATGGGCTGTCTATAATGATCGGACACAATTCTGATTACCAACCTGTTTGTCGGGTATCACACACATCTTGTTACGCCGAATCGTTTGTGTTCACCTCAATCATCGCAAACGGTTCATCACAGTGAATTGTATGTCGTATATTGCACACACCTTGATCTGGCTGCCTGTTTCTGTTGTTTTATCTCATCGCAAACAGTTCGTACAGATCAACCGTATGCCCCTCATCGCACACTCAACTAAAATCGAAACTGTGTTTGATGCATCCTCCATCGCAAACGTTTTGCACCTTTTTGACGGTTTTTTACACCACCATTTGCGATTATGGCATCACACACAGTTTTGTCGAAGGGTTTCTATTCGTAGTGTCGCGTTAGCAGCATCCTGCAGTAGTGCAGGTTCGGGCCTCTTAAAGGAGGTAAAACCCTACGTCATGCTTGATGTATTCGATGAGTGTAGGGGTTACAATACTTGATCTACCTCGAGATCGTAATGGCTAAAACCTAGTTGTCTAGCCTATGATTATTTTGATAGCCTCTACGGACTAAACCCTCCGGCTTATATACACAACGGAGGGGCCTTGGGTTGTAAATAATCGGTTTGCAGAGGAAGCACATAACACATCCGGACACCAAACTTGCCGTCCACGCATATAGGAGTCCCACCTGGTCACGGAGGATAGCCTTCTGTTTTATCTTCACGACCCATCAGTCCGGCCCATATCGAATAGGCCGGACACCTAAGGACCCCCAAATCCAGGACTTCCTTAGTACCCCTTGAACTTGCCTTCAATAACGTTGTAGCACCTAGCTTATGTCTTCGGCTTTGCAAGGCGGGTTCTTCACCATACTCCAGATTGATGATAGTCCGGCTTTGACATCCATGTTCTGCCTTTATGATTCCTTCATATTGTCGCCTCGATTTTCAGGCGCCGGGTAAATGCGAAAGGGTCCATAATTTTTACAAATAACCCCCTTACTACGCGCGAGCGGCATATATTTAAGGAGATTAGATCCCCTAAATGCCATCCCACATCGCGCAAACAACATCGGAGCAAACCAAGAAAAACTTCAAAGTATGGCGAGCGCTCCTAGCTCTTCGTCGCGCCCACACAACCATCAAGAGGGTGGTTGGCGAAGTTGCTTAGTATCTCACCTCTAGCTGAATCGACTTCAGACGCAAGGATATCTCCCTCTCGCAGATATAGTCCCTCGATTGGCAATGATGTGCTAGCAGAGAATTTCCCCAACCCTAACAAGGAGGAGAGAGTGTGCTTCGCCTCATTTCTCCCGCGAGGCTTGGGATTTCCGATCCACCCCTTTCTCAGAGGCCTATTGGAATTCTACGGGATCCAACTGCACAACCTCATACCAGGTTCTATCCTGCACATCTCAGGTTTTGTCGCTCTCTACAAACTGTTTTTTAGGCTGCGAGGCTCATTTTGAACTATGGAGAAAGTTCTTTTTCCTCGTCCCTCGTTATCGAGGCGGTCCATATTTGAAGTGGACGGTGCCGAAGTATGGCGCATAACCGGATCAGGTTACCTTGTCGGAACTCCCTAGGAGGTATCCCAAGAATGGTCTTCGGAATGGTTTTACATTGAGGACGTTCCCCTTCAGGACCCAGTTCGGCGTGGACTCCCAGAATTTTGCAGTGCTCCTTTGAAGAAACGCCTTAATTGGCGCCCCTAGAGTCCCAAGGAAGAAGACAGTGCAGAAGTGAAGAGACTGGTCAGCAAGGTCAGATTACTTGCTCATTCCGAGCTCTCGATAATCGAAGTCATGGCCATCACGATAAAGCGATGTATCCAACCCCTCCAGTCCAGAGTGGCCCCTTTATGGTGTTACAACGGAGAGGATGATGCATCTCGTTATAGGCATAAGGGCCCGGATACCCAGCCGAACTGGCCATCATCCTAGCCGATCTTTATAAGGGGGAGAAAGACCACTTCATCTATACCTATAGTAATTAGAGACTCCCCAGAAATTACCACATTAATCAGTAATTAGGAGCCGTTAATCTCGTGAGACCCAATTATTACGGTGCAGATCAGCCGTATAATTCTCGCCTGAAGAAAAAACACCCGAAGGCCAGGTACAATTCTTTTACGGTTGTATACAAAACCATTCTATCTACTCCACGTAGCTGCCTTAAAAAAACTCTACTTCACGTAGCTGCCTTAAAAAAAACTCTACATCACGTAGCACTCAAAACAAATCTAAGAAAAACAACTGCACATAGCCCTCAAAACAAACCTATCTTCTCCACGTCTTATACTCTTCCCGTAAAATAGAATGAAGCAATCGTACGCCATAGAATCTCCTGTATCTCTCCTCCCCATGAGAAACAAATCAATGTCTCTCAAACTGGAACTAACAAGTAGAGGAATTGATGGTTGAGGAACTGATCTGGTGCGCTCAAGCCATGAACTCTCACATGAAGCTCACAAATTGGGGCATGGATCTGGTGCATTAATCAGGAAGTTACTTCATCCAAATTATTTTTCTCTTTGGATCAGGTCCGTTTTTTCACATGATTTTTTCAAGATTTGTTTTCTTGATTGTTCTACTACAACTATTCCTTTTGATTTGGATTCAAATTCAAAGAAATTTGTTCTCTCCACAGATTGAATCTCGAATCTTCTCGCATACTACTTTTGGATTCTGGATCTGGTGCATTAATCAGGAAGTTATTTCATCAAAATTATATTTCTCTTTGGATCAGGTCTATTTTCTCACATGACTTTTTCAAGATTTATTTTTTTGATTGTTCTACTACAACTATTCCTTTTGATTTGGATTCAGATTCAAAGAAATTTGTTCTCTCCATAGATTGGATCTCGAATCTTCTCGCATACAACTTTTGGATTCTCAATCTCTCTCTAACGTGTTGCTAAACACCCTATAGCAGCCGCCGTCGTCCAACACCGCTAATGGCCCCAACATCGCCGGGGCTTATGTTGGTGCTTTAGCCCATGGAACACAGTATCAGACGCACATCCATGTTGATGGTCGACGTAGACTGATGGATTCTTTAGGAAGCAGGCTAAATTTCAACGTAGAAAGCTCCTTATCTCTATCATGTTTGAGCGCAACTAAATGCACATCTGTAGAAACCAGTCAAATCTGTAGACAAGCGATGTATTGGTTTCTACAGATTTGATTGTTCGATGCCTTTATGCGATACAATTGCTTAGTGACATGCTGAAACCTGAGTTGTGTTACTAAATAGTGGCTTTGTGTCTTCAGTGCGGGTTATGTTATCAATAAGATGTTGTATGATCTAGGTATATAGAATAAGGTATCAAATAGACATGTTAGCATGTGTCTCTTTCTTTCTTTTCATTGAAAACCGACTGACATAACTGAAATTTAAATTGTCCCTTCCCTTGAATACATAAATTTGATTTCTAGCATATGAGATTAGCACCGTGGCCCGAAGTCAAGGAGATGCTCATTCATCAAGTCATCTTAAAGTCTTTGAGGCATTGGTTGTGCTACTGGAACATTCGTATCTCTTGGTCCTTCTGTAGGATTCACTTATATGATCCTTGAGAACGGGTTATATAACTCTGTTTCTTACCCCACGTAGTTTTATACATTTCTTACCTGCTGGCTCTACTATTTGTACTCCTATGTTCAGGGACTGTGATGTGTATTCTTCCTTTGGCAGCACTACACCAGGTAGCATATTTAACTACAATATAACAATTTCCGAGAAAGCTCCTGTCGGTGTACTAAAGTAGGGGTACCTTAGTACCCCGAACTTGTGCACGGGCAGTAGTAGAGTCCAGCGGCAAGGCTTGCCAGGGGAGCGACAAGAGTCTCCACGGCCCTTTCTGGGCCGGACGGAGGCCAAGTGATCGAGCCTAGAAGACCAAGCCCCGGCAAGAGGAGCTTGCCGGGCCAAGAAGGCGAGGTCCGGCAAGAGGAGCTTGCCGGGCCAAGGCGACAAGGCCCCGGCAAGAGGAACTTGCCGGGATGACTAAGCCGAAGCACCAAGGCCCCGGCGGGAGGAGCTCGCCGGGACGGCCAAACCAAGGCACCCCAAGAGAAGCCCGCCGCGGCGAACCACCACCTCAGGCGTGCGCTCCAGCTCACCTGCCCACGCGTCACTCTGGATCTTCCTCAGAGACACGTGGCGGGGCGCCGCGCAGCCTGGGGCGCGCGCGTGGCATGCGATGTTGGCGGAGTCGCCCCCGTGGCAAGCGGAGGCGCCCCTAACGGTCCGCCTCGGCACTGTTCAGGCGATCCAGACGGGCATTTAATGCCTTTGTCCCCCGCCGTCAGAGTTAGGTGCGATAGCACTGTGCGGCCACTGTTCGCTCAGTTCCTTGCCATTTTTACCCTCACCTGCGTCGCTACCTGTGGAAAACCCCTTAGCATATAAAAGGAGGCCCATGCGCACGTAGAGAAGGGGAAGGAGGGAGAAAAGAAGGACGCCCAGTAGACCCTCGTCTACGTCCAGCTCCAACTTGTTGTAGCTTCTTGCGCTCCAGAGCAAGAACTCGAATCAACCAGACAAGCAGCAGTAGGGTTTTACGCATCCATGCGGCCCGAAGCTGGGTAAAACCGTTGTGTGTGTGTGTCGCCTCGATCTGCTCTTTGTGCAACCTCCGCCCCCCGCCGAACCGACAAGGGGCTCCGTCCCCATAGGTGCTCGTGGAGGCCGATATCCCCCGACATCTTTGGCGCGCCAGGTAGGGGGCGCGTCGAGGTTGTGTGAACCAGATCCGGCGTCCGCGCGAGCCAGACTCTCATTGTTTGCGCCGGCATGGCGGCGAAGAAGAAAGCTCCGGAGGTGACCGGTCCGTCATCGTCGAACCCACCGCCCATGGAGCAGACGGGTGGTGGGGAGGACGCCGGCGGAGGAACGGGCGCCGTCGAACCAGTTCTTGGTCCCGCGACGTCCGAGCTCGCCCCGCGCCCCTCTTAGGAGGCGCGAAACCAGCAGCGTCATGGTACCCATGGTACCATACGCTCGCTGGACCCAGAACGTGCTGGTGGGTCCCAAGGCGCTCAGGGCCAGCATGCGATCCAGCGTGCCGGAACGAGCATCGCGCGGCTGCCTGGACCGGGTGCTGCTCCTTCTAACGTAGTTAGGAGTTCGAGCACATCCCGCTCCTCTCGCCGTTCGCCGCCTCTGCCCGCCACCCCAGCGGAAGCTCTCGCGCGAGCTCAGCTACTCCTAGACTACCCTCCGACGGCGAACAAGCTCGACGACTGGAGGGCAACCATCCAGAGCCTCATCGGTTTCGCCAACGGCGACACTCCGCGGCAGCACAGCGCGTCGCAGCCGCGGCCAGTCACCCAGGCGAGAACTGATGGCGCCAAGAATGGTGGCGGTGCGACCACCGTGCACTCCCCGCCCAAGAAGCCGCAGTCGCCGACTCGCCGGGCTCACCTCGACAACGACTCCACCGCGTCGTCGAACCCGCGAACTCGCCGCGACCAACGCCAAGTCCTTCAAGAACGAAGGGAAGAAGACGCTCGAACCCGCATCGAGCGCAGAAGAGAGGCGCGGCGTCAATCAGACCAGCGCGTTGAGCCCTCTGGAAACATGCACGCACCGGGGGATCCAGGCGAACTGCCGTATTCGGTAGGCTGCCCTGCGTTCACCCGCGAGCTGCGGCAAGTCCAGTGGCCCAGCACAAAGAACTTCAAGCCCGACGTGCCCGAGAAGTACGACGGCAAGTCGCATCCGTCTGAGTTCCTCAACATCTACACCATTGCGGTGCAGGCTGCCGGGGGACAGGACGATAAGATCCTTGCCAACTACTTCCCGCTGGTACTCAAGCCCAACGTCAGATCCTGGCTCATGCACTTGCCGGACGGCTCCATCTCCTCCTGGCCAGATCTATGCCATCAGTTCGTTGGCGCCTTCACGGGCGGCCACAAACCCCATGGCCAGGCAAGCGATCTTCATCTGCTTGTTCAGAAGGAGGGGGAGCCTTTGCGCAAGTTCATCCAGAGGTTCAGCCGTGTGCACTACAACATCCCAGATGTCCACCCCGCCGCGGTGATCAGCGCGTTCCACCAGAACGTGCGCAACCGCAGGATGAGGGAGGAGATGGCGATGTGCAAAATCAAGGAGGTTAGCGAGCTTTACGCCCTGGTCGACAAGTGTGCACGCGCTGAGGAGGGGAGGAAGCTCCCCGGAGAAAGTGTTGGAGAAGGAGAATCCGACAGTGAAGGTACCGCCCCGGCAAGGAGAGGCCGGCGGCGGAACGGCAAAAAGAAGAAAAACCCAGAGGTACTGGTTGTCGAGAAGTCCGGCAGCGAGGGCTCCGCCAAGAAAGCCCAGGTGGGAGGCCCCGGCAAGGAGGTTGTCGGGTGCGCCAACTGCCGGGCGGTGGCTGCTGCCGATAAGCGGGACGGTACCGACAAGAAGTACTGCAAGATCCACCGTACCAGGGGCCATGACCTCCAGAGTTGCAAGCAAGTCGAGCGACTCGTCGACCTGCAGAAGGCCGAGTACGCACGACGCGACAAGGAGAGAGCCCAAGCAGGCGGCGGGGGATCCGGCACGAAGCGTCCCGGCCCGGGAGAGTGCCGCGGCAAGGACAAGCAGCGGCAAGCAGACAGACCTCCCCGGGGACGCGACAAGGGCGAAGACGATGACGACGACGAAGACATGGAAGACCCCGAGACCAGCGAGCAGGAGTTTCAGAAAGCCACTGAGGTCTTGTGTGTGGACGGCGGTGCCTCCCTGCACGCCTCCCACCACCAGCTTAAACGGTGGGTGCGGGAGGTCAATGCAGCGGAGCCACCCGTCGAGTCACGCAGACCCCTGAGATGGTCCAGCACGCCTATCATCTTCGACATTGAGGACCACCCTGATCGCACAACCGCGGTCGGGTGCTTGCCGATGTTGGTTTCCCCAACGATCCGCAACCTCAAGGTCACTAAGATGCTAGTTGACGGCGGGGCCAGCTTGAATCTGATCTCCTCTGCTGTTCACCGGAGACTCCAAGTTCCCGACAGCGAGCTCGAAGAAACCGGCACATTCCAAGGAATCAACCCGGGAAGGAGCAAGCCGAAGGGAAAGATCACGCTGCCGGTAACATTTGGCAGCAAGCTGAATTTCAGGACTGAGAAGGTCACCTTTGACATCGCCGACTTTCCGTTGCCTTACAACGGGATCCTCGGCCGACCAGCGCTCGCCAAGTTCATTGCGGCCTCTCACTACGCGTATAACATGCTCAAGATGCCTGGCCCGATAAGCGTCATTTCTGTCCCCGGCGACAAGAAGGATGCCCTTATCTGCGCCGACCAAATATACCGGGACGCAACAGCAGCAACGGCCCGCGGCCCACCTGCCGCTGGAGCTTCCGGAGGAAAGAAGAAGTCCGGCAAGTGCTCTGGCGCCCACTCCGGCAAGCGCACCTCTTCGGAGTGCTGCGCTGCCGTCGAGGATGTGCCATCGAGCCCCGCCGGCAAGAAGACCAAGTCCGGCGAATGGTCTGGTGCCCACTCCGGCAAGCGCGCCTCTTCGGAGTGCTGCGCTGCCGTCGAGGACGTGCCATCGAGCCCCGCCGGCAAGAAGGCCAAGCCCGGCGAACGCTCTGGTGCCCACTCCGACAAGCGCGCCTCTTCGGAGCGCTGCGCTGCCGTTGAGGACGCACCATCGAGCCCCGCCGGTAAACACAAGGAGACGACGGCTGCTCCACCAGCGACCAAGAAGGTGCCCGCCAAGGAGGACGGCACTGGTGGTACCTTCACCATCAGTGCCACTCTCGACCCCAAATAGGAAGGCGCGCTCGTCGCTCTCCTGCGGGCGAATGTCGATGTGTTTGCCTGGCAACCATCTGACATCCCCGGCGTTCCCAGGGAAGTGATTGAGCACCACCTTGCCATCTGTCCTCATGCGCGGCCCGTCAAGCAAAAGGTCAGGAAACAAGCGGTGGAGTGCCAAGAGTTTATCGCGGAGGAGATCAGGAAGTTGGAAGCGGCAGGCCTCGTCAGAGGCGTGCTCCATCCGACGTGGTTGGCCAATCCTGTCGTCGTGCGCAAAGCAAATGGGAAGTGGAGGCTTTGCATCGATTTCACCGATGTCAACAGAGCTTGCCCTAAAGATCCATTTCCCTTGCCGCGCATCGACCAGATTGTTGACTCCACGGCCGAGTGCGACCTGCTTTCATTCCTTCACGCCTACTCCGGGTACCACCAGATCTTCATGGCTGAAGAAGACGAAGAGAAGACTGCGTTCGTCACTCCATGCGGCACGTACTGTTTTGTGCGGATGCCTTTTGGACTGAAGAACGCAGGCTCGACGTTTGCAACGGTTGTCCACACTGCTTTCGAGCCACAGATCCACAGAAATGTGGAGGCCTACATGGATGACATTGTGGTCAAGAGCAGAGACAAGGCAACCTTGGTTCAAGACTTGGAAGAAACCTTTGCGAACTTGCGCAAGATCAGCCTCAAGCTCAACCCCGAGAAGTGCGTGTTCGGAGTTCCCTCCGGCAAGCTCTCGGGTTCTTCGTGTCTCAGCGTGGGATCGAAGCCAACCCCGACAAGATCAAGGCCATCGAGCAGATTGAAGCACCAACGCGTGTCAAGGACGTGCGAAGACTTGCCGGATGCGTGGCGGCTCTTAGCAGGTTTATTTCCAGGTCTGCGGAACGCGCCCTGCCGTTTTTCAAAATCTTGAAAAAGGCAGGTCCAGTAAAATGGACTCCGGAAGCGGAGGCTGCGCTGCAAGACTTGAAGAAATACCTGTCCTCCGCTCCTATACTTGTCGCGCCTAGACCGAAAGAGAAGTTGTTGCTCTACCTAGCGGCAACCAATCAAGTGGCTAGTGCTGCGTTAGTAGCGGAAAGGGAAGCTGATGACGAGCCAGCAACCACGGCAAGCGCGTCCGACGGCAAGCAGGGGGCTTCCCCGACAAGCTCTGGCCCCGGCAAAGGCGAATCCGCGCAAGCGCAAGGGGAAGTGCAGAGGAAGAGGATGGTGCAACGCCCAGTTTACTTCGTCAGTCCCCTCCTGCAGGGGGCTAGGTCGAGGTACTCTGGTGTGCAGAAATTGCTCTTCGGCCTCCTCATGGCCTCGAGGAAGCTGCGCCATTACTTCCAAGCACACGAGATCACAGTGGTCACTCACTTTCCGCTTAAGAGGATACTGCAGAATCCCGAAGCAACAGGCAGGATTGTCGAGTGGGCACTAGAACTGTCAAGCTTTGGCCTCAAGTTCAAGAGCACATCGACCATCCAGAGCAGAGCATTGGCAGAGTTCATAGCAGAGTGGACGCCGACACCGGACGAAGAAATTCCAGAGACGAGCATCCCCGGCAAGGAAGCAACCAAAGAGTGGCTGGTGTACTTTGATGGTGCCTTTTCGCTGGAAGGCGCCGGTGCCGGCGTGCTACTCATCGCGCCCACCGGAGAGCACCTCAAGTACATCGTCCAGATGCACTTTCCCAAGGAGCAAGCAACCAACAATACGGCAGAGTTTGAAGGTTTGCTCGCCGGTCTCAGGATCGCGGCGGAACTTGGGATCAAGAAGCTCATTGTCAGGGGTGACTCGCAGCTCGTCGTCCGCCAAGTGAACAAGGATTACCAATGCCCGTTGATGGAGGCTTACGTTGATGAAGTGAGGAAGCTGGAAGAGCGCTTTGACGGCCTGCAAATGGAATACGTTCCAAGAGCAGAGAACGACATCACCGACGGCCTGTCAAAATGCGCCGCACTAAAGCTACCTGTGGAACCAGGGACTTTTGTGCTCAAGCTGACTCAGCCATCCGTGACACCATCGACTGGGCCAAGCAAGAAGAGAAAATCGGTCTCCGGTGACTATCTCCCGGCAGAGCTTCCCGAAGCCGCTGCCAAGAGAGTCCCCAAGATCGACGCCAAGAGTGATGAGGAGCTGCCCGCTCCGGCAAGCCCCAGGGTTTGTCCCGACGAAGCAGGCGCTCCCGGCAAGTCATGCCCCGGCAAGCTTGCCAGGGAACGTCAAGCTCCGGCTGAGCCCCAAGTCCTCGCCGTAGAAGCTGATATTCCCGCAGCCGCCGACATGCCTTTAGTCCTCGTCGTCGAGCCACAGGCTCCGACGTGGGCACAGCAGATTGTCCGTTTCCTCCAGACAGGAGAACTTCCCGAAGAACAAGAAGAAGCGGAAAGAGTAGCCCGGCAGTCCAGTATGTACCAGTTCGTCAACGGCGCACTATACAGAAGAGGACGCAATGGGGTGAAATTGAAGTGCATTCACCGGGAAGACGGACAGAAGCTGTTGGCGGAGATACACGGAGGCATATGTGGACACCACATTGGCGCCAGAGCACTTGCCGGCAAAGCGTTCCGGCAAGGTTTCTTCTGGCCAGCAGCCCTCCAGGATGCAACTGCACAAGTAACCAAGTGTGAAGCGTGCCAGTTCCATTCCAAGAAGATACACCAGCCAGCTCAAGCTCTCCAGACGATCCCTTTGTCCTGGCCCTTCTCGGTCTGGGGGCTCGATATCCTCGGCCCCTTCCCCCGAGCCGTCGGGGGCTTTGAGTACTTGTTCGTTGCCATCGACAAGTTCACAAAGTGGCCAGAAGTGGAACCGGTGAGGAAGGTGACAGCCCCGTCCGCGATCAAATTCTTCAGGTCGATTGTTTGCCGCTTCGGGATCCCCAACAGGATCATCACCGACAACGGTACGCAGTTCACAAGCCACGCTTTCATGCAGTACACCTAAGACCTCGGCACCAAGGTCTGCTTCGCTTCTGTTGCTCATCCCCGGAGCAACGGTCAAGCGGAAAGGGCCAACGCCGAGGTACTGCGCGGGCTCAAGACCAGAAGTTTTGACAGGCTGCTCAAGCGCGGACGGAACTGGATCGAGGAGCTGCCGGCGGTTCTTTGGTCGGTCAGAACGACGCCAAATCGAGCCACCGGCCAGACACCATTTGCTCTATTCTATGGAGCAGAAGCAGTTACCCCCACGGAACTCGTATACGGGTCACCTCGAGTGCTCGCTTATGATGAGCTTGAGCAAGAGCGGTCGCGTGAAGATGACGCACTGCTCCTCGAGGAGGATCGTCTCCAGGCTGCTGTGCGATCCGCTCGCTGCCAGCAAGCTCTGCGTCGCTATCATAGCCGCAAAGTTAAAGCCAGGAGCCTCGAGGAAGGAGACCTTGTTCTTCGGCGCGTTCAGTCGGCCAAGATACACAACAAGTTCACGCCGAAGTGGGAGGGCCCTTACCAGGTGAAACGAGTCACGAGGCCCGGCGCCGTCTGCCTCGAGACCGAAGATGGTACTCTGGTGAGCAATTCCTCGAACATTGAGCATCTTCGCAAGTTTTACCCGTAAGGCGCGGTTGTCGGACCCCGTCCGGCAACCAACTCTTTGTACAAAAGTCTTGCCGCAGTTGCATGTAATCCTTTGTACAAAGCCAGGCGCAGACCCTGGCAGCAATGAAGCGCTGGCGCCCCCAAGTTTTAGCATGCATGCTGAGTCGAGTCTCGTCCTTGGTTAGGGTTGATAGTGCCTAACAGTCGCTAACCCCTAACTTAGAGGTCGAGTCCGCGTCTTTTTCCCGTCCTTTCCCTTTGGCTCGCAGGAGTTGCATACCCTTGCCGAGCCGCTCAAGGACGAAGAAGGGGAGAAGGGCGAGCCAGCACCCGCGCCCCGGCAAGCCAGAGTTGCCGGGGGCGGCAACCTCAGATAAGTCTTTACATCCCTTATCATGCATTCTCTGGTGAACTGCGGGATGCGAAAACCTTGCTTCCTCCTAAAAGCTGTCGTGATCTCTTAAGCGACAAACCCGGGAGCGCGTTCCCGGGGCCCGCTTCTGATAGTAGCCGCGGCGGCAAGAGGAGGAAGCAAGGGGCCAGAACCCGCCTTCTCCCTGCCTCCGCCAAGAGCGTGAGGAGGGCCAAGGGGCGCGGGGAGACGGCAGGGTCCTTTGCCGGGCGGGGAAGTGTCTATCTTAACGATGCAAAGGGTTCGCTCCTTGCCGCGGGATGTACCCGCGAGACAAATTGTCCGGCAAACACTCCCTTTTCATTAAAAACATTCCACTCAGGTACAGCTCAGAGAGAATGAAATACATGAAAGATGGGATTACAAGATTTAAACACAATTAAGGCCCGAGGGCTTACAAGATAAAAAGAGATAAGGTGCCCGTAATCCCTTTCTTGTCTCTCTCCTCACGAGGTAGGGCAAGGAGGCGAGAAGGGCAAAAGGGGCGCCTAGACGAGCTACGGGTGGGAGAAGACGCCAAGAGAGCATCCGGGGCTCCGCCCCGGGGCTCCGGAGGCCGGATGGAGACGGCGATGCCGGAAGCGGAGCTCGAAAAGGAGGCTGCGGGACGTCAACACGCTGTTGAGGGCATCTAGCCCTCGTACTCTGAGTTGACGGCCTTGCCGCCAGCCTCTTCCGCAGCCTCGCCACTCCGACCGCCCGAGAAGACGAAGCCCCGGCAAGAGGAGCTTGCCGGGCCGGAGAGAAGACCCCGGTGGTTGTCGCCGCAAGCAGGGGTGGTGACGGCGTCTGGGGCGAAGTTGGAAGACGAGGCAGCGGCCTTGCCGCCCGCCCTCTTCCTCTTCCGCAGCCTCCCTACGCCAGCCGCCCAAGGAGACGACCCCGGGGAGTTCACGGCGCCAGCGACGCGGACGATGGGGGCCGCCGGTGCCACGCGGAGCTGCGACCGGCACCTAGTCGGACCCTTCATCCCGGCGGCCGCTCCCCTCGTCGTCGCTGTCGCTCCCCTCCTCGTCACTCTCGCTCGAGGAGGAGCCTTCGCTGTCGGAGGAGCTATCCACGCAGCACCGGGCCCGGGTGCCGAGGTCCCCAAAGGCCTTGACGGAGAGGAGATCACCCTCCATCAGCTTAAAATGGAGGGTGAACCCCTCCATCAAGCTGTGGATCCGGGCGAACGACTTCCACCCTCGGCCAAGACACATCACGCCGGGGGCTCGGGATTCGACGTGGACTCGCATACCACTGATCCCGCAGCCCCTCATGCGCAGTCTCAGCGTCTCGTGCTGCTCCGCTTCCAGGACGTCCGCGAAGGGAGCCGGGAGGCGGAGGCGACGGCGAGGCGCCCGGCGCAGCCTGATGATGAACTCGCAGGGGTCGTCCCCGAGATGAACCGCCGGGGGAAACGGAGCCGCCGGCGGAGGCGAGGCCGGCGCGCCGCCCCGCCCGCCTCGAGCGCCTCGGCCCCGTCCACGGCCTCGTCCACCAGCTCGCCCCCTCCCCCTTCCCCTTACGGTTGGCTCCGCCGCCGCGGGTGCAAGGGGAGGAGGGGCGCGCTGCCTGGCGCAACCCTTGCCGCCACCGAAGAAGGACCAGGGTTCCCTCCCTCCATGACAGTTGGGGAGAGGGGACCAGGGCCCTAAGAGAAGAAAGAAGGAAGGAGTGCGGACCCTCGTCATCCCCTTTCGCTCATTATAAAGGGGCGGAGTGGGGGCTCGGCCGCCCCGCCCAACCAATAAGAGCAGAGGAAGGGCAAGCGACGGGGCCGACCCTCTACTTCGACCCGCGTCGGCCCGGCTTCCCGCCTCCACCACCGCAACCCCAAGCGCATGGAGGACGCGTGGCGGGCGAGCAGGGCCGAGGCGACAGATGAGGCAACCTCTCCCCCCCCCCCCACTCGAAAGTGGGGGCGGACGTTTCGCCTTTCCAAATAAAGGAATCGTGCCCGACGTGACGCATGCCTGCGGGCCTCAAGCCCCGCGCACGCCACCCACGTCACGCACGTCTCGCACGCCTCGCCCCCCACGACGCCGCGATAAGCGCGCGCCACTTGGGGAGGGCGCGACGGGCACGGAGTTAAGGAGCAGCGCAACCCAGGCCACGCGTGCCCGTGCACTGTTAGAGCCTGGCCCAACAACGCTCGACACCGTGTATGGCCCAGACCCGGGGTCTCCTGTCGGTGTACTAAAGTAGGGGTACCTTAGTACCCCGAACTTGTGCACGGGCAGTAGTAGCGTCCAGCGGCAAGGCTTGCCAGGGGAGCGACAAGAGTCTCCACGGCCCTTTCTGGGCCGGACGGAGGCCAAGTGATCGAGCCTAGAAGACCAAGCCCCGACAAGAGGAGCTTGCCGGGCCAAGAAGGCGAGGTCCGACAAGAGGAGCTTGCCGGGCCAAGGCGACAAGGCCCCGGCAAGAGGAGCTTGCCGGGACGACTAAGCCGAAGCACCAAGGCCCCGGCGGGAGGAGCTCGCCGGGACGGCCAAACCAAGGCTCCCCAAGAGAAGCCCGCCGCGGCGCGCCGCGCGCCCCGGCAAGGCCTAACGAGCGGCAAGCTCTCAGGTGCGGCAAGACAACCACCGCGGCAAGCCACTTGCCGCGGCGAACCACCACCTCAGGCGTGCGCTCCAGCTCACCTGCCCACGCGTCACTCTGGAGCTTCCTCAGAGACACGTGGCGGGGCGCCGCGCAGCCTGGGGCGCGCGCGTGGCATGCGACGTTGGCGGAGTCGCCCCCGTGGCAAGCGGAGGCGCCCCTAACGGTCCGCCTCGGCACTGTTCAGGCGATCCAGACGGGCATTTAATGCCTTTGTCCCCCGCCGTCAGAGTTATGTGCGATAGCACTGTGCGGCCACTGTTCGCACAGTTCCTTGCCATTTTTACCCTCACCTGCGTCGCTACCTGTGGAAAACCCCTTAGCATATAAAAGGAGGCCCATGCGCACGTAGAGAAGGGGAAGGAGGGAGAAAAGAAGGACGCCCAGTAGACCCTCGTCTACGTCCAGCTCCAACTTGTTGTAGCTTCTTGCGCTCCAGAGCAAGAACTCGAATCAACCAGACAAGCAGCAGTAGGGTTTTACGCATCCATGCGGCCCGAAGCTGGGTAAAACCGTTGTGTGTGTGTGTGTCGCCTCGATCTGCTCTTTGTGCAACCTCCGCCCCCCGCCGAACCGACAAGGGGCTCCGTCCCCATAGGTGCTCGTGGAGGCCGATATCCCCCGACAGCTCCAGACCTCTAGGACATCTTCGGTTGATGCAGAGCGAAGAAGAGGAAGGGTTCGAAGGAATAGAAAGTTATGGCCTCCACAATTCATCATTTTCTACCGCGAGGAAAAGGATCCATGGAAACGTTCATGCTGGTGGATGACGGTCATGTTGAAACTCCAGATGGCGGCAGCTTGTAGGGTTAATTTACACAAAGGAGCATACACGCTGAATCCGTCGCTTGCACACATCAATGGAAAATTGATCCCTGTAGCTGCCGTTCATGGTGGCACTCATGCCATTGCTCCAATTAACATGCTGGCCGCCGACGAAACCACAGCCCAACATTGAAGCACCATTGGTCCTTATTGGTATGTTTACATTAATCCCATCGTATGTTGAATCCTGACTGTAAATTACTCACTTCTGGTCTCGCACAAAAGAAAAGAGTCAGGTCCCTGGGCTGCAGGAACTTTAGCTTACATACTATGTTTGTTTTCTGCTCGCATATTAAGCACTCTCAGAGTATTATTCTTTTTGGACAGAAGAACAAAACAGCGTTGCGTTTTCATTCAGTGAGAGGAGTACTAAGAACAGCACAAAGTGCAGAGCAGGGAAACATCTAGCGAGCTTGACATGAGAAAAATAAAACAGCAGGATTAAATCCCCTGGATATACTTCAACTGAACTAGGGACATGGTCAAAACTTTATATGGACATCATGTTTGTACTTGCTAATAACTGACAACTGTAGTTTCTTAAACAAAAGTTACCAATTTGCCGACTATTGATTTGATTTGATTATTTATGCATCTAATCAGGCTGTTTTGCTTTTAAGTTTTTCCAAAATACCAAAAGGTTGCTTTTCAGTGACTCGATTGACACTACCCTTTTTCTTTCTTTTTTTTGACTGAATGACACTACGCTTTTTCTGTTAGAGTTATCCTTCAAGTTAACTATTTCTAAGTAGTTATCTTGCATATTCAACTAACAGGAGCTACTTCAATTATTCTTTTATTGAAAAGAAATACCTTCAGATATTTCATGGAAGTGTACGCGTTTTGTTCATAGAGCGGCAGAAGCTTATTTTGTAATTTGACCTTCAATGTCACTGTAACCTCAAGATTCTGCCCTTACTTTATTATATCAAAATTAGTTTCAGATTTACATAATGATCTGCAACATTGATATTGATGGTAATTTTACAAAGAATTCCATGAATTAAGGTTAGCCCATGTCGTTCCAATTGCTAACCAAGAGGCACTACCAAATTTGTTTTACAATGTAAGGTTCACATATCGGATGCCATTAGCCATGAGAAGGATCTCTGAAAACTTAAAGTCAGAGTAGAAAGACTTAGATCCACGTATAAGATGAAGAGCGTCGATCCTCACAAGGTTGCAAAAAATATTGTTTACTAAGATATACTATTACTGATGTTTTCTTTGTTATGGCTATAATTAGAACAAGTACAAGCATTAGCATCCGACTAAATGTAAACTGGAACACAAATGGTAACCATTTATGTTTAAATTGTTAATCTCTCCAAGATTTATTTGTGAGCAAAGTACTTCGGGGCATTGGCGTGTCCATGTAGACTCAAGGCAAAGGTAGAGAATGCATAGTGAATGGATTAGATAAAATGCTGCTTCTTTTTAGATGGATAAGAAGAGCTGGCATTTGGATGAGGAAATTCTTCTTGAGGACAACGCATCGGAGGAGGTTGCAGTCTTGACGGAGACGGTGTAACAAACGCAAAGGGGGACGGCCAGATGCCCAGTGATCCTGCCGGTGCTGCCGTGATATTCGTGAGGAAGAACTTTGTAAGGGTTCTGATGCGGGCATCCACAAGAGCCACCGGCACAGCCACACTCATGCCGCCGCTCAGACAAACCGCAGTTGACAAGGCGGCACAATTGAATCTGCCGACAATCCTCGCAGAAATCTCTTAGTGAAGAGAATATGCTCATCTCAAGTAGCCACGTTGTGACTGACTATAGAGCACAAGGATTACCATATTTATTACATTTGAAGGAGTTCTAGAATTGGCCGTTGTTGAGTAGAGCAAGAAGTCGACTTATAGAGGTTTAGTAAAACAGATGACCAAGATGGATGGATCTCGCGAACGGATATAATGGGAAAGATGAGTGAGGGATAAAAGACAGATTTCAATAAAAAAACAAATAACAAATTATCTCCCCCACCTTATAAAGATTGTGGTTTCCACATGAACAAACTAGCATTCCTTATATGTGAGAGTTCCGCTAGATTTGAAATTATACACTAAAGCCAAGTGTTTTAAGCAATATGCCCCAATATTAAATAAATTAAAGAATCATTTTGTAAATTGGAGGACATACATAATGGATCCAAATCCATTAATATGGGAGTGACACAACACAAAATATCCATGTTGCGCCATCCGTAGAAATTCAAGTTTGCTCCACAATAAATATGCTAGCCCGTGCGATGCACGGGTTGACGACTAGTCCATTTTAATTGCCGGGAAGGTTTTCCATGTACAACCCCATTGAATGGGTAAGTATTTGATTACCAGCATTGTTCTACCTTGTTATCGAGGTATGCTAGTCAAATTGTTCTGATTGTCTTAAAGCAGACATGGAGGAAGGTGGTCGAGAATATTCATTGCCCCTCCCCACAACCAGAGGATTACGCTCGCAACGAAGCCCTCAGCTTCTATGAGGATCCGGATATATTCATAGAGTTTGATGATGGAATCTTTTATCAAGCGAGCCTTGACAGCTCGGAAGTGGCTATTATGGCCGACTACCCCCGCCTTTTCCCTTTCTCCATTGTAAGTATTCGGAAAGCTTCCTCAAAAAAGGGCCTCCCACTTGCATCTCGCCCATGACACTGAATTGTGCTTCATAGGATCGACGCTGAGCGAGCCGCACTCCATTGGGAGCGGCCTCTAGGAAGGCAGCATCGACGCAGGGCGAGCGTTCAAAGCGAAAGGAAGCCGAGAGCGCGGTCGAGCCCCCTCCTTCTTTAAAGTGCTATGTCCTTTGACATGTGCCTAGGCATGAGATCAGATTGTTATATTTCTCCTTCGATCCCATATTATTTCAGGAGGAGCACACGGCAAACCGTGGCAAAACGCCCTACTAGCCGAGTATCAACTAATCCGGCTCCGGGCTCATCGACTGGGACGAGAGCCAATACAGATACAATGCCAACTCATCTGCCTCATGAGGATTCACATGACGTATTCGTCACAAATTCCGAAGTGGAGAATGTGATAAATCATCGACGACTAAAAGAGACCATCCGTCCTCCAGTTTTTACTGAACAAGAATTTACTACACTCAGCATCGTGGATGCATACATCCGAGCCGCCAAGGACGGACTTGCTGGAGTTGCTCATCTGTTCTCAAAGGATATAGAGGCAATGGTTTGTAAGTTTGATTGGTATATGCCAGTAGCCCCCGAGACTTGAAGCGGTTGAGACCAACCGATTTAAGGATCGCTTATAACCGCAGGTTCGCAAAAAGAAGAACAATGCGCTGTCCCAGGAGCTTGAGACGGAGTGGACAAAGCTACATGCCGCCACCTCAGAGCTAGAGGAGAGGAAGAAAGTCTCGAAGAATAATGACCAGAAGAACAACCTGGAGGAGGAGAAGGATAGGCAGGCCGAAGAGATAAGGAGGTATATTCGGTATGACGTTTTAACCTTTCAAGGGTATCATATTATCCCATAATTCGGAATGTTATAATGTTGTTTTTGCAGGTCCGTTAACTGCGCATCCCAAAGAGGAAGTAGCTGGATTCCGAGGTGACGTGCTAAAAGAGCTGTCCGTGGTGCATGAGCGGCCCCGGTAATCCTTGAGAAGCATGGCCAAGGCTTTATGGACATCCGATGCCCCTCCAGAAAGTATGGAGGGGTTGGCAAACCTGTTCAAATGTGCCCGATGCTGATTTGAGCTATGGAAGGTGTCCGCATGCCGGGAAGGTGCACAAGAGGCATGGGCGCTGGTAAAAACACGCTACACCGGTATCGATCCGAATCATATGGCCCAAGTTGGACCACAAGGACCGGACGGAAAAGATATTCCCGTGAACTTGGTATATGACCAAGTGGTGATAGCGGCGAAATATTCGAAAGAAGACTGTAGCTTAGACAGTTTTATAGATGACATAGATAAAGAGTAGGTGTTTGATTCAATGTATCACTGTACTTTACCATTGAACTTATCTCCAACCGAACATGTCAAAATTTGTCATCGCAGGCCTTCGGCTTCAACCTCCGAACCAAGAAGGCGGAGTGTTTCCGGATACCATGTTGGAATGTAATAAACATTCATTATGTCCGGAAACCAGGCAATCCAGTCATATTGCTCAAACAGACAAAATTTGTTCGGGGAGTTAAGTTATATTACTATTTAAGTAAGAAACATCTTCAAGGAAAATAGTTCCGTTAAGGGTTCCTTTCCTTGGGTTCGCATGCTTAATTATGCATGCCTAGGCTTTGATTCGAATTGCGAGGAGCCTATCCCATATTTGTTAGAAGAATTAGAAAAAAGTAAACAATCTGCCGTTGCTTGCCGACCAATTATTCTCTTAAGAACGCTAGCTTTCGGCTTCACCCGTCTGAGGTACAAATCCGGATTACCCGGTTGTAACAATCGCAGGGGTACTCCCTTTACACCCTAGGCAAACAATCGGGAACGTAGGGTATAAACACAGGAGCAAGGCAACCCATCTTGGCAAAAACAAAAGTCATAGAGGTGCATATAATGGAAAAAGGTGTATAGAGCAAACGACATAAACAATGGAAGCAACAAGCTTCTAGTAATAAGCTTCGTCAAAGAAGCCCCCAGTTATGCTGGGGTGTATACATTTAAAGATGCATACGCCTAGCAGTTCGGTAGATCCAAACATACCCTGGGATATAAGAAGGAAAAATAAAAAAAGAAGAGGATAAAAAGGGATGATAGTCAAAGAAAAATAGAAAAGGGCACGGCCGAACTATCCGTAGAATCGTCGGAGCCGAGCAGCATTCCATGGATTCGGCTCAAGGCAATTATCCGATGCATTACGAAGGCGATAAGCTCCTGCCGTGAGCTTGTCCTTCTTCTTCTCTGGGAGACGCAAGACGGGGTCGCCGACGTTGTATGTCTTGGCCCGCAGTTCTTTGCTTTGGTATCGCCCGGCCTGTTGTTGATAGAATGCGGAACGGGCTTGTGCAATATCACCCTCCTCTTCAAGGCCATCTAGGTCGTCCTGTCGATCGAGCTCGGGCTCTTGATCTTCATACATGCGCACTCGAGGTGAGTCATGAATAATATCGCAGGGCAAGATAGCTTCTAAACTGTACACCATGAAGAAACGTGTGTATCCGGTCGTTCGATTCGGCGTAGTCCGCAGCCCCCAGAGCACGGAATCAAGTTTCTCAACCCAGTACTTATCTGAATCCCTTAGGGAGTGCACCAGTCTGGGTTTAATGACACTCATTATCCGGCCATTGACCCGTTCAACCTGACCGTTCGTTTGAGGGTGGTAGACGGATGCATAGTCGAGTTTAATGCCCAAGTTAGCACACTAGTTTTTCACCTCATTGGTTGTGAAAGTGGAACCATTACCAGTGATGATGTTGTGCGGGACACCATAACAGTGTACCACGCTTGATAGAAAGTCAATCACTGGCCCTGGTTCAGCCGTTTTGACAGGTTTGGCCTCTATCCACTTAGTGAGTTTATCCACCATAACCAGTTAATATTTCTTTTTGTGGCTTCCCCCCTTTAAGGGGTCCGACCATGTCTAGCCCCCAGACCGCAAACATCCAAGTGATGGGGATTGTTCTTAAAGCAGTGGCAGGCATATGACTTTGATTGGCGAAAAGTTGACATCCCGCACAACGTGGGACAAGGGCTTGTGCGTCTGCTCGGGTCGTTGGCCAGAAAAAACCTGTTCGAAAAGCTTTTGCTTACGAGGGCCCGAGCTGCTGCGTGATGGACGCCCAAACCAACATGTATTTCAGCCAAGAGTTGCCATCCCTCCTCTTCGGAGATGCACCTTTGGAGAACTCTGGTAGTACTTTTCTTGTACAGTTCAGCTTCATGAACTTTGTAGGCTTTAGAACGTCGAACTATGTGACGAGCCTCATTTTGATCATCAGGGAGCTCGTCCCTATTAAGGTAGGCCAGGAAGGGTTCGGTCCATGGAGCAACAACGACCATGATCTCATGAGCAGAGGGTGTTATCTCGGTATCCGAACCCCCGACGATATCTGTATTGTGTTCGGCTGCTGGGGACGTGATCAGGCCAGTACTGGGATCTCCATTCTCGTCCTGCCATACCACGGATGGCTTGAAGAGTCGTTCCACAAAGGTATTAGGCGGGATGGGGTCACGCTTGGCGCCCATACGAGCAAGTATGTCTGCTGCCTAGTTATTGTCTCGAGCGACGTGATGAAATTCGAGCCCCTTGAACCAAGCCGACATTTTCAATACGGCATTTCGATATGCCGCCGTTTTCAGATCTATTCCGTCGAACTCTCCATTTACCTGAGATATGGCAAGGCTTGAATCGCCGCGCACCTCTAGGCATTGTATGCCCATGGAGACAGCCATGCGGAGACCATGTAGAAGTGCCTCGTATTCGGCTGCGTTGTTTGAGTCTGTAAACATGATTTGCAGCACATATCGGACTGTGTCCCCTGTAGGGGATGTCAAGATGACACCAGCCCCTAGTCCGGCTAACATTTTAGAGTCGTCGAAGTACATGATCCGGTTGGAGTATGAACTATACTCTTTAGGGAGCTCGGCTTCCGTCCACTCGGCGACGAAGTTGGCCAGCACCTGAGATTTAATAGGTTGGCGTGGCTTATATATCTTTTCAAACGGTAAGAGCTCAATGGCCCATTTAGCTATGCGGCCAGTGGCATCCCTGTTGTTTATAATGTCGTTGAGTGGTACTTCGGATGCTACCATGATCGAACACTCTTGAAAATAGTGACGGAGTTTCGGGATGCCATAATTAAAGATCGTGTCGGAGGGATTGACCAGAGGTAGCCTCATTGGCACCCCATAGCATTTCAACACATCGGGGCTAGCAAAGCACCTCACGCCTCCCGGGTGCATGGCTGGTTCCTTGGGCCGGCTAGGCCCAAGCGGCCGGCTTCGAGAAGGTGGTGCGCTCCCACCAGGTGGCTTTAGGGGAAGGCCGGCTGCTGCCGGACGGCCTCTCCTCCCCTCGGAGTCTGCACCCATTCCTCATGATGATATGGGGTGTGGCTACAGGGCCACGTGCTCTGCCCAAATCTCGGAGGAGCATGGCTACAGTGCATACGTACCAAGCGGACACCCGCCTGTCCGGCGTGGCACTGTAGCCATGCAGCTCGTGATGCGGACCTCGTCAGCCCAGGCCATGCTCCCACGACGGGCGGTCGGTACGGCCCGCAGGCGGCAGGCCCTACCTATCCGCGAGCAACAAGAAGATGGTGTACCCCAGGAAGGCGGCCTCGGGGGCGGGTGATACGCCCATTTTGCATCATGCTTTTATATCGATATTTATTGCATTATGGGCTGTTATTTCACATTATGTCACAATACTTATGGCTATTCTCTCTTATTTTACAAGGTTTACATAAGGAGCGAGAATGCCGACAGCTGGAATTCTGGGCTGGAAAAGGAGCAAATATTAGAGACCTATTCTGCGCAACTCCAAAAGTCCTGAAACTCCACGGAGGTGATTTTTAGAATATATAAAAAATATTGAGCGGAAGAAGTTCACCAGAGGGGGCCCCACCTGGCCACGAGGTGTATTTGCTTGTGATAAGTTCAGACCTTATATTGTTGATTCTAAAGTAACTATTCACACTAATCATGCTGCTATTAAATATCTGATGGAAAAGAAAGATGCTAAACCTAGACTTATTAGATGGGTTATCCTGCTACAAGAATTTGATTTGCATATTGTTGATAGAAAGGGAGCTGAGAACCCCGTTGCAGACAACTTGTCTTGGTTAGAAAATGTTCTTGATGACCCACTACCTATTGATGATAGCTTTCCTGATGAACAATTAAATGTTATAAGTACCTCTCGTAGTACTCCATGGTATGTTGATTATGCTAATTATATTATTGCTAAGTTTATACCACCTAGTTTAACATACCAACAAAATAAAAAGTTCTTCTATGATTTGAGGCATTACTTTTGGGATGACCCACATCTTTATAAAGAAGGAGTAGATGGTATTATTAGACGTTGTGTACCTGAATGAACAGGAACGGATCCTACGCAAGTGTCACTCCGAAGCTTATGGAGGGCACCACGCTAGAGATAGAACTGCACATAAGGTATTACAATCTGGTTTTTACTGGCCTACTCTCTTCAAGGATGCCCGTAAGTATGTCTTGTCTTGTGATGAATGTCAAAGAATTGGTAATATTAGTAGACGTCAAGAAATGACTATGAATTATTCACTTGTTATTGAACCATTTGATGTTTGGGGCTTTGATTATATGGGACCTTTTCCTGCCTCTAATGGATATACACATATTCTAGTCGATGTTGATTACGTTACTAAGTGGGTAGAAGCTATTCCAACTAGTAGTGTTGATCATAACACTTCTATTAAAATGCTTAAGGAAGTTATTTTTCCGAGGTTCGGAGTCCATAGATATTTAATGACTGATGGTGGTTCACATTTTATTCATGGCGCTTTCCGTAAAACGCTTGCTAAGTATGACGCTAATCATAGAATTGCATCACCTTATCACCCACAGTCTAGTGGTCAAGTAGAATTGAGCAACAGAGAGCTCAAATTAATTTTGCAAAAGATTGTCAATATGTCTAGAAAGAATTGGTCCAAGAAACTTGATGATGCATTATGGGCCTATAGAACTGCATATAAAAATCCAATGGGTATGTCTCCGTATAAAATGGTTTATGGAAAAGCATGTCACTTACCTCTCGAACTAGAACATAAGCCATATTGGGCTATTGAAGAGCTCAACTATGATTTCAAACTTGCCGGTGAAAAGAGGTTATTTGATATTAGCTCACTTGACGAATGGAGAACCCAAGCTTATGAAAATGCCAAGTTGTTTATAGAAAAAGTCAAAAGATGGCATGACAAAAGAATACAAAAGCGTGAGTTTAATGTAGGTGATTATGTATTGCTATGCAACTCTCGTTTAAGATTTTTTGCAGGAAAACTTCTCTCTAAATGGGAAGGCCCATACGTTATCGAGGAGGTCTATCGTTCCGGTGCCATAAAGATCAACTCGAAGGTACAAATCCGAAGGTGGTAAACGGTCAAAGAATCAAACATTATATCTCAGGTAATCCCATAAATGTTGAAACCAATGTTATTGAAACAGTAACCCCGGAGGAATACATAAGGGACACTTTCCAGAACGTTTCAGACTCCGAAAAGGAATAGGTATGTGGTACGGTAAATAAACCGACTCCAAAAGAGTTTTTAAGGCAATATTTCTCCGTTTTGGAATATTTAGAAAAATAGAAAAATAAGTAGCTGTCCGGGAAGGAAACGAGGGCCCCACGAGGGTGGAGGGCGCGCCTTACCCCTTGGCGCGCCCCCTACCTCGTGAGCACCTTGTGTGCCTTCCGGACTCCGTTTTCTTGCACGATACATATTTTGGTCGGTAAAAATTCATTATATATTCTCCCGAAAGTTTTGACTCCAGTATCACGCAAATATCCTCTGTTTTTGTTTCAAGCTGTCCTACTGCAGATTGGATCAACATGTCGTCTCAAGATTCAAAGGAGGATTGCCCAGTTTCTTACCGGCCTTTAGATAAAAACATATTCAAGGATACCTATCCATATGTATGGTACACCGATGAGGAAGATGAAGATGAACCAGTTCCCCCTCGCTTCAAGCAAGAAAGCAAAGAGGCACTATGCAAAAGGATAATAAAGCTTGAGGTAGAGAATGATGAGTTGAGGATTGAGAATTTCACCCTCATACGCAAGTTGGAGAAAGAGAAGGGCAAGCCCACTACTACTTCATCACCACCTTCTCCCCCGAAGAAGGAGACATAATCACATGGGTATGGGCACTCCCCTTGGCAACTGCCAAGCTTGCGTGAGGTGCCCCGGTATCGTATCACAATCACAACTCCTATCTTTACCATTTTTCTTAGTTCGATCCTATTAGTAGTATCTTGATCTAGTAGAATAATGTTTATGGCATGATCTAGTTTTGAGTTTTGCTGTATGATCCCTCTATGTAATCGAGTCCGTGAGCTATATATATAATAAAGATTAGTGTTGAGTCAAGGGCTTGATTTTCTTGCTATGATATTGAGTGGATAAAAGAAAAGAGAAAAAGAATAAAAAGAAACAAAAGTTCATATTGATCTTATTGAGAGTAATGACTTCACATAGAAAGAGTATGATGATTAAAAGTTGTTGGGAGTTGGCAAACATAGCTTTGGTCATCGTTGCAATTTATAGGAAGTAATAAGGAAAGAGAGGTCTCACATATAAATATACTATTATTGACATCCTTTATGATTGGGAGCACTCATTAAAATATGACATGCTAAAGAGTTGATGTTGGACAAGGAAGACAACGTGATAAGTTATGTTTTCTTATATCTGAGATAAAGTATGTTGTCATGGATCCTCCAACATGTTGAGCTTGCCTTTCCCCCTCATGCTAGCCAAATTCTCAGCACCAAGTAGAGATACTACTTGTGCTTCCAAATACCCTTAAACCAATTTCGCCACGAGAGTCCACCATATCTACCTATCAATTGAGTAAGATCCTTCAAGTAAGTTGTCATCGGTGAAAAGCAATAAAAATTGCTCTAAATATGTGTGATTGATTGGTGTGGGAGAAATAAGCTTTATACGATCTTGTGATGTGGAAGTAATAAAAGCGACATACTGCATAATAAAGGTTCATATCACAAGGGGCAATATAAAGTGACGTTCTTTCGCATTAAGATTTTGTGCATCCAACCATAAAAGCGCATGGCAACCTCTGCTTCCCTCTGCGAAGGGCCTATCTTTTATTATTATCTTCTACCTTATGCAAGAGTCATGGTGATCTTGACCTTTCCTTTTTCATTTTATCCTTTGGCAAGCACAGAATGTTGGAAAGATCCTGATATATGTACCTAATTGGATGTAGGGGAGCATGAGTTATTATTGTTGACATTACCCTTGAGGTAAAAGGTTGTGGGGCGAAACTATAAGCCCCTATCTTTCTCTGTGTCCGATTAAAATTCCGTCACCACAAGTATTGCATGAGTGTTAGCAATTATGAAGGACTAGGTGATAGTTGAGTATGTGGACTTGCTTTTAAGCTCTTACATAGACTCTTTCTGATGTTATGATAAATTGCAATTGCTTCAGTGACTGAGATTACAGTTTGTTGGTTCTCAATAAAGTTTCTGATTCATACTTTTGCATTGTGAATAGATCATCACTTGAACATAAGTAATCATATGACAATATCTATATATGTTGCTGTTATGAGAATAATCGTGATGCCTTCATGTCCGTATTTTATTTTTATCGACACCTCTGCCTCTAAACATGGGGACATATTTATTGTTATCTGCTTTCGCTTGAGGACAAGCGAGGTCTAAGCTTGGGGAGTTGATACGTTCATTTTGCATCATGCTTTTATATCGATATTTATTGCATTATGGGCTGTTATTTCACATTATGTCACAATACTTACGGCTATTCTCTCTTATTTTACAAGGTTTACATAAGGAGGGAGAATGTCGGCAGCTGGAATTCTGGGCTGGAAAAGGAGCAAATATTAGAGACCTATTCTTCACAACTCCAAAAGTTTTGAAACTCCACGGAAGTGATTTTAAGAATATATAAAAAATATTGAGCGGAAGAAGTTCACCAGAGGGGGCCCCACCTGGCCACGAGGGTGGGAAGCGCGCCCTACCCCCCTGGGCGCGCCCCCCTACCTCGTGGCCCCCTGTTGGCCCTCCGATGCCCATCTTCTGCTATACGACGTCTTTCGTCGAGGAAAAATTGATAGGCAACCTTTCGGGACGAGACTCCGCCGCCACGAGGCGGAACCTTGGCGGAACCAATCTAGGGCTCCGGCAGAGCTGTTCTGCCGGGGACACTTCCATCCGGGAGGGGGAAATCATCGCCATCATCATCACCAACGCTCCTCTCATCGGGAGAGGGCAATCTCCATCAACATCTTCACCAGCACCATCTTATCTCAAAACCCTAGTTCATCTCTTGTATCCAATGCTTGTCTCCAAGTCCGGGATTAGTACTAGTAGGTTGCTAGTAGTGTTGGTTACTCCTTGTAGTTGATGCTAGTTGGTTTATTTGGTGGAAGATCTTATGTTCAGATCCTTTATGCATATTATTACCCCTCCTTGTAGTCTTGCTATTAGTAGTCATGTGAATTTGGTATTCGTTCGATATTTTGATGAGATGTATGTTGTCTAGCCTCTAGTGGTGTTATGTGAACGTCGACTACATAACACTTCACCATTATTTGGGCCTAGAGGAAGGCATTGGGAAGTAATAAGTAGATGATGGGTTGCTAGATTGACAGAAGCTTAAACCCTAGTTTATGTGTTGCTTCGTAAGGGGCTGATTTGGATCCACATGTTTCATGCTATGGTTAGGTTTACCTTAATACTTTTGGTGTAGTTGCGGATGCTTTCAATAGAGGTTAATCATAAGTGGGATGCTTGTTCAAGTAAGAACAGCACCCAAGCACCGGTCCACCCACATATCAAATTATCAAAGTACCGAACGCGAATCATATGAACGTGATGAAAACTAGCTTGACGATATTCCCATGTGTCCTCGGGAGCGCTTTTCCTTATATAAGAGTTTGTCCAGGCTTGTCCTTTGCTACAAAAAGGATTGGGCCACCTTGCTGCACTTTATTTACTTTTGTTACTTGTTGCTCGTTACAAATTATCCTATCACAAAACTATCTGTTACCACTTATTTTAGTACTTGTAGAGAATACCTTGCTGAAAACCGCTTATCTTTTCCTTCTACTCCTCGTTGGGTTCGACACTCTTACTTATCGAAAGGACTATGATATATCCCCTATATTTGTGGGTCATCAGCGGGCCAGCCTCTAGCAGCCGACCTTCCCTCCTCTCGGAGTCTACGCGCCATTAATCTGAAGAGACGGGGCATGGCTATAGTGAGCGCCCGCTAGGCGGCGGGATTGTAGCCATGCGTCCCCCGACAAGGTGTCCGTCATTAGAGGCGAGGCTATAGCAAAAGGCAATCAGCATGGCCCGCAGGCGGCGGGCCCTACCTGTCGGCCGGATTCACGGTAGCCGGCAGGACCCAGCAGCCGGTGGAGAACCCGGCGCCCCAAGAGATTGACATCCGGGACCTACACCCGGCCGAGTTACCATTGTACCCCTGGGGGGTATGCCTATACAAACCCCCCATTTTCACCCATGAAAAGGGTTCATCCTCCACGCCATTCCACACACAGACTGCTAGAGAAGCACTAGGGCTAGCCTTGCTCTTCTTCTTCCTCTAGCAAAACAGCTCAAGGAGCAACCTTGTAGCTACCCATTGAATTTAGTAATCATGCGGAGACCCCGCAGAGCAGGACTAGGGGTGTTATCTCCTCGTAGAGACCTAAACCTGGATAAGACTCGTGTTCGTTCGAGATCTCGCTCACTCCCGCTTCCAGGGCCCGACGACGTACTCCTGTCCCCATCCATGATAAGCCACCCCTGGCATATGTCGCTTGATTACCCCGACATTTGGTGCCCACCGTGGGGCTGAGCGCATGGTCGGCCGGAGACATGTTCTGGACGGGAACCCTTTTCCTCTCCGGTGAGCACGTCGCGGCCAGACTGATCAGCCAGCCTGCGCGCCCGCTAGCGCTTGCACAAGCATGCTGCCTAATGTAGAGGAAGCCTGCTCCGTGAACAACATCGCTGACCTCGTCGGCAAGATCAGCCTCTCTGACGAGCCCATGCCCGATGCGGGAGTGGCCTGCCCCGCGGCCTACCTCGTCGACCTCCTCGGCAAGCTTTGTATCACCGACGAGCCCGCCTCCGACTTGGAGTCTGTTGGCTCCACCGACCCCTTCATCAAGACCGTCGAGATCCTCATCGACTTCGACGCGGTTTCTAGAAATGCCTTCCCTAGCAACGTGGTGATCATCGACGACCCGCTCCCGCCCGTTGCCAGCGGCGCCAACACCGCCAGTCACGACGGTTATTGACCGCAGCGGGGACTCTGTTGGAGCGGCCCAGGACCCGCTGTGAGCCGCCTTACAGGCCCCCGCCACCCCCGTCGTTGCCAACGCCGACCGAGCGACACTAGAAGCATTCCGTGTCAAACTCCTTGACTGCGCCAACAAGATGGCGGCCATGAGGCGCCGTGCCGGTGCCTGCCAGCGCGAGATCACCCACATCGCGGGCGGCACGTCGGCTGCTGGCGAGCCCAGCAGGGCCCGAACGGTTCGGCAGCGCGGCGCGGCCATAGCCAGCATGCTAGGAGTTGGACAGCCAGTCTACGCTACCCGATGGAGAACCTGCGCGCCGCCGAGGCGGCAGTAGATGACCTGGACCACCTGGAAGGCGACGAGCGGCGCAACCAGATGGCGCGTATCCAGGAACTCCTTGACACAACAGCCGCGCAGCAAGCCGCGAGCCGCCGCGTGATGGAAGCCGGCAAGCAAGCCGAAAACCATCCCCGCCCACCGTGAGCACGGAGAGTCCTCCCAATCCCCAACAAGTGGAGGCCGCGGTCGGGAGACCTCGAGCCGGCTGCTAGCCACAGCCGGCACACCCGCCTCATGGTTGCACGCGACTAGCACGGTCATCCATGAGCATAGAGCCAAACGGATGAGCGTCCTTCTCCCCCCCCCCCCCCCCGCAGGGAGAGGCCAGCTTCCCCGCCACCTGTGGATCATCCGACTCTCGGAGACCGGCTGGGCCCCCATGAAGGAGTCAGAGAGAACAACGCACGCCACCGGATCGAGCGGCTCGCTCGGTCCCTAGCCATAGAGGAGGATGATGCAATCGACCCTGCCTATTTCGGCCCCCGCATTCGCGACGAACCCTTCCCCAAAGGATTCTCGCTCCCTCGAGATACTCCCAAGTACAACGACTCTGTGAAACTGGAGGACTGGTTGGTCGACTGATGCGGCTTGAAGCTATGTCGGTATTTCCCCAAAGAGGAAGGGATGATGCAGCACAGCGGCGGTAGGTATTTCCCTCAATTACGAGACCAAGGTTATCGAACCAGAAGGAGAACCAAGCAACACAATGTAAACAGCCCCTGCACACAAATAACAAATACTCGCAATCCGACGTGTAAAAGGGGTTGTCAATCCCTTTCGGGTAGCGGCACCCCAAGATGGGCAAACGGACGTGAAATAAATTGTGGTAGTTTGATAGCACGAAAGCCAAATAAAATAAATAAGAATAAATTGCAGCAAGGTATTTTTGGTTTAATAGATATGAAAATAAAGGCAGAGGAAAAGTAGATCGCAAAGGCAAATAATATGAGAAGAGACCCGGGGGCCGTAGGTTTCACTAGTGGCTTCTCTCGAGAAAAATAACAAACGGTGGGTAAACAAATTACTGTTGGGAAATGGATACAACTCCGAATAATCATGAAGATATCCAGGCAATGATCATTATATAGGCATCACGTCCAAATTTAGTAGACCAACTGCTGCCTACATCTAGTACTATACCGACTGCTGCCTACATCTAGTACTATTACTCCACACATGGACCGCTACCCAGCATGCATCTAGTGTCTTAAGTTCATGGAGAAACGGAGTAATGCACTAAGAACGATGACATGATGTAGACAAGATCTATCTATGTAGATATAGACCCCGTCGTTTTATCCTTAGTAGAAACGATACATACATGTCGGTTCCCCTTCCGTCACTGCGATCAAGCACCGTAAGATCGAACCCACTACAAAGCACCTCTTCCCATTGCAAGATAAATAGATCAAGTTGGCCAAACAAAACCCAAATATCATAGAAGAAATACGAGGCTATAAGCAATCATGCATATAAGAGATCAAAGAAACTCAAATAATTTTCATGAATATAAAAAGATAGATCTGATCATAAACTCAGAGTTCATCTGATCCCAACAAACACACCACAAAAAGAGTAACATCATATGGATCTCCAAGAGATCATTGTATTGAGAATCAAATGAGAGAGAGGAAACCATCTAGCTACTAACTACGGACCCGAAGGTCTACAAAGAACTACTCACGCATCACCGGAGAGGCGCCAATGGAAGTGGTGAACCCCTCCTTGATGGTGTCTAGATTGGATCTGGTGGTTCTGGACTCTGCGGCGGCTAGAATTGATTTTCGTACACTCCTCTAGGGTTTCTGGAATATTGGGGTATTTATAGAGCAAAGAGGCGGTCCGGGGAGCACCTGAGGTGGGCACAACCCACCAGGGCGCGCCTGGGCCTCCTAGCGCGCCCTGGTGGGTTGTGCTCCCCTCGAAGCTGCCCTAGGCACCTCCTTGGCCCATTAGGTGTATTCTGGTCCATAAAAATGCTCCGTGAAGTTTCGTTGCATTTGGACTCCGTTTGGTATTGATTTCCTGCGATGTAAAAAACATGCAGAAAACAACAACTGGCACTTGGCACTATGTAAATAGGTTAGTACCAAAAAATGATATAAAATGACTATAAAATTATTATAAAACATCCAAGGTTGATAATATAACAGTATGGAACAATCAAAAATTATAGATACGTTGGCGACGTATCATCGACTACTCCACGGCCGTCAGCATAGCAAATAGCAGCAAGCGCGTTGCCGTGAAGTATGTTCCACTCATGCTACAGGGCACGGCCTGGACATGGCTGAACAACCTCAAGCCGTACAGCGTCAACAACTGGGTAGACTTCGCCAATGTATTCATCCGCAACTTCACCAGTACCTACAAGCGGTCCCCCAAGCCCCGCCAGCTCTCCATGTGCATCCAGGGGCCAACCGAGTCCACCCACGACTACGTGACACGCTGGGCCGAGTTGCGCAACTCCTACGAGGGGGTGCACGAGGTGCAAGCCATCGTGTATTTCACTGCCGAGTGCACAGAGGGCACTCTGCTCAAGCACAATCTCCTGTGCAACGACCCGGCTACTGGACGAGCTCTTGATCGTGGCGGACAAGTACACCACCGCCGACTCTTCCATGAAGTCAGAAATCTGGGTTGACACGTCCGGGAAGGTGCTTCCACATGCTCCTCTGATGTCGGCTGGTGAATCCAACCGGCGCTAGCAGCCAAACGACAACAAACACAAGGCCCAGCAGCAGGCTTCCAACAGCCGGCAAGTGGCAACAGTCGAAGACCAGTAGCCAGAAGGGCAACCCGGCCCCAAGCGCCATAAGGGCGGCATGGCCGCTTGGCTGCCCGCCTTCTCCTTCGAGCAAGCCCTTGATGCCTCATGCAAGTTTAACAACGGTGCGAAGCCGTCTAACCACACCACTCGGAAGTGCAACTGGCTCACCAGAATTGCCAATGGCGAGGGCCTGCTGCCTCCGCCAGCCGGCTCGTCGGCTCCGCCTCCTCAGGAGCCGGTGGCCCGTCTAATCGGCATGCTCCCAGACGAGTTCCCCGACGCCAACACAACATACGTCGTCTTCACCAGTGAAGCCGACGACAAGCACAGCCGGCGCCAGCACCACCGCGAGGTGAATGCTATCGCCACAGAAGTTCCAGAGTTCATGCACTGGTCCGAAAGGCCCATCAGCTAGAGCCATGAGGACCACCCGGCCGTGATGCCTTCGCCGAATGCCTACGCAATGGTGCTGGATTCCACCTTTTGAACGGAGAGGCTGGCTTGCCGTTTCTCCTAGATCCGGATAGACGGCGGTAGCAGCATCAACATCCTCTACCGCAACACCATGGAGAAGCTCGGCATCAAAGAGAAGCAACTCCAGCCCAGCCGCACCGTCTTCCACGGCATCATCCCAAGACTTTCCTGCTCTCCAATCGGGAATATCAAGATAGATGTCCTGTTCGGCGACAAGAACCACTTCCACCGCGAGCCAGTCGGGTTCGAGGATGTTGACCTGGACAGCCCCTACCACACGCTCTTGGGCCGGCCTGCACTGGCCAAGCTCATGGTGTTGCCGCACTATGTCTACCTCAATACGAATATGCCGGGTCCCAAGGGCATTATCACCATAGATGGCGGCTACCAGAACTCGGTCGCGTGCACTGCCGCCAGCTCCCGGCTGGCCAAGTCCCTCTTCATCACCGAAGAGAAGCGCCTCCTTGACCGGGTGGTGGCCATGGCTAGCAAGCAGCCGGACATGCCCACCGATCCCAAGGAGGCGGAGACCCTGGGTTCCTTCCAGCCGGCCAAGGAAACCAAGACGATCGCCTTGGACCCGGCGCACCCGGATAGATTTCTTGTCGTGGGGACTAACATCGACAACAAATAGGAAAGCGACCTCGTTGATTTCCTTTATGAGAATCGGGACATCTTAGCATGGTCTCCCAAGGACATGCAGGGTGTTCCGACGGATTTCGCCGAGCACAAGCTACATGTGAGATCTGATGCAAAGCCGGTCAAGCAACGCCTCCGCCGCATGTCAGAAGAGAAGAGAAGGATTGTTGGTTCAGAGATTTCCCGACTTCTGGCAGCCGGCTTCGTCATGGAAGGGTTCTACCCGGACTAGCTTGCCAACCCATTCTTCGTTTTGAACAAGAATAACAAGTGGAGTATGTGTATCGACTACACTAGCCTCAACAAAGCCTGCCCCAGATAGATCAAGTGATAGACTCCACAACCGGCTGCGAGCTGCTGTCCTTCTTGGACGCCTACTCCGGCTACCACCAGATCAAGCTGAACCCGACCGATTGCCTGAAGACCGCCTTCATCACACCATTTAGAGCCTTTTGCTACCTGACGATGACGTTCGGCTTGAGGAATGCCGGTGCCACCTTTCAGCATTGCATGCAGAAGTGCCTCCTCAAGCAACTCAGTAGAAATGCGTCTATGTAGACGATATTGTGGTGAAGACGGAGAAGCCCGGCACCCTTCTGGAGGATCTCAAGGAGACCTTCGACAATTTGTGCAATTTTCAAATCAAGCTCAACCCAGAGAAGTGTGTTTTCGGAGTAACAGCTGGCCAGCTCCTTGGCTTCCTTGTCTCCGAACGTGGCATCAAGTGTAACCTCATGAAGATCAAGGCCATCGAGCGGATGCAGAGGCCGACCCGGTTGCGGGACGTCCAGATGTTCACCGGGTGCTTGGCATCTCTCAGACGGTTCATCAATTGGCTGGACGAGAAGGCTCTCCCCCTGTGTGAGGCTTTCCTCTAGCTCAAGCGGATTCTGTCCACACCGCCTGTTCTGGCCGCTCCAACTGCTAAGGAGCCCATGTACCTCTACATCGCCGCCACCAGCCGGGTGGTCAGCACTGTGATCATGGTCGAGCGCCCAGAAGACGGCAAGGCCCAACCGGTCCAGAGGCCAGTATACTACCCGAGTGAGGTGATGTCCGCCTCCAAGCAGAACTACACCCATTACCAGAAGATGTGCTACGGCGTTTACTTTGCCGCCAAGAAGCTCAAGCAGTGCTTCCAGGAGCACACCATCACGGTCGTCTGCACCGACCCTCTTGCCGAGATCATAGGCAACAGAGAAGCATCAGGTCGGTTGGCGAAGTGGGCCATCGAGCTAACTCCCCACACCATCCTCTACCATCCCCGTGATGTCTACTACACAACCTTCTTCTTGTAGACGTTGTTGGACCTCCAAGTACAGAGGTTTGAAGGACAGTAGCAAATTTCCCTCAAGTGGATGACCTAAGGTTTATCAATCCGTGGGAGGCGTAGGATGAAGATGGTCTCTCTCATACAACCCTGCAACCAAATAACAAAGAGTCTCTTGTGTCCCCAACACACCCAATACAATGGTAAATTGTATAGGTGCACTAGTTCGGCGAAGAGATGGTGATACAAGTGCAATATGGATGGTAGATATAGGTTTTTGTAATCTGAAAATATAAAAACAACAAGGTAACTAGTAGATAAAGTGATCGTAAATGATATTGCAATTCTTCTAAACAAGGCCTAGGGTTCATACTTTTACTAGTGCAAGTTCTCTCAACAAGGATAACATAATTAGATCATATAACAATCCCTCAACATGCAACAAAGAGTCACTCCAAAGTCACTAATAGCGGAGAACAAATAAGAGATTATTGTAGGGTACAAAACCACCTCGAAGTTATCCTTTCCAATCGATCTATTCAAGAGTTCTTACTAGAATAACACCTTAAGACACAAATCAACCAAAACCCTAATGTCACCTAGATACTCCAATGCCACGTCAAGTATCCGTGGGTATGATTATACGATATGCATCACACAATCTCATATTCATCTATTCAACCAACACAAAGAACTTAAAAGAGTGCCCCAAAGTTTCTACTGGAGAGTCAAGACGAAAACATGTGCCAACCCCTATGCATAAGTTCACAAGGTCACTGAACCCGCAAGTTGATCACCAAAACATACATCAAGTAAACGCGAATATCCCATTGTCACCACAGATAAGCACATGCAAGACATACATCAAGTGTTCTCAAACCCTTGAAGACTCAATCCAATAAGATAACTTCAACGGGAAAACTCAATCCATTACAAGAGAGTAGAGGGGGAGAAACATCAGAAGATCCAACTATAATAGCAAAGCTCGCGATACATCAAGATTGTGCCATATCAAGAACACGAGAGAGAGAGAGCGAGAGAGAGAGAGAGAGAGAGAGAGAGAGAGAGAGAGAGAGATCAAACACATAGCTACTGGTACATCTTCGTCATGGAGAGCGTCGGGATGATGAAGATGGCCACTGGTGATGGATCCCCCCTCCGGCGGGGTGCCGGAACAGGGTCCCGATTGGTTTTTGGTGGCTACAGAGGCTTGCGGCCGCGGAACTACCGATCTAGGTTATTTTCTGGAGGTTTCCGTATTTATAGGAGTTTTTGCCGTCGGTCTCACGTCAGGGGGGTCTCTGAGTCGTCCACGAGATTGGGGAACGCGCCTAGGGGGGTGGGCGTGCCCTCCACCCTTGTGGACGGCTCGGGACTCTTCTGGCCCAAATCTTTTACTCCGAGGGCTTCTTTTAGTCCATAAAAAATCAACAAAAATTGGCACGTCAATTGGACTCCCTTTGGTATTCCTTTTCTGTAAAACTCAAAAACAAGGAAAAAACAGAAATTGGCACTGGGCTCTAGGTTAATAGGTTAGTCCCAAAAATCATATAAAGTAGCATATGAATGCATATAAAACATCCAAGATGGATAATGTAATAGCATGACACAATCAAAAACTATAGATACGTTGGACACGCATCAAGCATCCCCAAGCTTAATTCCTGCTCGTCCCCGAGTAGGTAAATGATAAAAATAGAATTATTTATGTGGAAGGTTATCAAGTGCACAAGTTTGATCAATGATAATTTCAACCACTTTTTCTAGCATCATTATATATCATAGCAGTAGCTCATATCATAAAGCTCCTCATGATCAAGTAGCAAGATATTCACATGTTAAAGTATAGATCATAAACTTTGTTGAAAACTAACAAACTATGTTCTCAGTCATCAAACAATTGCAATTCATCTTATTTTCAGGAAGTGTCTATCTAAGAGCTTTGAATTTAGCAAATCCCACATACTCAACTATCATATAGTCTTCCATGATTGCTACCACTCAAAGCATATTTTTAGAACAAATAGCATCCATCGAACACAGAGAAAGATAGGGGCTTAATGTTTCGCCTCCCAACTTATTAATCATATAGATATTTGTCAACAATAATAATTCATAATCAAATATATTTGAATGGCCATATATGCTTAGATCTTTCCCCATCACATGATCCTTGCCAACTAAAAAGTAAGTTGGAATGAGAAGTAATACTACCAACTCTTGCATAAAAGTAAAAGATAGGTCCTTTGCAGAGGGCAGCAGGGATTTGCAGACGTGCCAGAGCTCGAAGCTTTAAAATAGAGATGAAAATAATTTTGAGAGGTATGCTTTCATTGTCAACATAACGACCAAGAGTTCCCAATATCTTCCATACTAGATCCATTATAGGCGGTCCCCAAACAGAAATGTAAAGATTTTACTCCCCCTCCACCAACAACCACACTCCACGGCTTGTCCGAAACAACGGGTGTCGTCCAACTATCAACAATCTTGGGGGAGTTTTGTTTAAATTATTTGCAATTTTGTTTTTGATCTTTTGATCATAGGACTGGGCATCCCAGTTACCAGCCATTTTCTCGTGAATGATGAGCGGAGTCCACTCATCATGAGAATAACCCACCTAGCATGGAAGATACTGACAGCCCCTAGTCGCTACATGAGCGATTCGGGCATACAAAATGGATTATTATTTGAAGGTTTAGTGTTTGGCACACACAAATTTACTTGGATCGACAGGTAAATACCGCATATAGGTAGATATGGTGGACACTCATGGAAGAAACTTGGTTCAAAGAATTTGGATGCACAAGCAGTATTCCCGATTAGTATAGATATTTTGGCTAGCAAAAGATTCTAAATAGCAATCACCACATGTTAGAGGGTCAATAACAATATAACTTATATACAAATTACCCAAGCATAACTCATTATGTTATCTTCCTTGTCCAACTTCAACTAATTTGCTCAGGTTTGAAAATAATTAATGGGGATCACAATCAGACAAGATGTCCAAGATAGTATATTTATATGTGAAATCTCTCTTCCTTCAATATTCTTTCATGAATTGTTCAAGTGACCAATACAATGTTTGCTAACCTTCAATAAATTACCACCTCTACATCTTATATGTGAAGTCATTACTCCCCATGGGATAAGCATATGTAACATATATAATTTCAGATTTATGGTATTCAACTCATTCAACCATTTACTCGTAGGATATAAGTGAAGCACACGAGTAAATGACAAACTACTCTAAAAAGATATAAGTGAAGATCAATGAGTAGTCAAATAATTATTTAGCTATGTGAACACTCTCTCTCATTTAAGTAGTTCAGATCTTAAGTACTTTATTCAAACAGCAAGCAAAATAAAATAAAACAAAATGATGCTCCAAGCAAAACACATATCATGTGGTGAATAAAAATGTTGTTCCAAGTAAAGTTACCGATGAACGAAGACGAAAGAGGGGATGCCATCAGGGGCATCCCCAAGCTTAGGCTCTTGGTTGTCCTTGAATATTACCTTGGGGTGCCTTGGGCATCCCCAAGCTTAGGCTCTTGCCACTCCTTATTCCATAGTCCATCGAATCTTTACCGAAAACTTGAAAACTTCACAACACAAAACTCAACAGAAAACTCGTAAGCTCTGTTAGAATAAGAAAATAAAACCACCACTTAGGTACTGTTGTGAACTCATTATAAATTCATATAGGTGTAATATCTACTGTATCCCAACTTCTCTATGGTTCATATCCTCCGATACTACTCACAGATTCATCAAAATTAGCAAACAACACATATAAAACAGAATCTGTCGAAAACAGAACAGTCTGTAGTAATTTGTAACTCTCAAATACTTCTGTAACTCCAAAAATTCTAACAAATTAGGAAAACCTGAGCAATTTGTGTACCAATCCAGCGCTAAAGAATCAGATCAAAAGCACGTTTCTGTGAATTATCAAAAGTAATTTACTGGGCGCAAAAGTTTCTGATTTTCAGCAGGACCAACACAACTATCACGGTAAGCTATCCTAAAGGTCTTACTTGGCACTTTATTGAAACAAAATCTATAAAACATGATTACTACCGTAGCATAATCATGTGAACGCACAAAAACAGTAAGGGTAAATATTGGGTTGTCTCCCAACAAGCGCTTTTCTTTAATGCCTTTCTAGCTAGGCATGATGGTGACAATAATGCTCACATAAAAGATAAGAACTGAAACATAACGGGAGCATCATGAAGCATATGACTAGCACATTTAATTCTAACCCACATCCTGTGCATAGAGATTTTTTAAGCAAACAATTTATGAGAACAAGAATCAACTAGCATAGGAAAGCAAAACAAGCATAACTTCAAGATTTTAAGAACATAGAGAGGAAACTTGATATTATTGCAATTCCTACAAGCATATATTCCTCCCTCATAATAATTTTCAGTAGCATCATGAATAAATTCAACAATATAACTATCACATAAAGCATTCTTTTCATGATCTACAAGCATAGAAAATTTACAACTCTCCACATAAGCAAAATTATTCTCGTTCGGAATAGTGGGAGTATGATAAGAAACTCGAATACTATAAGTTGTTTCCACATTACAAGAGTAATGTTTAGAAAAAGGGTAATCATAATCATGACAAGTTTTAATATAATCATCACTACTTTTATAGCATAAGTGTCATCAGAATAATCATCATAAGTAGCAACTTTGTTCTCGTCATAATCAATTGAAACCTCTTCCAAGATAGTGGAATCATTACTAAATAAAGTCATGACCTCTCCAAATCCACTTTCATAATTGTCACAATAAGATTCAACACCCTCCAAAATAGGGGGATCATTACTTACTAAAGTTGATACTCTTCCAAACCCACTTTCATCAATATAACCATCATAAATAGGAGGCATGCTATCATCATAATAAATTTGCATATCAAAACTTGGGAGGTTAAACATATCGCCTTCATAAAACATAGCATCCTCAAGCTTGGGACAATCATTAATTGCAGCAAATAAATTATCAAACTTGTCATTCTCATCAAACATGGCATCCCCTAGCTTGGGCCTTTTCATATCATAAGCATAATCACTCTCATTATTAATAGTATGGATAGCACCAATAGTATAGCAATTATCATCATCACAGTGAGTAATAGGAGCAACATCATTTGGGAGGGATACCTTTTTACCTTTGCTTCTCCGTCTTTTCTTTTTCTTCTTCTTCACATCATGTGTGGGTTTAATCATCTTTTTGGAGCTCCTTATTAATGAGATTGGTTGAATAGAAAGCTCCTCCTCATTACCTGATTCATCACAAGAAAGAATAGGAGGATATTGGGAAATCTCTTCCCTTTCATTAGTATTCTCTTCATCTTCTATTTGTTTTCTTGTCTTTATGTAATTGCAATATAAGGATTTTCAATGCAATTCACCGCACAATACATATAAATTTCCTCTAGATCAAAATCAAGAACTTTATCAAGGACAAATTCTGGCATATCCTTAGTTATACGTTTCATTTCTTCATAACCCACAAGCGAACTAAGTTCATTATGATGCACAAGGGAAATCAAGTCATCACAATTTTTGGACACGATACGATCATGAAACAATTTGCATTGGATATTAAAATGGCCACGTTCATTGCAAAGTTAAGAAGGATGACTAAGAAAATTTAAATTCTCAGCACAAACATCTAGCTTGTCTTGCAACCATTTGGTTTCCAAATACTTATGCCTCTTGCAAGATCTATCTTCACTATTTGGTGTGTAATTGCAAACTCTATGCACTCCACAAAAATTGACATGCTTATAAGAGACATTTTCATCATGACTAGTGCAATCATCATTAGTACTATGGATATTCAAATAGTTCGTACTAACAACGTTGAAATCATGCTCATCATTCAAAGATTTAGTGCCAAAATTTTTGATGCATTCTTTTTCTAGCGCTTTGGCACAATTATCGGAATCCTTATTTTCACGAAAGACATTAAAAGATGAACCATATGAGGCAACCTTAATTCCATTTTTTTGTAGTTTTCTTGTATAAACTAAACTAGTGATAAAACAAGAAACAAAAAGCTTCGATTGCAAGATCAAAAGATATACCTTCAAGCACTCACCTCCCCGGCAACGGCACCAGAAAAGAGCTTGATGTCTACTACACAACCTTCTTCTTGTAGACGTTGTTGGGCCTCCAAGTGCAGTGGTTTGTAGGACAGTAGCAAATTTCCCTCAAGTGGATGACCTAAAGTTTATCAATCCGTGGGAGGCGTAGGATGAAGATGGTCTCTCTCAAACAACCCTCCAAACCTTAATAATAATCATTGCAATACCGTTAGCTGACAGGAGAGATTCCGAACACCCCCGAAAGCTCTACGTGCGCTTGGCTGCATTTTTTTGGAATCGTGTGCTCGGCTGCACTGCGTGCGTACACTACAGGCTACACGTACGTACCTGGGAGGGGGGCCCTCGATGGTGGGGGCCCGGGGCAGTCGCCCCTCCTGCCCCCCCCCCCCCCCCAAGACCGGCCCTGTTCATACTTTCACTAGTGCAAGTTCTCTCAACAAGGATAACATAATTAGATCATATAACAATCCCTCAACATGCAACAAAGAGTCACTCCAAAGTCACTAATAGCGGAGAACAAACGAAGAGATTATTGTAGGATACGAAACCACCTCAAAGTTATCCTTTCTGATCGATCTATTCAAGAGTTCATACTAGAATAACACCTTAAGATACAAATCAACCAAAACCCTAATGTCACCTAGATACTCCAATGTCACCTCAAGTATCCATGGGTATGATTATGCGATATGCATCACACAATCTCAGATTCATCTATTCAACCAACACAAAGAACTTCAAAGAGTGCCCCAAAGTTTCTACCGGAGAGTCAAGACGAAAACGTGTGCCAACCCCTATGCATAAGTTCACAAGGTCACTGAACCTGCAAGTTGATCACCAAAACATACATGAAGTAGATCACGTGAATATCCCATTGTCACCACAGATAAGCACATGCAAGACATACATCAAGTGTTCTCAAATACTTAAAGACTTAATCCGATAAGATAACTTCAAAGGAAAACTCAATCCATTACAAGAGAGTAGAGGGGGAGAAACATCATAAGATCCAACTATAATAGCAAAGCTCGCGATACATCAAGATCGTGCCATATTGAGAACACGTGAGAGAGAGAGAGATCAAACACATAGCTACTGGTCCATACGCTCAGCCCTGAGGGTGAACTTCTCCCTTCTCGTCATGGAGAGCGCCGGGATGACGAAGATGGCCACCGGTGATGGATCCCCCCTCCGGCAGGGTGCCGGAACAGGGTCCTGATTGGTTTTTGGTGGCTACATAGGCTTGCGGCGGCAGAACTCCCTATCTAGGTTATTTTCTGGAGGTTTCGGTATTTATAGGAATTTTTGTCATCTGTCTCACGTCAGGGGGGTCTGTGAGTCGTCCACGAGATAGGGGGATGTGCCCTCCACCCTCGTGGACGGCTTGGGACTCTTCTAGCCCAACTCTTTTACTCTGGGGGCTTCTTTTGGTCCAGAAAAAATCATCAAAAATTGGCACGTCAATAGGACACCGTTTGGTATTTCTTTTCTATGAAACTGAAAAACAAGGCAAAAACAGAAACTGGCACTGGGGTCTAGGTTAATAGGTTAGTCCCAAAAATCATATAAAATAGCATATGAATGCATATAAAACATCCAAGATGGATAAGGTAATAGGATGGAACAATCAAAAATTATAGATACGTTGGAGACGTATCACCCGGCACCGCCATCAAGTCCCAAGCGTTGGCCGACTTCCTAGTGGACTGCGCCGAGACCCAGTACCTGCCGTGAGCGCCAAATTCTACCCATTGGCGGATGCACTTTGACGGCTCGAATATGCGCACCGGTCTAGGAGCCGGCATCATCCTCTCTCATCCCAAAGGCGACAAGCTCAAGTACAAGCTGCAGATCCACTTTGCGGCCTCCAACAACGTGGCCGAGTACGAGGCACTCGTCCACGGGCTCTGGCTGGCCAAGGAGATCGGCACCCGCTGCATCCTGTGCTACGGTGACTCGGACTTGGTGGTCCAGCAATCGGGGACTGGGATGCCAAGGATGCAAACATGGTGAGTTACCGCTTCCTCGTCCAGCAGATCAGTGGGCACTTCGACGGGTGCGAGTTCCTCCACGTGTCGCGGGCCGACAATGAGCAAGTGGACGTGCTGGCCCAGATGGGCTCCACCTGGCAGGCCATACCAGTCGGCGTCTCACTCTAGTGCCTGCGCAAGCCGTCTATCAAGCCTTCGCCAGAATCAGAGTCCATCTTCGTACCGGCTGACATCGGAGCAGTCGGATCCAGCTCGGGGACTTCAACAGTCGGCCCGGGGACTTCAGCAAGTGGCCCGGGACTTGCAACACCCAAACCCGTACCGGGGACTTCAGAACCCGCCCCGGGGACTGCAGCAGTCGGCCCGAGGACTTCAACGATGCAGCAAGCAGCGGCCATCTCCAACCCGCTGCCTCCCAACCATACTACCCTGATATCGGTTGATGTCATGACAGTGGTAGAAGCACCATCTTGGGCGCAGCCCATCCTCAAATTTCTGGTGAGCCGAGAGCTACCAGCCAACGAGATCTTGGATCGGCAGGTGCAAAACCGGGCAGTAGCATACACAATAGTGAACAGAGAGCTTGTCAGGCGCAGTGTGACTGGTGTCTTCCAGCGCTGCGTAGTGCTACAGAAGGGCATGGCAATCCTCAGAGATATTCACCAAGGCGAATGTGGCCACCGCGCCGCCTCCAGATCCCTTGCTGCCAAACCCTTCCTCCATGGTTTCTTCTGGCCGACTCCTTTGGACGACGCCAAGGAGTTGGTCCGCATGTGCAAGGGGTGCCAACGCTTCATCTCCAAGCAACACCTGCCGGCTTCTGCACTCAACACCATCCACCTCACTTGGCCATTTTCCATCTGTGGGTTGGACATGGTGGGCCCGTTCAAGACAGCACACGGCGGCATGACCCATCTGCTGGCCGCCATGGACAAGTTCACGAAGTGGATCAAAGCAAAGCCAATCAAGAAGCTGAATGGTCCAACTGATGTGACCTTCATTGCGGATATCATAGTCCGCTACGGCATCCCGCACAACATCATCAACGACAAAGGCACAAACTTCGCCGAAGGCACCTTCGCCCGTTTCTGCGCAGCGCAGGGCATCCGACTGGACCTAGCGTTTGTTGCCCATCCGTAGTCAAATGGCCAGGTGGAGCGAGCAAACGTCCTCATCCTATCTGGCATCAAGCCCCGACTGGTTGAACCGCTGGAGCGCTCGTCCGGCCGCTAGATCGAGGAGCTGCCGGTCGTCCTTTGGAGTCTCCGGACTATGCCGAACGAAGCAACCGACTTCACTCCCTTCTTCCTCGTGTACTGGGCCGTGGCTGTCATTCCAACTGACATCGAGTTCGACTCACCTCGCGTCACCATGTACACGGAGGCGGAAGCGAAGGAGGCACGATAAGACGGTGTCGATCTGCTGGAAAAGGCCCGGCTGCTGGCACTTAGCCGGTCCACCATCTACCAGCAGAGCCTACACCGCTACCACAGCCGGAAGGTTAAAACGCGTACCTTCCTTGGGAGGGGCCTTTCATCATCAGCAAGGCCCTTGGAAACGACTCGTACTACCTCATTGACGCACAAAAGCCCAGGGCACGCAAGAGGGACGATTGCGGCAAAGAGACTGAGCACCCATGGAATGAAAATCTTCTCCGACGATTTTACAGTTGATGCAGTGTATGTACCACGCTACCTTTTGTACTAGCAAAGACAACAGGTCCCCCGAAGCACACTCGGGGGCTCTCTTTGTATCTAAATGATAAGCTTCGCCTATGAATGTGTTATTTCATTCTTTCGCCCTACCCGGGTCCTGTCAGCCGGCCTGTGCCCCCCCCCCCCCCCCCCCCGCCTTGACCTACGCTGGTACCAGCCGCAGTCGGCTAAGTAGTGTGCCGACACCTAAAGCCCTCTTTTTGCCTCAGCCACAGCTTGCAACGCGACTGTCCGGCTGGCAAGAGCTAAAGGCAGGAAATACAGTCCACACGAAAAACGCTTAAGGGAGAACGTCAGCATAGGCCAAGCCGGCACCTCGCCTCACCTGTCCGACTGCAGAGCAGCCGGACGGCTGGCACCTTGCTTGACTAGCCACGCTCTAGATGGCCGAAGTAACCTTCCTATCCTAAACGGCCAGGTCCCTGACCCGGCCACAGACCGCAGCGCGGCTGTCCGGCTGGCAGACGGCAGCCAAAGGAAGGCGGCAAAAGAAAAAGGCAATTAGAGTAAAGGAAAAACCAAGCCAGAACCCGGCAAGAGCACAAGCATGTGTGAAATTAAATTATTTACATAGCAAAAGGCCCAAGGCCAGCATTCGACAAAGGTTTGAAATACACCCCAAGTGGGTGGAATTGCGCGAGATTAACTTGTCTTTCGAGTACAAGACAGATAAAATGTAAAGACAAAGAGCCGCCTAGGCCAAGGGCGCTGCTAGCGGCGTGGACTGGTCGGCGGTGGCTGAGGCACCGGCTGGTGGAGCGTCCGGCTGTCGGGTCTCGGCCTGGTCGGCATCGACGGTGGTTGACTCGGTCTCCTACGGCTCGTTGGGTGAGGCCTGATCGGGCTGAGTCTGGTTGGTCGCTCTGCCGTCTGGTGCAGCATCTTCGCTTTCCTCGTCCCCTCCTTCCACATCCTCGTCCCCCTCGCCCTCGTCGCTGGAGGAAATCACCTCCATCGAGTCCTCCTCCTCGTCCGGGTTCAGCCTGAACCAAGAGGGCGGCACCTCAGCACCATCTTTGTCCCGCTCCGGGATGAAGACGCCGGTGTCGGCGTACTCGCAAGGGCTTCTGCGCGTCTGACGAGCTCGTCGCGCACCGCCTCGAGCTCTGGCCCTGCCTCCTGGCGGAAGGTGGGCAGCTGGGCCAAACTGATGTCGAGGTACCACGCCTTGGCGAACTCCAGCGTCGTCCTGGTGATACGTCTCCAACGTATCTATAATTTTTTATTGTTCCATGCTATTATATTATCTGTTTTGGATGTTTAATGGGCTTTAATATGCTCTTTTATATGATTTTTGGGACTAACCTATTAACCTAGAGCCAAGTGCCAGTTTCTGTTTTTTCCTTGTTTTTGAGTTTTACAGAAAAGGAATACCAAATGGAGTCCAATTGACGTGCCAATTTTTGATGAGTTTTTTTGGACCAAAAGAAGCCTCCGGAGTAAAAGAGTTGGGCCAGAAGAGTCCCGAGCCGTCCACGAGGGTGGAGGGTGCGCCCTACCCCCCTGGGCGTGCCCCCTATCTCGTGGACGACTCGGAGACCCCCCCTGACGTGAGACTGATGCCAAAAATTCCTATAAATACAGAAACCCCCGAAAAGAAACCTAGATCGGGAGTTCCGCCGCCGCAAGCCTCTATAGCCACCAAAAACCAATCGGGGCCCTGTTCTGGCACCCTGCCGGAGGGGGGTCCATCATCGGTGGCCATCTTCATCATCACGGCGCTCTAGATCACGAGGAGGGAGTAGTTCACCCTCAGGGATGAGGGTATGTACCAGTAGCTATGTGTTTGATCTATCTCTCTCTCGTGTTCTTGATATGGCACGATCTTTATGTATCGCGAGCTTTGCTATTATAGTTGGATCTTATGATGTTTCTCCCCCTCTACTCTCTTGTAATGGATTGAGTTTTCCCTTTGAAGTTATCTTATCAGACTGAGTCTTTAAGGATTTGGGAACACTTGACGTATGTCTTGATGCTATTAAGAATAATGATAACCATGAAACTTGTCATCACGATTTTAGTTTTCAATTGGATTATGCCTCACATGATAGTTATTTTGTTGAGTTTGCTCCCACTATTATTCACGAGAAGAAATTTGCTTATGTGGAGAGTAATAAAAATTATATGCTTGTAGATCATGAAAAGATTGCTCTATGTGATAGTTATATTGTTAAATTCATTCATCGTGCTACTGAAAATTATTATGAGGGAGGAATATATGCTTGTAGGAATTGCAATAATATCCAGTTTCTTCTCTATCTGCTTAAAATCTTGAAGTTATGCTTGTTTTGCTTTCCTATGCTAGTTGATTCTTGTTCCCATAAATTGTTTGCTCACAAAATCCCTATGCATAGGAAGTGGGTTATACTTAAATGTGCTAGTCATATTCTTCATGATGCTCTCTTTATGTTTCAGTTCTTATCTTTTATGTGAGCATCATTGAAATCATCATGCGAAGCTAAAAAGGCATTAAAGAAAAGCTCTTGTTGGGGGACAACCCAATATTTAACCTTACTGTTTTTGTGTGTTCACATGATTATGCTAATGTATTAATCATGTTTTATAGATTTTGTTTCAATAAAGTGCCAAGTAAGACCTTTAGGATAGCTTAGGGTGATAGTTGTGTTGATCCTACTGAAAATCAGAAACTTTTGTGCCAAGTAAATTGGTTTTGATAATTCAAAGATTCTTTTTGCTCTGGATTGGTAGACAGATTGCTAAGGTTTTCCTTAATTTGGAAGAAGTTTTGGAGTTATAAATGTATTCGATAGTTATATATTACTATAGACTGTTCTATTTTTGAGAGATTCTGTTTTCTATGTGTTGTTTGCTTATTTTGATGAATCTATGAGTAGTATCGGAGGGTATGAACCATAGAGAAGTTAGAATACAGTAGACATTACACCAATATTAATTTAGAATTAGTTCACAGCAGTACCAAAAGTGGTGATTTATTTTCTTATACTAACGGAGCTTACGAGTTTTCTGTTGAGTTTTGTGTTGTGAAGTTTTCAAGTTTTGGGTAAAGATTCGATGGACTATGGAATAAGGAGTGGCAAGAGCCTAAGCTTGGGGATGCCCAAGAAACCCCAAGGTAATTTTCAAGGACAACCAAGAGTCTAAGCTTGGGGATGCCCCTGGATGGCATCCCCTCTTTCGTCTTCGTTCATCGGTAACTTTACTTGGAGCTATATTTTTATTCACCATATGATATGTGTTTTTCTTGGAGCGTCATTTTGTTTTATTTTGTTTCTCTTGTTGATTGAATAATATCCCAAGATCTGAAATTCTTAAATGTTAGAGAGTCTTCACATAGTTACATAATTATTCGACTACTCATTGATCTTCACTTATACCTTTTGCAGTAGTTTGTCGTTTGCTCTAGTGCTTCACTTATATCTTTTAGAGAACGACGATGATTTTATTTTGAAGAAATTAATTAACTCTCATGCTTCACTTATATTATTTTGAGAGTCTTTAGAACAGCATGGTAATTTGCTTTGGTTATGAATTTAGTCCTAATATGATAGGCATCCAAGAGGGATATAATAAAACTTTCATATAAAGTACGTTGAATGCTATGAGAAGTTTGATGCTTGATGATTGTTTTGAGACATGAGGATGGTGATATTAGATTCATGCTAGTAAATTAATTGTGAATTTGAGAAATACTTGTGTTGAGGTTTGCAAGTCCCATAGCATGCACGTATGGTAACCATTGTGTAACAAATTTGAAGCATGAGGTGTTTCTTTGATTGCCTTCCTTATGAGTGGCGGTCGGGATGAGCGATGGTATTTTTCTACCAATCTATCCCCCTAGGAGAATGCGCGTAGTGCTTGGTTTTTTATGACTTATAGATTTTTGCAATAAGTATGTGAGTTCTTTATGACTAATGTTCATTCCATGGATTATACGCACTCTCACCCTTCCACCGTTGCTAGCCTCTCTAGTACCGCGCAACTTTCGTCGGTACCATAAACCCACCATTTACCTTCCTCAAAACAGCCACCATACCTACCTATTATGGCATTTCCATAGCCATTCCGAGATATATTTCCATGCAACTTTCCACCGTTCCGTTTATTATGACACACTCCATCATTGTCATATTGCATTGCATGATGATGTAGTTGACATCGTATTTGTGGCAAAGCCACCATTCATAATATTTTCATACATATCACTCTTGATTCATTGCACATTCCGGTACACCGCCGAAGGGACGCTTATAGAGTCATATTTTGTTCTAAGTATCGAGTTGTAATCTTTGAGTTGTAAATAAATAGAAGTGTGATGATCTTCATTATTAGAGCATTGTCCCGTATGAGGAAACAAAAAAAAGAGAAAGGCCAAGAAGCCAAACCAAAAAAAGAGAGAAGGGACAATGCTACTATCCTTTTTCCACACTTGCGCTTCAAAGTAGCACCATGACCTTCATAATAGTGAGTCTCTTATTTTGTCACCTTCATATACTATTGGGATTTTTTATTATAGAACTTGGCTTGTATATTCCAATGATGGGCTTCCTCAAAAGCCCTAGGTCTTTGTGAGCAAGCAAGTTGGACGCACACCCACTTAGTTTCTTTTGTTGAGCTTTCATATATTTATAGCTCTAGTGCATCCGTTGCATGGCAATCCCTACTCACTCACATTGATATCTATTGATGGGCATATCCATAGCCCATTGATATGCCTAGTTGATGTGAGACAATCTTCCTCCTTTTTGTCTTCTCCACAACCACCACTCTATTCCAACTATAGTGCTATGTTCATGGCTCACACTCATGTATTGCGTGAAAGTTGAAAAAGTTTGAGAATACTAAAGTATGAAACAATTGCTTGGCTTGTCATGGGTGTTGTGCATGATTTGAATATTTTGTGTGACGAAGATGGAGCATAACCAAACTATATGATTTTATAGGGATGAACTTTCTTTGGCCATGTTATTTTGAGAAGACATGATTACTTTGTTAGTATGCTTGAAGTATTATTATTTTTATGTCAATATTAAAATTTTGTTTTGAATCAGATATATATGAATATTCTTGCCTCAATAAAGAAAATTACATTGATAAATATGTTAGGTAGAATTCCACATCAAAAATTCTATTTTTATCATTTACCTACTCGAGGACGAGCAGGAATTAAGCTTGGGGATGCTTGATACATCTCCAACGTATCTATAATTTTTTATTATTCCACACTATTATATTATCTATTTTGGATGTTTAATGGGTTTTAATATGCTCTTTTATACTCCCTCCGTTCCTAAATATAGGGTGTATAGTTTTTCGCACGGATATTAAAAAACACACATGGAGGGAAAATTTCACAAGTTTTGGGTGAGATTGCACCTGACTAATTGACATGAGAAAATAGAGGAGCTTGACCTATATAAGGAAATGTAATCAAATCCCTTCAAAAAATTATTCAAACGAGTGGTAAAATGCAATAGACCTTATATTTTGGACTTTCTCTCAAAAATCTAGACACCTTATATCAAGGAACTTAGGGAGTATGATTTTTGGGACTAACCTATTAACGTAGAGCCCAGTGCCAGTTTCTGTTTTTTTTCTTATTTTTGAGTTTTACAGAAAAGGAATACCAAATGGAGTCCAACTGACGTGCCAATTTTTGATAATTTTTATGGACCAAAAGAAGCCCCCGTAGTAAAAGAGTTGGGCCAGAAGAGTTCCGAGCCGTACACGAGGGTGGAGGGCACGCCCTACCCCCTGGGCGTGCCCCCTATCTCGTGGACGACTCGGAGACCCCCCGACGTGAGACCGACGCCAAAAATCTATTATATAATTAAAACTATATTATACAACGGAAAAGCTAAAATCCAGTCGGCAGGATTTTAGTAATAGATCCGAACGACTTCTTCGCTGTTCGATCCGGATCATGCGGGCGCGCGCTCGTCTTCCCTCTTTCCCGATTTTCATCTTCCCTCTTTCCTTATTTTCTGGTTTCAGTTTCCTATTCTATCGGTAGTAATTAGCGTTTTCATTTAGGCTGGTCACAATGGGCAAGAACATAAGCTAGTAACTTACACACTTTCCTAGACTATGTTACTACCTCCATAGTGGGTAGGAACATCTATGTAGTGTCATGCAACGATATATTTATTAGGTTATAGACTCATTGTTTCTTGGAGTGTGTGATGTTCCGGTAACTTAGCTTGTTACCACAAGCACCTCTCTCTTCATTAAATATGTGCCACATAAGCAAAGTTGTATTGGAGTGTGTGATGTTACTCCTAAGTTCCTCCCCATTGTGACCAGCCTTAAAACTGCACCTGCCACATTTGTACTGCTTTGATCCTGGCTCGATTGTTGCTCCCACCCCGAAATCTCGCAATAATTAATGCTGGATTAATTAGCATGCATGCCGCACCATTTTTACGGGATTATTAAAGCAGCGGTCAGCCATTTTTACGGGATTATTAAAGCAGCGGTCAGCCATGCTAAAATCAACGCTTGATTAAAGGAGAAAAATACAGGTCAATCATGGGATTTGATCCTTGGTCGTTGGTTTAATACATTTGCCCACCAACCACCTATTATGTGCCTAGTCCTTGTGTAGATGAAAGGGTATTTTCATAGTTGACTTTTTGTTTCTATATTACCATTGTAGAAAAACCCATTTATGTAGTGCTATTAAAGCGGAACAAAATTCACCTCGCGTGACTATGATGGTGTCGCCGCAAAACGCCCCGATGGTGCCGACGGACAATGTTAATACGATGGGATGAATATGTATAAAGCATGATAATTTACATATCGCACATCTAATAACTTGCATACAAACACTGTGATAACTTTGACGGGAGTGGGAGGTTGTTGAGACCATACCCCTGACAACTTCTATGTGAAGAGCATGGTAATTTACGCATCACATACCTGATAACTTGTGTACAAACACTATGATAACTTTGGGGGGGGTGAGGGTTGTTGTAATACATCACCGATAACTTCTACATGAATAACATGATAATTTATGCATCATAGAACAAATAACTTATGTGCAAGACGTTGATAACTTTTAACCCGGGGAAATAAAGTTGAAGAAAAATGTCTCCGATAATTTTTGTGCAAATAGCATGGTAATTTATGCACCGCAGACTTGATAGCTTACGTACAAACAGGGTGATAACTTTGACTCGGTAAATCATGTGTAAAATAACATGATAATATATGCGCAACTCAGTTGATAACTAACTTAGTTCAGGTGTGATAACTTTGGACCGGGAGGGCGGGCGGGGGGGGGGGGGATGGAGTGCATGTTGTTAATCACCCTTCGGTAACTCGTGTAAGAATAACATGGTAATATGAACACAACAGAGGTGATGCTTTAGTTAGCCCTGGCTTGTTAACTTTTTGACCAAAAAAGTTACCAAAACATACCAACGTGAGATCTAGTTTTGAAGGTCTCGTCGCAACGAATTTCTCATGTCAAAATGATTTTTGTAACGGAGCGATTATTTGAGTTACAAAACCTTTTCAATTTTTTTGAAATTCAGTGGAATCCTCCCTTGCATTAGCATTTTGCGTCCTCTAGGGCAATGCATGAATATGTATGTGGGAAGAAGATCGAAGAAACCATTTTATATGTTCCGATAATTTATGCTCAACTAGCATGATAACACTTGCGTAGCACATCCGTGATAACTTTTTACCCCCCAAAAAAGCCGTTGGAACATACCAACGTTGGATCTAGTTTCCAAGGTATCATCACGACAAAATCATTTATTTGAAAACCATTTTTCGATTAGGGCAACAGTTTGAGGTACAAAAACATTTTGAAGTTATAAAATAGGGAAAATCTAGGATAACGTTAACATTTTTTTGTCATCTAGGGCATGCATGCATGTGCACGTGAGAAGAAAGGTGGAAAAATAATTTTTCATGTCCGGTAATTTCTGTGAAAACAGGTTGGTAACTTATGCGTTAAAGGCATGATAACTTACATAGCCCAGACCTGGTAACTTTTTACATGAAAAAAAAAACGTCGAAACATATCAATATGGGATCTAGTTTCGAAGTTCTCGTCGCAACGAACATTTTATATGAAAACAGTTTTTTCAATCGTCGACGGTTTGACCTACGAAACATTTTAAAATATTGAAATAGAAAGAATATTTTGCTGACATCATCTATTTTGTCCTATAGTTTGCATGCATGCATGAAAACATAAATCAACAAGTACATCCTTTTGTCTGGCACAAAAGAGATTAGTAATCCGGGGAAAAGAAAGAATTGAATGTATAATTAGTAGTTAAGAAAGAGAAATGGGCGTGCGGATCTGTTGCTAAATTCCGTACGTACGAAAGTTAGCACAGTCCATTATATAATTAAAACAAGAGACAAACAAGCCATCATGTTTGTCCACATAGATTGAGTTATTTTGACCGTCAATACTAGAAATTAATGGTTGAGATATTAAAATATAGCGTTACATATGAATATTATTATGCAGAAGCAGTTTAACGTGTCACGTGTCATGTACAAAAACATCTCAACATGACTTTTGTCCAACTCATATGACTTTCTCCACACACAAAAAAGTAAAGTACGGCAACACAGATGAAAAAGGGAAAGTACAGCAGCCAAATATAATGAGGAATCCTTGCCTTTCTATACCCAAAAGAAAGGAAAGTACGGCAGCCCAGATTAAAGAAAAGGGCAAGTACCGTAGCCAAACAAGGAAGAGTCCTGTCCGGAGGAAAAGATAGGGACAATGGGACAATGCGCTAATAGTAAACATTGCCCCTTCTCTCTCTTCTCTCATTTTTTATTGGCTTCTTTGGCCTCTCTTTTTTATTTGGGCTTCTTTGGCCTCTTTTATTTTGATTTTCTCACATGGGACAATGCGCTAATAGTGAAGATTATCATACTTTTATTTACTTGCAACTCAAAAATTACAACTCAATACTAAAACAAATATGACTCTATATGAATGCCTCCGGCGGTGTACCAGGATGTGCAATGACTCAAGAGTGACATGTATGAAAATTATGAACGGTGGCTTTGCCAGAAATACTATGTTAACAACATGATCATGCAAAACAATATGACAATGATGAAGCGTGTCATAATAAAACGGAACGGTTGAAAGTTCCATGACAATGTATCTCGGAATGGCTATGGAAATGCCATAATAGGTAGGTATGGTGGCTGTTTTGAAGAAGGTATATGGTGGGTGTATGGCACCTGCGAAAGTTGCATGGTACTAGAGAGGCTAGCAATGGTGGCAGGGTAAGAGTGCGTATAATCCATGGACTCAACATTAGTCATAAAGAACTCACATACTTACTGCAAAAAGCTATTAGTCATCGAAATAAAGTACTACGTGCATGCTCCTAGGGGAAGGGTTGGTAGGATTTAACCATCGCATGATCCCGACCTCCACACAAAGGATGGCAATCAATAAATAAATCATGCTCCGACTTCATTACATAACGGTTCACCATACGTGCATGCTACGGGAATCACAAACTTTAACACAAGTATTCTTACCAATCCACAATAACTCACTAGCATGATGCTACCTCTTGAGCTTCCGTTGGTTTTCCCCGAAGTGGAAAGGATGATGCAGCAAAGTAGCGTAAGTATTTCCCTCAGTTTTTGAGAACCAAGGTATCAATCCAGTAGGAGGCCACGCGCAAGTCCCTCGTACCTACACAACACAAAGAGCTCAACGCAACCAATGCGATTAGGGGTTGTCAATCCCTTCACGATCACTTACGAAAGTGAGATCCGATAGATAATATTTTTGGTATTTTTGATATAAAGATGCAAAGTGAAAAGTAAAAGGCAAAGTAAAAACAAAGCAAGATTAAAGTGATGGAGATTGATATGACGAGAATAGACCCGGGGGCCATAGATTTCACTAGTGGCTTCTCTCAAGAGCATAAGTTTTCTACGGTGGGTGAACAAATTACTGTTGAGCAATTGACTGAATTGAGCATAGTTATGAGAATATCTAGGCATGATCATGTATATAGGCATCACGTCCGTGACAAGTAGATCGAAACGATTCTGCATCTAGTACTATTACTCCACTCATCGACCGCTATCCAGCATGCATCTAGAGTATTAAGTTAAAAACAGAGTAACGCTTTAACCAAGATGACATGATGTAGAGAGATAAATTCATGCAATATGAAATAAACCCCATCTTGTTATCCTCGATGGCAACGATACAATACGTGTCTTGCTGCCCCTTCTGTCACTGGGAAAGAACACCGCAAGATCAAACCCAAAGCTAAGCACTTCTCCCATGGCAAGAACTACTAATCTAGTTGGCCAAACCAAACGGATAATTCGAAGAGACTTGCAAAGATAACCAATCATACATAAAAGAATTCAGAAGATTCAAATATTGTTCATAGATAGACTTGATCATAAACCCACAATTCATCGGTCTCAACAAACACACTGCAAAAGAAGAAGATTACATCGAATAGATCTCCACAAGAGAGAGGGAGAACATTGTATTGAGATCCAAAAAGAGAGAAGAAGTCATCTAGCTAATAACTATGGACCCAAAGGTCTAAAGTAAACTACTCAAACTTCATCGGAGAGGCTATGATGATGTAGAAGCCCTCCGTGATGACGGCCCTCTCCGGCGGAGCTCCGAAACAAGCCCCAAGATGGGATCTCATGGATACAGAAAGTTGAGGCAGTGGAATTAGGTTTTTGGCTCCTGTTCTGATCGTTTGGGGGTACGTGGGTATATATTGGAGGAAGGAGTACTTCGGTGGAGCACCGAGGGGCCCACGAGGCAGGGGGCGCGCCCTGTAGGGGGTACGTAGGGGGCGCGCCCCCCACCCTCGTGACCGCCTCCGGTACTTCTTGGAGTAGGGTCCAAGTCTCCTGTGTCATAATCGGGAAGAAAATCACGTTCCAAAAAGGATTTTTCTGTTTGGACTCCGTTTGATATTCTGTTTCTTCGAAACACTGAAATAGGCAAAAAACAGCAATTCTGGGTTGGGCCTCCGGTTAATAGGTTAGTCCCAAAATTAATATAAATGTGGAAAATAAAGCCCAATATAGTCCAAAACAGTAGATAATATAGCATGGAGCAATCAAAAATTATAGATAAGTTGGAGACGTATCAGGCATCCACAAGCTTAATTCCTGCTCGTCCTCGAGTAGGTAAATGATAAAAAGAGAATTTTTGATGTGGACTGCTACTTGGCATAATTTCAATGCAAAATTTCTTAGTTGTGGTATGAATATTCAGATTAGAAAGATTCAAGACAAAAGTTTATATTGACATAAAGAATAATAACACTTCAAGCATACTAATAAAGCAATTATGTCTTCTCAAAATAACATGGACAAAGAAAGTTATCCCTACAAATTCATATAGTCTAGCTATGCTCCATCTTCACCACACAAAGCATTTAAATCATGCACAACCCCGATGACAAGCCAAGCAATTGTTTCATACTCTAACTTTTTTCAAAACTTTTTCAACCTTCACGCAATACATGAGCGTGAGCCATGGATATAGCACTTATATGTGGAATAGAAGGGTGGTTGTGGAGAAGACAAAAAGAGGGGAAGATAGTCTCACATCAACTAGGCGTATCAACGGGCTATGGAGATGCCCATGAATAGATATCAATGTGAGTGAGTAGGGATTGCCATGCAACAGATGCACTAGAGCTATAAGTATATGAAAGCTCAACAAAAGAAACTAAGTGGGTGTGCATCCAACTCGCTTGCTCACGAAGACCTAGGGCATTTTGAGGAAGCCCATCATTGGAATATACCAGCCAAGTTCTATAATGAAAAATTCCCACTACTATATGAAAGTGATACAACGAGAGACTCTCTATCATGAAGATCATGGTGCTACTTTGGAGCACAAGTGTGGTAAAAGGATAGTAACATTGTCCCTTCTCTCCTTTTCTCTCTTTTATTTTGTTTGGGCCTTCTCTCCTTTTTTATGGCCACTTTTTTTTAATTTTATTTTTATTTTTCGTCCAGAGTCTCATCCCGACTTATGGGGGAATCATAGTCTCCATCATCCTTTCCTCACTTGGGACAATGCTCTAAAAATGATGATCATCACACTTTTATTTTTCTTACAACTCAACAATTACAACTCGATACTTCGAACAAATATGACTCTATATGAATGCCTCCGGCGGTGTACCGGGATATGCAATGAATCAAGAGTGACATGTACGAAAGAATTATGAATGGTGGCTTTGCCACAAATACGATGTCAACTACATGATCATGCTAGCAATATGACAATAATGGAGCGTGTCATGATAAACGGAACGGTGGAAAGTTACATGGCAATACATCTCAGAATGGCTATGGAAATGCCATGATAGGTAGATATGGTGGCTGTTTTGAGGAAGGTATATGGTGGGTGTATGATACCGGCGAAAAGTGTGCGGTATTAGTGAGGCTAGCAATGGTGGAAGGTTGGGGAAAAGTGCATATAATCCATGGACTCAACATTAGTCATAAAGAACTCATATACTTATTGCAAAAATCTAGAAGTTATCAAAGCAAAGTACTACGCGCATGCTCCTAGGGGGATAGATTGGTAGGAAAAGACCATCGCTCGTCCCCGACCGCCACTCAGAAGGAAGACAATCAATAAACAAATTATGCTCCGACTTCATCACACAACGGTTCACCATACGTGCATGCTACGGAAATCACAAACTTCAACACAAGTATTCTTTAAATTCGCAACTACTAAACTAGCATAACTCTAATATTATCACCTCCATATCTCAAAACAATTATCATGCTTCAATCTTCTCTTAGTATTCAACGCACTCAAAAGAAAATTTCACCAATCTTGAATGCAAAGCATATTAATATTAAGCAAATTACCATGCTATTATGACTCTCAAAATAATTTAAGTGAAGCATGAGAGATCAATAGTTTCTTTAAAACAAACCACCATTGTGCTCTAAAAGATCTAAGTGAAGCACATAGAGCAAAATTATAACGCTCAAAATATATAAGTGAAGAACATAGAGCAAAACTACATAGCTCAAAAGATATAAGTGAAGCGCATAGAGTATTCTATTAAATTCCAATTCATAGATGACTCTCTCAAAAGGTGTGTACAGCAAGGATGATTGTGGCACACTAACAAACAAAGACACAAATAATACAAGACGCTCCAAGCAAAACACATATCATGTTGGTGAATAAAAATATAGCTCCAAGTAAATTACCGATGGAAGTGGACGAAAGAGGGGATGACTTTTTGGTGTCCTTGGATTATCTTGGGGGTGCCATGGGCATCCCCAAGCTTAGGCTCTTGCCACTCCTTGTTCCATAATCCATCAAAAGAACTCACCCAAAACTTGAAAACTTCACAACACAAAACTCAATAGAAATCTCGTGAGCTCCGTTAGAGAAAGAAAACATAAAACCACTTCAAGGTACTGTAATGAACTCATTATTTATTTATTTTGGTGTTAAACCTACTGTATTCCAACTTATCTATGGATTATAAACTATTTTACTAACCATAGATTCATCAAAATAAGCAAACAACACATGAAAAACAGAATCTGTCAAAAACAGAACAGTCTGTAGTAATCTGTAACTAACGCAAACTTCTGGAACTCCAAAACATCTACCAAAATTAGAAGACCTAGACAATTTGTTTATTGATCATCAGCAATTGGAATCAGTATTTTATCACGTTCTGATGATTTTTAATAATTCGGGCACTGAACGCAAAGTTTCTGGAAATTACAGCAAGATCAAATAACTATCATCCAAGAAGATCCAATAGGTCTAGCTTGGCACAAGCACTAATTAAAACACAAAACCACATCCAAACAGAAGGTAGATGGGTTATTTATTCCCTAACAGAAGAAAAAGCAAAAAAAAACTAAAAATAAAATTGGGTTGCCTCCCAATAAGCGCTATCGTTTAACGCCCCTAGCTAGGCATAAAAGCGAGGACAGATCTAGGTATTGCCATCTTTGGAAGGTAATTCTTCAATGAGGCATCTACCTTTCTTAGAGATCTTTTTACTTTTAGTAATTATCAAACTTTTAGGCACAAGATCAAAAAATTCATTTGTAGCAAATGGTTCCTTAATGAAATCAAAAATATCGGGATGAATACTTATAGATTTATGATCCGCAGTTTCCTTACTAGATGATTCACCCTTATTCTTGGGAACATACATAAGCTTAGCAATTTTAGTGGGAGGACTAGGAGTATTCTTTACGGAAGAAAAAGCGGTTCCCAAATTGGTAATGATACCCTCAAGTTTAACGATTTTAGAGGAATCTAGATTTATTTTCTCATCTACCATGGGTTCCTTCTCCTTAATATTTTTCAAAGTCATTCATACCTTAGATCCATATTGAGTAATTTTATTATGGATCTTTTTATCTAGATTTTTCAATTGATTCAATAGTAGCAACTTTGTTTTCAATTATTTCAAGCCTTTGCATAACATGCTCCAAAGTTAACATAGTTCCATTTACCAAAAGAGGTGGTGAGCCAAATAAGTCTATCATAGCATTATAAGAATCAAAAGTATGGCTACCCAAGAAATTTCCTCCGGTAATGGTATCAAGGAAATATCTATACCAAGGACTAGCACCCACATAAAAATTACGAAGAAGAACTGAAGTAGATTGCTTCCTGGTAGCTCTGTTTTGAGCATTGCAAATTCCATACCAAGCGTCTTTCAGATTTTCTCCCTCCCTTTGTTTAAAATTTAGAACTTCGTTCTCGGGAGATAACGGAGAAGGTATAAGACTAGCCATGACGACAAGACAAGTGAGAAAAAGGCAAACGGAGAAGGAAAAGGAGAAGGAGAAAGAGAGGGCGAATAAAACGGCAAGGGTGAAGTGGGGGAGAGGAAAATGAGAGGGAAATGTCAACTAATGTAATGCGAGAGATAGGGATTGTGATGGGTACTTGGTATGTTGTCGGGAGTCAAAATCTTCACTTGACTTCACGTAAGCCTCCCCGGAAACGGCGCCAGAAATTCTTCTTGCTACCTCTTGAGCTTGCGTTCATTTTCCCCGAAGAGGAAAGGATGATGCAGAAGAGTAGCGTAAGTATTTCCCTCAGTTTTTGAGAACCAAGGTATCAATCCAGTAGGAGGCCACGTGCAAGTCCCTCGTACCTACACAACACAAAGAGCTCAACGCAACCAACGCAATTAGGGGTTGTCAATCCCTTCACGGTCACTTACGAAAGTGAGATCCGATAGATAATATTTTTGGTATTTTTGATATAAAGATGCAAAGTGAAAAGTAAAAGGCAAAGTAAAAACAAAGCAAGATTGAAGTGATGGAGATTGATATGACGAGAATAGACCCGGGGGCCATAGGTTTCACTAGTGGCTTCTCTCAAGAGTATAAGTTTTCTGCGGTGGGTGAACAAATTACTGTTGAGCAATTGACAGAATTGAGCATAGTTATGAGAATATCTAGGCATGATCATGTATATAGGAATCATATCCATGACAAGTAGATCGAAACGATTCTACATCTACTACTATTACTCTACTTATCGACCGCTATCCAGCATGCATCTAGAGTATTAAGTTAAAAATGGAGTAACCCTTTAAGCAAGATAACATGATGTAGAGAGATAAATTCATGCAATATGAAATAAACCCCATCTTGTTATCCTCGATGGCAACGATACAATACGTGTCTTGCTGCCCCTTCTGTCACTGGGAAAGAACACCGCAAGATCGAACCCAAAGCTAAGCACTTCTCCCATGGCAAGAACTACCAATCTAGTTTGCCAAACTAAACGGATAATTCGAAGAGACTTGTAAAGATAACCAATCATACATAAAAGAATTCAGAAGATTCAAATATTGTTCATAGATAGACTTGATCATAAACCCACAATTCATCAATCTCAACAAACACACCGCAAAAGAAGAAGATTACATCGAATAGATCTCCACAAGAGAGGGGGAGAACATTGTATTGAGATCCAAAAAGAGAGAAGAAGCCATCTAGCTAATAACTATGGACCCGAAGGTCTAAAGTAAACTACTCACACTTCATCGGAGAGGCTATGATGATGTAGAAGCCCTCCATGATGACGGCCCTCACCGGCGGAGCTCCCGAACAGGCCCCAAGATGGGATCCCGTGGATACAGAAAGTTGCGGCGGTGGAATTAGGTTCTTGGCTCTTGTTCTGATCGTTTGGGGGTACGTGGGTATATATAGGAGGAAGGAGTACGTCGGTGGAGCACCGAGGGGCCCACGAGGCAAGGGGCGTGCCCCCCACCCTCGTGACCGCCTCCGGTACTTCTTGGAGTAGGGTCCAAGTCTCCTGTGTCATAATTGGGAAGAAAATCACGTTCCAAATAGGATTTTTCTGTTTGGACTCCGTTTGATATTCTGTTTCTTTGAAACACTGAAATAGGCATAAAAAAACAATTATGGGTTGGGCCTCCGGTTAATAGGTTAGTCCCAAAAATAATATAAAAGTGGAAAATAAAGCCCAATATAGTCCAAAACAGTAGATAATATAGCATGGAGCAATCAAAAATTATAGATACGTTGGAGACGTGACACATGATTCTAAAATCATCATCTTTATATGTCAAAACAATCATAAGGAATCAAACTTCTCATCGTATTCAATGCACTTTGTATGATAGTTTTATTATATCCCTCTTGGATGCCTATAATATTAGGACTAAATTCATAACCGAAGCAAATTACCATGCTGTTTAGAAAGACTATCAAAATAATATAAGTGAAGCATCAGAGTTCAAAAATTTCTATAAAATAAATCCACCGTCGTGATCTAAAAAGATATAAGTGAAGCACTAGAGAAAAATTGCCTAGCTCAAAAGATATAAGTGAAGCACACAGAGTATTCTAATAAATCACGATTCATGCGTGCCCCTCTCAAAAGGTGTGTACAGCAAGGATGATTGTGTCAGACTAAAAAGCAAAGACTCATATCATACAAGACGCTCCAAGCAAAACACATATCATGTGGTGAATAAAAATATAGCCTCAAGTAAAGTTACCGATAGACGAAGACGAAAGAGGGGATGCCTTCCGGTGCATCCCAAAGCATAGGCTCTTGGTTGACCTTGAATATTACCTTGGGGTGCCTTGGGCATCCCCAATCTTAGGCTCTTTCCACTCCTTATTCCATAGTCCATAAAATCTTCACCCAAAACTTGAAAACTTCACAACACAAAACTCAACAGAAAATCTTATGAGATCAGTTAGTATAAGAAAGCAAATCAACACTTTATGGTACTGTTGTGAACTTATTCTCTATTTATATTCGTTTAATATCTACTATATTCCAACTTCTCCATGGATCATACCCCCGGACAGTACCCATAGAATCTGTCAAAAACAGAATAGTCTGTAGTAATCAGAGAACTTCGTTTACTTCTGTAACTCCAACAATTCTGAAAAATTAGGACAACCTGGGAAATTTATATAACAATTTGTGTAAATAATTCAGATCAAAAGCACGTTTGTGTGAATTATGAAAATTATTTTCCTGGGTGGAATAGTTTCTGTCTTTCAGCAAGATCAAATCAACTATCACTGTAAGCCATCCCAAAGGTCTTACTTGGCACAAACACTAATTAAAACACAAAAACACATCTAACCAGAGGCTACATTAATTTTTTATTGGAAAATAGCAAGGAAAATATTGGGTTGTCTCCCAACAAGCACTTTTCTTTAGAGCCTTTTTGGCTAGGCATTGAGATTTCAATGATGCTCACATGAAAGACAAGAATTCAAGCACAAAGAGAGCATCATAAAACATGTGACAAACACACTTAGTCTAACATACTTCCTATGCATAGGTATTTTATAAGCAAACAAATTATCAAGGCAAGCAAAAACTAGCATATGCAAGGAAGAAGAAAGAGACGATAGCAATCTCAACATGAAGAGAGCTAATTTAGTAACATAAAAATTTCTACAACCATATTTTCCTCTCTCATAATAATTACATGTAGGATCATAAGCAAATTCAACAAAATAGCTATCACATAACATATTCTCAACACGATCCACATGCATGCAAATTTGACACTTTTCCAAAATAGTAGGATTAACATAAACTAAAGTCATGAACTCTCCAAACCCACTTTTATCAAAATTTTCATAAGATTGAACACTCTCCAAATATGTGGGATCTAAAGTTCACACTCTTACAAACCCACTTTCAATATTATTGCAAACATTATTATCAATCTCATATTCATCATGGGCCTTAAATAAATTTTCAAGATCATAAGAAGCATTATCACCCCAATCATGATCATTGAAGTAAGTAGCGGACATAGCCATAGAATTTATAATAACATCATTGCAATCATGCTTTTGATTCAAGGAATTATCAAGTATGGGTGCAATAGCAAGAATCTCATGTTTAACATAAGGGACTATAGCAAATTCATCTCGTTAAATATTGGAATCATGGCCACAAGAATAACAAGCGTCACACTCATCAAGGGCGGGTATCTCAATCAAATCATCGGAATCATAATTATCTATAGATTCATGCATATCATTATTTTCTTCCAAAGCAACGGTCATTCTCTTAATAAATTCTTTGACATAGGCATTGTGAGCATAGTTTTCATAGCAATATTTAAGTATGTCAAAATTTTCAAATTTGTAGACAGTAATATCATACTTTTCAATCAAAGAAGCAACTTCATAAGCACCATTAAAAGCAACAAATTCTTCAATTTGTTCGATATCATAGTAACTGTAAACACCCTTTTCGTAAGAAGATAAGATTTCATTATCATTAAACTCACATAGGTAAGGAAGGTGTTTTTAGGGTTCTTAGAGAAACAAGTAAAATCACAAAGATTCCAAGCATAACATAGCAAACAATTTATTTGATTCCATAAGAGTCTCCCTGACAAACTGTGATGCGGAAAATGTTCATGCTCATCTAAAGATTTTCCCTCAACTAAACTAGTTGGGGTTTCAACACGAGCACATATGGATCGAAGATGATCCAAGTAGAAAACTTTATGTGGATCCATAAGCTTTGTTTCTGATTTTCAATAAAAACACAATTATACCAAGCAAACCGATAATTCAAAGAGAAATACAAAGATACGAAATAATTTTAGAAGTAATTTTAGAAGTGGGGGAGAGGAAAATGAGATGCAAATGGCGACTAAAAAGGCAAATCTTTTTGAAAATAATTTTTGAAGTGGGGGAGAGGAAAATGAGATGCAAATGGCGAATAATTTAATGCATGATATGAGAGTTTTATGATGGGTACTTGGTATGTCTTGACTTGGCGTAGATCTCCTCGGCAACGACGCGAGAAATTCTTCCTGCTACTTCTTGAGCTTGCCTTGGTTTTTCCCTTGAAGAGGAAAGGGTGATGCAGAAAAGTAGAGATAAGTATTTCCCTCTGTTAAGAACCAAGGTATCAATCCAGTAGGAGAAGAACACGCAAATCACCAATACCTGCACAAAAAATCAAACACTTGCACCCAACGTGATAAAGTGGTTGTCAACCCCTTCTCGATCACTTGCAAAGGTGAGATCTGATAGATAAAAGATGAAATATTTTTTGGTTTTTGGTTTATAGATCTGAAAATAAAAGATGGCAAAATAGTAGATCAGAAACTAATATGATGGAAAATAGACCCGGGGGCCATAGGTTTCACTAGAGGCTTCTCTCATGAAGGCAAATAATACGGTGGGTGAACAAATTACTGTCGAGCAATTGATAGAAAAGCGCAATGGTTATGCAATATAGGCATCACGTCCGTGTCAAGTAGACCGAAATGATTTTGCATCTACTACTATTACTCCACACATCGACTGACTCCTGCTTGCATCTAGAGTATTAAGTTCATAAGAACAGAGTAACACATTAAGTAAGATGACATGATGTAGATGAATTAACTCAAGCAATATCATGAAAACCCCATCTTTTTATCCTCGATGGCAACAATACAATACGTGCCTTGCTACCCCTACTTTGTCACTGGGTGAGGTCACGCAAGATTGAACCCAAAGCTAAGCACCTCTCCCATTGCAAGAAATACCAATCTAGTTGGCCAAACCAAACCGATAATTCGAAGAGAAATACAAAGATACCAAATCATGCATGTAAGAATTCAGAGGAGATTCAAATAATATTCATAGATAAGCTGATCATAAATCCACAATTCATCGGATCTCGACAAACACACCACAAAAGAGTATTACGTCGGATGGGTCTGTGGTAAACTACTCACGCTTCATTGGAAGGGCAATAGAGTTGATTTAGATGTCCTCCATGATCGAATCCCCCTTCGGTAGGATGCCGAAAAGGCCCCAAGATGGGAGGAAGAACTAGGTCACGTGGTCACAGAGGAGCCCACAAGGTAGGGGGCGCCCTACCCCCCCCCCCCCCCCGGTATGCCCTCCACCCTTGTCGCTGCCTCGTGGCTCTTCTGACTTGAACTCCAAGTCTCCTGGGTGTCTTCTGGTCCAAGAAAAATCATGACAGAGTTTTTATTCCGCTTGGACTACGTTTCGTATTCCTTTTCTACGAAGCTCAAAAACATGGAAAAAATAGAAACTGGCACTAGGCTCTAGGTTAATAAGTTAGTCCCAAAAATAATATAAAATAGCGTATCAATGCATATAAAACATCCAAAACAGATAATATAATAGCATGGAACAATCAAAAATTATAGATACATTGGAGAGGTATCAACGATCCCTGCGCTAGAAGGTGATCAGGCAAGCCGACCATGGGTTAAATTTTTGTGCTACTGGTTCGACGGCGTAGACGTCTTGTAGCGCACGTTTCCTCTCCTTTTTTGGTATATGAGTGGCATAGATCATATTAACCGTCTTGACTTCAGCAGGGAATGGTTTTGGCCTCCACTGTTCGGCCTGCGAGGTTCGTCATCATCCTTGCTGCGGGGGCTCGTGCCAGAGTCTTTGGTTGTAAGCTTGTCGACTTGTTTTATCGCCCAATAGTTATGGTTGGTGTGATTAGCGGGCTTGTTCGACGTGCCATGGATCTGGCAGACCCTGTCCATGATTGTATCCAACTTGTTTGGTCCATCCTAAATGCCTTTAGAAGGCTTTTCCTGTGGCCCAAACTTTGGGTTACAGAATCGGGCATTTATTTTCGTCTCGTCGGCTTCGCTGTCATTGTGGTGACGTTTGTTCTTGTTGTGTCGTGGCTTCCCATTCCCATCCCGGACTTCAGATGTGTTGGGGGTTTCTGGGTTAGTGCTTCTACGAGCCAACCAACTATCCTGCCCTGCGCAGAAGCGGGTCATCAGGGAGGTAACCGCTGTCATTGTCCTCGGTTTATCCTGACCGAGTTGGCGTACTAACCACTCATCCCGGATACTATGCTTCAATGCGGCTATAGCCTCGGCATCCGGGCAATCAACGATCTGGTTTTTCTTGGTCAAAAACCGATTCCAAAATTGCCGGGCTGACTCTCCGGGCTGTTGGATCACATGGCTCATGTCATCGGCGTACGGAGGCCAGACGTAAGTGCCCTGAAAGTTGGCTCGGAAAGCGTCCTCGAGTAAATCCCAACATCCTATGGAGTCTTCGGGGAGGCTATTTAACCAGTGTCTGGTTGGACCCTTGAGCTTTAACTGTAGGTAGTTGATGGCGTGGAGGTCATCGCCTCGTGCCATATGAATGTGAAGCAGGAAGTCTTAAATCCATATGGCTGGATCTATTGTCCCGTCGTATGGCTAGATGTTTACATGCTTGAATCCTTCTAGGAATTGGTGATGCATCACCCTATCTGTGAAACACAGAGGGTGAGCAAAGCCCCTAACTCGGGCTACGTCGCGCAGGAGACCGTCTGTCCTCCGAGCCCGTTGCTATTCCTGAGCTCTGTCATTTTAGTCTAGCCAAGCTTGGTGTCCATCCCATCTAATGGGAAGATGCTCTTTGGGTCCGTAAATGGACCTCGTCAGGCATGCGTGAGCCTCCAGGTCGCGTCGTAGATCATACTCATAAACTGGCCGTACTGGCTCCTAGCCTTGGCGGCGAGGTGGAGCGGGAGGTAGTTTGGCTTTATCAGCTGTCATGTCTCGTCCTCGAGGGGGGCGGTCTGGCTGGTCTGCCTGAGTTTGTCTTGGAGGTACTGGCTCTACGGCCTCGTCATCAAATCGCGACAGTAATCTCCGCTTCGGGTAGCTTTTAGTTTTCCGCTCGTGGCCGTACCCCTCTTTAGCAGCTAGGACTTTATTCCATCTGTCGTTGAGGGTGTCTTGCTCGGCCTTTATTTTTTGCTTCTATTTCTTCAGGCTATGCGCGGTGGCAATACGCTGCCATTTGAACCACTCTTGATCCAGTGGGTCTTTGGGGACGATGAAACCTTCGTCACCTAAGCTGACCTCCTCGTTGGAGAGAGGCAGGTAGTTGCTATCTTTTGAGTATTTGAGGTCTTCAAGATTGAGAAGATCCTCATACTCCTCATGGTCATCGGGTCGATGCTCATCGGCGGCGGGGTCGTCGTGGTTGTTTGCGTTGCCCGGGGTATCGTTTTCTTTGGTTCCCATGTTGCTTTCTCTACCTCGTCTTCCCTTGGAGCGCTGACGCTGTCTGCGACGTTTTGAGTGTTCATCTTTATGTCTGCCGTTATCCTTCTTGCCGGTGTCGTCGGCTTTATCTATGATGTCATCGTAGACCTTGGGTGTGTCCACCATATAGACGTCGTAGGTGGAAGTGGCCTTCGTTGTGGAGGAATGAGGGATGATCCCAGCCTGGAGTGGATCCTGGTCTTCAAGGACTGAGTTAACCTCAGGGTCCGTGGCCGGGTTCGTGAGCGGAGGTCTAAGGAAGGCTGAGGATGACTCCTGGCCTTCGAGTGTAACCTTCGTAATGGGGCTCAAAGCCAAGTTGGTGAGGAGGAGTTCGGTCGAGAGTGGCTCTTGGCCTCCAAACGTCACTCCTGTGCTGAGGTCCGAAGCTGGGTCTTCGGCGAGTAGCATGAGGTTGGCTGAAGGGGATTCCTGTTCCCCGGATGTGATGGATACGTCCGAGATCGAGGCCGGCTAGGGGGTGGAGATCGAACCGTAGACCGGATCGGGAGAAAGCTATAGAGTAGGTGATTCAGAACCCGCGCGTGTATTAGGCGGGGTCGTAAATCTGGTAAATATCAGATCACCCCGAGTATCTGCGGCGTACTCCAAATTACCAAATTTAATTCGGTGTTCAGGGGCGAAATTGTTGATTTGGTCTAGATGACCGGTTGGGTTGGCGTGCAGCACGATGCTGCCGAACGCAAAGAGTTGGTCGGGGACGAAGATGTCACCGGTGTTATCGCCATCTTCGATGATCGGGCGAGCCATTGATCCTTCGGTGATCCAACTGCGGAACTCTCAATGAAAGCACCATGTCGGTGTCAAAACTGGCGGATCTCGGGTAGGGGGTCCCGAGCTATGGACCTTGGATCAATGGGGAACAGTGGACGCGGGACACAATGTTCACCCACGTTCGGGCCCTCTATAAGAGGTAAAACCCTACGTCCTGCTTGATTATATTGCTTGTGTATAAGGGGGTGATAATCCCCAAGAGCAAGGAATCATTGTAGCAATTTCCAAAGGTGGAAGTGATAAGTATGGAGTGTCAAACCCGCAAGAAGCTAAAGGTAAGATCAATATTCTCTCAAGTCCTATCTGCCACTGATACGACTCTACGTACACGAACGTTTGCTTCCATCTAGAAACGAGAAATAAAACTACGTTGTGGGTATGAAGAGGATATCTTTGCATGATATCGGAGAACTAAAATATAAAAATAGGTGTTGTTAACATAAAGTTAGAATATATTACTATATATTATAAATAGCGAGTGTGGAATAATGATGGATCGTTGTGCGGAATTATCCTAGGCAATTGTTAGCAAGATCGGTGGTCGTAATTGCAATTTTATATGAGGGAGGGGCATAAGCTAACATAACTTCTCTTCTTGAATCATATACACTTATGATTGGAACTCTAGCAAGGATCTACAACTACTAAAGATCATTAAGGTAAAACCCAACCATAGCAATAAAGTATCAAGTCCCCTTTACCCCATACACAACAACCCCCTTACTTGGTTTTATGCTTCTGTCACTCAAGCAACCCACTATAAGCGAATCATGAAGTTGTTGCAAACCCTACAGTGGGAATCCCTCACGTGTGCATGGCACGGAAGGCACCATAGGACAGAACCAAAATAAAACATACAACTCAAACCAATCTAGATCATCAATCGTCCCAAAAGACAAAAGATATCTAATAAAAACATCATAGGATGGCAACACATCATTGGATCATAATATGTGGCATAAAGCACCATGTTCAACTAGGTGATTACAGCGGGGTGCGGGAGAGTGGACCGCGTAAAAGAGATGATGGCGGTGATGAAAAAGGTGATGTTGATGAAGACGATCACCGCGGCTATGGTTCCTAGGTGGTACTCCGGCGTCACCGAGAGAGAGGGGGAGAGACTCTCCCCTTGTGCTTCCTCCTCCATGGCCTCCCCCTAGATGGGGAGAGGTTCTCCCTCTGGTCCTTGCCCTCCATCATGATGATGGCCCCCTCCGGTTTCCTCCTCCATGGCCTCCGGTGATGATGGCCCCCTCCGGCAGGGTGCCAGAGAGGGCCTAGATTGATTTTTCGTGGCTAAAAAGGCTTGCGGCGGTGGAACTCCTGATCTAGGTTTATTTCTGAGGTTTTCTGGATTTATAGGAGGTGTTGGCGTTGGGGACAAGTCAAGGGGGTCCACGAGGCGACGACAAGGTAGGGGGCGCGCCCTAGGGGGTGGGGTGCCACCCACCCTTGTGGTTACCCTGGGACTCCTCTTTGGTATCTTTTCACTCCAGTATTTTTTATATTTTCCAGAAATATTCTCCGTAAATTTTTAGTCCATTCCGAGAACTTTTATTTCTGCATAAAAAAAGACACCATGGTAGTTCTGCTGAAAACAGCGTCAGTCCGGGTTAGTTCTAATCAAATCATACCAAAACCATATAAAATTGTTATAAACATGGCATGAATACTTCATAAATTATAGATACATCGGAGACGTATCAGGAGGTTATAGAGTAGATCTACCACGAGATCAGACGAACTAAACCCTAACTGCTAGGATGGTGATTGTTCTTCTAGCCTCTACGGACTAAGCCCCTTGGTTTATATAGACATCGGGGGTACTAGGGTTTACAGATAGTCGGTTACATCAAGGAAACATCAAATCTTTTATCTTGACTTGGGGTGCACTCACAGGCGCCAAAAAGTATTCGGTCTGAATACGGTGCGGACCAACAGTTCGGCCCACGTGAGATGAGCCGGCACCCCGAGGACCCCCTAGTCGAGGACTCCGCAGGGGGACACGACTTAGTGAATACTGATGCCCGCCATCAAGAAAGCCCCAGTCATAGCCCTCTGCCATGGACAAGGCATCTAGACAGATAGTCCCGCGGAAATCCTGGCAGGGGTGGATGGTGGATGGTGATGCAAAAAAATTCTCCAACTGAGAGTCACCACCTCTTTTCCTCTGGTAAGGCTTCTTTTCTTATCCGTCACCTTGCCATTGGTTGTCGAATCTAGCGTTAACCTCACCGTCCTCAGCGTTGTTGTCGATTCGGTTGCAGTGCTCGTTCTTTCGATTGCGCCGTGGTTTTACATTCCCATCGCGTACCTCAGATGTGTCGGTGTCTCCATTCTGGGCCTCTTCTTGAGAGCTAGCTTTCCTATCCGTCACAAAATTTGTTCATCATGACCGTGAGCTCGGCAATGGTCCTAGGTTTGTAGTGGCAGAAGTCTCTGGAAAGTCAATCATGGATGATGTTGTTCTGGAACACCGTGAGGGCTTCAACGTTGCTACTATCGACGATCTCGTTCTTCCTTTTGAGGAAACGGTCGAGAACTTATGCATGGGTTCTACAGACAAAAAAACTTACGCATGGGTTCGTCTAGCTTCTGTACTACGAGTTCGAGGTCGTCGGCTTTTCTTCTATAGAGCTTGAGCGACTTATGAGGGTGTAGCTTCCACTGAGGGATCTCAAACTTGTATCTCTAAAGATGATGCCCCAGACTTTGTTGTTTCCTGTTTAGTAGACGATCTAGCTATTTTGAGAATCAATAAAATTGTATTATATATCATCGAAAAAGCAGGATGAGATTTGTATTAGTATATCATCGGAAGAAGCATTTTTTTAAGTAGAACAATGCTTGTGCGTTGCAATAGGATATAAATATTCTAGTACGTTATCTTGTGATTTACCTGTCAATAATAATGCGATTGTGTAAATAAATGTTCATCAATTTTGGCCCGTGAATTAACTTGTATTTTGATTATAAGTAATTTGGTAATTAAATTAAAGTGGAATTGGTTTAGAAGGTAAGTAAATTAAGATGATTGATTATCATATACATGGAAGGTTGGACGAAGGGGTGGTGGAAAGAAAGGTGAAATGGGAACCTTATGTTCTTTCTAAGTAGTAGAGATTTTTTTTCTACACTAGAACAATACACCTGCATTGCAACGGGATATAAATATTCTAGTACGTTATCTTGTGGTTTACCTGTCAATAATAATGCGATTGTATAAATAAATATTTATTAAATTGGGCCCGTGAATTACCTTGTATTTTGATTAGAAATTTGGTAAGTAAATTAAAATGGAATTGGTTTAGAAGGTAAGTAAATTAAGGTGATTGATTATCATATACATGGAAGGTTGGACGAAGGGATGATGGGAATAAAGGTGAAATGAGAACCTTACGTTTTTAAGTAGTAGAGATAGGTAGTACCCCCGGCCTCTGCATCCAGAGGATGCATGCAGCGATAAAAAAGGAGGATGAGATTTGTATTACGTATCATCGAAAATCCTCCTCGGTATCGACGTGATTAATGGGAAATTTTGTGAAAATAACTCAAAAGGGGACTTATTGACGATGTTTTTTTTCTAAGCAACCTTCAATTTTTGCAATGGAATAACGGATTTGTTATATATGTTAGAACACTAATTATATGACTTGGGATTTGAAGAATGCTCTAGAGAGAGGCGACGTTATATCATATGGTATAGATTACTACTCCCTCTGTTCATAAATATAAGTCTTTATAAAGATTCCAACATGGACTACATACGGAGCAAAATGGGTGAATCTACACTCTAAAATATGTCTATATACATCCGTATGTAGTTCATATTGAAATCTCTAAAAGACTTAAATTTAAAAACGGAGGGAGTAGTTATGATGAGAAATTAAGAGGCTTGCATACCCATAGGCGCAATCATTCAAATTTTGAATGAATCGGGAGCCATTCAACAAGTGACTTAATTAACTACTAAGCATGCTAGTCAAATTTTATTGCAAGGTTTACTCTATAGATCAAGGTGTTGTCAGAATCAGAATACAATAATCTGGACGACAGTTTGCTGTGCAGCAAGGACAAAACACCACTTCATCGTGCTTGCTGACAATCGTTTAAACTTGCAGTTCGTCAATTGATTTTCTTTGGGGGGGGGGGGGGGGGGGGGCTAGAGCCTCATCACATTCTACGTTTTGGAATCTTGATCTATACATACATAAATGGTGTGGCAGGGGGGAGGGGGGGCTAGAGCCTCATCACATTCTACGTTTTGGAATCTTGATCTATACATACATAAATGGTGGGGCACGTGCAATGCCATGCCGCTGAATTAGATCTCGTAAGCTAGTGTTTTAACTTAATGTCATAGCCTGACTACTCCTAAGGTCGAGAGGAGTCGCCAAAATTTTGAAAGATTGAAGGTGAAATCAGAAGCCTAATTGCCATCGTAGAGCTTCTGAAGTAGTCAATTTTATTCTTGAACTATATATGTGCGCTCATTCTAAAGCTCCCAACCTTGAGTTTAGTAAGAAACCGATATGCAACGTCTAGTTGCATTGCTAAATATAGCTCTTGGGAGCCTACAAATCTCAGAAACAAGATATTTTTATATTTATGATTATCAAACTGACATGTGTACAAATTAGCGTTCTAACTGATGATCCAGTACAAAAGTTATCTACTTAACATTGTCGTGGAGTCATTAGAAAGAACGGCCATCGGAAACGTCCAAAGGGCAGCAACTGAATACCCACGTGATAAACTCCAATACAAGTCACCAACTATTGCGGCTTCCCATGTTTGGACTTTGGCAGCGCTTTTTGGTCAAAGGGCAGCAACTGAATACCCACATGATAAACTCGAATACCACTGACCTACTATTGCATCTTCCCATGTTCGGACTTTGGCAGTGCTTTTTGAGGGTACTTGAGAGGGGGACAAAAGTTATATACTTAACATTGTAATACCCATGTGATAAATTTTAATACCACTCACCTACTATTGCAGCTTCCCATGTTTGGACTTCGGCAGCGCTTTTTGAGGGTACTTGCGATCAGGGCGGGGGCATGCTTAGTGCGGTGGCTCTACTACTTTACGGTTATAGCTTCCTTGCTTGGTCCAACCTAGCTAGCTGGTGAGAGGTGCCAAATGAGTTTCTGGAGATTTTTTCTATAAAGACATATTTTATTAACTCAAAATATAGCATTAATAGGATACAAAGCATTTGACCAACATCTGGGATCTGCATTATTAGGATGCAAACAGCTGAACACCAAAAGTGTGACAACTAGCAGAAAAAACCAACAAATCCTCAAAAGTAGAGTCATATAGACCGATATTATGCCTATGTCGAAAAGCAAGGTGGACCAATTCGGAGGTTATGTTGCCACCCATGTTGGATAAAAACCTCCGTAGCCACCCGCTCCATCCGCCAACTATGTACACACCGTCTTGAATAGCCATTGGACCTCCCCTCATTGTACCATAGACCACGTACGAAGCTAGTGCGTACAAGGAAAATAACCTATAGAGGAAAAGCATTTTTTGGAATCTTGATCGATACATACATAAGTAGTGCAAGATGTGCAATGCCATGAGGCTGAATTAGATCTCGTAAGCTAATGTTTTAACTTAATGTTATAGCCTGACTACTCCTAACGTCGAGAGGAGTCGCCAAAATTTTGAAAGATTGAATGTGAAATCAGAAGCCTAATTGCCATCGTAGAACTTCTGAAGTAGTCAATTAATTTCTTGAACTATATGTGTGCGCTCGTTCTACGGCTCCCAGCCTTGAACTTAGTAAGAAACCGATATGCAACGTTTAGTTGCATTGGTAAATATAGCTCTTGGGAGCCTACAAATCTCAGAGATAATTTTTGTATATTTCTACGTTCATGATTATCAAACTAAGATGTGTATAGATTGGCGTTGATCTAGTATAAAAGTTATATGCTTAACATTGTTCTGGAGTCATTAGAAAGGACGGCCATCACAAACGTCCAAAGGGCGACAACTGAAACCCAGATGATAAACTCTAATACCACTCACCTACTATTGCAGCTTCCCATGTTCGGACTTTGGCAGCGTTTTTTAGGGTACTTGAGAGGGGGGACGAAAGTTATATATTTAACATTGTAATACCCACATGAAAAACTGTAATACCACTCACCTACTATTGCAGCTTCCCATGTTTGGACTTTGGCAACGCTTTTTGAGGGTACTTGCGATCAGTGGAGGGGGGGTGCTTAGTGCGGTGGCTCGACTGCTTTACGGTTATAGCTTCCTTGCTTGGTCCAACCTAGCTAGCTGGTGAGAGGTGCCAAATGTGTTTCTAGAGGTTTTTTTGATAAATAGCAATCTTATTAACTCAAAATGTAGCATTAAGTGGATACAAAGCATTATGAGCATTATCTAGGATTTACATCATTAGGATACACACAGCTGAACACCAAAAGTGTGACAACCAGCAGAAAAACCCGACAAATCGTCAAAAGTAGAGTCCTATAGATCGACACTATGCCTATTGTCGAAAAGTGAGGTGGACCGATCCGGAGGTTATGCTACCACCCATGTTGGGTAAAAACCTCCGTAGCCACCTACACCAACCGCCAACCGCGTATACACCGTCTTGAACAGCGGTTGGACCTCCCCTCGTTGTAACATAGACCATGTACGATGCTAGTGCATACAATGAATATAACCTGCAGAGAAGAAGCATTTTTTGTAATATTGCTCGATATATACATAATTGGTGTGGCACATGCAATGCCATGCCACTGAATTAGATCTCGTAAGCGAGTGTCTAACTAAATGTCATAGCCTGACTACTCCTAAGGTCGAGAGGAGTCGCCAAAATTTTGAAAGATTGAATGTGAAATCAGAAGCCTAATTGACATCATAGAGCTTATGAAGTAGTCAATTTAATTCTTGAACTATATGTGTGCGCTCGTTCTTAGGCTGCCAACCTAGAGTTTAGTAAGAAACCGATATGCATTGTCTAGTTGTATTGCTAAATATGGCTCTTGGGAGCCTACAAATCTCTGAGATAATTATTGGATATTTCAATATTCATGATTATCAAACTGACATGTGTACAGATTGGCTTTCTGACTGATGATCTAGTACAAAAGTTATCTACTTAACATTGTTGTGGAGTCACTAGAAAGAATGGCCACCGGAAATGTCCAAAGGGCAGCAACTGAATACCCACGTGATAAACTCTAATACCAGTCACCTACTATTGCGGCTTCCCATGTTTGGACTTTGGCAGGGCTTTTTGTCCAAAGTGCAGCAACTGAATACCCACATGATAAACTCTAAAACCACTCACCTACTACTGCAGCTACCCATGTTCGGACTTTGGCACCACTTTTTGAGGGTACTTGAGAGGGGGGACAAAAGTTATATACTTAACATTGTAATACCCACGTGATAAACTTTAATGCCACTCACCTACTATTGCAGCTTCCCAGGTTTGGACTTTGGCAGCGCTTTTTGAGGGTACTTGCGATTAGGGCGGGGGGATGCTTAGTGCGCTGGCTCTACTGCTTTACGGTTATAGCTTCCTTGCTTGGTCCAACCTAGCTAGCTGGTGAGAGGTGCCAAATGAGTTTCTAGAGATTTTTTCTATAAAGAGAGATTTTATTAACTCAAAATGTAGAATTAAGAGGATAAAAAGCATTTGAGCAACATCTGGGATCTGCATTATTAGGATGCACACAGCTGAACACCAAAAGTGTGACAACCAGCAGAAAAAACCGATAAATCGTCAAAAGTAGAGTCCTATAGACAATTCCCATGTTATAGCCCACGTGAGGGTACTTGAGAGGCGGGACAAAAGTTATATACTTAACATTGTAATACCCACGTGATAATCTATAATACCACTCACCTACTATTGCAGCTTCCCATGTTTGAACTTTGGCAGCGCCTTTTGAGGGTGCTTGCGATGCGGGGGGGGGGGGGGGGGTGCTTAGTGCGGTGACTCTACTGATTTACGGTTATAGCTTCCGTACTTGATCCAAACCCAGCTAGCTGGTGAGAGGTGCCAAATGAGTTTTTGAAGATTCTTTTTAATAAAGAGCGATTTTATTAACTCAAAATGTAGCATTAAGTGGATACAAAGCATTATGAGCAACATCTGGGATCTGCATAAATAAGATGCACACAGCCGAACACCAAAGGTGTAACAACCAGCAGAAAAAACCAACAAATCATCAAAAGTAGAGTCATATAGTCCGACGCTATGCATATGTTGAAAAGTGAGGTGCACTGATCCAGAGGTTATGCTGCCACTCATGTTGAGTAAAAAGCTCCGTAGCCACCTGCTCCAATCGGCAACCGCGTACACACCGTCTTGAACAACGGTTGGACCTCCCCTTGTTGTACCACAGATCACGTATGAAGCTTTTGCGTACAACGAAAATAACCTGGAGAGGAGAAGCATTTTTTGTCATTAAAAACAAAATCATTTCTGCATAGCCAAAGCGACCGTAGTAAGGCATACCCTCCCACCCTCAATAGTGTTTTGAATCTATTTGAAATACCGTCCAATCAATGACCATAGATATTAGCAACACTCGTGGGCGCATATAAACTTGATGCTATTTGGATAAAATTTAATGTTTTAAGCATGACTCTAGACGAGGAAAAAAGATAAGCCCAAATGGAAATGGCCTAATTGTCTCTGTCGGGTCTCATGGTATTCGGTCGGTGCTAGTCTTCGGTGGATCTAGTTGGATCCAGTTTTTCTTCGTCTTCGTTTGTGTGATTACAGGTTTGATCTTTTCGATCTACAACTTTTTTCATCGGTGATGGTTGCTGCTGTGGTATGTTGGTCCTTTGGGGCCTTAGCACGACGACTTCCCGACTGTCTACTACAATAAGATTTGCCCGGCTCTGGTGATGGAGGGGCGATGACGGCGGTGCGCCTTCGGCTCGCTCCAGTGCTTGTAGTCATCGCTAGGTGGTCCATAGACATGGTTGTAATTTTTATTACCTCTTGTGTTCTCTGTACTTCCATGATTGATGAATAGATTTTTATTACCTCTTGAATTCAAATTCGGTGTACAATGCTTCATATTGACCATTGTACTAGCCCCGATTCTTGAAGATGGAATAAGATTCTCCCTGCCTAGCCCCGTCCCAATGGTATGTCTAGCATCGTCAGAGGGCGTGTGGAGGTGTGTCTCCGACAGATCTTGCGAGATTTGATCGGTGATTGTCTTTGGTGGATCCGCTCGGATCCGGTCTTTGTTCGTCTTTGTTCATGTGTCTTCAGGTTGGATCCTTCCGATCTAAAATTCTCGTCATTGGCGGCAGTTGCTGTTCTGATGCGTTGGTCCTATGTGACCTTAGCACGACCACTTACCGACTTTCTACTGCAATAAGTTGTGCCCGGCTGCGGTGAGGGAGGGGCGATGACGGCGGCGCGCCTTCGGCTCGCTTCAGTGCTTGTAGTCGTCGCTTGGTGGTCTATGAATTTGGATGTAATTATTATTATTTCTGGTGTTCGTTGTACTATCACGATTAAAGATGAATAGATCGACAGTTTTTTTTTAAAAGACATTACACCAACGTCGCTCGATCCTTGGTTGTTGCACCACTTTCACAGCGTGCCGTCTCCGGGGAGATTAATCTTTCTCTGGAGGCGCAGAACCCGATCAATCAATGATTAGATCGGTCCTGTAGTTTAGATCCAATTGTCAAGTTTCCTATTCCATCAGTACATCGATCCTCTAGCTACGAATAATTCCTTATGGCCCTCAATTCCCTTATTAGGTGTGTAGTAATCCACGTCCAGATCACTTCATGCTGCGGCTTCTACAGCGGCGCTGCCTCGGCTTCTAGATACGTGCATGCACTTAGATAAAGCTTCAGTCACATCTACGCGTACGCATACGCATACGCCGATACGCGCCTATAGAGTATAGACACACGAACTTGGGAGCACGGGCGGCTTCGATCGGATCTACAATCGTCGGCCGTGCCTCCGGTCGTACATGGATCGTCTCTACATCGACTTCTTCTGTTTTTCGGACTACGCCCACAACGGTCTGCACTGCGCCGGCAAACTGCATCAGCGATCGAACCATCTGCACCGAGCCCCGATCTGCATCGACTACACTGCACGTGCACGGATCCGATCGCCACCAGGCCGACTCCATCTACCTCCTGCACGCCGGTCGCAAGAGCTCTCTACGTATATGTCTACATCGTCTCATGCATCGCTCTAGCTACATCGACTCTGCATCGCCAGCCGAGCCATAGCCTATTGGGGCTGCCCTCCGGCAACACACACCGAACCAGCCCTCCGACGACGAACGTCGAGCTCACGCCGTGGGCACAAAGACAACATACATGAGTGAGCACATATCGGCGACGAACACAGCGGCCGCCGAACGGCCTGTGTGTTGGCTCTTATTCCACTTGGCTCGGTGACACATACCACACCGGCGCTTCGATCAGTACCTGGAAAAATGAATATTTATACCTAGGCTAGCACACACACCAGCACACCCACGCACACATGACCCTGTCGTGGCCACTAATCCATGCATGCACGCATCACTTCTGGCCACTAACCCACAAACTATTTGCACGCAACAACCCACGCGCGCACTACTAGCTACGGCCGAAACTCACTCCTTGATCCAAAGTGACTCGGCAACCACCTATGATCAGCCAACTACATGCCTGCGTGTTATACACAACAACGTGACACAGAAGCACGCAACGAACGCAAACACGCTAGCACTAAACACACAGCCATGACCCAGCCTCGCGGACCCGACCTGGCGCACCGACGCCGGTCGCACCGCCACGGGCCCGACCTGGCGCGCGTCAGTCGCATTGTGCTTCGTCACGGCTTATTCCTAACACTCTCCCCCTAAGCCATGACCTCACCACGCGGCATGCCTACGGGAGCCCTGGCTCGTCGTCGTCGCCTTGAACACCTCCGCCCGACGCCATCGCGCACCTCCACGCCCGCTGCAACGTGCCGTCCGCTTGTCGTGCCCGAGACACGGTTGCCACGTCACTTGACGTCGAAGCCGTGTGTATTCAAGAACTTAGTTTCCCAGCTAAAGAGTTATGAGGTCTGCGGTATGTATATTACCGTGCTAATTTACTCAAAAGATACCAGTGTTATGTTTTTAAACAACTCGCCACCATCAAAGTCATCGCGGTGTTTGTACCTAAGTTATCAGGTTTCCAACGTGTTATTACCATCATATTTATACAAAAGTTGTCAAGGGTGTGCATTCAACAACTTTTTTCCCCGAGTAAAAAGTTATCACAGTGTTTGTACCTAAGTTCTCAGCTCAATGGTGCATATATTACCGTGCTATTTTTCACAAAAGTTACCGTGGTGTTTGTACCTAACCTATTAGGTCTGCGGTGTGTCTATTACCAAACTATTTATATAGAAGTTGTTGAGGTTGTGCATTCAACAACTTTTTTCCCCATGTAAAAAGTTACCGCAGTGTTTGTACCTAAATTGTCAGGTCCGCGGTACGTATATTACGGTGCTATTTTACCCAAAAGTTACCGGCGTTACGATTTCAAATAACTCCCTCCTCCTAGTGAAAGTGACAGCGGTGTTTGTAGCTAAGTTAAATATATATAAACAGTTTCGAGTTTGGATTTTAGCTTTTCGGTTTTGTAAATATAAGTTATAGACGAAACGACATAATGGTCTACACCGACTACCCTACAAAATAGTTAGCGTTCCAAAATTTAGAATTTTGGGATGATTATATTAGTTTTGTCTAGGTCAAACTTTGTATACTTTAAGCAAATTTATATTAATATTATTAACGTATATAGTACTAATTCTACACTATCAGATATATGTTGACATCATTTATATATTGTATTGTCAATGTTCATGTTGTTTTACATAAACTTTTTCAAACTCTATATCGTTTTTATGACAAATCTAATATGCAAAGTAGAAAAATAGAGGGTGTATACAATAGAGTAGTTAAGATGAAAAATTAATGGGCTAGCTTGCGTGATCAGTCTTGAGCATTCAATTGAATCGGGAGCCATTCCAGTGACATAATTAATTAACTGGCTTGGATGCTAGTCATATTTGTATCGCAAGGCTTACCGTAGACTGTACTCATTAGAGTCTAGCCTAGATTCAATAATCCGGAGGACAACTTGCTGCGTAGCACCGACGAAACAACACTTCATAATATGTGCAAGCCTACTGAGAATCTTTTTCACTTTCAACTCTCGAGGTCAAGTGGTTGCACGCACATGATGCTTAGCATTAATTATCGATCCTAACCTGACAATCGTAGTCACCTTATAAACAATATGATAGTAGCTGCCAAGAAATGTCAGGAAATAAAATGGCTTCTAAAATTAAATGGAGCTCGCTTGGATCTGAGATGAATAGTTTAGTTCACAGTTTGTCGATCAGTTTAGCACCTATTAGATCTGAAAGATGCCAGTCATAAAAGGACACTTAGTCTTACAAAGATTGCAAAGGGCACCAGCTCCAGCTGGATGGATAGACCACAAGGCCACAAGTGATAGCACATGGGGACTTATTGCCCGCGGTACAATGCAAGAGATTGAAGTCTTAGTCTTATACATGGGGACTTATTGACCATGTGTTTTTGTGAGCATCCTTCCATTTTGTAATGGAATACAAATTTTGTAATGGAATACAAATTTGAACAGTAATTTACATGATTTGGAATTTGAAGAATGGTCTAGAGAGAGGCAACGATATATATCATATGGCATAGAGTACTACTCGTAGTTATGATGAGAAATTAAGAGGCTTGCCTACTCATAGTCCCAATCATTCAAATTATGAACGAAACGAAAGCCCTTCAACCAGTGGCTTAGGGTGTGTTTGGTTACAGGGACTTATTGGTGTAGGGACTTAAATAAGTCCCTTTAAGTCTCATCTAAACCAAACAGGAAGGACTTATAGGGACTTAAAATGTGCATTTGGGACTTATGAAATAAGACTCTCAACGAGGGACTTATAGGGACTTATAGTTGTAATATGGTATTTTAGTCCATGTTATAGGGACTTATAAGTTAAGACTAAAAAAAGTCCTAGGACTTATGAATCAAACAGGGCCTTAATTAACTTGCAAGTATGCTAGTCACGCCCGCTTCCTGGCGACTGGGGGAGGGGGGGGGGGGGGACTCTCGCCGCACCCTCGTTCCTCCATTCCCTCCCCTCATCTTGCCGCCGCCAGAGGCGCCGGCCGGCGAAGCACGGCAGGTTCCGATGACGGCGGCGGCGGGGTCTTTCTTCGGATGGCGCTGGAAGGCGGGGATGGCCTGGATCTGACGCAAGAAGGTTGCGGCGAGGCGCTCGTTGCCTGCCTGGCTGGGCAAGATGCAGCGGCTGGGCTTCTGCGCTACTCGTCCGTGGGGCGCGGCAGCTTCGTCGCGTGATGGCTGCAGGCTTGGCTGGCTGGTCTGACGGACCTGGCCGTGGCCTGTCCATGGCGGCCTGGCACTTGGCGTTGTGCCACGCGGCGATGGTGATGCGGCCCTCTCCCGCGTGGAGGATCTGGTTGGTGCCCTATGGCTCGGTTCGATTGGCTGGTGGCCTCAGGCTTGGCTGGATCTAGTGAGTTCATGCATGAGCTAGTCCTCTATCAACCCCAAGGCCCGGCGGTGGTTCAGACTACGGCTAGGTTTTAGCCATGTCCGGACGGGCGGCTCTATGCCGGGACTGGGAGGTTGACCGTGGTGGTGAGACCGGTCGATGTCTCTACGGCCATGGATTGGTGACCGTGATTCAGATCTGATCGACCGAGTGGGGTAACTGCAAACTATGCTGCAGCGACCTCATACGGTTTCATGACGGCGATGGTCACCGAAAGATCTTTAGAAATCTAGTGGTTGATTTTGGCGGTGAGATGCAAATTATGGATGATGATTTGACGCAGAGGGATGGTTGTGCAGTTGCGCCAGAGCGCATGTAACTGTTGGAATTATGAAAAAGTGGTGGCGACAACACTTGAGTGATTTCGATGGTGGTGTTAATCAAGCACCTGGTCACGAGCTCCGGGGTGAAAGCCTAGGTCTGACCGAATGATGGTTATACGTGGCAATGGTGATGTTCTTACGTCATTACCTTGTTGAAGGCATTGCTCGGATATGTTCGGATTGATTCTTCAGGGTGAAAGCCTAGATTCTGGCCTTGGTGGTCGGATCCAGTGACGGCGACGCTTGAGTGTCGCTACCTTGTTGAAGGCGTTGCTGTTGAAGAACCTCGTCGTCTATATGTTGTCATGAGATGGTTGGTGCGGATATAGTCTTTGTTGTAATCTGCCGATCACGGATCTAATCATCTTGGGTTATTTTTTTTCGCCTACACATAGCTTTGGTCTTATATGACTTTACTATTTGCCGGCTTGTTTTTGTGTGCATGCGTTTATGTTGGTTGTATGTATCCTAGCTATGCTGAGGCCGGGTGTGTGTTTTTTGGGTTTGTATCCTTTTGATGCTTCTATTTGAGCCAATAAATTCGTCATTTGTCGAAAAAAGTATGCTAGTCAGATTTGTATTGCAAGGTTTGCTGTATTGATGAAGGTATTGATGAAGATTTGTATTGCAAGCTTTGCTATACAATAATCTGGAGGACAGTTCGCTGTGCAGCACCGACGAAACAACACTTTGTCTTTTTTTTTTTGAATACTTCAGTTCACACTTTGCCATGCAGTGAAGCACTGATTAGATACTTCGAGTTGTTTATTCCAAGCGAGATGCCGACATATGCATACTATGTAAATGGTGCGGCACGTGCAATGCCATGCCGCTTATTAAATCTCGTAAGCTAGTGTTTTAACTTCAAGTCATAGCCTAACTACTCCTAAGGTCGAGTGGAATCAGCAAATTTTGAAAGCTTCAAATTTGAAATCAGTTTTCAAGGCTAATTGGCATCGTAGAGCTTCTGAAGTAGTCAATTTAATTCTTCATCCATATGTATGTGCTTGTTCTAAGGCTCCCCGTCTAGCTTGAGTTTAGGAACAAACCTCGAAAGAGCTCCCCAACTCACTTGGGGTACATTGTAAATAGGAGATATGCAACGTCTAGTTGCATTGGTAAATATAGTAATTGGGAACATACAGATCTCAGAGATAATTATTGGATATTTCTATATTAATGATTGTCAAACTGACATGTGTGCAGATTGTCGTTGATACTGATGATCTAGTACAAAAGTTATACTTAATATTGTAGTGGAGTCATTAGAAAGAACGCCCATCAAAAACCTCCAAAGGGCAGCAACTGAATACCCACGTGGGCTCACTTACTATTCTACTCCGTCCGTTCCATTTTTTTTTGAAAATGAGGTCTAAACCCCCGGCCTCTGTGTCGGGCGTTGCATGCGGCCATTTTTATTTATTATTTTACCAAGGTCTAACAGGAACGTACATCAAACCATCCGAAGCCACCACTCACACCTACAAAACTTGATTATGTGGAGTGCTTTCACTCCGCATATCTAAACCAGTGCCATCGCTGATCCATCCACATAACATATCAGAACTAACAGCCGGTGCAGCAGACCTAACGTGTACACCAGACATGCACACGTTTTAGACGCCGCCATCATCATCGGACCGCTGACCCATCTTCAGGAGAGAGATCCATATCATCCCCGACAGTCTGACGATCCGTCGACACCACCACGGCGCCACCGCCCTGTGCTCGTCCGTCCAGACGCGAAGATTCTGGAAGATCTGCCGTGCGTAGCACCTGCCGACCAGGCATGACTCAGCGTAGCACCTGTCGGCCAGGCATGACTTGACATCTCCACCAAAGCTCCGTGCAAGACGAAGCCGCTCCACCTCCTGCCTCTGTCTTCCAGCGTTGCTCCACAAACGATGCTCCCAAGAGAGAAACGACACCGCAGTACCGCCATCGTCCGATCTGGAAGACCAAATCCTAGGGTTTCCCCCGGAGCAGCACGAGCGGGTCGACAGTCATTGCACGACGATGCCTTCATCAAGGTAACAACGCATAACGCCGCCATCGCCTGCCATCGTCTCGGTTTTCATCGGAAACTATGTCATCCCGACTCCCAACCGGAACTAGATTGCGGATCTCGAGATCTGACCATCCAGTCTCAGGCCGACCACCTTCGACGTAGGAGATGGCCACCACCGCCGGCTGCACCGAGCATATTATAAAAGCACGTTTGACAATAGTGTAGTGTCAAAAGTGCTCTTATATTACGGGACGGAGGGAGCAGCTTCCAACGTGTGGACTTTGGCAGCGTGTTTTGAGGGCCAAGTACTTGAGAGGGTATGGCACATATTTCTGATCTGATTAATGCATCTACCTTGTAGGTTGATGCAAGTTTGCCGGGGGGGGGGGGGGGGATGCTTCGTGTGATGGCTTTACGTACTTGCGTTGCAGGAGATGGTTGAGTGTGGAGTTAAACTTTTGAGTTTTAAGGCTGACTCTGAACGAGGAAAAAAGATAAGCCCAAATGGAAATGGACTAATTGTGGTGTGCTTACTATGAAATCCCTCTACAACCACATTGCTTATAAAGGTCCTGGTAGATAACTAAAATACCTCTAGAAAGCTAAGATCCCTCTGAAGATCGAAATCTATCTTCGGTACTACTGTTTGTAGGTTTTGACTTGAAGAAGAAACAATTCACCACTTGTTTTTTGTTAATGTTCTGCTGCTAAGTATGTTTGGAGCATCGTGGGTTTGCCCACTGTTGCTGGGACCAGATCAGGATGCTTTTTCCAGTCCTTCTGGTGGTGTCCTGAGTGCATCCAATCGAGCAAAAATGTTAAAATCCTTCCAGTCCTTCCGCCTCGCTGTGATTTCTTGGGCGGCATGGAAGGTGTGAACAGCACATGCTTCGAAGGGAAGTTGATTGGTTGGCCTAAAAAGCTAATGTATTATGCTTGTGTGTTCATCAAATATTAGGCAGACCTGTACCCTTGGTGCGGATGTTATTACAGGACCTTGCTTTGGGCTTCTCAAAGTATTTTGCGCATCACAACAACTTTCACGAACTTTTACCTTATCTGATTAACTTCACTGGTAAAACACGGTTACAGAAACATTACGTGTGGTTTAGTTTAAACATGAGATATGAGCTTACTTTTTTGTACATTAGCCTAACTGAATCATGTATCTCTGTGATTAAAGTAAACACGGAACGAGGAGCTGTAGCTGATACACCTCTCTGGGTCTGCCATGTGCTCTCAAAACGTGCCATAAACTACTCATGGTCCACAAGAGAGAGGGCCGGTATTGTACTCCTCGGATACACATCCAAGATTCCATGCTATAAGTAGCACCCGGCAGCTTCCATTTTCTCGCACAGCAGTACAGCACAACACACAAGCTTCATCAACACAGCCCATTAATTAGTTCTCCTAGAGCCTTCCTCCCATGGGCAGTCACTCCAACTTCCAGTTTAATCTAAGCAGTGCACTCGTAGAGAGCACCGAGTTCAATAGCCAAAGCTTGTACTTGCACAAGATGTACGGTGGAGATGACTCAAGCCAGGTAACAATCCTAGATCCCCAAAATGTCCCGTTCGGTATGACTGTAGTCAACAACTGGGCGATAAAGGATGGCGCGGGCAAAGATGCAAACATAGTTGCCCATGCAAAAGGTCTACATATGAATGCTGTTCAATGGTACAACTCATTCGTCATAGTCTTTGAGGCTGAGAGGTAACTAGTTTTCGGTTTTACCTATATATAAATATATTTAGTTTGTTGTAGATAGGACACAGTTTCTAATTCTAATTTTAGCTATACAAATCACCATGCTTTATTGGCTTCTTTCACAATGAGAGCAACATATATATAGTTCAAACTTGGTTGCAATACTTAGTTCAAAATTAATAAAAAGGTGTTTGCATATGCTTTATAATATCACATCACATTTATCGAAGAGATAGATTGTTGTGGCACACAATTTGTAAGTGTTGTGCTGCAACTACACAGGTTTAAGGGAAGCACGCTTCTAGTCATGGGAGCAACTCTCCCTGAAGTTAATGATTGGGGTATTGTTGGCGGGACTGGTGAGTTTTCAATGGCACGCGGTGTAATCAAGAGGAGAGTGCATGAAACAATAAACGGTATTGGAGAAATACAAGAGCTTACTATCCATGGGTTTTGCGACAAAAAGGTAATGTGTGTTATATGCATTTCTTTTCATTGCGGTTCACAAACTAGATCAGGTCAAAATCTCCTGTACATTGTCAGCTATAATTAGCACATAGATTTTACATTCATTAATCTGATAAAGTTTGTTTTTTTTTTCTTTACTACTCCTACTTGTTACCCACACACTGTGTAATGCCCTGGGCATTGCTCTATTGCTTGTGAACATGCAGAGCTTACCCACTCCGACAAAGATTGAACCAGCATGGGGAGGAAATGGAGGTTCTGCACAGGACATCACAGCAAAACCCCGACGCCTAGAAAGTATAACAATTCACTCTGGCTTTGTCATCGATTCATTTGCATTTTCTTACATCGACCAAGGTGGAGAGACGCGTGCAGCCGGCCCTTGGGGTGGTAGTCGTGGGCACATTGAAACTGTGAGTTTATCCTTGGTTGGTCCATTGATTGTGTTTCAAATGCATGAAAAACGAATGTAACTTTTCTGATGCCTGACAAATTGCCAAAACTCTCTTGTTTTTCCTGCAGATTAAGTTGGGTCCTGCGGAGTTCGTCAAGGAAATATCAGGAACAGTTGGCGAGATTGACTCACGCACTGTTATATCATCGCTGAAGTTCGTCACCAACCTCAAAACATATGGTCCTTTTGGACGTGGACAGGGAAAAAAGTTCAGCTATTCCGTGCCAGAAAATAAGAGTGTGGTAGCCTTCTTTGGCCGTTCTGACAAATATCTCGACGCAATTGGTGTTCACGCGGCCTAGATTACTACCGGCGATGATGTTCCTTCTAAGCAAACGTGTGTTTTCTTCGGTTTGAATGATCCAAAAATAAGATGGTTAGGGGACATCCTACCTATGCCAATGGTTTTATAGATCCATGTGTGTGTTTTGTTTTCGCATTTCATATTCCGTGTAAAGTAAACTCCTGAGATGGGCTATATTATTGGGGAAAATTTTGTTTATGCCACTCCAGATTTTCCCAAATTTCCTTATGCCACTATAGATTTTGACATTTTGCTTTTGCCACTCTTAGTTTTTGAAAATTATCACAATTGCCATTCCCGTGGCAAGAGCAAAATTTCTAGAGTGGCAATTGTGATAATTGTCAAAAGCTAAGAGTGGCAAAAATGAAATAAATTTATTTTGCTTTTGCCGCAGAATGACAATTGTGATAGTTGTCAAAAACTAAGAGTGGCAAAAGTGAAATGTCAAAATCTAGAGTGGCATAAGGAAAATTGGCAAAACCTAGAGTGGCAAAAATAAAATTTTCCCATTATTGAATATCAAGTTGATATGAATTATTTAAGTACCTCCATCCAATGTGTATTGTCAAGAAATTAGAAAGAACCCTTGGCTAAATTGTAAGATATGTGAGTGTGTTGTGCCAACTACCAACACACTCAACTCTATTCTACACCTTTCTTAATAAAAGGGACCGTTTTGTTAAAAAATATACATGAGTGCGTAGCCGTTGGTGCAGCAGCCCCTCAGGCAGGCGAGATTAACTCAAACCGGTATGGAGCGAGATGTCAAGAGATAGAGAGAGGGACTGAAAGAGATGCTAATTAAAACGAAACTTATAGTCTGAAAGAGATGTGTCACTTTACTTAAATATTACTAAACTTTGGATTGTTTTAATTTTCAATCAGCTTTCATTTTTTTCTGGTAATTATTATAACTTAGATTGTTTTGTACCTCCGGTTTACTGTCAAGAATTAGAAGTGAACTGTATAAATAGACAGTGTCAACATTATTTTGGCCTGCTACTTTTCCAAAGCGTATTAACCACAAAGTTTCTTCAAATCAACATAGCTAGACCGTGCACGGGTTGATGGCTAGTAAGAAAAAGGCCTATTGTTAGGCATGGCGAATCTCAAAGTAAGAATTAACGGCCAAGAAATTAACTGATCCAAATTCAAAATTCAGACGACTTACTATAGCTAAAGCCTAAAAATAGACAGTCAACATTATTGTGGCGTGTTATTTTTACAAAGCGTATTAATTACAAAATTTCTTCAAATTAACATAGCTAGACCGTGCACGGGTTGACGGCTAGTAACAAGATGGCCTATTGTTAGGCGTGGCGAACAGAGAGTGACCTACACATAACACCTCGTAGATGGATAATAAGCTAGCCCCAATAATGTTGACTCTCAGGATGGCTCCACAGCTTATAATCCGGCTCCGGTGGTGGAGGGGGAAGCGGTGGAGCCATCCTGAGAGCCATCGAGTGAAGCTGGGTGATGATGGAGGTGATGGCGTCTCTCTCTCGGGGACGGCTAAGCGGCCGCCAAATCTGCAAGTAGCCAGACCATTTGAACAGAGCGCCAGTAGCACGAAGAAGAGGAATGCGCTGAATCACAAGCTTATTCCTAACAGTCCACATCGTCCAGGCTACCACCCCGATGATTAGCCACCTAATGTGGCGATCTGAGGGTGCTAACGCCTGGATTTCGGCGAAGAGAGCGGGGAAGTTGTTGTGGTCCCAGCTTCCACCCACTATTTCGCGGAAACAACTCCATAGGAACTGCGCGGACACACGGGTGAAGAAGATATGGTTCGAATCCTCTTCAGGCCCGCAGAACGGGCACCGCCCATCACTGGAGCCGTTGCGTTTCAGGACCTCCACACCGGATCTCCCAGATGGTGGTGAGCGCCTCATGACCCAGCGAAGGCGTGATGGCCTGGTATGGAGATTTAGTGGAGAATTGCCCAGATGGCTCTAGACGCCACCTAGAACGGTCATCTCCTAACACAAGATCGGGCTCGTGTAACGCGATGCATTCCAGCAGCTCATGCCAATCAGCGTTCTCAGCCGGGCCAAACGCTCTCTGAACGCGAGTTGCCCTGAGTCAATAAGGGATGTCGCGACAGAGATCCGTGGGTCAACCGCGTTGGAGAACAGGTCGGGAAAACGGGTCGCAAGGGGCAAGTCCCCAGCCCATCTATCAAACCAGAACATCATGGCAGTGCCCGATCCAACCGCGATCGAGGTGCCGATGTGGAGGATAGGTAGGAGCTGAATGATGGATTGACAGAACTGGGAGCCTCCAGACCGCTGGCAGAAGGCAAGAGGCTGGCCACGGAGGTATTTCTGCTGAATGAGGCGAAGCCACAGGCCACCTGAGGGAGTCCTGGATTAGGGGGTGTTTGGATAGCCGGACTATACCTTCAGCCGGACTCCAGGACTATGAAGATACAAGATTGAAGACTTCGTCCCGTGTCCGGAAGGATCTTTTCTTGGCGTGGAAGGCAAGCTAGGCGTGCGGATATTCGAGATCTCCTACCATTGTAACCGACTCTGTGTAACCCTAACCCTATCCGGTGTCTATATAAACCGGAGGGTTGTAGTCCGTAGGACAACCATCATCATACACAATCATACCATAGGCTAGCTTCTAGGGTTTAGCCTCCTTGATCTCGTGGTAGATCCACTCTTGTACTACCCATATCATCAATATTAATCCAGCAGGAGTAGGGTTTTACCTCCACCGAGAGGGCCCGAACCTGGGTAAAATAAAGTGTCCCTTTTCTCCTGTTACCATCCGACCTTGACGAACAGTTCGGGACCCCCTACCCGAGATCTGCCAGTTTTGACACCAACATTGGTGCTTTCATTCAGAGGCCCTCTGTGTCGTCGCTTTTAGGCCCGATGGCTCCTTTGATCATCAACAACGATGAGGTCCAGGGTGAGACTTTCCTCCCCGAACAAATCTTCGTCTTCGGCGGCTTCGCTCTGCGGGCCAATTCGCTTGGTCACCTGGAGCAGATCGAAAGCTACGCCCCTGGCCATCAAGCCAAGTTTGGAAGCTTAAACTACACGGCCGATATCCGCGTAGACATGATCTTCGACGGGTTCGAGCCACAGCCAAGCGCGCCGCACTATTTCGAGGGGCATGATATAGCTCTACCTCCGAATAGTACCCTGGAGGCCGCACACGCTCCGGCCCCGATCCTTGACTCGGAGCCCGCTGCGTTCTCCGAGGATGAACGGTTGGACGTCACCTCGGGGCCTGCGATCTCAAAGGTGATCGAGCCGAACGCCAGCCCCGTACTCCGCACGGCCCAGAACTCCATGGAGCCGGACTCTTCTCCGAACTACGGGCCTTTCGTGCCCCTGCCGATCGAATCTGATTGGGCGCCTGTAATGGAGTTCACCGCCGCGGACATCTTTGAGTGCTCACCTTTCGGTGATATCCTGAATTCTCTCAAGTCTCTCTCTTTATCCGGGGAGCCCAGGCCGGACTATGGTCTGCGAGGTTGGGATTCGGACGACGAAGAAATTCAAAGCCCACCCACCACCCATTTAATAGCCACTGTCGATGATTTAACCGACATACTTGACTTCGGATCCGAAGACTTCGACGGTATGGACGACGAAGACAGAGACGAACTAGGACCAGCACCTATAGGGCACTGGACCTCCACCCCACCTAACGATGTATTCATGGTGGATACCCCTACAGGAAACGACAACGAGGAAAAAGGGGGCGGAAAAAGGGGTAAACCCTCCAAAAAGCAGTCAAAGCGGCGACGTAGACACCAAGCCAAGCCCCGCCTCAATCAAGACCCAGTCGTAGAGCAGGATGAGCCGGTAGACGACGAGCATGCCTCAGAGCAGCCGTCCGAACAGGGCAACACGGATGGAGAGGACAGACAGCCCTCCCCCGGCCATAACAGAACTCCGGACGATCTCACGCCGGATAAAACCACGGAGCAGAAGAATCTCCACGAAAGGCTCGTTGCCACAGCATGCAGCCTGAAAAAGAAGAAGCGGAAGCTAAAGACGGCAGAAGATGCACTCAGAACAAGATGGAGCAAGTTAATCAAGACAACAGATAAATACAACGGCGGCCGCCGCACTAAAAGTTATCTGAAGAGAAAACTACTACCCGAATTCGACCAGGAGGCCCTAGAGCCCCCACACTTAAAAAATAAAAAAGCCACACGGTAGGATAGACGACCCCACGGCCACCATAAAACGGCAAGCGGCGCCGCACTCAAGGCGGCATGCGACCCAATTAAAGACTCGCATCATGGCCAAGCCAGGTCCATTTACGGGCCAAGGAAGCAAGCTCTCACAAGCAATGCAAAAAATCCATCATCAGAATCCGGCACACCCAAATACAGGGGCGCCGCACACCCCCTATGTTTCACCGATGAGGTCTTGGAATATGAATTTCCAGAGGGATTCAAACCCGTTAACATAGAGGCGTACGATGGAACAACAGACCCTGGAGTCTGGATCGAGGATTACATCCTCCACATACACATGGCTATAGGAGATGATCTCCACGCCATAAAATATTTACCTCTTAAGCTTAAAGGGCCAGCCCGGCACTGGCTTAAAAGCCTTCCCGAAAACACAATTGGAAGTTGGGAAGAGCTCGAGGATGCTTTCCGAGCAAACTTTCAAGGGACGTATGTCCGCCCCCCGGACGCAGACGATCTCAGTCATATAACTCAGCAGCCCGGAGAATCAGCTCGACAGTTCTGGAACAGATTCCTCACTAAAAAGAATCAGATAATGGATTGCCTGGACGCCGAAGCCCTAGCAGCTTTCAGGCATAATGTCCGAGACGAATGGCTCGCCAGACACCTCGGCCCGGAAAAGCCAAGAACAATGGCCGCACTCACAAGCCTCGTGACCCGCTTTTGCGCAGGAGAGGACAGCTGGTTGGCACGATGCAGCCCCAGCGACCCAAGTACATCAGAAATCAGGGATGGAAACGGAAAACCGCGGCGAAACAAGGACCGTCGCAGAATCAAAGGAAAAAGTCCGAAGAGCACGGCAGTCAATGCCGGATTCAAAAGCTCACGGCAAAATCAGACAAAACGACCCCTTCAGGATAATAGGGATGATCCGTCCAGCTTGAAAAGAATCCTGGACATAATATGTCAGATACACAGTACTCCTGGGAGGCCTGCCAATCACACCCACAGAGATTGTTGGGTTTTTAAACAATCCGGACAGCTTAACGCCGCACACAAGGGGCTTGATACACCAAGTGAAGAAGAGGACGAACCCCAAAGGCAGAATACCAGGAAACAAAAGAACTTCCCGCAAGAAGTCAAAACAGTGAACTTACTTCACGTAACAAAACGTGTGGCACCCATAAAGGTACGCACAATCAAACTTTCCCCTCAGGAGTCCCGCCACTGGTCACTAAAGCCAATCATTTTTGATCAGCTAGATTATTCTAGAAATATCAAAAACGCAGGCCGGACTGCACTGATACTGGATCCAATAATCGATGGATTCCAGTTTACCAATGTCCTTATGGACGGCGGCAGTGGACTAAACCTGATATATCAGGATACAATCCACCGCATGGGCATAAACCCAGCAAGAATCCGCCACAGCAAAACCTCCTTTCAAGGGGTAGCACCAGGCCCGGACACCCATTGTATGGGTTTTCTCCGGCTTGTAGTCATATTTGGCTCTCCCAATAACTTTTGTCGCGAAAAGCTGACTGTCGGTGTCAAAACCGGCGGATCTCGGGTAGGGGGTCCCGAACTGTGCGTCAAGGTCGGATGGTAACAGGAGACAAGGGACACTTTATTTTACCCAGGTTCGGGCCCTCTCGGTGGAGGTAAAACCCTACTCCTGCTAGATTAATATTGATGATATGGGTAGTACAAGAGTGGATCTACCACGAGATCAAGGAGGCTAAACCCTAGAAGCTAGCCTATGGTATGATTGTGTATGATGATGGTTGTCCAACGGACTACAACCCTCCGGTTTATATAGACACCGGATAGGGTTAGGGTTACACAGAGTCGGTTACAATGGTAGGAGATCTCGAATATCTGCACGCCTAGCTTGCCTTCCACGCCAAGAAAAGATCCTTCCATACACGGGACAAAGTCTTCAATCTTGTATCTTCATAGTCCTGGAGTCCGGCTGAAGGTATAGTCCGGCTATCCGAACACCCCCTAATCCAGGACTCCCTCAGTAGCCCCTGAACCAGGCTTCAATGACGATGAGTCCGGCGCGCAGATTGTCTTCGGCATTGCAAGGCGGGTTCCTCCTCCAAGTTCTTCAAGAAGATTATAAACACCAAAAAATAGTGTCCGGCTCTGCAAAATAAGGTTCCACATACTGCCATATAGAGAATTAACACAAATCAAATCCGCTGACGTATTCCGCAGTGCGTCATAACACTGCGACCAAGCCTTCTATATAAGTTGCTTTCATTGTTCCACCTTAGCGTGTTTAGCGGGGCGGTTTCCTTGGCACGTCTTGTCAAAGCAGAGATCGTGTGCCCCCTCTAACGGGATTCTCATTAATACGGTCGTGGATAACCCAATCGTGACTGTTAGCACGTCTTGCCTTAATTAAAGGCTAGTCCAAGACGGTTACGGGGAGGGCGCCACTCTATATTTGCTTTCGGGGAGAAAAAATCAAGGAGAAGAAATCATCGCGTTTTACGATACGGAGCCGCCGCCAAGCCCTAAAACCTCTCGGGAGGGCTGATCTGCAATCCGTTCAGGGCTCCGGAGAGGAGGATTTGTCGCCGTACCGTCATCATCAACCATCCTCCATCACCAATTTCATGATGCTCACCGCCGTGCGTGAGTAATTCCATCGTAGGCTTGCTGGACGGTGATGGGTTGGATGAGATCTATCATGTAATCGAGTTAGTTTTGTTAGGGTTTGATCCCTAGTATCCACTATGTTTTGAGATTGATGTTGCTATGACTTTAATATGCTTAATGCTTGTCACTAGGGCCCGAGTGCCATGATTTCAGATCTGAACCTATTATGTTTTCATGAATATATGTGAGTTCTTGATCCTATCTTGCAAGTCTATAGTAACCTACTATGTGTTATGATCCGGCAACCCCGAAGTGACAATAATCGGGACCACTCCCGGTGATGACAGTTCATGTATTCACGATGTGCTAATGCTTTGTTCCGGTACTCTATTAAAAGAAGGCCTTAATATCCCTTAGTTTCCGCTAGTACCCCGTTGCCACGGGAGGATAGGACAAAAGATGTCATGCAAGTTCTTTTCCATAAGCACGTATGACTATATTCAGAATACATGCCTACATTACATTGATGAATTGGAGCTAGTTCTGTGTCACCCTATGTTATGACTGTTACATGATGAACCGCATCCAGCATAATTATCCATCACCGATCCAATGCCTACGAGCTTTTCCTATATTGGTTCTCACTTATTTCCTTTCCATTGTTACTGTTACAATCACTACAAAACACCAAAAATATTACTTTTGCTTTCTGTTACTTTTGTTACCATTACCACTACTATCATATTACTTTGCTACTAAACACTTTGCTGCAGATATTTAGTTATCCAGGTGTGGTTGAATTGACAACTCAACTGCTAATACTTGAGAATATTCTTTGGCTCCCATTGTGTCGAATCAACAAATTTGGGTTGAATACTCTACCCTCGAAAACTGTTGCGATCCCCTATACTTGTGGGTTATCAAGACTATTTTCTGGCGCCGTTGCTGGGGAGCATAGCTCTATTCTTTGAGTCACTTGGGATTTATATCTGCTGGTCACTATGAAGAACTTGAAAGAAGCTAAGACAACAATTTATCCCTCAACTACGAGGGGAGGTAAGGAACTGTCATCTAGCTCTGCACTTGATTCACCTTCTGTTTTGAGTAAGCTTGCGACACCTAAACCTGCTTCTGCTATTCGTTCTGATATGTCGCTTGTTATTGATGATGCCACTTCTGCTATGCATGATACTTATGATGAAACTACTTCTATGCTTGATACTACTGTGCCCCTTAGTGAATTTCTTGATGAACAAATTGCTAGGGCTAGAGAGAAAGAAATTATTGAAACTGATTATATTGATGAAAGTGATGATGAAGATAGGCATGTTATTCCTGAGGGTTATGTTTTTGATATGGAATCTTCTGCAGCTATTTTAGCTTGGAAAGATAGATATGAGCACAAGAGGTTATTAGCTAATTGGAATAAGAAATCTCTTAAAGATAGAATGAAACCTGACCCTGCTTTTGCTACTTCACCTATCTGTGTTGCTGATAAGGGTTATGAATTCTCTGTTGATCCTGATATAATTACTTTGGTTGAATCTGATCCTTTTCATGGCTATGAATCTGAAACTGTTGTGGCACATCTTACTAAATTAAATGATATAGCCACCCTGTTCACTAACGATGAGAGATCTCGCTACTTTTATATCCTCAAAATGTTTCCGATCTCATTAAAGGGTGATGCTAAGATATGGTTTAATTCTCTTGATCCTGGTTGTGTGTGTAGTCCCCAGGATATGATTTATTACTTCTCTGCTAAATATTTCACTGCTCATAAGAAACAAGCTGCTTTGAAGGAAATATACAACTTTGTCCAAATTGAAGAAGAGAGTCTCCCACAAGCTTGGGGGAGTCTTCTCAAGTTACTTAATGCTTTGCCTGATCATCCTCTTAAGAAAAATAAAATACTTGATATCTTTTATAATGGACTAAACGATGCTTCCAGAGATTACCTGGATAGTTGTGCTGGTTCTCTTTTCAGGGAAAGAACACCGGATGAAGCTGAAATTCTATTGAATAATATGTTGACAAATGAAAATAATTGGGCACTCCCTGAGCCAGCTCCTGCTCTAATTACTCAGCCTATTCCTGAACCAACTCTAAAGAAGAGAGGTGTTCTATTTCTCAGTCCTAAAGATATGCAAGAGGCAAAGAAATCTATGAAAGAAAAAGGTATTAAAGCTGAAGATGTTAAGAATTTACCTCCTATTGAAGAAATGCATGGTCTTAATCTACTTCCTGTTGAAGAAACATATGATCTTGATCCATTACCTATTGAAGAACCTCCCGGTCTTGATAACCCGACACATGTAGTAAAGGTAAATTCTCTCTATAGATATGATAGAGCTGAAATCCCTCCTAATAAAATTGCTAGCCAATGCTTGGATGAGTTTGATAACTTTATGTTTAAGCAAGAAGATTTCAATGCTTATTTTGGTAGACAATTAAAACAACATGCTTATATGATTAAACACTTGGGTGATTATATGGCTAATGTTAGAGGTGAACTTAAACTTGTTAGCAAACATGCTTCTATGGTTACCACTCAAGTAGAACAAGTACTTAAAGCTCACAATGATTTGCTAAATGAAATGAATAGTAAGAAAAATGATTATGCTGTTAGAGTGGCTACTAGGACTGGTAGAATGACTCGGGAACCTTTGTATCCTGAAGGCCACCCTAAGAGAATTGAGCAAGATTCTCAGAGAAATAATATTGGTTCACCTAGTTCTTCTAAAAGGAAGAAAAGGAAAAATGATAGGACTTTGCAAACTTCTAGTGAACCCTATTGCTGAACCACCTGAGAATCCAAATGACATCTCTATGTCTGATGCTGAAACACAATCTGGTAATGAACACGAACCTAGTGAAAATGTTAATGATGATGTTCATGATGATGCTCAACCTAGTAAGGATAATGATGTAGAAATTGAACCTGCTGTTGATCTTGATAACCCACAATCAAAGAATCAACATTATGATAAGAGAGACTTTGTTGCTAGGAAACATGGTAAAGAAAGGGAACCATGGGTTCAGAAAAAGGATGATGGGGATTTTGAGCGCTTTGCTGAAATGATTAGACCTATCTTTTTGCGTATGCGATTAACTGATATGCTCAAAATGAATCCTTATGCTAAATATATGAAAGATATTGTCACTAATAAAAGAAAGATACCGGAAGCTGAGATTTCCACCATGCTTGCTAATTATACTTTCAAGGGTGGAATACCAAAGAAACTTGGAGATCCAGGAGTACCCACTATACCATGCTCCATTAAAAGAAACTATGTTAAAACTGCTTTATGTGATCTTGGAGCTGGTGTTAGTGTTATGCCTCTCTCTTTATATCGTAGACTTGATTTGAATAAGTTGACACCTACTAAAATATCTTTCCAAATGGCTAATAAATTAACTACTATACCTGTCGGTATTTGTGAGGATGTGCCTGTTATGGTTGCAAACGTTACTGTTTTAACGGACTTTGTTATTCTTGATATTCCCGAGGACGATAGTATGTCTATTATTCTTGGAAGACCCTTTTTGAATACTGCAGGTGCTGTTATTGATTGCAACAAAGGCAATGTCACTTTCCTTGTTAATGGTAATGAGCATATGGTACACTTTCCGAGGAAACAACCTCAAGTTCATAGTATCAACTCTATTGGAAAAAATTTCATCGATTATATTTGGAGGTTTTGAATTTCCTCTTCCTACTGTCAAGAAGAAATATGATATTCTTATTATTGGGGATGTGCATATCCCCGTTGAGGTAACATAGTGTTATTCGAAATTTCTCCGGTTTCATGTTATTCAGAATGAGTTTATTAACAAGACCTGATCAACCTTGTTAATGGATTCCTTTTGATGAGCATGAGATGGATGAAACTAGAAGGCACAACCTTCTGTACCCTCTTTCCACTTTCTGTTATTTAGTTGAAATAAAGCAAAAATAATATGTTTCTGTCTGTTTTCTAATTTATCTGTGCAATATAAAAATACCCCAAAAATAAAAAGTTCTCCAAATGCCCTGAAAATGAAATATGATTTTTTCCAGAATATTTGAGGATTTATGGAACTGAGAACACATCAGGGGGTCAACCACCTGGGCACGAGGATGGAGCACGAGTTATAGCTCACTTTGCTGCAATTTTCGATCTAGCTCAAGCACGGTGGCCCTACTCCACTTATTCCTGCACTCATACAGTTCTTCTTCCTCCCACAAACACGAATATCTAGCTCAAGCACGAGTTCTAGCTCACTTTGCTGCAATTTTCGATCTCCTTGCTCAAAGCACCTCTCGCAAAACTGCTTGGGGAGATTGTTCCTTGGTATGTGACTCCTCCATTGTTCCAATTAGTTTTTGCTCTAGTGCTTTATTCATTGCAAATTTGTGCTGCATAGGTGACCATGTTCTTGAGCTTGCATGTCAAATTTATATGATTCCAAGTAGTTCTAATGCTTGATATAGGCTCTAGGCACTTGTAGGAGTAGTTGATATCAATTTTGTTGAGCTTGATTCACTTTTGTCTGAAGTTACTAAAAATTTCAGAAATTTTTCAAAGGAAGCAATATGCTTAGGAAAATGTTCCAAGGTGGTTCTTCTAGGAAGCAAGGACCCAGGCTTGCAATGCGTGATGCTGATGAGGAGCCACCAAGAGACGCTCCAGTGCGGCCTTGTGAGTGGCCTTCGAAAAATTTTATGGATCAAGCCGGAATCAAAGAGGAATTTAATGCATATTTGCATAACACCGATCTTGTGACCTTTGAGGCAGACGAATGCCCCCAGTACCATCAACTCACTAGTTCATTTGTGAGGAGGTTTGAATTCTCATCTTCACGTAATTCTCCAACAGTCATGTTTGATCTTTATGACAAATCTTATACCATGGACTTAGAGGGTTTTATTTTTGCTTGCAAACTTCCATGATGGGGTAGTGTTAATGATCCGCGTAAATCTGAATTCAGAGACTTTCTTGTTGGTATAACTGTAGGGGAATCTAGAAATATAGCACAAGTTACCATAGGGAGCATTCACTTTCCTGCTATACATTATTTTGCTCTCTTCATAGGTAGGTGCATAACTGGTAAGGATGAAGCATGTCATATGTGTGTGCCTGACCTCAGTATTCTTAGAAGTGCTCACTACAAGAAATCTGTTAGTCCAGACGGATCTGATCCGTCACAGGTCTGTACAAAACCATCATAGATGTGCATCCTTGACGGATTTCAAATCCGTCATGTATATCGCGTCATAATTTGACATCGTACCTTCGGTGACGGTTCTTGACCGTCATGGGTCTGCCCCAAGTCCGCCCCAGCCCTAACTAGGCCCAAGCCTGTGTGACGGAACAAACCGTCATGGACTAATGCCACGTAGAATTGACGTGGTTGCCTAGATGGACACTGTCTTTCGTCATAGAAATCATCACGGATTTTAGCACAATTTAAATTACTCTAGCACATTTCTTTTCGCCTAATTTATGCTCGGTACATTTTTCTAGCATAATATTAGAAAAGATCTTAATGCCAGTTTTAGCCCAAGATTAATTATTTCTACACAGATCACAATGCCAATTTATGCAACCATCAGCCTGTATTATAATGCTAGTTTTACTCATAATGCTAGTTTTACACAGATCATAATGCCAGTTTATGCAACCATCAGCGATATCTACAAAATATACATCATTAATAAAGCAACATTACAAGAACGATTACATCAACCATTACAACCTAACTAGCACCACAGAATATATTCAACCGTGGAGACCCAGTTCTACAGCTGCTCGGCTATGCCCTCAAGCTCATCCATCTCCCAACAATGATAAAAGGCAATGGGGTTCAGATCTGCATAAATCAGGAGAAGAATATTAAGTGAAAGTAAGATGATGAATTTGACCTATTAAAGTTTGCTAATTATAGCATTCTGATCAAAGGTAAATGAATTACAACAAACATAAAAAATTAATTACATGCTGTCCAAAATTCCTAAATCTGAACACGACTACAAATGAGAATACCAAAGTGTCTACTGTATAAAATAATTATAAACATGAGGTTTCTTAGAATTACTCCAAATAGAAGTGTTTCAAACGGAAGTCTAATCAAGTTGACCTATAAGTGACAACATAACAGAACATATATCACAGAACTCCAAGTACTATAGCAGTATGAGTTGAGGCCATATAAATCCGTTGAATAAAAAATTTCAAATTAGAAATATATATAAGCAAGCATCATACTATAATGACAAAAATACGATACTTCAACTCACAGCAAAAGCTGTTTCAACTAATGCACTTTGTATAAAACTTTCAGAATTGTAGCTCGAACGGGTTGTGATTCTAGAAACTGCAACAGCCGGAATTAAGGAGCATATGACATATAACACCGACCATCAGACCAAGAGAATTTGCTTCGGATAAGAGATAAGACCTCATACCAAGCACTAGGCGACATAATTTCCTTATGTCCATGCTTGCTCCATTAAAAGAGTTGAAAAACAATGGAGGAAAGATTGTCTAAATATATTGGGGGATCTCAGTCATTTCAAAGCAGCAAGGATGCCAGGAAGCACATGGTATATAGATTCAAAAGTTGATATACCTTCTTAAGGCTGTTGGATGTTAGATTTCAAAGCGGCGTCAAGTATTTTTCCAAAGCCTGCACAAGATCAGATGATGTCAATGCACCTGCAAGCAAAATATTCAGACTGTGACCTACCATATTAAGACTTGGATGTAAAAAAAATTAAGAAGTCTGTGAGATGTTAGATTCACACTACCATTTAAAAAATTGAGATAGATACCAGTTGTATCAATCTTTTATTATTATTAATCTCTATTACCTTTAGTTGGATCCTAGTTTTTTAGGTGTGTCTATAAAAAATAGATCTCTTTAGCCAATAATAAACCTAAGTTCTTATTCAAAATGTAGTGATTTTTTATAGTTGCCTTTTCAAGCATGGTACAGATTTTCCTGTACCTAGAATGTCCTTAAGCTATTAATTTCCAAATTTATGCAAGATGCAAACAGTTCTACCAGTAAGCCTTTGACATATTGTATATTCGTATATCACAAAACAAAAGTCTTAGCGTATTGCAAAGCGATGATGCAGAATTAAAACATATCAGAGAGAACGCACTACACATGGTATGCCGAATAGAATAACTGATGAGGCAAGGTCCAACTCCATTGTCCAGAATATATGGGATGTGGGCTATATCAAGTAGATGTTGATCTGGCTGTCCAACATTCTCTCAAGGCAGAAGTATGACTACAAAAATACATGTTAGCTCTTCACACATAAAAGACAGAGTCGGCACTCGGCAGGATCAATGATTTTCTAAATTGTGTCCAGAAGCCATACAGAACATGTAACAAACATGTTCTGCTTGAACCCCAGACACAATTGCAATTTGGGTTCACATCTTAGAACAACCATCAACGTTGCAGGTCCAAGAGCAATTTACAAGGCAGTGCAAAATAGTAAAACGGAAGTAAGAGAGCAACATTTACATTTTGATGTGCACAAAATTCAAGCAGTGAGGTACCATATTCAGACTCTAAAATATCTAGATTCAGACTGTCAGTTACCCAAATCAAGATAAACACCAATAAATCAATATGTCATCACATGAAACAACGAAGAATACTTCTATGAAGACAAAGCATTTTCTCGACTAAATACATGCCTACAAAGAAGAAAAGTGTAGGCATCAAAATCATCCATTTCAACCTGCAACTGTTCAGGATTATTGTGCAGAGGAGGCAGGGATCGCTACAGAAGAAGTCAGGGTCGCCACCATCCATCCCCAACGCGCGCGAGCACATCGAGCTAGGGGGATCCATCTAGGAGGTGGAGAGGGAGCGGTGTGGGACGGAGAGGAATCGACGGAGACACGCCAGCGATGGTCGTGACACTGCACGCGAAACCCTAGCCACGACTAGGGGTCGCGGGCGTGCGCCAGAGACCGGGAGCGGCAGATCCAGGCGGCTTGGAGGACCGGGGGAATCAGAGACGAGCTCGTGAGTGTGCTACGCGGTGGCGGACGTCGCCGGAATAGATGGGCTGTCGCTGCGCGAGGGATTGCATGAGAGAGAGAGGGGGGTTGCGAGAGGGATGGGTGGATGGGGGTGCGGCGGATCTGGCAGCTGGCCCGAGCTGCGAGGTGAGAGGAGGGAAGGGACGGCTGGCGTTGAGCTGTGGGAGGAGGAAGGCTGGTGGCAGGTGGTGGGTGGCGGCGATGGGTGGGAGAGGAGGAAATCAGGAGGGGCTGCGGATGAGGGAGAGAGAAGGGACCGAGCAAGAGGGTTTAGGGTTAGCCTTTTATACCAGGAATGGTTAAGTGGGCTTTGGCGGGCTGGCGGGCTTGTACTGGGCTGTCCATGACAGTTTCTGAGAATGTCACGGGAAATCCGTCATGCATTACCAACTTTCTTGTAGTGCCTGTGTTAGGAGACCAATCTTATCATATGGGAGCCATTGTAGCACGTAGGTTGCATCATAATAGATATAATGGAGATTTCTTTGGAGGATTTATGCAACCCGCTTAGCTAATTTTCTTGAGGTGGACGTTCGTGAGGATGATATGGAGTTGCCTCCTACTTATTTAGATTTTAATTCTATGGTCTCCCACCAGTTTGTCAAGAGGTACTAATCACCTCTCCAGTATCGACTAATCTTTGACAAACGGCGTGTTGTCCGTATACTCTCCCTGCTCCTGCCTTCTTTGATTAATAGGCTAGAGGAAGATATACTATTACCAGAGAGGAGGCAGATGAGTACGAGAGGAGAGCGGAGGTAGCTCGCCGCCACGCTGCAGCTCAGGAGGCGATAAACGTTGCATCACAGTACGACCCCAGCTTCACCTACGGTTATCCGTCAGGCTATCCCTGGCAATGAACCAACTTAGGCAAAAAGCCTAAGCTTGGGGGAGTACGTATTTCCCACCGACATTACATTTACGTATACACACACTCATTGCTAGATGTCGGTGCTCATACTCTTTCACTGTAATATCTATGCTAGTTTATTTTCTTTTTCCTGTTTTCTTCTTGGGTGTGTTTGTTAAACCTTAAGAAAAACCAAAAAAATTAGTAGTTGTTGTTAGTTAGTTTACTTTTCTTGCTGTACTAGTAATAATTAAAAACAAAACCCAAAAATATTTCCCGTTCTTCTTTTACTTGTTGGGAGTTTTCCCGTGTAAATAGTTTTTATTTCTTTTCTTTTCTTTGGGGGTCGATAGGAGAAGACCATGATTAAATTGTTGAAGTGGCTCTTATATGCATTATTGTTGATTTAACCAAGAGCCCATATTGCCTTGTCTTCTCCTGTTTATTGAATGCTCGCAGATTCCAGCTTAGTCCAATGCACGTGCACTCTTATTATTATTCACTTCGTTCGGTCGTGCGAGTGAAAGGCAATTATAATGATATATGATGGACTGACTGAGATGAGAAAAGCTGGTATGAACTCGACCTCTCTTGTTTTTGTAAATATGATGAGTTCATTGTTCCTGATTCAGCTTATTATGAATAAACATGTTTGCAATGGCAATTAGAGATCATAGTTGCTCGTGACATGATTGATTAGCTATGAGTTACAATGATTTACCTTACGTGCCAACATGCTATTAAAATGGTTGTGATGTGGTATAGTGGGGTGGTATCCTCCTTTGAATGATTTAAGTGACTTGACTTGGCACATGTTCACACATGTAGTTGAAACAAATCAACACAACCTTCATGATATTTATGTTCATGGTGGATTATATCCTACTCATGCTTGCATCCAATGTTTATTAATTTTAATGCATGTTCATGACTGTTGTCGCTCTCTAGTTGGTCGCTTCCCAGTCTTTTGCTAGCCTTCACTTGTACTAAGCGGAAATACTGCTTGTGCATCCAATCCCTTAAACCCCAAAGTTATTCCATATGAGTCCACTATACCTTCCTATTTGCAGTATCTACCTGCCGTTCCAAGTAAATTTGTATGTGCCAAACTCTAAACCTTCAACAGAAATTCTGTTTTGTATGCTCGAATAGCTCATGTATCAACTAGGGCTGCCCTTATCTTCCATGTTAGGCGGGTTATTCTCAAGAGGAGTGGACTCTGCTCCTCATTCACGAGAAAATGGCTGGTCTCCGGGATTCCCAGTCCCATGCTTTATGCAAACTAAATCAAAATAATTGCAACCAAAACTCCCCCTGGGACTGTTGCTAGTTGGAGACACTCGTTGTTTCGAGCAATTCATGGATTGATGCTTGTTGGTGGAGGGGGAGTATAAACTTTACCATTATGTTTGGGAACCGCAATCGCCTATAATGTGTGTAGCATGGAAGATATCGCCATCTCTTAGTTGTTATGTTGACAATGAAAGTATGCTGCTCAAAATATTATTTATCTCTATTTCAAAACCGAGCTCTGGCACCTCTACAAATCCCTGCTTCCCTCTACGAAGGGCCTATCTATTTACTTTTATGTTGAGTCATCACCCTCTTATTAAAAAGCACTAGCTGGAGAGCGCAGCTGTCATTTGCATCCATTTCTATTAATTTATATTGGGTATGACTATGATTGGATCTATTTTACCATGAATTACAATGTCTAGTCAGTTCTTGATCTTTAAAGGTGATCTGCATTTATGTTTTGCGGTCTCAGAAAGGGCTAGCGAGATACCATCTTATTATATCATATCATGATTGTTTTGAGAAAGTGTTGTCATCCGAGATTTATTATTATGGCTCGCTAGTTGTTTATGCTATTGATATGAGTAAAAATGAGACCTGAGAATTATTGCAAATGTGGTTAGTCATAATCTTTGCTGAAAACTTGAATGTTGGCTTTACATATTTACAACAACAAGAGCAAACAGAGTTTGTAAAAGTTTTTCTTTATCACTTTCAGTTTATCAACTGAATTGCTTGAGGACAAGCAAAGGTATAAGCTTGGGGGAGTTGATACGTCTCCGTCGTATCTACTTTTCCAAACACTTTTGCCCTTGTTTTGGACTCTAACTTGCATGATTTTAATGGAACTAACCCGGACTGACGATGTTTTCAGTAGACTTTCCATGGTGTTATTTATGTGCAGAAACAAAACTTCTCGGAATGACCTGAAACTCCACGGAACAACTTTTCAGAAATAATAAAAAATCCTCGCCAAAGATGAAGACCAGGGGGCCCACACCCTGTCCACGAGGGTGGGACCCCCCCTAGGGTGCGCCCCCCTACCTCGTGGGCCCCCTGGAGCTCCTCCGACGCCAACTCCAACTCCATATATTTGCTTTCGGGGAGAAAAAATCAAGAAGAAGAAATCATCGCGTTTTACGATACGGAGCCGCCGCCAAGCCCTAAAACCTCTTGGGAGGGCTGATCTGGAGTCCGTTCGGGGCTCCGGAGAGGGGGATTCATCGCCGTCATCATCATCATCCATCCTCCATCACAAATTTCATTATGCTCACCACCGTGCGTGAGTAATTCCATCGTAGGCTTGCTGGACGGTGATGGGTTGGATGAGATCTATCATGTAATCGAGTTAGTTTTGTTAGGGTTTGATCCCTAGTATCCACTATGTTCTAAGATTGATGTTGCTATGACTTTGCTATGCTTAATGCTTGTCACTAGGGCCCGAGTGCCATGATTTCAGATCTGAACCTATTATGTTTTCATGAATATATGCGAGTTCTTGATCCTATCTTGCAAGTCTATAGTCACCTACTATGTGTTATGATCCGGCAACCCCGAAGTGACAATAATCGGGACCACTCCCGGTGATGACCATAGTTTGAGGAGTTCATGTATTCACTATGTGCTAATGCTTTGTTCCGGTACTCTATTAAAAGGAGGCCTTAATATCCCTTAGTTTCCGCTAGGACCCCGCTGCCACGGGAGGGTAGGACAAAAGATGTCATGCAAGTTCTTTTCCATAAGCACGTATGACTATATTCGGAATACATGCCTACATTACATTGATGAATTGGAGCTAGTTCTGTGTCACCCTATGTTATGACTGTTACATGATGAACCGCATCCGGCATAATTATCCATCACCGATCCAATGCCTATGAGCTTTTCCTATATTGGTTCTCGCTTATTTACTTTCCGTTGTTACTGTTACAATCACTACAAAACACCAAAAATATTACTTTTGCTTTCTGTTACTTTTGTTACTGTTACCACTACTATCATATTACTTTGCTGCTAAACACTTTGCTGCAGATATTTAGTTATCTAGGTGTGGTTGAATTGACAATTCAACTGCTAATACTTGAGAATATTCTTTGGCTCCCCTTGTGTCGAATCAACAAATTTGGGTTGAATACTCTACCCTCGAAAATTGTTGCGATCCCCTATACTTGTGGGTTATCACATATCGTTGATCAGAAATGATGTAGAAGTTTCTGGAAAGCATAAAGGAGTGTTTGAAAGGAGTTTTTCAAAGAAAGACCTTGGTGAAACTGCTTACATATTGAGCATCAAGATCTATAGAGATAGATCAAGACGCTTGATAAGCTTTTTCAATGAGTACATACCTTGACAAGATTTTGAAGTAGTTCAAAATGGAACAGTCAAAGAAGGAGTTCTTGCCTGTGTTGCATGGTGTGAAGTTGAGTAAAGACTCAAACCCCGACCATAGAAAATAGAAAGATAATGAAAAGTCATTCCCTATGCCTCAGTCATAGGTTCTATAAAGTATGTTATGTTGTGTACCATACCTATTATGTACCTCACATGAATTTGGCAAGAGGGTACAATAGTGATCCAGGAGTGGATCACTGGACAGCGGTCAAAATTATCCTTGGTGGAATAAGGATATGTTTCTCGGTTATGGAGGTGACAAAAAGTTCATCGTAAAGGGTTACGTCGATGCAAGCTTTGACACTGATCCGGATGACTCTAAAGTCTCAATATGGATACATATTGAAAGTGGGAGCAATTAGCTAGAGTAGCTCCATGCAGAGCATTGTACAGACATGGCCTCGGAACACAGAAGACCGAAAGGTCGAGCATGAGTCATATAGAAGATACGATCAACATGAAGATGTTCACCGATGTTGACTAGTCCGTCTCACATGATGATCGGACACGGCCTAGTTGACTCGGATCATGTAATACTTAGATGACTAATAGAGGGATGTCTATCTAAGTGGGAGTTCATTAAATAATTTGATTAAATGAACTTTATTATCATGAACTTAGTCTAAATATTTACAATATGTCTTGTAGATCAAATGGCCAACGTAGTCCTCAACTTCAACGCGTTCCTAGAGAAAACCAAGCTGAAAGACGATGGTAGCAACTATACGGACTGGGTCCGGAACCTGAGGATTATCCTCATAGATGCCAAGAAAGATTATGTCCTAAGAGCACCGCTGGGTGACGCACCTTTTCTCCCTGCAGAACAAGACGTTATGAACGCTTGGCAGTCACGCTGCGATGATTACTCCCTCGTTCAGTGCGGCATGCTTTACAGCTTAGAGCCGGGGCTCCAAAAGCGTTTTGAGAGACATGGAGCATATGAGATGTTCGAAGAGCTGAAAATGGTTTTTCAAGCTCATGCCCGGGTCGAGAGATATGAAGTCTCCGACAAATTCTTTAGCTGTAAGATGGAGGAAAATAGTTCTGTCAGTGAACACATACTCAAAATGTCTGGGTTGCACAACCGCTTGACTCAACTGGAAGTTAATCTCCCGGATGAAGCGGTCATTGACAGAATCCTCCAGTCGCTTCCACCTAGCTACAAGAGCTTTGTGATGAACTACAATATGCAGGGGATGGTAAAGACCATTCCTGAAGTATATGCTATGCTGAAATCAGCAGAGGTAGAAATCAAGAAGGAGCATCAAGTGTTGATGGTGAATAAAACCACTAAGTTCAAGAAGGGCAAGGGTAAAAAGAACTTCAAGAAGGACGGCAAGGAAGTTGCGGCGCCCGGTAAGCAAGTTTCTGGGAAGAAGCCAAAGAATGGACCCAAGCCCGAAACCGAGTGCTTTTATTGCAAGGGAAGTGGTCACTGGAAGCGGAACTGCCCCAAATACTTAGCGGACAAGAAGGCCGGCAAAACCAAAGGTATATGTGATATACATGTAATTGATGTGTACCTTACCAGTACTCGTAGTAGCTCTTGGGTATTTGATACCGGTGCAGTTGCTCACATTTGTAACTCAAAGCAGGAGTTGTGGAATAAACGGAGACTGGCAAAGGACGAGGTGACGATGCGCGTCGGGAATGGTTCCAAGGTCGATGTGATCGCCGTCGGCACGCTGCCTCTACAGTTACCTACGGGATTAGTTTTAAACCTCAATAATTGTTATTTAGTGCCAAGTTTGAGCATGAACATTGTATCTGGATCTCGCTTAATCCGAGATGGCTACTCATTTAAATCCGAGAATAATGGTTGTTCTATTTATATGAGAGATATGTTTTATGGTCATGCTCCGATGGTTAATGGTTTATTCTTAATGAATCTCGTACGTGATGATACACATATTCATAGTGTGAATACCAAAAGAGTTAAAGTTGATAACAATAGTTCCACATATTTGTGGCACTGCCGCCTTGGTCACATAGGTGTCAAACGCATGAAGAAGCTCCATGCAGATGGACTTTTAGAGTCTCTTGATTATGAATCATTTGACACGTGCGAACCATGCCTCATGGGTAAAATGACCAAGACTCCGTTCTCAGGAACAATGGAGCGAGCAACCAACTTATTGGAAATCATACATACCGATGTGTGCGGTCCAATGAGTGTTGAGGCTCGCGGTGGCTATCGTTATGTTCTCACCCTCACTGATGACTTGAGTAGATATGGGTATATCTACTTAATGAAACACAAGTCTGAAACCTTTGAAAAGTTCAAAGAATTTCAGAGTGAGGTTGAAAATCAACGTGATAGAAAGATCAAGTTTCTACGATCAGATCGTGGAGGAGAATACTTGAGTCACGAATTTGGCACACACTTAAGAAAATGTGGAATAGTTTCACAACTCACGCCGCCTGGAACACCTCAGCGTAATGGTGTGTCCGAACGTCGTAATCGCACTCTATTAGATATGGTGCGATCTATGATGTCTCTTACCGACTTACCGCTATCTCTTTGGGGCTATGCTTTAGAGACTGCCGCATTCACTTCAAATAGGGCTCCGTCGAAATCCGTTGAGACGACACCGTATGAATTATGGTTTGGGAAGAAACCTAAGCTGTCGTTTCTAAAAGTTTGGGGATGCGATGCTTATGTGAAGAAACTTCAACCTGAAAAGCTCGAACCCAAGTCGGAAAAATGCGTCTTCATAGGATACCCTAAAGAAACTGTTGGGTATACCTTCTACCTCAGATCCGAAGGCAAGATCTTTGTTGCCAAGAATGGATCCTTTCTAGAGAAAGAGTTTCTCTCGAAAGAAGTAAGTGGGAGGAAAGTAGAACTTGATGAAGTGTTACCTCTTGAACCGGAAAATGGCGAAACTCAAGAAAACGTTTCTGAGGTGCCTGCACCGACTAGAGAGGAAATTGATGATGATGATCAAGATGCTTCTGATCAAGATCCTACTGAAATTCGAAGGTCCACAAGGACACGTTATGCACCAGAGTGGTACGGCAACCCTGTCTTGGAAATCATGTTGTTAGACAACGGTGAACCTTCGAACTATGAGGAAGCAATGGCGGTCCCGGATTCTGACAAATGGCTAGAGGCCATGAAATCCGAGATAGGATCCATGTATGAAAACGAAGTATGGACTTTGACTGACTTGCCCGTTGAACGGCGAGCCATAGAAAATAAATGGATCTTTAAGAAGAAGACAGACGCGGATGGTAATGTGACCATCTATAAAGCTCGGCTTGTCGCTAAGGGTTATCGACAAGTTCAAGGGGTTGACTACGATGAGACTTTCTCACCGGTAGCGAAGCTGAAGTCCGTCCGAATCATGTTAGCAATTGCCGCATACTATGATTATGAGATATGGCAAATGGACGTCAAAACGGCATTCCTTAATGGTTTCCTTAAGGAAGAATTGTATATGATGCAGCCGGAAGGTTTTGTCGATCCTAAGAATGCTGACAAGGTGTGCAAGCTCCAACGCTCGATTTATGGGCTGGTGCAAGCATCTCGGAGTTGGAACATTCGCTTTGATGAGATGATCAAAGCGTTTCGGTTTACACAGACTTATGGAGAAGCCTGTGTTTACAAGAAAGTGAGTGGGAGCTCTGTAGCATTTCTCATATTATATGTAGACGACATACTTTTGATGGGAAATGATATAGAAATCTTGGACAGCATTAAGGCCTACTTGAATAAGAGTTTTTCAATGAAGGACCTTGGAGAAGCTGCTTATATATTAGGCATCAAGATCTATAGAGATAGATCGAGACGCCTCATAGGTCTTTCACAAAGCACATACCTTGATAAAATATTGAAGAAGTTCAATATGGATCAATCTAAGAAAGGGTTCTTACCTGTATTACAAGGTGTGAAATTGAGCTCAGCTCAATGTCCGACCACGGCAGAAGATATAGAAGAGATGAGCGTCATCCCCTATGCCTCAGCCATAGGTTCTATTATGTATGCCATGCTGTGTACCAGACCTGATGTAAACCTTGCCGTAAGTTTGGTAGGAAGATACCAAAGTAATCCCGGCAAGGAACACTGGACAGCGGTCAAGAATATCCTGAAGTACCTGAAAAGGACTAAGGAAATGTTTCTCGTTTATGGAGGTGACGAAGAGCTCGTCGTAAAAGGTTACGTCGACGCTAGCTTCGACACAGATCTGGATGACTCTAAGTCACAAACCGGATACATGTATATTTTGAATGGTGGGGCAGTAAGCTGGTGCAGTTGCAAGCAAAGCGTCGTGGCGGGATCTACATGTGAAGCGGAGTACATGGCAGCCTCGGAGGCGGCACATGAAGCAATATGGGTGAAGGAGTTCATCACCGACCTCGGAGTCATACCCAATGCGTCGGGGCCAATCAAGCTCTTCTGTGACAACACTGGAGCAATTGCACTTGCAAAGGAGCCCAGGTTTCACAAGAAGACTAGGCACATCAAGCGTCGCTTCAACTCCATTCGTGAAAATGTTCAAGATGGAGACATAGAAATTTGTAAAGTACACACGGATCTGAATGTCGCGGATCCGTTGACTAAACCTCTCCCTAAGGCAAAACATGATCAGCACCAGAACTCTATGGGTGTTCGATTCATCACAATGTAACTAGATTATTGACTCTAGTGCAAGTGGGAGACTGTTGGAAATATGCCCTAGAGGCAATAATAAAAGCATTATTATTATATTTCCTTATTCATGATAATTGTCTTTATTCGTGCTATAATTGTGTTATCCGAAAATCATAATACATGTGTGAATAACAGACAACAAACATGTCCCTAGTGAGCCTCTAGTTGACTAGCTTGTTGATCGACAGATAGTCATGGTTTCCTGACTATGGACATTAGATGTCATCGATAACGGGATCACATCATTAGGAGAATGATGTGATGGACAAGACCCAATCCTAAACATAGCATAAGATGCTAGCTTTGACACTGATCCGGATGACTCTAAAGTCTCAATCTGGATACATATTGAAAGTGGGAGAAATTAGCTAGAGTAGCTCCGTGCAGAGCATTTTAGACATAGAAAAAATTGCAAAATACATACGGCTCTGAATGTGGCAGACCCGTTGACTAAACTTCTCTCACAAGCAAAACATGATCACACCCTAGTACTCTTTGGGGGTTAATCACATAGCGATGTGAACTAGATTATTGACTCTAGTAAACCCTTTGGGTGTTAGTCACATAGAGATGTGAACTAATCACATAAAGATGAGAACTATTGGTGTTAAATCACATGACGATGTGAACTAGATTATTGACTCTAGTGCAAGTGGGAGACTGAAGGAACTATGCCCTAGAGGCAATAATAAAGTTACTATTTATATTTCCTTATATCATGATAAATGTTTATTATTCATGCTAGAATTGTATTAACCGGAAACTTAGTACATGTGGGAATACATAGACAAACAGAGTGTCCCTAGTATGCCTCTACTTGACTAGCTCGTTAATCAAAGATTGTTAAGTTTCCTAGCCATAGACAAGAGTTGTCATTTCATGAACGGGATCACATCATTGGAGAATGATGTGATGGACAAGACCCATCTGTTAGCTTAGCAGTATGATCGTTTAGTTTATTGCTATTGCTTTCTTCATGACTTATACATGTTCCTATCACTATGAGATTACGCAACTCCCGAATACCGGAGGAACACTTAGTGTGCTATCACTAGTAGAAAAGGGGGCAAAGGTTCAGGCCGGGTAAGCCCATTAGTCCCGGTTCATTCTAGAACCGGGACCAATGGGTGCATTGGACCCGGTTCGTGAGCCCAGGGGGCCGGCCGGGCCACGTGGTCCATTGGTCCCGGTTCGTGCCCCCAACCGGGGCCAATGGTGGTGCCTATATACACCCCCTCGCGCAAGAGCAGAGCACACTGCTCTGTTTTTTCTGGCCGAGGGGGAGAGGGCTTGGTGGTGCTCTAGCTCACCTCCTATGCACACAAGGTGTTCGATGGAATGCCCGAGACACACTACTTAAGCTTTCTCCTCTCCAAGCTCGACCTCCAAGCTACATTTTCCTCAATATTTGTCTAGGTTTAGCGGTCCGTCACGCCCCGCCCCCGTCTTCACCGCTGTCGATCACCCGCGCTGATCTCATCATCGGCACCACCGTGGTGAGCCTCTTGTTCTTATCTTCTTTCTGAAATGAAAAATATTCTTACTTGTATGTTTAGATAGATACTTGTATCATTTTCTTACTTTTATTATTGCACCTTATATAGTGCGATGGTTTTGGTATCCACCCCCGTCGGCCCTCGTCCTGTCTATGATTCGGATGTGGTATATATTATTTTTATAACTATTGGTTCATTTATTGTTTATGAAAATTATGCTGACCAACGTGACATAGATTTTATTTATCTAGGAGGTATGTGAACCGGAAATTCCAACCGACCCTTTTGGTGAGAGGTTAAATTTAGTTGAAGAAGAAAACAATTTCTTGAAGAAAAAAATAAAAAAATTGAGGAGGAGAAGATGATATTGGAGTTGCATGTTGCGGATGTCATCGATGATCACAAGATCAAGATGGATGCAATGCGCTTGAAGATTAGAAAGATTAGAAAATATGCTGTTCATACCGAGGCTTGGTATCATTATGCCGTTGGATCAATTGTTACCTTGGTTGCGATTATGATCGCGTTTGTTTTTGCATTGAAATGTTTTACATAGTTTCAATGTATGGTTTAATTAATTAGATGCTCTGGAGAGCTATATGTTGTTAGATGAGAACTATGTATGTACTTTGGTTTTAATGTGATGATGAACTTATATTAATTTGGTCACTTCATTATCTATTCATGATGTTTTGTAATGGTTTTTGACACACTTAATTATATATAACGCACGCAGATGAACCGGCAATGGATGTACGGTGACAGACACACCTCCGAGTACATTAAGGGAGTGCATGAATTTCTTGAAGCGGCTGAGGCAAACAAGCAGAATGGTTTTATGTGTTGTCCATGCCCTAATTGTGGGAATACAAAGTCTTACTCTGACCGGAAAATCCTTCACACCCACCTTCTTTACAAGGGTTTCATGCCACACAATAATGTTTGGACAAGGCACGGAGAAATAGGGGTTATGATGGAAGACGGCGAAGAAGAAGAGTATGATGACAACTATGTGCCCCCTGAATACGGTGAAGCTGCAACGAGGGGAGCTGGTGAAGATCAAGAGGAACCAGACGATGTGCCCAATGATGCTGCAATGGGTGAAGCTGCTGAAGATCAAGAGGAACCAGACGATGTGCCCGATGATGATGATCTCCGCCGGGTCATTGTCGATGCAAGGAAGCAATGCGAAAGTCAAAAGGAAAAGTTGAAGTTAGATCGCATGTTAGAGGATCACAAAAAAGGGTTGTACCCCAATTGCGAAGATGGCAACACAAAGCTCGGTACCGTACTGGAATTTCTGAAGTGGAAGGCAGAGAATGATGTGCCTGACAAAGGATTTGAGAAGCTACTGAAAATATTGAAGAAGAAGCTTCCAAAGGATAACGAATTGCCCGACAGTACCTACGCAGCAAAGAAGGTCGTATGCCCTCTAGGATTGGAGGTGCAGAAGATACATGAAGATTATCCATGGTTATGGCGCAATAAGCAAATGACACAAGCGAAGAAAAAGTGAAGACTTTCTCCCGCAACTATTAAGATGATACCATGCCAACTTTGTAACAGACGAGTATGATACAATTCTCCGTTTTGTACATGCACATGCTATGCCAACTTTTTCAGAGTTCATTTCAAATGCTTTAATGTCTCATGGTTTGTCCCTCGTAATACCATTAATCCTGGTTCGCTCCTTGTCAACAATGTTCTCACCAAGAACACTCTCAAGAGGGCAGCCACGTGGGCCATTGGTAAAGTTAATCACAAACTTGTGATTCACACAAATTTAAAAGAATTCAAATTTTAACTATTCTAATTTGAAAACTAATGGCACTAACAGAAAGTTTATAATTTTTCTAAAACTAAAAGCAAAAAGAATTTAAAAATAAAGCAAAAAACAAAAGAAAATAAATAATGCAGAAAACAAAACAAAAAACTGAAGAAAAAAATAAAAATAGCAACAATAAGTATTTTGTTGTAAGTAGAAACAAAATAAAATAAATAAAGCAACAAAGAAAACAAAAAAACAAAAAATGTTTTCAAATTTGAAAACTAATGGCATTAACAAAAAGTTTATAATTTTTCTAAAACTAAAAGCATAAACAATTAAAAAATAAAGCAAAAAACAAAATAAAATAAAATAAATAAAGCAACAAAAAAACAAAAAAAGTGCCACCTACTAGAAACACATCCATGGGCCAGGATTCAGGCCCGCAGGAGGCCCAGTAGGCCCACAGGCATAGTAGTGACAATTAGGCACGTAAGCCTGCAATGGAGAGAAGCTCGAGAGGGGTGCGGCAGTGGGGCTTATAAACCACTGCGCACCCCTCTCAACTAGCGAGGTGAGACTAAACTTTCGACGCGGGCGCAGCAGCACAAAGCCTTTGGTCCCGGTTGGTGGCACCAACCGGGACTAAAGGTGGGCATGGTCCCGGTTGGTGCCACGAACCGGTACCAATGCCCCCCTTTAGTCCCGGTTGGTGTCACCAACTGGGACCAAAGGCCGCCGCTTCCCGCCCTTTGGGCTGCTGAAAAGTGGCCTTTGGTCCCGGTTGGTGGCACCAACAGGGACTAATGCCCACCTTTAGTCCCGGTTGCTGCCACGAACCGGGACTAAAGGCTCTGCTACATAAGTCCACACTTAGGAAATTTTCACTCTCATCTTGCAGTTGCCGCCCCTGACGACGCCGACACCGCCAGGCTGCCCCGACGCCGCCCGCCACGGCCCGCCCCCGTCGTCGCCGTCGCCCGCGCCCCTGCCCCGACGCGGACCGCCCCGGCCTGCCCCCGTCGCCGTCGCCCGCGCCCCTGCCCCGACACGCGCCGCCCCGGCCCGCCCTCGTTGTCGCCCGCGCCGGCCCCTGCCCCGACGCGCGCCGCCCCGGCCCGCCCTCGCCGTCGCCCGCGCCCCCTATCCCGGGCGCGCGCCCACTGCCTCGTCGCCATCCTCGCCGTCGACCCCGCGGTCCTCCTGGTCTGGTCGGCGCCCTCCCTAGCTAGCATTTTTTTCATATATATGCTTTTTTTCATATATATATATATATGCTTGTTTTTTATATATATGTATATATGTTCTCTGTGTATATATATGTTCATGTATATATGCAAAAGATAGTTTTTTAGAAAAAATAGGATTTTTTTCTGTTCATAGATTTTTTTTGCTGATATTAATTATTGTAAATATGCAAATGTTTGTATATTCATATGAACAATGAATTAAGAAATACTACTTCATGTATTTTTAAGAAGGAAGAAGAAGAAAAAGAATGAGAGGAAAAAGTAAATAAGAAGAGGAAGAAAGGAGAAGAAGAGGGGAGAGGACTAGAGGAGAAATAAATAAGAAGAAGAAAAAATAAGAAAAAGAAGAGGAGAAGAAGAATGGAATAGAGGAGAAGAAGAGAAAATAGATATTTCTTCTTTGTTTTCTTATGTTTTATCGGGTCTGTTGTCGTCGATATACCCCTCCCGATAACTTCAACACGTGGGGGGGGTCGATATACCCCCTCCCCGATAATATTATTTTCCCGTGTATGTATCTCATCGTTGTCGATATTACCCCCTCCCGGTAACTTCAACACGAGGGGGGGTCGATATACTCGGGCCCCCTCCTGATAACTTCAACACGTGGGGGGTCGATATACCCCCTCCCCAATAATATTATTTTCCCTTGTACGTATGTCGTCGTTGTCGATATATAAACCCCGCCCGATAACTTCAACACGTGGGGGGGTCGATATACCCGGTCCCCGATAACATTATTTTCCCGTGTATGTATCTCATCGTTGTCGATATTACCCCCTCCCGGTAACTTCAACACGAGGGGGGGTCGATATACCCCTCCCGATAACTTCAACACATGGGGGGCGATATACCCCCTCCCCGATAATATTATTTTACCATGTACGTATGTCGTCGTTGTTGATATAAACCCCTCCCGATAACTTCAACACGTGGGGGGGTCGATATACCCGCTCCCCGATAACATTATTTTCCCGTGTATGTATCTCATCGGTTTCGATATTACCCCCTCCCGGATAACTTCGACACTAAAAACTCTCGAGGAGTACACCCAAACTAATATATCCACGTGCTGTCATGCTTGTGTAATAATTGCCATGTTGTAATATATATTTGCAGAAACAATGGAGCACGGACGAGATGAGGAAGCAGAGGAGACGTTGCGGGACATAATCTTAGACGGAGGTGATGTCATGTCGTGTTATCTTAACGACAATGATGGTCTGGAAGAACATCAGGGTAAAGAAGTAGGTCCGGAAGAACAGCAGGGTCAAGAAGCAGGTCCGGAAGAACAGGGTGACGGCTTCGGTGACCGAACAGAGTCCGGCCAGGTAAATATATTAGTTAAGCCTGTGCTGAGACTAGCTAATTGATGCATTCATTGTTTTGGTATGTACACATATTAATTAACTCTCGTCTTTCTTCTTTTTTCTAGCCGTCCGGATCAAGCACAACTTCAGTAACGAGATGAGGCCCGAAGAAAAAGTTGCGCAAGGATGAAAGGTTTGAGATCACAGCAATCGCGCGCGACGGCCTACCGATTGAACCCATCCGGACGAAGGATGCATTTACTGCTCAGTATGGCGTTCTTGTTAGGGACAAGATCCCGATCAGCATCCACCAATGGTTTAAGCCGGCTAAAGAAGACCCTGAGGTGTCTTATGTCAATGATATGCAGAAAGATATAATACTCTTTCCTTACAACTTCAAGTGAGTGTTACTGTCTTGTGCATATTCGGTTTCCCTTATATATTACTTCAGGTTATAGTAATATAATTGATGAGTTATCCATGCGTGTGCAGGTACCACTATATTCTCCTAGAGATTAGGCTTGAGCAGGGAGTAGTAACTGTCTTAGACTCTATACGAAAAGATCCCCAGGAGTATGCGAACATGACTCAAATACTCGAGAAGTAAGTTAAATCGATCATTATCCACCATATCAGCAGCTTTGTTCATTTCAGATATGAAGTAATTGTTTTCTTTGTCTGGCAGGGTTTGGAGAAAATTCACCAAAAAAGCTCCGGGACTGCCGAAGGAGCCGCAATTTAGACACTCGAAAGTAAGTACTATAGTAGCATGTTTCGCGCATCTCCTAGCTATTGATTCAAGCGCTAGTTTCATCAATACCATTTGGCATTCTTGCTTATCTGTTTGATTGACCTCTATTTCTTGTAAAGTGGTTGTGGCAGGACCAAGGGAATGATTTCTGTGGATACTACGTTTGCGAGTCCATCCGCCACACGACCTGTGAGCGGGGCTACTCTGCCGAACAATATGAAGTTCGTAAATAACAATATTCACAATTTTATTTTACTACCATCATTTGTGTTGAGTTTCATTCATTCATATATATATGTATTGACCCCCTTCTTAAAATTAGATGTTCCGGATGCGGGATGAACTCCTAGCACCAGATCGCATGCGAGCAATTCAATAGGAATTGGCAGCATTCTTTCTTGACCACGTGATCGCTGAAGACGGAGAATACTATGTGGACCATGCGTCCGTAATTTAGGAGATTATATTTGTAAGAGATAATTATTGTATATATGTAGCCGGTAGAGTCGGATAGATATACGAGAACTTGTTGTTCGACCAATCTCTCGGAGAAGGAGAGGTGGTCGATATCACTTCTCTCTGTATGCATATATGTTCATGACGGTCTTCTGTTTCCTTCGTTTGCTTACTAGCTAGCTAGCGTGTCTAGTCCTCTCTATACGTATGTATAGTACGTAGCGTCGACCAAGCACGGACATAAGAGAGGACACTTCCCTCTAATAATTAGCTATCTAACAAAATATATGAAATACCTAAATTAACCCCCCAAAACCCCCAACCCCTCCCCCCCTTAAAAAAACAAAAACCCCAGCCACAGAAATGCTGACGTGTGGAGGCCTATTGCTCTCGGTTGGTGCCACCAACCGGGACCAAAGGCCCTCATGCCTGGGCTCAGCGCGCAGGCCACATGGAGGCCCATCTGTCCCGGTTCTGGTTAGAACCGGGACTAAAGGGTTAGGGCATTAGTAACGACCCTTTAGTCCCGGTTCAGGAACCGGGACAAAAGGCCCTTACGAACCTGGACAATAGGCCTGTTTTCTACTAGTGTATCAAACGTCACAACGTAACTGGGTGATTATAAAGATGCTCTACAGGTGTCTCCAATGGTGTTTGTTGAGTTGGCATAGATCGAGATTAGGATTTGTCACTCCGATTGTCGGAGATGTATCTCTGGGCCCTCTCGGTAATGCACATCACTATAAGCCTTGCAAGCAATGTGACTAATGAGTTAGTTGCGGGATGATGCATTACAGAACGAGTAAAGAGACTTACCGGTAACGAGATTGAACGAGGTATGATGATACCGACGATCGAATCTCGGGCAAGTAACATACCGATGACAAAGGGAATGATGTATGTTGTTATGCGGTTTGACCGATAAAGATCTTCGTAGAATATGTAGGAGCCAATATGAGCATCCAGGTTCCGCTATTGGTTATTGACCGGAGATGTGTCTCGGTCATGTCTACAGAGTTTTTGAACCCGTAGGGTCCGCACGCTTAACGTTCGATGACGATCGGTATTATGAGTTTATGTGTTTTGATGTACCGAAGGTAGTTTGGAGTTCCGGATGAGATCACGGACATGATGAGGAGTCTCAAAATGGTCAAGACATAAAGATTGATATATTGGATGACTATATTCGGACACCCGAATGGTTCCGAGGTGTATCCAATATTTACCAGAGTACCGGGGGGTTACCGGAACCCCCCCCCCCCCGGGGGGGGACAATGGGCCTTCATGGGCCTTAGTGGAAGAGAGGAGGAGGCGGCCAAGTGGTGGGGCGCCCCCCCCCCCCCAAGCCCAATCCGAATTGGGGAGGGGTGCCGGCCCCCCTTTCCTTCTTCCCCTCTTCCCTTCCTCCCCCCTCCTAGTTGGACTAGGGAAGGGGGGAAACCTACTCCTAGTAGGAATAGGAATCCCCCCTTGGGGTGTGCCCCATGAGGCTGGCCGGCCCCCTCCTCCCCTCCTTTATATATGGGGGAGGGGGGCACCCCATAGACACACAAGTTGATCTTAACCGTGTGCGGTGCCCCCCCTTCACAGATTTCCACCTCGATCATATTGTCGTAGTGCTTAGGCGAAGCCCTACGTCGGTAACTTCATCATCACCGTCAACACGCCGTCGTGCTGACGAAACTCTCCCTCGGCCTCAGCTGGACCTAGAGTCCGATTGACGTCATCGAGCTGAACGTGTGCAGATCATGGAGGTGCCGTGCATTCGGTACTTGATCGGTTGGATTGCAAAGATGTTCGACTACATCAACCGCGTTACTTAACGCTTCCGCTTTCGGTCTACGAGGGTACGTTCACACACTCTCCCTGCTTGTTGCTATGCTCTCCTAGATAGATCTTGCGTGGTCATAGGAATTTTTTGAAATTCTACGTTCCCCAACAGTGGCACCCGAGCCAGGTCTATGCGTAGATATTATATGCACGAGTAGAAAACAAAGAGTTGTGGGCGATAATAGTCATACTGCTTACCAGCATGTCATACTTTGATTCGGTGGTATTGTTGGATGAAGAGGTCCAGACCGACATTACATGACCGCGTTCGTGAGACTGGTTCTACCGCCGTGCTTTGCACACAGGTGGCTGGTGGGTGTCTGTTTCTCCAACTTTAGTTGAATCGAGTGTGACTACGCCCGGTCCTTGTTGAAGGTTAAAACAGCAAACTTGACGAAAAATCATTGTGGTTTTGATGCGTAGGTAACAATGGTTCTTGCTAAGCCTGTAGCAGCCACTTAAAACTTGCAACAACAAAGTAGACAACGTCTAACTTGTTTTTGCAGGGCATGTTGTGATGTGATATGGTCAAGACGTGATTATATATAAATTGTTGTATGAGATGATCATGTTTTGTAACACAGTTATCTGCAACTAGCAGGAGCCATATGGATGTCACTTTATTGTATGAAATGCAATCGCCATGTAATTGCTTTACTTTATCACTAAGCGGTAGCGATAGTCGTAGTAGCAATAGTTGGCGAAACGACAACGATGCTTCGATGGAGATCAAGGTGTCAAGCCGGTGACGATGGTGATCATGACGGTGCTTTGGAGATGGAGATCAAAGGCACAAGATGATGATGGCCATATCATATCACTTATTTGATTGCATGTGATGTTTATCCTTTATGCATCTTATTTTGCTTAGTACAGAGGTAGCATTATAAGATGATCTTTTACTAAATTTCAAGGTACAAGTGTTCTCCCTGAGTATGCACCGTTGCTACAGTTTGTCGTGCCGAGACGCCACGTGATGATCGGGTGTGATAAGCTCTACGTTCACATACAACGGGTGCAAGCCAGTTTTGCACACACAGAATACTCGGGTTAAACTTGACGAGCCTCGCATATGCAGATATGGCCTCGGAACACTGAGATCGAAAGGTCGAGCGTGAATCATATAGTAGATATGATCAACATAGTGATGTTCACCATTGAATACTACTCCATCTCACGTGATGATCGGACATGGTTTAGTTGATATGGATCATGTGATCATTTAGATGACTCGAGGGATGTCTATCTAAGTGGTAGTTCTTAAGTAATATGATTATTTGAACTTTAATTTATCATGTACTTAGTCCTGATAGTATTTGCATATCTATGTTGTAGGTCAATAGCTTGCGATGTAGCTTCTAGTTTATTTTTGATATGTTCCTAGAGAAAATAAGTTGAAAGATGATAGTAGCAATGATGCGGACTTGCCGTGATCTGAGGATTATCCTCATTGTTGCACAGAAGAATTATGTCCTTAATGCACCACTAAGTGACAGACCTATTGCAAGAGCAGATGCACACGTTATGAACGTTTAACAAAGCTCGGTATGATGACTACTTAATAGTTTAGTGCACCTTGCTTTACGGCTTAGAACTGGGATTACAAAAATGTTTTGAACGCCACGGAGCATATAATATGTTCTAAGAGTTGAAATTGGTATTTCATACTCATGTCCGTGTCGAGAGGTATGAGACCTCTGACAGTACTTTGCCTACAAGATGGAGGAGAATAGCTCAACCAGTGACATGTGCTCAGATTGTCTGGGTACTACAATTGCTTGAATCAAGTGGGAGTTAATCTTCCATATAAGATAGTAATTGACAAAATTCTCTAGTCACTATCACCAAGTTACTAGAACTTTGTGATGAACTATAATATGCAAGGGATGGCGAAAGTAATTCTCAAGCTCTTCGCGATGCTGAAATCGGCGAAGGTAGAAATCAAGAAATAGCATCAAGTGTTGATGGTTAACAAGACCACTAGTTTCAAGAAAAGGGCAAAGGGAAGGAAAGAGGAACTTCAAGGAAGAATAGCAAGCAAGTTGCTGCTCCCACGAAGAAGCCCAAAGCTAGACCCAACCCTGGAACTGAGTGCTTCTACTACAAAGGAAATGATCACTGGGAGTGGAACTGCCCTAGATACTTGACGGATAACAAGGCTGGCAAAGTGAACAAAAGTATATTTGATATACATGTTATTGATGTGTACTTTACTAGTGTTTATAGCAACCCCTCAATATTTGATACTAGTTTAGTTGCTAAGAGTAGTAACTAAAACAGGACTTACAGAATGAACGCATACTAGTTATGGGCGAAGTGACGATGTGTGTTGGAGATGATTCCAAGGTTGATAAGATCACCATCGCACACTCCCTCTACCTTCGAGATTAGTGTTGGACCAAAATAAATGTTATTTGGTGTTTGCGTTGAGCATGAATATGGTTGGATCATGTTTATTGCAATAAGGTTATTCATTAAAGTCAAGGAATGATTGTTGTTCTGTTTACATGAATAAGACCTTCTATGGTCATACACTTAATATAAATGGTTTATTGAATCTCAATCGTAATGATACACATATTCATAATATTGATGCCAAAAGATGCAAAGTTGATAATGATAGTGCAACATATTTGTGGCACTGCCGTTTAGGTCATATTGGTGTAAAGCGCATGAAGAAACTCCATGCTGATGGGCTTTTGGAATCACTTGATTATGAATCACTTGATGCTCGCGAACCATGCCACATGGGCAAGATGACTAAGACTCCGTTCTCAGGAACAATGGAGCAAGCAACTGACTTATTGGAAATAATATATACTGATGTGTGCGGTCCAATGAATGTTGAGGCTCGCGCCGGGTATCATTATTTTCTAACCTTCACAGATGATTTGAACATATATGAGTATATCTACTTAATGAAACATAAGTCTGAAACATTTGAAAAGTTCAAAGAATTTCAGAGTGAAGTGGAAAATCATCGTGGCAAGAAAATAAAGTTTCTACGATCTGATCGCAGAGGCGAATATTTGAGTTACGAGTTTGGTCTTCATTTAAGACAATCTGGAATAGTTTCACAACTCACGCCACATGGAACACCATAGTGTAATGGTGTGTCCGAACATCGTGACCGTACTTTATTAGATATGGTGTGATCTATGCATGATGTCTCTTACCGATTTACCACTCTCGTTTTGGGGTTATGCGTTAGAGATAGCTGCATTCACGTTAAATAGGGCACCATCTAATCCGTTGAGATGACACCGTATGAACTGTGGTTTCTTAAAGTTTGGGATTGCGATGCTTATGTGAAAAAGTTTAAAACTGATAAGCTCGACCCCAAAACAGAGAAGTGTGTCTTCATAGGATACCCAAAATAAACTATTGGGTACACCTTCTATCACAGATCCGAAGGCAATATTTTTGTTGCTAAGAATGGATCCTTTCTAGAGAAGGAGTTTCTCTCAATAGAAGCGAGTGGGAAGAAAGTAGAACTTGATGAGGTAATGTACCTTCTCTCGAATTGGAAAGTAGCTCATCACTGAAATCAGTTTCAGTGATTCCTACACCAATTAGTGAGAAAGTTAATGATGATGATCATGAAACTTCAGATCAAGTTACTACAGAACTTTGTAGGTCAACCAGAGCATGATACGCACCAGAGTGGTACGGCAATCCTTTCCGGAAGTCATGTTACTAGACCATGACGAACCTACGAACTATGAGGAAGCGATGATGAGCCCGGATTCCGTGAAATGGCTTGAGGCCATGAAATCTGAGAAGGGGTCCATGTATAAGAACAAAGTATGGACTTTGATTGACTTCCCCGATGGTCGGCAAGCCATTGAGATTAAATGGATCTTCAAGAGGAAGACGACGCTGATAGTAGTGTTACTATCTACAAAGCTCGAATTGTCGCAAAAGATTTTTGACAAGTTCAAGGTATTGACTACGATAAGATTTTCTCACTCGTAGCGATGCTTAAGTCTGTCCGAATCATGTTAGTAATTGCCACATTTTATGAAATCTGGCAAATGGATGTCAAAACTGCATTCCTTAATGGATTTCTTAAAGAAGAGTTGTATATGATGCAACGAGAAGGTTTTGTCAATCCTAAAGGTGCTAACAAAGTGTGCAAGCTCCAGCGATCCATCTATGGACTAGTGCAAGCATCTCGGAGTTGGAATATACGCTTTGATGAGTTGATCAAAGCATATAATTTTATACATACTTGCGATGAAGCCTGTATTTACAAGAAAGTGAGTGGGAGCACTACAGCCTTTCTGATAAGTATATGTGAATGACATATTGTTGATCGGAAATGATGTAAAGTTTCTGGAAAGCATAAAGGAGTGTTTGAAAGGAGTTTTTCAAAGAAAGACCTTGGTAAAACTACTTACATATTGAGCATCAAGATCTATAGAGATAGATCAAGACGCTTGATAAGTTTTTTCAATGAGTACATACCTTGACAAGATTTTGAAGTAGTTCAAAATGGAACAGTCAAAGAAGGAGTTATTGCCTGTGTTCCAAGGTGTGAAGTTGAGTAAAGACTCAAACCCCGACCACGGCAGAAAATAGAAAGATAATGAAAAGTCATTCCCTATGCCTCAGTCATAGGTTCTATAAAGTATGTTATGTTGTATACCATACCTATTATGTACCTCACATGAATTTGGCAAGAGAGTACAATCGTGATCCAGGGGTGGATCACTGGACAGCGGTCAAAATTATCCTTGGTGGAATAAGGATATGTTTCTCGGTTATGGAGGTGACAAAAAGTTCATCATAAAGGGTTACGTCGATGCAAGCTTTGACACTGATCCGGATGACTCTAAAGTCTCAATCTGGATACATATTGAAAGTGGGAGAAATTAGCTAGAGTAGCTCCGTGCAGAGCATTTTAGACATAGAAAAAATTGTACATACGGCTCTGAATGTGGCAGACCCGTTGACTAAACTTCTCTCACAAGCAAAACATGATCACACCCTAGTACTCTTTGGGGGTTAATCACATAGCGATGTGAACTAGATTATTGACTCTAGTAAACCCTTTGGGTGTTAGTCACATAGAGATGTGAACTAATCACATAAAGATGTGAACTATTGGTGTTAAATCACATGACGATGTGAACTAGATTATTGACTCTAGTGCAAGTGGGAGACTGAAGGAACTATGCCCTAGAGGCAATAATAAAGTTGTTATTTATATTTCCTTATATCATGATAAATTTTTGTTATTCATGCTAGAATTGTGTTAACCGGAAACTTAGTACATGTGGGAATACATAGACAAACAGAGTGTCCCTAGTATGCCTCTACTTGACTAGCTCGTTAATCAAAGATTGTTAAGTTTCCTAGCCATAGACAAGAGTTGTCATTTGATGAACGGGATCACATCATTAGAGAATGATGTGATGGACAAGACCCATCTGTTAGCTTAGCAGTATGATCGTTTAGTTTATTGCTATTGCTTTCTTCATGACTTATACATGTTCCTATGACTATAAGATTATGCAACTCCCGAATAACGGAGGAACACTTAGTGTGCTATCAAATGTCAGAACGTAACTGGGTGATTATAAAGATGCTCTACAGGTGTCTCCGACGGTGTTTGTTGAGTTGGCATAGATCGGGATTAGGATTTGTCACTCCGATTGTTGGAGAGGTATCTTTGGGCCCTCTCGGTAATGCACATCACTATAAGCCTTGCAAGCAATGTGACTAATGAGTTAGTTGCGGGATGATGTATTATGGAACGAGTAAAGATACTTGCCGGTAACGAGATTGAACTAGGTATGATGATACCGATGATCGAATCTCGGGTAAGGAACATATCGATGACCAAGGGAATGACGTTTGTTGTTATGCGGTTTGACCGATAAAGATCTTCGTAGAATATGTAGGAGCCAATATGAGCATCCAGGTTCCCCTATTGGTTATTGACCGGAGATGTGTCTCGGTTATGTCTACATAGTTCTCGATCCCGTAGGGTCCGCACACTTAACGGTCGATGACGATCGATATTATGAGTTTATGTGTTTTGATGTACCGAAGGTAGTTTGGAGTCCCGGATGAGATCACGGACATGATGAGGAGTCTCGAAATGGTCGAGATATAAAGAATGATATATTGGATGACTATATTCGGACACCGGAATGGTTCCGATGTGTATCGGATATTTACCGAAGTACCGGGGGGTTACCGGAACCCCCCGGGGAGTCAATGGGCCTTCATGGGCCTTAGTGGAAGAGAGGAGGAGGAGGCCAAGTGGTGGGGCGCGCCCCCCAAGCCTAATCCAAATTGGGAAGGGGGGCCGGCCCCCCTTTCCTTCTTCCCCTCTTCCCTTCCTTCCCCCTCCTAGTTGGATTAGGAAATGGGGGAAACCTACTCCTAGTAGGAGTAGGAATACCCCCTTGGGGCGCGCCCCATGAGGCCGGCCGGCCCCCTCCTCCCCTCCTTTATATACGGGGGAGGGGGCAGCCCATAGACACACAAGTTGATCTTAGCCGTGTGCGGTGGCCCCCTCCACAGATTTCCACCTCGATCATATTGTCGTAGTGCTTATGCGAAGCCCTGCATCGGTAACTTCATCATCATCGTCAACACGTCGTCGTGCTGACGAAACTCTCCCTTGGCCTCAGCTGGATCTAGAGTTTGAGGGACGTCATCCAGCTGAAGTGTGCATATTGCGGGGGTGACGTGCGTTCGGTACTTGATCGGTTGGATCGCGAACACGTTCGACTACATCAACCGCGTTACTTAACGCTTCCGCTTTCGGTCTACGAGGGTACGTGGACACACTCTCCCTGCTCGTTGCTATGCTCTGCTAGATAGATCTTGCGTGATCATAGGAATTTTTTTTTGAAATACTACGTTCCCCAACATCCAGATCGTATATATCTAAGCATCCATTCCTCGGCTGAGCGGCCTGCGGCATCAGCCCACAGATCGAGGGACTGGATGGCCTCTAGGAGGGCTTTCTTACGCTCGCGTATGTCCCGGACCACGTTAGCACCCCATCCTTTCATGAATTGTTGGGACCGCTTAGCACAAAAGTGCTAGGAGTCGACGGCCAAGAGGGCTCGATGGGGGGCATCACGCACCTCGCACCACCGAGCGGTCACCGCTGCGGCAAACCCAAGTTGGCACAACCAGAAGGTTTCGAAGCGGAAGCGGGGCGGCAGGGGGGCACTTGTTCTCCGTAGAGAGGAGGAGGGGCACGTGATCGGAACCAATCCGCGTAATCGCCCGGAGCGATGCTAGCGGGCAACGAATGTCCCACTCAGTAGAGGTGGAGACCCTATCTAGGACTGAGCGGGTCAGCTCCACTTGTCGGTTAGTCCATGTGAACCTGGCCCCGACTCTATCGAGCTCGCGAACTCCCATGTCCGTGATGCAGTCATTGAGCATCTGCATCCGGGGGAAGTTGACCAAATTATTGCTCTTGTCTTCCTCCGTCCGGATGAGGTTGAAGTCGCAGCCCACCACAATCGCTAGCGTGGCGGCCGCCACCTTCCTTTGGAGTTCAGCGAGGAAGGCCTCAGATCAGCCGGGCCATAAACCGCAATGATCTCCCATTTGAAGTTTAGGGCCCGCTCAAAGATCTCCATGCTAACGAAGAACTCGCCTCGGTCCATGCTTCCAACCTCAAAGGTGGCATCCTTCAGCCCTAGAAGGATACCACCCGAGTGGCCCGTACTCCCACTAGAAGGGACCCAGTGCCAAGAAAACAGGTTAGAGCTCAGATGCTCGAGCTCTGACAGGGAGAATTCCGTACGCATCATTTCTTGGATGGCCACTATGTCAATTCACTCTGTTCGCATGTACTCTATCAGTTGGCGACGTCAGCCGTCTTGGTCGAAACCGCGGATGTTCCAGAAGAGGGTCCGCGTCACGAATTCATCGGGGGGCTGCTTGACCCCAAGACTCGTGATGCGCTCTGAGCATGGGGGGCTGCTGTGCGGGAACAAGTACGGCCCCGGATCACCACGGATCGGCCGCCACACGTGGCTGGATGCTCGGGGTAGCCCCCGAAGGGGCACCCAAGGAGGACTGCACGCGTGCATGAATTGCCTCAATCTAAACTAACGGGGGGTGACCTCTCCCCGGAACACGATGGCCGAATTCGCAGCCACCTTTGCGAGGTGGCCAAGCGAAGATGACTCTAGAGCAGAGAATGAGCAAGTAGCAGGGATGGACGGAGTACCTGGCTCAAGGTTCCGGGCAGCGGCCCGGAGCTCTGCCCGCTCGGGGATAGTCAAAACTAGGCTACCCACCGGCCTAGACACCTCGATCCGAGCACTGTGACGAGAGGGCATCATCGGGGATGAGGTCGATCTGCCTCGCCTGGAATAGGCCGCAGTCCAAAGCGGGAGTGGGGGCGGCCATAGGTGTGGTCACCACAGCCGACTCCCCACCTAGGGCGGTGCATGCGGAGCTCGGAGGCGGGGCTGGCGGAGACGCGGGCCTGATGATGCCAGGACCTACGGGGTCGGAGTCGGAGTCCCATCGGAACCAGAGGGGATCGGTCACCCCCTGGTCTGACAAGGCCGGAATGGTGCGAGGGGTCGCGGGGGCGGGTCCCAGTCCCACCCCTCCACCTCGGGGAGTGCAGGAGTCGCATGCGAGGTCTAGGTAGGGGTGGCGGTTCGGTCTCTGCAGAGGGTGTCGTGGGATGCCGGAGACAGCACCATCGGGGGAGCGCAGGGACGAAGCCGGGAAGACCTGAAGACTCATATCCGATGCGTCGCTGCCATCAGAGGGGAGCGGGGGGGCGAGAGGGTGTGGTCGGCCCCTGCGGCACCCCTGGCGGTGGGAGCAAGAGGCGGGTCGCGGAGGGGGTTGTCCTCGTACTCCTCATCGTCGTCCTCTGAACCGGAGTCGTGGCCGTGGCGAGGATCACAGTCGCTACGATGACCCCCTCCCCCCCTCCCCGTGCCCCCACCACCAGTGCCAACTGAAAGTGCAACTATACCTAGGTGGTTTTGGTAATTCATAACAACATATAGCTCATTGAGCTAATGCTATTCCAAGATGATTATTTCATGAAAGCTCAATGATTGGCATGGCATGGATGATGAAAGTGGATCCCTCAAAATGCTAAGGACAAAGTATTGGCTCAAGCTCAAAAGATCAAGACTCTTCATTTTATATTTTAGTGATCCAAGATCACATTGAGTCTTTAGGAAAAGCCAATACTATCAAGGAGGGATGAGGTGTTGCTTAATGAGCCTCTTGCTTCATGTGCTTAGTGATATGCTCCAAAACCCTCAGCTACTTTCCCATATCCACACTTGACCTAAACCCAAAGCCAAACTCGGACCTACCGATTCTTTCAATCCGGCGCCACCGAGTTTCACATGTCATAGCCACTGCCAAACCCTAAGCAAATCGGTTCTACCGATAGGGATCTCGGTCTCACCGAGATGGGATTGCAATTTCTATGTTTCCTTTTCCTAACTTTTCGGTCTCACCGAAAGAGCGGATCGGTCCCACCGAGATTGCAATGTAAACTCTCTGTTTCCATTTTGTAACATTTCGGTCTCACCGAAACAGCAAATCGGTCCCACCGAGTTTACCTGACCAACTCTCTGGTTAGCTAATTACCAAAATTGGTCTCACTGAGTTTTTGTAATCGGTCTCACCGAGATTACGTTATGCCCTAACCCTAACCATATCGGTCCTACCGAGTTGCATGTCGGTCCCACCGAAAATCACTAACGGACACTAGGTTTACTAAATTGGTCCGACCGAGTTTGTTGATTCGGTCCCACCGAGATTGGTAAATTGTGTGTAACGGTTAGATTTTGTGTGGAGGCTATATATACCCCTCCACCTCCTCTTCACTCGAAGAGAGAGCCATCAGAACACATCTACACTTCCAACTCACATGTTCTGAGAGAGAACCACCTACCCTTGTGTTGAGCTCAAGATATTCCATTCCTACCATATGAATCTTGATCTCTAGCCTTCCCCAAGTTGATTTCCACTCAAATCTTCTTTCCACCAGATCCAAATCCTATGAGAGAGAGTTGAGTGTTGGGGAGACTATCATTTGAAGCACAAGAGCAAGGAGTTCATCATCAACACACCATTTGTTACTTCTTGGAGAGTGGTGTCTCCTAGATTGGCTAGGTGTCACTTGGGAGCCTCCGACAAGATTGTGGAGTTGAACCAAGGAGTTTGTAAGGGCAAGGAGATCGCCTACTTCGTGAAGATCTACCGCTAGTGAGGCAAGTCCTTCGTGGGCGATGGCCATGGTGGGATAGACAAGGTTGCTTCTTCGTGGACCCTTCATGGGTGGAGCCCTCCGTGGACTCGCGCAACCGTTACCCTTCGTGGGTTGAAGTCTCCATCAACGTGGATGTAGGATAGCACCACCTATCCGAACCACGCCAAAAACATCCGTGTCTCCAATTGCGTTTGAATTCTCCAGACCCTTCCCTTTACATGCTTGCAAGTTGCATGCTTTACTTTCCGCTGCCTATATACTCTTTGCATGCTTGCTTGAATTGTGTGATGATTGCTTGATTTGTCCTAAAGTAGTTAAAATCTGCCAAACTATAAAATTGGGAAAAGGTTAAGTTTTTATTGGTCAAGTAGTATAATCACCCCCCCCCCTCTAGACATACTTCAAGGTCCTACACCACCCCCTAGGAGGTTGTCGTCGGGGATGTGGGGGCGGGCGATGTGGTTAGGCAGCTCAGGAGAGATCCTGAGGTCAAAACCCTGGTCGTTGAAGAACACCCGGATCGTGGCGCGCAGCTTGGACGAGTCAAGGGATTTGACCTTGACCCGCACTTCCTCCTTGCGGAGGGAAAGCTCATCCACCACCACCACGTTGCCGAGGATGCGGGACATGTTTCGAATGACCCTCTCCGAGCGAGTGATGTCGGGGAGGCCGCCGATGAGGATCCAAGCCGTGTCCAGGACGGCCACTGCCAAGGGGTCCTGGACAGGCACAAAGATGTCCACCACGAGCCTGTTGAGCGCGAGGGTGATGTTGCCGCTGCGGGTGCCGTAGCCGTGACTGACCACGTCGTGGAACACCACCGAGAACTGGTTGTCAACCAGCAGAGTGACCTGCCAGTCCCAGGAGCAGTGGTAGAGGTGGTTGAGCTCGGCCTCGATCATCTCTAGAGATGCCACCCCATCCCGCACGGTGACAATCGCCAGAAGCGAGGATGAGGGCGAGGGGATGTCAGGCACCTCGATGTGGAAGTAGCCCAGGCCCTCGATCCCATGGCCATACATCATCAACTCCTTTAACATCGGCCAGTTGGGGCATAGGGCAGCCGGATGGTCGGGGTCGGAGCACACAAAGCAGCACTGGGGGCGAGTACACGCCACCTGGGAGTGTCCAGCAAGACCGCAGTTGAAGCACTTGACGAGGTCGGCGGCGCGGTCATCAGGAAGCAGTGCGGCCGGCGCGGTGGTCGCCGGATCGCGCGGAGGGCCGGCGGATAGGCTACACCATTACCGTGGCCCAGCCCCCGCTTCTTTTTCCTCTTGGGCCCCTGCCTACCCCGGCCAGCCCCGTTGGAGTTTGGGGGGAAGCTGGGTTCACTACGGGGAGGCTGGTACCGAAAGGTGGTGGAAGTGGGGGCGGGTTGCTGCTGCGGTTGGACCGGGCGGGGGAGTGGGAGCGGCCCCCGCGAGCTGGAGATCGGCTGTTGTCCCGGCGCCGCGAAGGAGAAGGGAAGCGGCGACGATGCGTCCGCCAGTCGCTGGCCGGGGCGGGCGAGCAGGAACGAGATCGGCCCCGGCGGTCAGCCCTAGCCGAAGAGCGGCGAGGCGGAGATCGACGGTCGGAGTGGACGGGGGAGCGGGGGACGGGGACGGTGGTCGGAGCGCCAACCCCCTCCTTTTTTGTAAGACTGAGGAAGGAGGGGAGCGCCAGCTGTCGCGGGACGTCAGCTGCCGGCGTAAATCGGCCTTGTGGCGCGCAGCGTCAGGGGATGGCCTCGAGGCATCACGACGGTCGTCGGAGCACCGCTTGGGGCGCTACTCCGTGTCGCCCCACTCGCGCGGCATGGCCGCGGACGAGGTCGGCGCAAGGTCGGAGCCGGGTAGGACGGCGGCGGAGAGGGAAGCACTGGCGGCGCTTGGTAGGTTTTGGGGACGGGGGCGGGGGACTGCTGCAGGGTTGGCTACCGAGGGAAGCCGGCTAGAGGCCAAATCGAGGGGCCACCCGAGCGGGCCGGTCCATTAGAGGCCCCCAGCGGAGAGACCCGGAAGGGGCCTGAATCGGACTGCAAGATCGCGCCAGGGCCAGGCCGCGATCGGCCCATCTGGATACGGCCCAACTAGCAGGGCACGGGGTTGGTACCGAGGGTTTCCCCTACTGCCACCACCCATGCCGCGGCCGGTGCCGGAGCTAGCGAAGGAGGGCCGGGCCAAGGTCGTCGGGGCACGAGACGGGGCGAGAAACGGACAGCCGAAGAGCCAAATGATGCGATGAAGGGTCGGAATGGAGACCGGCGCACGATGGGCGGGGAGCACGCCGGAGCTGCGGTCGGGCGGCGCAAACTGACATCGGCCATGTCGGCGGAGGCAACGGGAGCTGCGAAACACCACAATAGGCGAGCCTAGCCCTGGTCGGACCGCCCCCCGACACCCCATGCCGGAGCGCGGCGGCGGCGAGCGGTCCGGGAGCCCAAGGAGCCCTTTTTCCGGGGCGTCGGCGGGGAAGCCACCGCGGCGAGTCCGCGCGACCGTGATAGTGCGTCGGAGCCACCACGCCGAGGTGGCAGCTCGCGCACCACGCGGTTCACAGCTGGACGGGCCGGGGATCCCTGCGTACCACCGGACGGCCGGTGGCCTCGTCGCCCAGCGGAGCACCATGGCAGGCGCAGTGGGCGGGGAGAGGATGGAGGAGGTGGCGGGCGGCGCAGCCACGGACGGAGCAGGCCAAGGGGGGAGCTTAGGCAGCGGCGATGCCGGCGTCGGGGGCGCGGGCGCCAAGTCGCCCTCCGGGTCGCGGGAGCTCACCGTCCCTCCGGGTCCACCCATCTTCCGAAGAGCTTTCTCATGTTTCTAAAAGGGCATTTCACAATCAATCTCGCGTTAGTAGCATATATGTCAGCGACACACCGCACCAGGCTGAATAATCCGGTTACTAACCTTCCGACAACTAACCGTTCACCAACATCAAGATTCACGATCGTCTGATCTAAATGGTTCATGAGACAAATAAGGCGGCATCAGTGCAGCAGGTCAAGGTTCAGTTCACTACTCTACTTCACTCAGTGCGCGCAAGTCAACGCTTCCTCTTCTTGAGAGTGCACCATTGCTTGAGGACATACTCGATGGCCTCCTTCAGGGGCGCCTTTCGATTCTCCTTGAAGTTCCACAGCTCCGGCACCGAGTAGCGCCCGCTCGGGTTGTACTCGTTCACTTCAAGGAGCGCGTTCGTCACCAGGGTGTACACCTCTACGCCGTACTCTTCTCTCAGTCTTTGCAGCTTCTCATCGTCCTCACGGAGAATTTCCTAACACCAATGGAAGCATCGTTATAGACGATGCTAGTAGATTATGAAAATGGAACATCAACAAAGTATTAACAAATAGCTTCAAAACTTAGCGATGTGCCAAAGTATTCATATAGGAATTGCATACTATCTAAATGTTTCTGGACCTTAAATGCTACCACAGTACATCAAACATGGCCGAGAAAACTGTTTGTGTAATAATTGATGTAAGACACTAGTATGCAATAGAAAGTTCAAAAAAAAATTAATCGTTTGCAGATGGGGGCGGAGCTTTGAGCTCCACGTATCATGTCAAATTTCAATAGCCAAGACACTAGATTTGCCCAGATTAGGCAATTAAGTAACTGAGAATCAACACTTAGAAATACAAGATGGAACAAACTTGCATCAACCGAGTCCGAGAAGAGAATGTCATTAGGAGGGGAGTTATTAGCAACTTAGCATTCGGCAACATGGATACGAACCAAGGAAGTAGTTATTTTTGGGAAATGATTAAATACAGCGAGGTTCAAAGACTACAAGACTATTCGAAGCCCTTAACTCAATAACTCCAATGTGTGTATTATGGCAATATTCTCCCGTTTGATAATACTTTGATCAACAGACTGGGTATTTCCGAATTTTCTTATTAATGTGGGAATTTCTGCTACTTGTGTCCCTTCAGATTAATGTAAGTACATCTAGGGGAGTAAAGTAAACTTGGTATCTCCAATCCTAAGCTTTCACCATAATTTACTTATAAATAGATGCACCATGTTAATGTTTTTAGAACAGGGAATTCATTGTGAAATTGACAACTCAAGATTACAAGTTATTTATAAAAACAAGAGTGGAGACATTATTACCTTCTCCTTGCCGCCATTTATGACAACTTTAAAAGGGTGCCATTCTGGATTTTTAATCTCCTCCTCCCACTTTGAACAAAGAATGGAAGCAGTAACTTCTGCATCTTCTTTTGCCATTTTGCTTTTGCAAGCAATCACAAATGATTTCAGATCAAGATCACCCATTCTTTTAATGCCTATATTTGATCGGCCAGTTGTAACATCGGAGAAGACCTGTAGGTATGGAAAAGACAGCTCTAAGTATGTAATTCAAACAAACAACCAGACAAGTGCAAGTGCTATCAATGATGTAACTTACATCTATTAGCTTCTTCCGAGTATCTTGCAATTCATCGTTGCTCATCCTTTCCTTCAAAATGAGAATGTGGAGGAGTGATTCCATTTCATTCATTTCATCATAATTCTCTTGTAGCTCCTTCCTCAGCTCATCTATTTTCGTCTTTGATTCAGAGTCTTCCTCAGCTGGCATATCCTTAATCACTTCCAATTTTCCATGCAGCTGTTTCATTTTTAACTCAAGCTTCTCTGGCGCATCCAGCTTCTGCTCTAACTCAATATTCTCATCTAGAGCAACTTGTTTATCCCTTTGCAGGTTACCATTTTAAGCACAGTAAGACGGACATATAAATTAGCATCTGAAAAACTCAAGTCAAATACTGGGGGGACATATAAATTATACATCAAAGCGCAAACCTTGTGTTTTGCGACAAGCTTTAGAAAATTTTCGTCATCCTTCTGTTGCTCCAATGTTGTCATCTTAAGATTTTTTGCTTTGATCTTGTTCTGTAGTCACCACAACAGCCTGACATGAGTTTTGTCCAGAAACACTGGGGGGAGGGGGGGTACCTATCGCCATCAGCATTTTATATCTAACACCATGCCCTCTCTAAAAGTAAAAAACCAAGCTCAATGCATTATGCTCAAGTTTTCCTTCTGCAATGTATTGTTTTTGCTTTTTGGAGGTCGAAATGTCGAATGGCAACAATAATAAGAAAAATACAATGATAGGAATTACTAGTAAACAGAAAGAGATGCCCTATTGCAATGGCATGTGCATGTATGTGTGTGACGCATGGACATGGTGATCAAATCACCTCATCATTTTGTTTTCCCTTGGGTCTTTCTCAGGATTAATCCTATCATCCCATGGGTCTTTCTCAGGATTAATCCTTCTTTCTCAGCAACATGTTTTGGGTTTCTCTAACTGGTAGTAACTGGTAGCAGACAGAGCCTAAGAGGTAGTAACAGAAACAACGCATGTGAACATTGGAATTTGGAAGCATGAACTGCAGTATGGAGTAACAGAGGTGACTCCATATTGTTCTCATAACAAATACTTTGCATCCCTAACTGGAGTGGAAGAAGTGATATGAAAACATCAATCAAGGCGCAGCCTGACCTTGCACCTTTTTAGTCACCGACCTACTTATTTGGTGTTTTACGAACATCCTTACATTCAAAAACCTTTGAGCTGGTGATTTCACATTAAGGACTAACAGGTGGACTGAGTAAGCTAGCTTCAATTTGCAGAACTAGCTAGAAGTTACAGCGCTCTTAATTTAAAAGTTGTCTACACAATATCTGACTGTCTAAGTCCACATTCCTTTTAAGTTCTTTCTTGAAATATCTGTTGTTCCAAAAAAGTAGGAATTGGAGTAAGTTCTATAGTAACGTACTAGGAAAGTGGAGTGTAAACTAGTTTGGGTCTAGGTAGGTTTTTGTGTTTGGGCTAGTATAACTCTGCAATAAGTTGTATAAATATACGAGAAAAGGGAGATAGATGATTAACCAACCTAAAATCTTTTTGCCTCCCGTGTGTTCGCATATGTGTTTGCTCTTGGGCAGAGGTATCATTCAAGTAGCATTGTGAGCATTGTTCTTGTGCAGTCCTTACAATTACATACTATGGTTTGGGGGTTCTGATCACAGAAATAATTTCTGCAAAGCAATTTTGTGGTAATTTTTTTCTTTCACGTAATCTAACAGAAGCATCAAAACAATCAACCATCCTCCATGATAAACAAAAAAAGATGACACAAACTTAAATCCATTTCTTTTATGGGAGACATTTGGCATGTACCTTTACATTCTCCTGAAGATTCCTTCTGTCAGAGTAACTACACACAGCAAGCTCATCAAGCTCCTGCATCTTAGACTGCAGTTCTGAATCGATCTTCTGATTCTCATCAACGATCATTTTAGAATGCTCGAGCCAGTTGCTCCACCTTGTGGATTTCTGGTGACAATGCAAGTCAGAGGGCATTAAATAACTGAAATGTCAAAGGATAGAGATGCATATATGATGTTCTACCACAACAGAACATATAAACAGATAAAGATCGCAACAGACCATCATTGGATCCCTGAAGGACCAGCTCCTTTAATTCCATCGTCTTGTCAAATGAGGTGATCTTCGCGATGTACTTCAATTCGAGTGGTTGGATATGCCTAGCCTTCACCTCAATTTGGCTGGCTGAATTGGCTACCGGTCTGTCAGTTTTGAGGGTTCCTTCATTCTCACGTTGTGCAACAGTCTTCAGATCACCATTTCTTTGCAGATACTCCCCAATCAGCCCCGGAGCGCATCGATCATCGGCCCTCGCAACCCACCCAAACATCTCCGGCCCTCGATACATGTGCGCCGCCAGTCCCGTTTGCCATGTGCTTGTGCCTCAAAGTGATTCTCAAAGTTGAATGCGTTGCCGAGACAGGCATCGTCTTCTCCAAACTCGACGATGGCGTTCCCCGTGTGGCCTCTATGGTTCCATAGAGGGGTGACCTTGAGTGGGCGGAAGCGCGAGAGCCGCTCCTTGAGGCGGCTCCCGCTCTCCCCAACCTGCCGGCCGCCTCTCCACTCGGTAGGCACATTGGCCAGCACGCCCATCCACGGCCAGACCAACTGTTCGTCTCTGTTCTGAACAGGGTGAGGCTCCGAGGTGAGGCAGCCGTCATGTCCATTAGCATCTGAACCTGCGGCTCCAGCTGCGTGACGCTGAGGCGGGCTACCTCTGCTCCTCCGGAAACCTCCTTCCTCGGGAATCCTACCAAGATCGGAAAAAAAAACAGAGACGCTGAAGTGCAGCCGCCGTGTTCCGTTCGTTGGTTTTGCAGAGAAATATCAAGAGACGGAGAATGGGGTGCGGCATCACGTACCGTTCATCAACATCAGGTGCCCCGCCGGAGTCCATGGAACCGCCTTCTCACGAAAACGCCGCCGGCCGCCGCCGCCTACCGACCTAGGGTTTGAAGGCCCCGCGAGGACCAGACCAGTCCACTGTAATGCCGCTCCAAGGAAGTGGGAGGAGGAGTGGTGGAAGCGGATCCGAGGGTTTGGGCACACCGCCGTGCCGTGCGTCGGCGCCGCCCGCCTAGGTGCTGGGCGCTGTCGCCGGGCACGGGGCAAGCGCCCAGGCCAAAACGATTGAGCGCCAGCAGCCCAGCACGGAGCAGGGAGCGGGAGGGTCCAGCCGGACCGCCTCGGCCGCCCGTACAGTTCATGTATCCACACCGGTGAATTTACTCCCGCATCTGTCCGCCTTCGTAACCTCCGCCTTTGTACACCCGGGAAGTGAATCTGTCCATCTACACGTCACCACCAAGGGCTAATCGCCCGGCGATGTTGAGTCCACAAAGCTTGGCGTCGACGGGAGGGGAGGAGGGGTGGCCTTTCCGGGACCCGAGCGACAGCGAACTATCGTGCACTACTCTTCCTCGCTCCCGGCGGTGCCCGCAGACGTGGCGGCATCGTGGTCGTGGAGGCGGGGCACGGCCTCGTCAATGTCCTCCTCCTCGTCGTCAGTCTCGCCGAACACCGCTTCGCCTGCTCGTCGCCCTCCTTCTAGGCGGCCGCCACCTCCGCCACCCGCTAGCGGTACCGTCAACGGGCGTGGCGGATCTCGCGGGCGGAGTGGTAGGACTCGTGCAGTGCCTCCTGCTCCGTCAGGTCCACGTACGGCGCGACCGCCCTGCCGGCGGCGAGTTGCTCCTACGCATGCAACTGCCCCTGGATGAGGTGGTGGTTGTAGGCGGCGTGAGCCTGCGCCTCCCGGAAGTACTCCTCCCGCATCATGTTCATATAATGGGCACGGGCCTCGCCGATGGTCATGGTGCAGTGCGCCGGCGAGAGTGGCACAAAGGACGAGGAGGGTGGTGCCGGCTCGTTGTCGTCCTCCGGCCAGCCAACCTGCAGCAATGGCGGCAATCTCCTTCTTCTGGTCCGGCGTCAGCCCGTCCCAGAGAGCTTTGGCGAGGGAGGAATTCATGGTGGGAGTGATGCGAAGAGGGATCAAAAGTGGATGACTGCAGCTATGGCCGGAGCAGCGGTTTATATAGCAATGGTGGGCGGTAGAGGGGCGGACGGATGGCGCCGGAGGAGACGAGTCGGTAACCGCATGCCACCAACGTGGACGGCAGACAGACGGACAGGCAGTCGTCGTGTCATTTGAACGTGCAGCAGTCGCCTGCACCAGGTAGTGGCGCGAGCAGTGCTCTCTCGACCGGCGGACCGATGCTAGTGAGCGGTCGCGTTCACTCTGACCGATAAGAAAATAATGTGTGAAGATGGAAAGAGCGGACTAAGAGACAATGACTGCAAAGACATGATGCAACCTTTTTGTGTCCATAGACGATGAGCCCGAGGTGACCTTTATTTTTGAAATAAACTTTAGAGAAGATAGATATTTTTTATCAGCTATAGCTCAAGTCTTTGGGTTTGTTCTGTCCGTTGCATTATCTTGTTTAATCATAAAGTCAATTTTGTTTCATGTGAAAATGACTACTGATTAGACTACACGGTGACATACGCTAGGAAAATATCAACAAATTTTTATCTAGTGTAAATTTGAAGCCAATTCATTCCTTTAAAGACCGCACGACCCATTGAGAGTATGTATATATATATAAATATAAATATATATACATATATATATATATATATATATATATATATATATATATATATATATATATATATGTACCAAGTCTGGAACCCATTGGTGTTTCAACAGTTTGGAAAAGAATAGAATATGGTGATTTACCACGGAAAAAGATTGCGTATATGATAACAGAAACTGGATCAGAGACGGTTATCAGATAGCAGAACAAACAGTCAGACACTAGCAGCATGACATCAAGCAACTGTCTTGGTGTCCCTTCAGGGACATCCGATAAAATTGGAATGATACAGAGAAGATTAGCATGGCCCCTGTGCAAGGATGACACGCACAAATCAAAAAAAAAAAAAAGCAGATGTCTTGGTGTTACCAGAAACCAGACAAGAAAAGAACCACACATGCGCGCAGTAGCCAAGATTACGTCTGGTCTTCTTATTATTGTGGTATATACCTTTTTATATGCACAATTACACGTACGTACTGCTCCACTGCATCGTACGTTGAAACAGAAACTGAACTTGCATGCATCAGAAATTCGTAACTATCTGCAGCATGAGGGCCTTGGCATGTTTACTCGGATTAAATCAAACTAATGGCAAACATCTTTACCTATTAACCGTCATAAATTACTTATAGGAAGAGAATGGATTCAAACGGTGTAGCCACCGGGCACCGGCAAAATCATACATTAGACAAAGCACTCCAAGCGCAAGTCACAAAGAAAAACAAAGCTATATAATATTTTTGGAAACTTCATGAGATCTGTGCATGCACAGGTGAAGGGATCGTAGACTTGTAGCACCCGAGTTGACGTGTGACGATTATGTAACCCATAGAAGAGCAACTTTCGACCATCACGCATCACCCTCAAAGGCATCTCTATATCGACGCTTGGAGTCATTGAGACAGTGTATGCCTTGGCCCAGGTGCCTTTGACGGAATCGGTCAGGAGCCAGAGGTTGTTCGTGGATATATTGTTAGCCAAGTCTGTCTCCATCTCAACCAAACATAGGATGTCGTTGAGCGTGAAAATACGTCTTTCCAAAACCTCCTCTTGTAACTCGCCACCTAGTCCAGTTGGGCCTTTGAGTGACGCCTTCCATTCCTCACTCTCGAGATCAAGACGGAATATACAGTCCTCGTGCACTAAGGACGTCGAAATAAAGTGCATCACACCATTGACCGTGACTGTCCGGTAATAGAGGCTCGGCAGTGTGGTTGAGGGAGACGGCAACTGCCTCCACTTGGTGGCGGCATCTTTCAAGGTCAGAACCATCCAAGCCTTGTGATGACCGTTGTTCATTAGGTGGACCAAATTGTAAGTGCCGGATGGGACGGCACAACCAATGTTGAAGGTGACTTGACCGGCACCCACGAGAGTATTTCGGACATCACGTCATCTGGTAGTGAAGGCAGCACCGTCGGCGGCGCGATGGCAAAGGGCTTTGTGATTTGGTCGACGACTCCTCTAGCCAAGTGCTTGAACATTGAACCCAGTCGTCGAAAAGGACTCGGATTCGTAGCCGCAGCCGCAGTCATCTTATTTGTGTACGAACGCTGGGAGCCCATTGGGTTAGGATCTCTTTCCACAGGTTGGTGAACAAATCTGTCCTGTACACCAGGGTGCGAGATTGGCAACGACGATAGCATCGTCGGCGAAGCGATGGCAGCAGTAACGGCCGTGGGTTTAGAGTTGTTTCCGGAGAAAACTATTGCTCGACGAGTCTTGTAGCTACCTGCTCGATATTTAAGCTTGGAGACCCGATCCGGCCACGACGCACCAGGATTGGAAGCCCGCAACAGCAGCCCAGTCTGAAATCCAATTGGGTTGCGATAATCTTTACCGGGCCAGTATACTCCGTGCAAGATGGATAAACTTAACAAACTGTCCTCGTGCTATAAAAAAACTTTCCTCATGTAAAATACAGCACGTTTAAACAGGGTAATTAAGCTGCTTTTCCTCCAAACAAAAAAACAATGGCAAACGGATGAGCATCATGCCTGCAATATTAATAGTTTGGGCGGTCCGACGAGCAGGTCGACCGGTACAAGCCTCTTGGCCGCTGGCATCTGGCGCGTCCGATGCGTTATCTTACAGCCGAAAGATCCGGCTCCTCGCATTGTTTCTGTTTTTTGTGCAGAAAATCACACAGAGCGAACCCATGGACGGCACGACAGTGAGCGCCGCCCACAACCGCCATGAACATGCGAGGTGACAGCACTCAAAGCACCACCGGCTTGCCGCCAGTCGCTGTGTTCGCAGCACCCGCCCTCGCCGGTTCTAGTCACCCCCTTCGCATCAACGTTGCCACTAGTTCGAGCACTGTGGTCGGTGACGCCTCAAACACCTGGTGGTTGTCGTTGCTGCACCTAGTCGCCGGCGTCGTAGTACGCTCCTCGTAGCACCACCGTGCCGCCGGCAGCAGCTCCCGGCGTTACCGCTCACTCCATCATCAGCTGGCCTAGTTGGTTAAAGCTTTTTCAGTCCCCGGTTGAAGCTTCGTGGTTGCGCAGTGGGAGGCCCTAGCTTTGGCCGTCTAGAGGGCGAGAGAGAGAGAGAAGTATTGCTTTGGGGTTGGTCTACGACGCGACGCTTGCTGCCAGGCGCCAGCCATCTGCTCGGTATATGGACTTGGAGAGACGTACACCATGGGCACACACCACGAAAAGGATTCAGACTCGGAGCCCTATTGTGTACTAAGTCTGGAACGCATTGGGTTTGGGTTTTCCTTTCCACAGTTTATAAAGAGAATAGAATACGGTGGTTTACCAACGGAAAGAGATTGTCTATTATGGTAATGGTAACAGAAACTGAATCCAAGACGTTGATATCAGACACAAGAACTAACCGTCAGACACAAGCCGCGTGACATCAACTGTATTGGTGTAATCCAGTTGCGGTCGGAGCAGCGTTCGCCTCCTCCATCCTCTACCCTTGCCGCCGCCGGTCCGCGCCGCCGGGCAAAGCCTGGCTGGTGTTGGCGGCGGCGGGCCCTCTCTCCTCTTCGCATGTGGGGACCCGGTGCGAGCCGGCGATCCCGGGCGGGGGCGCGACGCTGGGCTAGGGCGCGGCGGCGCTGGGCAGAGCTTGGAGGCGGCCGGTCTTCGGTTCTTTGTCCCGGTCGTGGAGGGCTGGTCGCGGCGGCGGCTCTCGCCTGGGTTGGCGGCGGCCAGCGGCGGCACTGCCCAAATCGGCCCATCAGGATCCAGGGGAGTCTTGCGGTGGTTGGCCTGTTGTTCTTCGTGCTATAAAAATTCGATCTGCTTCATGCCGGCCTCCTTGATATGGACACCGACGGGTTCCGGTCTTCCATTCGGAGATCTCAACTTTCGGCGCATGGCGCCATTGGATATCTAGATCAGAATTGGTCCGGTCAGGCATGCCCTCATCTTCGGCTAGAGAGGCTTCATGAGGGCGTGGAGCGAAGCTTCACTGCCTTGCCAGTGCCATGGGACATGTTTAAGTATAGATTTCCACGGTGTTGACAGTGGTGACGAAAGTCATGGTGGCTGCGATTGAAGACTTGTAACGACAGAGAGGAGTTTTGGTTGTGTTGAAGAACGGCGGCACAGGTTTTTTCCTGTGTGTCCGGTGTTGAAGACTTGCAGCGGCGGCCTTGGCAGGAGGGGGCGGCAACACAGGTGGACAACATTTTTGGGGGTGGTTCTCGAGTACGGAGCCGAGATCTCCAGGGTGAAAGCCCAAGGTCTGGCCTTCATTGGTTGTACTTGGCAATGGTCTTGTGAAGACATTGTTTTAGGGATCTCAGACTCTCTCCAGGGTGAAAACTCAAAATCTTTGATTGGGCGACGACAACGCTTGTGCATTGCTTCCTTTTTGGAGGCGTTGCTTTTGGAGAACCTCTTATTTAGTCCGGGTGTTGTCTTTGGTGGTGGTTAGAGTCTTGCTGTTGTGAGTGTTCATCACCGCGATGGGGTCTTTGTTTTTTATTTTTGTTCTTGGTTGTGTGCATCATTGATGTCTTTCGATGTTTTTTGATGTAGAGCTGGGTGTAATTGGTATCTTCGCGATATTAATATATTTCCTTTATCGAAAAAGAGAAGAACTACATGCAGGACATCAAACTGTCTTGATGACATCACGACTACTGAACAACATGCACTACTAGCCAAGTGTGTAACAGGCTGACGGCTTATAACATGATCACACAATTAACATTATTTATTGTCAAAAGCATTACAGTGCATAGATAAAACTAAAATAAAGCATGAGCAACAAGATATATCAGATAAAACAAAGTGATATTCCTCTGAGGGGGTCGTCTCTAGCTTCACTCTCTGCGTCTCTAACGAGCATAACTCTTAAGACAAGGCTACACAAGCCCGGTTCAAATGCCAAACATCATTATCAATAGTCCGTCACAAATCACTTGTAGAAAGAGAATGGATTCAGCTGGTGCAGTCATTGGCCAGATCTTATGTCAGACAAAGCACTCTAAGTGCAAGTCGCAAAGACAAACATCGCTATGAAAATCCCTCGGAAACTTCATGAGGTGTGTGCTTGTGGCAGTAAGGGGATCGTAAACTTGTAGCATCCGAGTTGTCATGGGCTTATGGTAGGCATAGAATAACAGCTTTCCACCATCGCGCATCATCCTCAAAGGCTGATATAAATCGGTAATTGGAGTCATGGAGACCGTGTATGCTTTGACCCAGGTGCCTTTGTCAGAGTTAGTTAGAAGCCATAGGTTTGTGCATGTATTGTTGGTAACAAAATGTTCCTCCAGCTGAACCAAGCAGAGGGTGTCATTGAGCCTGACTATACATTCCGTCGTTACCCGGTTTTGAAACTGGTCACCTAACCTTGTTGGGTCTTCAAGCGATGCCTTCCATTCTTCGCTCTCGAGATCAAGGCGAAGTATAAGATTCTCATACAGCGGCAACCTACGTGACGTGTAAAGAAAGTGCATGACACCATTGACCGTGACCATGAAATTCCGATAATAGTAGTTAGACAGTTTGGTTGCTGGAGACCTCATCTGCCTCCACTTGGCGTCATCTCCCAAAGTGAGAACCTTCCAAGACTTGTAATTGAAGTGGACAACCTTGTACACGCCAGACGGGGCGGCACAACCGATGCTGAAGAGGAAGAGCTCTTGGTTCTCCAACTCTACGGTCGCCATTATTAGAACACTCCCGGTAGCCGGATTGATCACATTAACGTCAAAAACGTCGCGACGACCACGAAAATCGCGGGTGACGCAGACCGGGCCGTCAAGGCCATGGCAAACCGTCCAAAGGGCACCAACACTCTTGATCACTCTCACGACATTGCCTTCCTCGTCAAACAGCCGCAAGTCGCGGCCCTCGTTGATGGCCTCCTTGCCCGAGGAGCTGGTGGCAAGGAGGAGGTGCGGGTCGACCCGGGACTTGTGCGCGGCGAGGAACGTTGGGCTGGAGACGACGGCATGCCACCCCCTGGACAAGCACCGGAATCTGCAGACGGACTTCACCGGCGTCGATGAGAGTATTTCGGAGATCACGTCGTCTGGTAAACGCATCGGCGACAGAGACATCCCTAGGGTTTTTAGACAGGACGAGAGAGACGTGTTGTCTTGAGATCGGTATAAAAACACTCAGATCGTGGAGCCATCTGCAAGATATTTAAGCCTGGAAGAGCGGGCCGCAATAGGCCCAGAAATCAAAAGGGGCTCAGAGTCGCGTGTTGTATACCAACTCTGTTTTTTTTTTTTTTGCGAGTCGTTGTATTCCAACTCTAGAAACACATTGGGTTACAATATTTTACCTTTTTTTAGGGGTTACGATATTTTACTGATTGGTAAACAACCCAACCCAGTACACTCGAGTAGCAACATGGATAAACTTTATGAAACAGCCCTCCTGCTAGATATATATATCCCGCTAAAACAAGGACAAGCTTAATTATCTGAAAAAATAGTTTTGATAATCCGAAGAACCAACAGACAGAGCAGCATCACAACAAACTGTCTGGGTGATATCGACAAGAGAAGCCCTTTCATTAATATATATAATCACACAATTGACAAGCTATCAGGTGAAACTACCATATCGTCGTGTGGTTTCTCATTATTTTAGTTGTTTGTTATTATATGTACAAGTCTAACAACTGCTACAATCTATAAGGGTTTAAAGAAGAAGAAAAACATGTTTACATTTTCATAAGGGGTCATTGGATGAGATGGTACAACCAGGTTCGGCCAGCCGCCGCGGCTTCAGATAGGAGGGATGTTGGCAAAAGAGAAGCCCTGGTAGCCTTTGTAAGCATAGTACGCTACTCTTGTGTAGTAGAATCCAGGTATGAACATTACTACGCCCAGCACTGTAAAGAAAATCCCTGTATCCAGAAAAACAGGGACATACATCAGGTAAAGATAAAGGTATTGACAGGTCTCACTTGAACAGAAAATGCACACAGAATTGCTACTCGGAACAAAACAGGGCATCAGTACTCTGGAACAGGTTAAGGGCTTAACACTCGTGAGCCCTGAAATTATCTTCATACCGCATCAATGGTTCCATAAGTTCGAATGCTATGAGCCCTTTCTTACAAATTGAACTTGTATGCATCAGACGCTTGCCAACATTGTGGACAGGGATTTCAAATATCTAGGGGCGGAATCAAACAAAAAATCCTCTTCAGAACTTCCTAACACTTTGCTACATGTGGGCTTTGGCACACTGCTGGGATTGAGTGCCAGTAAGCACGACATAATTCTGTAATAACAATTCCATTCATAAATGATTTCGCGTTTATAATCTGTACAACTCATCTTTGATTTCTTTTAAAAAACAGATATCCTTAACTCCTAGTACGCATAGTGGAGCCAACACAAGAAAAAGATATTTGATGGTTTCTCAGCCCATACATGTCCTGAGTTCTGATTGATTTTCTTCTCAGTTCAGTCTGGCATCCAAAACACCTCGTGGAGTCAACAAATTACGACATCACACATTGATTCATTTTATTCGTGGATTTTAGTCCATTTGGCCAGTTTCTCAAAATTCATTAGCACAAACATGTCTGAATCTCTCTTTTCTACGATCTGCAATTCTGCATAACCAAATACCTTATCTGCAGAATGGCTCAAACTAACAGACAGACACAATTAGTTCAGCCACACATGGAAAACTCCAGGATCTTCGATTTTATCCAGACCAGCATTACAAATGAATACCCTCTGAGATGCGAGTATAGATAACGGGGTGCAGGGGTAGGAGCCCCTCCCTCTCTGAGTTCCCCAGTTCATCACCAAACAAAGCAACTGCAAATCCTAATCGGAGGTAGACAGAGAGACGGATATTGGTCTCACCGTGGGAGCGGTCGCCGCCGACTTGGTGGGCGGCCATGACGAGGCCGGCGACGACGCCGAGCGCGCCGAAGGCGAGGAGCGCGGCGGCGAAGGCGATCTCCTTGACGGGCGCGCCGCGCGGCCGGCCCCCCGCCGCGCCGCCCACCAGGTCGTCCTCGTCGGTGATGGAGAAGGCGTGGTCCACGTACGCCATCCCTCTGCCGGCCGTTCGAGCGCCGCCGCCACCACCACCGCCGGAGGGGGTTGCGCTGCCTCACCTGTGCCGCCTCAAGATCTGGACGTGAGAGGGCGGGATTGGGGAGACCTGGAGAGGTGTGGTGGCGTGGGGCGAGAGGGAAGGAGGAGGAAGCTTGCGGGGCGGGCAAAGGCGGCGGGGAAGGGCAAGCGGTGGCGCGGTCGCCTCTGCCGGCCGTTGCGGGGTCGCGGTCGCGCCCGCGGATTTGGACGCCTTCTTTTTCCTCTTCGCTTTCTCCGTACGGTTTGCCTACTCGATTACTAGTTCATTCAGATGAATGTGCAACTTGAGCAAAACGTTAACACAGGATGGGTTTAGAAAAAGCTTGCACACATAAAAAGAAAGTTCGGAAATCTGCCCATGACAATTGGTCCCGGTTCGTCCCATCAACCGGGACCAAATGGTCCAGACGAACCGGGACCAATGGCCCACGTGGCCCGGCCGGCCCCCTGGGCTCACGAACCGGGTTCAATGCCCCCATTGGTCCCGGTTCTAGATTGAACCGGGACTAATAGGCTGACTCGGCCTGGACCGTTGCCCCGTTTTCTACTAGTGGGGGTAGATGGATGTTATCATAGAAGGACCGATGGGACTTATCACTTTGTGTTGGGCTCATAACCATTGTTGAAATTAATCCAAATGTGTCATAATTACCAAGTACTCCCTCCGTTTCAGAATATAAGATGTATTGATTTTCGTGCAAGTCAACCATTTGATTGTTTGACCAAGATTATAGAATAAAATTACAACATCTGTATTACCTAAGAGGCAAAATATGAAACTACTTTTCATGATGATCAAATGATAAAGATTTCTTATTGTGGATATTGATATATTTTTCTAAAACTCAGTCAAACGCGCGCTCGTTTGACTTTTCAAAAAACAAATACACCTTATATAAAGGAGCGGAGGGATATGATTTAACGCTTTCATTTTGCAACACCTTTGGAGATTATTTTTGTTATGTCTAAAGGGCTTGCACTTCCCGCACAAAAGAAAGAAAAGGATACGTTTGTGACCAACATGTGGTATATGTTTGTGAAATGAGTATCATGAATAAGGCAACCATTACAAGAACTAAAAATTGTGATCTCTTCCATGGTTATATAGCTGGTCTCTCTAACATATCAATGTTAAGATGGATTTTAGTAAACTCAAAGTTTTCTAAATAAGAACATTGTGTTATTTCTATGACTATGAGCTCAGTCCATATGTGAGGGCTTTAATGTAAAGGCAAGAGGAGTTATGGAATGTTATGCCTAGGGGTGAAATCGGAGCGGATTCAGTACAATAGTGCTGAAACCTCATCATATTTCATATATATTTTAGATTCAAAAGAAGGGTGGATAACATGTGGATGTAGATTCGAATATCGGATTTCGTCAAACTTGGACATTGTGCGGTAAAGAATCAGACTTGGATAAAAAGACGAGCATATACAACATGCTTTGAACTAAACTATGCATAAAAAATGAGCAAGTCTTAATTCTTATACAAGTTAAGACTCATAAAACACTAGACGATAGAATAATCCAAAGAAACCACTAGCAAGCATGTCTCCCATCCCATAAGCCAAGATAACCTTCATATATTGTTAGTGAATACCTAAACTTTTAACAAAAAAAAGATATACATATTTAAATGTTGGGTTGTCAGTCTAAAAAAAACATTTATCTTATATTGTTGTATACGTATTAGCAATACAATATGTATAGTGTATCCTTTCAACCGGACTAGAAGTCAGATAGGATTGTGTTCATGAGTGAATTTTTTTTTATGATATCCAATGCCCCTGAATTTAAATTTTATTTTGGCCAAAAATTGTCCTACCACTTTCACCTTTAGTTACGACTATTGGGTACAACCGTTTTCAGATTGATGTGTATTTGTTGTTGAAAAGAACCATGATAAAATTGGACGTATAAGTACTATCAACTAATGGTTTAGTAGCTTTGAGGTTATCACTTTTCATTTCTTGATGAACAAGGTGCTTTTCATTTCTGTATCAAAGTTTGTGGCCTTTACTGATGGTTATTGTATCTGCCGTGGCATACAAGTAAGTTGTATTTATCAACCTGTTTTATTGAACAGTCCGTGGATACGTCAGATTCATTGCCAGCCTAACAGGTCAAGAACTAGGTTGCAATCAGTTCTCTTGTTTAAGTTTGTCAACTGCTCTCCCAATTAGATCACACCAGGTAGCCTCCATCGTATTAGTTGGACTTGGTTGACAAGTAAGTGTGATGGAGACCTCTCATGGATATTGTATTAATTCCTTGGCTGCCAAGTGACTCTGTTCTGTTGCAGTTAGTTCTCTTGTTTAATCAAGTTGCCAGCTGCTCTCGGTCTCTTTGCATGGTGAGCAGCTTGCCTTTTTCTGAAACCGAAGCAAAAGATCTGCCTCGGAAATTTAAGATTGCTCTCTTCGTACCCAATGTTTTTGCACCCGCGGCGATCCCAGGATGAGCATCTCCTTCATAGTATTGAGTAAGATTGGTGGCGGCGTCATTTGGTGGCGAAACACCCGGGCATTCCCCTCTCATTTCATATGGTCCAACTATTGTGAGCGACGCCATGGCCTTTCAATTGGCAGTGTGAATGTCGGAGCGGATTGTCCACCAATCCTTGACGAAACTCTCAAGGTGCCAAGTGGAGGTGTCTATGCTCTCAAGGCGTAGCCATTCGTTCACTAAGTTCAAAGACGGATGGTGAAGCGACACTTGAAGAAGAGGTGTACTTCGGATTCTTGTTCCTACTTGCATAGAAATCAAAAGTCTCACTTAGCCAATTTATCGGCAGTCCAAATTCTATCTTATGTGGCCAACCAAGAAAAGAACTTGAATTTTAGGGCACCCAAGCCTTCCAAACTGCGTGCTCCATGAGAGTGTAGAAAGTATCAAAGAATTGTGCCGTATAAGATGCCGTTTGGAATACTCATCTTCGGCATACTCATCTAGGTGGAAGTGGTGAATGGTTGTCTAAAGGACCAAAATTGATGGGTGTGCTCTAAACTGAAGTTGGCGGATATCTTTTTTTTTTTTTGAAACAGAGGCAAAAGATTTGCCTCATCTATTAAAGTAGAGGAGAATAGAGTTTTGGAGAGGTACACAAGGCCGAAGTACGGCATGACAATTACTCACGCGATACAATTTTCCCTAATTGTTTAGCCCCTGCAGTAACCCATAGGTTGGCCTCATCTATAATAAGCTTGAGAAGGATTGGCGGCGGCGTCTCTTTGTGGCGGAAGACTCTAGCGCTCCTCTCGTTCCAAATTGTCTAGGATACGAGCATGGTAAGGGAGGCCATGACTCGGTGACCCGGAATGCTCTAATTGGTGCAATTATCCCACCAAGAGAGGAGGAAATCCTCAAGGTGCCCGTCAGAAGGGTCCAGATGCGCAAGCCCATACTTGTCAATGAGCATCCGCCAAAGCCTCAAGGTGAAGCAGCATTTGGCGAATAGGTGGACGCCCGACTCTTGCACCTGCTTACAGAGCGGGCAAAGACCACAGTTGTCCCAGCCACGTCGCTCAAGCCTGTTGGCGGTCCAAATCCGATCCTGTAAGTCCAGCCAAGAGAAGAATTTGACCTTTGGGGCGCCCACATTTTCCAGACTATGGAGTCCATGGGGGAAAGCGTCAAACCCGGAAATTGTGCCTTGTATGCAGTGGACGCCGAATATGAGCCATCCGAAGCGTGCTTCCAAATGATGTCATCCTCAAAGTGGACGTCGAGGTGTATGTCGTGGATGAGCATCCAGAGGGTGAAAAATTCCCGCACATGCTGGCCAGTGATGGTGATCTCTCGTCTGATCATGAGCATCCAAGCATTCTCTGTGATAGCCTCTCGCACCTTCCAGTCCTTTCTCCTCGACGAGAGGTGCAATGTCCTTCAGCTTGCAGCCAAGCAGCCAGGGGGAATCCCAAAAAGGCGTTTTGGCCCCATTGCCCATGATGATGGAAGCGGAGGCGTAGAAAAATCACGGTCCTCCTCGGTGCAAGGGTTGCCCAGGCCGACCCAGAGCTTGGACGGCTCTTTCCATTCAAACTAAAGCCATCTGAGCCTCAAAGCACGAGCAAATTTGTCGAATCTTGACCTTGGAGACCCAAGCATTCTCGAAGAGAGCTTTCTTCGACATTTACTTTTGACTTAGATTTCCTCTGAAAATTATGTACTCAGGGTCGTCCATGGAGCCCAGACTTTGAAAATTTCAAAAACCAATTCTGAGGTTTCAAAAAATTCTGAAAAAGATACACACGTGCATATAGATGTATACCACTTTTTGTAAATTTCATGATGAATACATTTTTGACTGAGCTACACAAACAGAACAAAATCATACATTTCTACCAGATGCACTATTTACTATTGCATCCGTACCAAAATGTAAGATCCTTTTGAGTTTTGCATAGGGGATAAAAATATTTTACATTTTGTAACGAAAGGAATATAAAAGTTGATGATTTTTTTTGATATAGCTCACACAAAAATGAGTTTCATCATCAACATTTACAGGATTGTAGTATACACGTGTAATTTTTAGAATTACTCCATCTGTAACTTTTTATAAAACGTTTTTAGAGTCAAAAAATGTCTTATAAAAAGTTACAGAGGGAGTATTTGATAAGAAACCTCATTTAGAAAGAAAAAAATCGGGCTCCATGGGGCTCGGGAGCAAGAAATCCTCTCATATAAAACCCTCCTCGTGGAACATGACAAGCGTGGCAGACAAATATTTTGACCAAGGTTGCGGTTCTAAGCTTGCATCCTACGTAGATAAGATAAGATAATTAACATACTGGAGTAGCAGTCAAACGGAAGGGGTGGGGGGACGGGGGAATATATATGCGTGGCCATCATTTCAGGCAAAGATATTCTGTAGCGACGAGAAGAGCGAAGCCGGCCGGAAGAGCAACATGGAGCCCGTCGTGAAGGTGTACGGGCCGGCCATGTCTTGGAACATAGCCAGGGTCCTTGTGAGCCTGGAGGAGTCCGGCGTTGACTACGAGCTCGTCGCCGTCGACTTTGCCGCAGCCGAGCACAAGAGCCCCGCCCACCTCGCCAGGAACGTATGTAGGCCTCTCTCGCTCTTCTATTTGTGTATGAGACGTCGTCTATCCTTCTCTGTTTTCCTCTTCCTGCGTCAATATTGCTGATTAGCTCTTTTCACAGCCATTCGGTCAGGTCCCAGTTTTGGAGGACAGCGATTTTTGTCTCTGGGGTGAGAAACTTCAGCAACCATCTAAATATTTTTCCTCTTAGTTAATGCTTCGCTATTCCCTTGGCCAGGGTAGACAGAGTAATTTAGCATGGATACATAAGTGGTATCCATTTTACAGATTTACCGATAGTATTGGTAGAAAACTTTCTGTTGAAATTTACATGATTCATGCCTAGCTCTCATCACATGTATTGTCTATGTCTATGTAACAGAGTCGCGCGCAATCACGAAATATATATGCCGAAAATACAAACCTGAGCTCCTCGGGGTTGGCAATCTCGAGAGATCAGCAATGGTGGATGTGTGGCTGGAGGTGGAGGCCCACCAATACCGTCCTCTCATAGAGGCTATTCTTATGGAGGTCAGGATCCGGCCGATTTTCGGGCAAAGGCTTGATGAGAGGGCCGTTGAGGAGAACATTGACAAGCTGAAGAAGGTGTTGGATGTGTATGAGTACAGATTGTCGAGCTCCAAGTACCTAGCTGGAGATTTCATCAGCCTCGCCGACCTCAACCATGTCTCCACCATGCTTTGCCTAGGGATCACTATATACACATCGGTGCTCGACATGTACCCGCATGTAAGGGCCTGGTGGGATGACCTGAAGGACAGGCCAGCGGCGAGGAAGGTGTCCGATCTGATGCACATGTCCGTGAAGAATGATCTAAAATGATTTTGTTGGCAACACCTAGCTCTTTATTAAAGTGTTTGTGCTTTTTTGGTATTTGATCAAGGTGTTTGTGTTGAGCTAGTAAATATTCATGTTATTCGAGAAAATATGACACACAGTGGGAAATCAAGTCGAAATACGAAAAAAGAATGTAGCAGAATTGCCACATTTCAAGTGATTCCTGTAGTCTAGAGTCGGTCGTGGTGAAATAAAATTGAAGCCTTAATGCAACTGGTCTAACTAAAAAAATGACTTGGTCTTATGAGAAACTAGACCTCATATTTAATAGTTCACAATAGCTAAACGTTAGTCGTCTGAAAATCTGATTGGGGTCGGTCGATTTTCTAAATCGCTAGAAGAAAGGAGGCGCCGGAGTAAACAGCTGCAGTCCGGTGGGGGGCTCGCCGGAGAAGCTTCCCCATGAAGGGTGGGGGGTGGGGGCGGAAGAACGTCGGGTCAGTCGTCTTTTAGGAAACAAATCCTCAAAATTCTAGGGTACAAATCCCGTAAATGATGCTTCGATTGTTTTTTTTTTTGCAAATACGCAAAGCTTGTGTATCATTCATTGATAGAAGAAGAAGAATAAATAAAGGGTATGGAACAGCACATGCGCAGATGACATGGTGCCCGGAGCAGAGGGACACGGGGTGCTCATCCCAAGGAAAGGAAAAGAACAACATGAGAAACAACTCGAACACAATGAGGCCAGCCAGTATCCAACTCCGCCGTCGGGGACGCCGCGAGCGAATAAGACAACGCCTTCAAGAAGAGGAATGGCATCAAGACGCCACTTTTGTCCGGTCCAGGAGCCCGGACCAAGGATTTCCCCTGATACTTCGATTGTAGGTGACAAAACTACAACATACTTCCTGATCGTTTCTATACGATAACACATACGCTTCGTCTTGATGTCCGTATTGGAGAACTCCGTATTGGATTGGACTGGATTCCAATTCGATGAGGAAACTAAAATGTCACTAATATGAATTCGCGTGTTTGGTTGTTCAGTTGTTCACTGGATTGGCTCTTGAAATGCCTGTGAGGTTTCAATACCAAATCATATTTGGATGACAAACTCTGGAATTGCATAGTTTCATTAGCATAAAGATCACATTGTGTTCTTCATGCTAATGTACACGTACAAATTATTACGTTACATTAGTAGTAAATAATGTCATAACTAATCTTGTCATATGTGTATGCATGTCTATTTTCGTTCTCCATGTACTCTAATCTAGGGTGTTGTTTGTTCGGCGAAGCTTCAGCTATGCGTGCGAAGGAGGCGAGATGCCGGGCTGCCATGCGATGTGGTGATTCTGGTAAGATGCTGACGGTGCCGTGAGAAGCGGCAAGGCGCGACGGAGGGCCGGAGCCAAGATATAATTCGTGTGACCAAGGAGAAAAGCCTTTTGGAAAAGTCTGTTGGTTTTCTTCTTGGTGAAGTGTGCGTGTGTGTGTGGTTTTCTTCATGATGTGTTCTTCTGTTCTTGAGAGCAACGATGGAGGTACGTACAAGTCTGAGGGGGCCGTGCCCCCCCCCCCACCCCCGAAGCCCAGATGAGAATTATTTTTTACTAGGTAGTACTAATTGTTAGAAGGGAAAGAGAGGATTGGTGGAATAGTTCATTGTATTGCTTGAGCCTCGTGGGCATATATATAGGAGTACATGATCTACTTGGAGTATAAGGCAAGACAGAATATTTTCTAGTCTAACCTATATTTCCTAATACAATCACGTTACTCAACATCCCCCCGCAGTCACAACGGTAACGACGCAGACGATGAGACTGGAGAAGAATTCGAAGGTAAGCCGACGGACACCCCCCATAGTCGTAACGGTCGACGCATCGTGGAATCGTGGCTGAAGTGGCAACCAACGAGGTTGCTCAAGCAAGGCGGTAGCCCTTTGTGCCGTTTGTCGATGTAGCCAAGAGCGTGGGTGGTGGAGCTGTGGTCGAGATAGCCGTGCGAAGAATGCCGTGGTCGATGTCGAGTCGGGGTGGCCGGTGTCGAGGAAGTCGCCGTGGAGCCGCGGGCGCAAGAGGGCGCCGAGTTAGCATGGGCGCAGTGGTGTCGAAGTAGGGGTGCGCCAGGAAGAAAATGTTGTTGACGACGCGTCGCGGCAGGTTTGCCAAGCCCGGGGACACATCATGGACGAAGGCACGCACCGGTGTTGCCAGCACCGGGCATGCGTAGACGGACGAAGACGAAGTTGACGAAGCGCCGACCAGGCTTGCCAGGCCCGGGGACACGTCGCGGATGAAGGAACGCATCGGTGTTGCCAGCACAGGACATGCGTAGACGAGGGACCTGCACGAGCTGTACGCCATGTCGGAGAAGTTGGAGGGGCCAACAGAGAAGAACTCGACGACGATTGCGGCATCCATCGGCGCGGAGCCAATGTCGCTCGCGGTTGTCGGAGTAGATGAAGCGGTCGGGGTAGATGACGGCGACGCTGGCGACGACCTGGTGCTGGACAAATACGACGGGGGTGGACGGGCGGCGGCTACGAAGGTAGCGGCGGCGGCGGCCTGACAGCGACGGCGGCGGCTAGGATAGGAGTGCGGCGGCGGCGCTCGAAGTAGGCGAAGAACCCTGACAGCGTGACGAAGACCAGCGCGGACGATGGTGTTCCCGCGCCAAGGGAGATGGCGCGGCACATACCACGGGAGGTCGACGCGCGGTGACGGTGGAGTGGAATGTGGGCCGCGGCGCTACGGCCCGAAGGGGCGACGCAGCGGCAGCAGGCAGGTCGGGGCGACGGCGGGAAGACCTCGGGGCGGCGGCGGGGACCGCGGGCCCCGACACTGCTGCCCGAAGGGGCGACGCAACGGCGGTTCGCGAGTCGGTGCAACCGTGGGGACGGCCTCGGGACGGCGGCGTGGACCACGTGCCACGCTCGCTACGGCCCGACGGAGCGACGCAGCGGCGGCGCGAGGGTCGATGCAGCCACGGGACGGCCTACAGCGGACGCCCTCAGGGCGGCGGGGGACCGCGGGCCGCGGCACTACGGCCCGAAGAGGCGACGCAGCGGTGACACGGGTCAGTGCAGCCGGGAGAAGAACCATGGGGCGGCGGTGCTGCGGCCCAACGGGGCGACGCAGCGGCAGCCCGATGCTCGATCGGTGGAGATGCACGCTAAACTCGGGGACGATCTTCACGAGACCTGCGGAGGCGCGTGTAACCGACGGGCCAGGTCGGTTGCGCGACGTAGATGAGGCGGATCGCGGCGGCTAGCGGGTGATCAAGCCGATCGCGCGCGAGGTCGGGGACGCCGCTCAATGGAGGCGTGGTGGCGACGGAGTCTGAGATGAAGCCGGTGACGACGGACGGCGTGGGACGTCGTGCGGACGAGCTTGCAGCACCGGCACCCGGGCTGCCAAAGCAACACCGGCGCCCGGGCAGCCAGGCTCGAGCGACCAACGGAGCAGTGGCGCCCGAGTTGAAGCAGCCGCTGAGCTGGACGCAGCCGAGGATGACGCCAGCGAGGTAGACCGCCAGGCCGCCGTACATACGCGGCGGAGGCGGGTGATGTGGATCGATGTGCGGGCCGGCGCGCGAGTGACGGCTATGGTTGGTCGTCGCATGGCACGAGGCCGCCGGGTCGGGCGATGCAGGTGTCCCGGTCGGAGCAGGGCGGTGACGGCCGGCGCAGGGCGACGGGCAGACCGACGCGTAGACGGCGACTGGCCCTGACGGGCCGCTGATACGTCTCCAACGTATCTATAATTTTTGATTGCTCCCTGTTATATTATCTACTGTTTTGGACCATATTGGGCTTTGTTTTCCACTTTTATATTATTTTTGGGACTAACCTATTAACCGGAGGCCCAGCCCAGAATTGCTGTTTTTTTACCTATTTCAGTGTTTCGAAGAAACGGAATATCAAACGGAGTCCAACCGGAATGAAACCTTCGAGAGTGTGATTTTCTCACCGAACATGATCCAGGAGACTTGGACCCTACGTCAAAAAAGCGAGGAGGAGGGCACGAGGTAGGGGGCGCGCCCTACCCCCCCCCCCCCCCAGGCGCGCCCCCACCCTTGTGGGCCCCACCTTGCTCCACCGACGTACTTCTTCCTCCTATATATACCTACGTACCCCCAAACGATCAGATACGGAGCCAAAAAATCTAATTCCACCGCCGCAACCTTCTGTACCCACGAGATCCCATCTTGGGGCCTGTTCCGGAGCTCTGCCGGAGAGGACATCCATCACGGAGGGCTTCTACATCATCATAGCCCCTCCGATGAAGTGTGAGTAGTTTACCTCAGACCTTCGGGTCCATAGTTAGTAGCTAGATGGCTTCTTCTCTCTCTTTGGATCTCAATACAATGTTCTCCCCCTCTCTCGTGGAGATATATTTGATGTAATCTTCTTTTTGCGGTGTGTTTGTTGAGACCGGTGAATTGTGGGTTTATGATCAAGTCTATCTATGAACAATATTTGAATCTTCTCTGAATTCTTTTATGTATGATTGGTTATCTTTGCAAGTCCCTTCGAATTATCAGTTTGGTTTGGCCTACTAGATTGGTTTTTCTTGCAATGGGAGAAGTGCTTAGCTTTGGATTCAATCTTGCGGTGTCCTTTCCCAGTGACAGTAGGGGCAGCAAGGCACGTATTGTATTGTTGCCATCGAGGATAACAAGATGGGGTTTTTATCATATTGCATGAAACTATCCCTCTACATCATGTCATCTTGGTTAAGGCATTACTCTATTTTTAACTTAATACTCTAGATGCATGTTGTATAGCGGTCGATGAGTGGAGTAATAGTAGTAGATGCAGGCAGGAGTCGGTCTACTTGTCTCGGACGTGATTCCTATATACATGATCGTACCTAGATATTCTCATAACTATGTGCAATTCTGTCAATTGCTCAACAGTAATTTGTTCACCCACCATAAAATACTTATGCTCTTGAGAGAAGCCACTAGTGAAATCTATGGCCCCCGGGTCTATCTTCATCATATTAATCTTCCATCACTTTATTATTGCTTTGCTTTTTTACTTTGCCTTTTATTTTACTTTGCATCTCTATACCAAAAATACCAAAAATATTATCTATCATCTCTATCAGATCTCATTCTCGTAAGTGACCGTGAAGGGATTGACAACCCCTATTTGCGTTGGTTGCAAGGAGCTATTTGCTTTGTGTAGGTACGAGGGACTCGCGCGTAGCCTCCTACTGTATTGATACCTTGGTTCTTAAAAACTGAGGGAAATACTTACGCTGCTTTGCTGCATCATCCTTTCCTCTTCAGGGAAATCCAACGCAGTGCTCAAGAGGTAGCAAGAAGAATTTCTGGCGCTGTTGCCGGGGAGGTCTATGCAAAAGTCAACATACCAAGTACCCATCATAATCCCTTATCTCTCGCATTACATTATTTGCCATTTGCCTCTCGTTTTCCTCTCCCCCATTTCACCCTTGCCGTTTTATTCGCCCTCTCTTTTCCATTCGCCTTTTTCTCGCTTGCTTATCGTTATGGCTAGTCTTATATCCTCTCTGTTGTCTCCCGAGAACGAAGTTCTAAATTTAAGCAAAGGGAAGGAGAAAATTTAAAAGACGCTTGGTATAGAATTTGCAATGCTCAAAATAGATCTACCAGGAAGCAATCTACTTCAGTTCTTCTCCACAATTTTTATGTAGGTGCTAATCCTTGGTTTAGATATATCCTTGATACCATTACCGGAGGAAATTTCTTGGGTAGCCACACTTTTGATTCTTACAATGCTATGATAGATTTATTTGGCTCACCACCTCTTTTGGTTAATGGAACTATGCTAACTTTGGAGCATGTAATGCAAAGACTTGAAATTATTGAAAATAAAGTTGCTACCATTGAATTAATCGAAAATATAGATAAAAAGATCCACAATCGAATTACCCAATATGGATCTAAGGTGGGAGAAACCTTGAAAAATATTAAGGAAAAGGAACCTATAGTTAATGAAAGAATAAATCAAGATTCCACTAGAATCGATAATGTTGAGGGTATCATTACTAATTTGGGAACCGCTTTTTCTTCCATAAAGAATACTCCAAGTCTACCTACTAAAAATGCCAAGCTTATGTATGTTCCTAAGAATAAGGGTGAATCCTCTAGTAAGGAAACTGCGGATCTTAAATCTATAAGTATTCATCCCAATCTTTTTGCTATCATTAAGGAACCATTTGCTACAAATGAATTTTTCGATTTTGTGCCTAAAAGTTTGATAATTACTAAAAAGAAAGAAATCTCTAAGGAAGGTAGATGCCTGATTGAAGAATTGCCTACCAAATATGGCAATACCTAGATTTATCCTCGCTTCTATGGCTAGCTAGGGGCGTTAAACGATAGCGCTTATTAGGAGGTAACCCAATTTTATTTTTAGTTTTTTTTTTTGCTTTTGCTTCTGTTTAGGAATAACTATTTGATCTAGCCTCTGGTTAGATGTGTTTTTATGTTCTAATTAGTGTTTTTGCCAAGTTAGACCTATAGGATCTTCATAGATGATAGTTATTTGATCTTGCTGTAATTTCCAGAAACTTTCTGTTCCCGAAAACAATTGTTAAAAATCACCAGAACGTGATAAAATACTGATTCCAATTGCTTCTGATAAATACACAAATTGTATAGGTAGTCCTATTTTGGTAGATTTTTTGGAGTTCAAGAAGTTTGCGTTAGTTACGGATTACTACAGACTGTTCTGTTTTTGACAGATTCTGTTTTTCGTGTGTTGTTTGCTTATTTTGATGAATCTATGGCTGGTAAAATAGTTTATAAACCATAGAGAAGTTGAAATACAGGAGGTTTAACACCAATATAAATAAAGAATGAGTTCATTACAGTACCTTGAAGTGGTCTTTTGTTTTCTTTCGCTAACGGAGCTCACGAGATTTCTGTTGAGTTTTGTGTTGTGAAGTTTTCAAGTTTTGGGTGAAATCTTTTGATGGATTATGGAACAAGGAATCGCAAGAGACTAAGCTTGGGGATGCCCATGGCACCCCCAAGATAATCTAAGGACACCAAAAAGTCAAAGCTTGGGGATGCCCCGGAAGGCATCCCCTCTTTCGTCTACTTCCATCGGTAACTATACTTGGAGCTATATTTTTATTCACCACATGATATGTGTTTTGCTTGGAGCGTCTTGTATGATTTGAGTCTTTTCTTTTTAGTTTACCAGAATCATCCTTTCTGTACACACCTTTTGAGAGAGCCATACATGAATTGGAATTTGATAGAATACTCTATGTGCTTCAATTATATCTTTTGAGCTATATAGTTTTGCTCTAGTGCTTCACTTATATCTTTTAGAGCACGGTGGTGGATTTGTTTTATAGAAACTATTGATCTCCCATGCTTCACTTAGATTATTTTGAGAGTCTTAAATTGCATGGTAATTTTCTTAATAAATTTAATGTGCTTGGTATTCAAGATTTGTAAAGCTCTCTTTTGAGTGCGTTGAATACTAAGAAAAGTTTGATGCTTGATAATTGTTTTGAGATATGGAGGTAATAATATCAAAGTCGTGCTAGTTGAGTTATTGTGAATTTGAGAAATGCTTGTGTTGAAGTTTGCAAGTCCCGTAGCATGCGCGTATGGTAAACGTTATGTAACAAATTTGAAACATGAGGTGTTCTTTGATTGTCTTCCTTATGAGTGGCGGCCGGGGACGAGCAGTGGTCTTTTCCTACCAATCTATCCCCCTAGGAGCATGTGCGTAGTGCTTTGGTTTTTGATGGCTTGTAGATTTTTGCAATAAGTATATGAGTTCTTTATGACTAATGTTGAGTCCATGGATTATACGCACTTTCACCCTTCCATCATTGCTATCCTCTTCGGTACCGTGCATTGCCCTTTCTCACAATGAGAGTTGGTGCAAACTTCGCCGGTGCATCCAAACCCCGTGATATGATACGCTCTTTCACACATAAACCTCCTTATATCTTTCTCAAAACAGCCACCATACTACCTATTATGGCATTTCCATAGCCATTCCGAGATATATTGCCATGCAACTTTCCACCATTCCGTTTATCATGACATATTCATCATTGTCATATTGCTTAGCATGATCATATAGTTGACATAGTATTTGTGGCAAAGCCACCGTTCATAATTCTTTCATACATGTCACTCTTGATTCATTGCATATCCCGGTACACCGCCCGAGGCATTCATATAGAGTCATACTTTGTTCTAGTATCGAGTCGTAATCATTGAGTTGTAAATAAATAGAAGTGTGATGATCATCATTTTCTAGAGCATTGTCCCAAGTGAGGAATATATATATATAAAAAGAGATAGGCCATAAAAAAACGAGAAGGCCAAAAAAATGAGAGAAAAAGAGAGAAGGGGCAATGCTACTATCCTTTGCCACACTTGTGCTTCAAAGTAGCACCATAATCTTCATGATAGAGAGTCTCTTGTTTTGTCACTTTCATATACTAGTGGGAATTTTTCATTATAGAACTTGGCTTGTATATTCCAACAATGGGCCTCCTCAAGTGCCCTAGGTCTTCGTGAGCAAGCAAGTTGGATGCACACCCACTTAGTTTTTTTTGTTGAGCTTTCATACATTTATAGCTCTAGTGCATCCGTTGCATGGAAATCCCTACTCCTTGCATTCACATCAATCGATGGGCATCTCCATAGCCCATTGATTAGCCTTGTTGATGTGAGACTTTCTCCTTTTTTGTCTTCTCCACATAATCCCCATCATCATTATTCTATTATACCCATAGTGCTATATCCATTGCTCACGCTCATGTATTGCGTGAAGGTTTATAAGTTTGAGATTACTAAAAGTATGAAACAATTGCTTGGCTTGTCATCGGGGTTGTGCATGATGAGAGCATTCTTGTGTGATGAAAATGGAGCATGACTAAACTATATGATTTTGTAGGGATGAACTTTCTTTGGCCATGTTATTTTGAGAAGACATAATTGCTTAGTTAGTGTCCTTGAAGTATTATTATTTTTATGTCAATATAAACTTTTGTCTTGAATCTTTCGGATCTAAATATTCATACTACAATTAAGAAGAATTACATTGAAATTATGCCAAGTAGCACTCCGCATCAAAAATTTCTTTTTTATCATTTACCTACTCGAGGACGAGCAGGAATTAAGCTTCGGGATGCCTGATACGTCTCCAACGTATCTATAATTTTTTATTGCTCCATGCTATATTATCTACTGTTTTGGACCATATTGGGCTTTATTTTCCACTTTTATATTATTTTTGGAACTAACCTATTAACCGGAGGCCCAACCCAGAATTGCTGTTTTTTGCCTATTTCAGTGTTTCGAAGAAACGGGATATCAAACGGAGTCCAAACGGAATGAAACCTTTGGGAGCATGATTTTCTCACCGAACATGATCCAGGAGACTTGGACCCTACGTCAAGAAAGCCAGGAGGTGGGCACGAGGTAGGGGGCGCGCCCTACCCCCCCCCCCCCCCCGCAGGCGCGCCCCCACCCTCGTGGGCCCCACCTTGCTCCACCGACATACTTCTTCATCCTATATATACCTACGTACCCCCAAACGATCAGATACGGAGCCAAAAAACCTAATTCCACGGCCGCAACCTTCTATACCCACAAGATCCCATCTTGGGGCCTGTTCCGGAGCTCCGCCGGAGAGGACATCCACCACGGAGGGCTTCTACATCATCATAGCCCCTCCGATGAAGTGTGAGTAGTTTACCTCAGACCTTCGGGTCCATAGTTAGTAGCTATATGGCTTCTTCTCTCTCTTTGGATCTCAATACAATGTTCTCCCCCTCTCTCGTGGAGATATATTTGATGTAATCTTCTTTTTGCGGTGTGTTTATTGAGACCGATGAATTGTGGGTTTATGATCAAGTCTATCTATGAACAATATTTGAATCTTCTCTGAATTCTTTTATGTATGATTGGTTATCTTTGCAAGTCTCTTCGAATTATCAGTTTTGTTTGGCCTACTAGATTGGTTTTTCTTGCAATGGGAGAAGTGCTTAGCTTTGGATTCAATCTTGCGGTGTTCTTTCCCAGTGACAGTAGGGGCAGCAAGGCACGTATTGTATTGTTGCCATCGAGGATAACAAGATGGGGTTTTTATCATATTGCATGAAACTATCCCTCTACATCATGTCATCTTTGTTAAGGCATTACTCTGTTTTTAACTTAATACTCTAGATGCATGCTGGATAGCAGTCGATGAGTGCAGTAATAGTAGTAGATGCAGGTAGGAGTCGGTCTACTTGTCTCGGACGTGATTCCTATATACATGATCATACCTAGATATTCTCATAACTATGTGCAATTCTGTCAATTGCTCAACAGTAATTTGTTCACCCACCGTAAAATACTTATGCTCTTGAGAGAAGCCACTAGTGAAATCTATGGCCCCCGGGTCTATCTTCATCATATTAATCTTCCATCACTTTATTATTGCGTTGCTTTTTTACTTTGTGAGGAGCTATTTGCTTTGTGTCGGTACGAGGGACTCGCGCGTAGCCTCCTACTGGATTGATACCTTGGTTCTCAAAAACTGAGGGAAATACTTACGCTGCTTTGCTGCATCATCCTTTCCTCTTCAGGGAAATCCAACGCAGTGCTCAGGAGGTAGCAAGAAGAATTTCTGGCGCTGTTGCCGGAGAGGTCTATGCAAAAGTCAACATACCAAGTACCCATCATAATCCCTTATCTCTCGCATTACATTATTTGCCATTTGCCTCTCGTTTTCCTCTCCCCCATTTCACCCTTGCCGTTTTATTCGCCCTCTCTTTTCCGTTTGCCTTTTTCTCGCTTGCTTATCGTTATGGCTAGTCTTATATCCTCTCTGTTGTCTCCCGAGAACGAAGTTCTAAATTTAAGCAAAGGGAAGGAGAAAATTTAAAAGACGCTTGGTATAGAATTTGCAATGCTCAAAATAGATCTACCAGGAAGCAATCTACTTCAGTTCTTCTCCGCAATTTTTATGTAGGTGCTAATCCTTGGTATAGATATATCCTTGATACCATTACCGGAGGGAATTTCTTGGGTAGCCACACTTTTGATTCTTACAATGCTATGATAGATTTATTTGGCTCACCACCTCTTTTGGTTAATGGAACTATGCTAACTTTGGAGCATGTAATGCAAAGACTTGAAATTAGCCTCGTTGATGTGAGACTTTCTCCTTTTTTGTCTTCTCCACATAATCCCCATCATCATTATTCTATTCTACCCATAGTGCTATATCCATGGCTCACGCTCATGTATTGCGTGAAGGTTTATAAGTTTGAGATTACTAAAAGTATGAAACAATTGCTTGGCTTGTCATCGGGGTTGTGCATGATGAGAGCATTCTTGTGTGACGAAAATGGAGCATGACTAAACTATATGATTTTGTAGGGATGAACTTTCTTTGGCCATGTTATTTGGAGAAGACATAATTGCTTAGTTAGTATGCTTGAAGTATTATTATTTTTATGTCAATATAAACTTTTGTCTTGAATCTTTCGGATTTGAATATTCATACCACAATTAAGAAGAGTTACATTGAAATTATGCCAAGTAGCACTCCGCATCAAAAATTTCTTTTTTATCACTTACCTACTCGAGGACGAGCAGGAATTAAGCTTGGGGATGCCTGATACGTCGCCAACGTATCTATAATTTTTGATTGCTCCATGCTATATTATCTATTGTTTTGGACCATATTGGGCTTTATTTTCCACTTTTATATTATTTTTGGGACTAACCTATTAACCGGAGGCCCAGCCCAGAATTGCTGTTTTTTTTTGCCTATGTCAGTGTTTCGAAGAAACGGAATATCAAACGGAGTCCAAACGGAATGAAACCTTTGGGAGCGTGATTTTCTCACCGAACATGATCCAGGAGACTTGGACCCTACGTCAAGAAAGCCAGGAGGTGGGCACGAGGTAGGGGGCGCGCCGTACCCCCAGGCGCGCCCCCACCCTCGTGGGCCCCACCTTGCTCCACTGACGTACTTCTTCCTCCTATATATACCTACGTACCCCCAAACGATTAGATACGGAGCCAAAAAAAACCTAATTCCACCGCCGCAACCTTCTGTTCCCACGAGATCCCTTCTTGGGGCCTATTCCGGAGCTCCCCGGAGAGGGCATCCACCACGGAGGGCTTCTACATCATCATAGCCCCTCCAATGAAGTGTGAGTATTTTACCTCAGACCTTCGGGTCCATAGTTAGTAGCTAGATGGCTTCTTCTCTCTCTTTGGATCTCAATACAATGTTCTCCCCCTCTCTCGTGGAGATCTATTTGATGTAATCTTGTTTTTGCGGTGTGTTTGTTGAGACTGATGAATTGTGGGTTTATGATCAAGTCTATCTATGAACAATATTCGAATCTTCTCTGAATTCTTTTATGTATGATTGGTTATCTTTGCAAGTCTCTTCGAATTATCAGTTTGGTTTGGCCTACTAGATTGGTTTTTCTTGCAATGGGAGAAGTGCTTAGCTTTGGGTTCAATCTTGCGGTGACAGTAGGGGAAGCAAGGCACGTATTGTATTGTTGCCATCGAGGATAACAAGATGGGGTTTTTATCATATTGCATGAAACTATCCCTCTACATCATGTCATCTTGCTTAAGGCGTTACTCTGTTTTAAACTTAATACTCTAGATGCATGCTGGATAGCGGTCGATGAGTGGAGTAATAGTGGTAGATGCAGGCAGGAGTCGGTCTACTTGTCTCGGACGTGATGCCTATATACATTATCATACCTAGATATTCTCATAACTATGCGCAATTCTATCAATTGCTCAATAGTAATTTGTTCACCCACCGTAGAATACTTATGCTCTTGAGAGAAGCCACTAGTGAAATCTATGGCCCCCGGGTCTATCTTCGTCATATTAATCTTCCATCACTTTATTATTGCTTTGCTTTTTTACTTTGCCTTTTATTTTACTTTGCATCTCTATACCAAAAATACCAAAAATATTATCTATCATCTCTACCAGATCTCACTCTCGTAAGTGACCGTGAAGGGATTGACAACTCCTATTCGCGTTGGTTACGAGGAGCTATTTGCTTTGTGTAGGTACGAGGGACTCGCGCGTAGCCTCCTACTGGATTGATACCTTGGTTCTCAAAAGCTGAGGGAAATACTTACACTGCTTTGCTGCATCATCCTTTCCTCTTCGGGGAAATCCAACGCAGTGCTCAAGAGGTAGTAGCCGCCTCAGCGCGCGTGGCCGCCGGGTCGGAGGAGAGGCCGGCTGGTCGCGCCGGGGTCGGAGTAGAGGCGCTCGGAGTCGACGTCGGTGGTGGGCGACGCAAACCGATCAAGAATAGATCGAAAAACCAAAAAGAAACCGCGCGATCAAGATGACCGGCGGGAGAGAGAAAACCCCGAAGCAAGGCTCGGGGAAAAGACTCTCTAGGGCAACCGGTCAATACGACCGGCGGACGAACCCTAGATACGGGTGGCGCGGCCCCCGGCGACGGTCATTGAGGCCGACCGCCCAGGGGGCGGCGCGCGGGTGCGGAAGCGGCGGCGGCTAGGGTTTAGGATCGACTTGCGATAGATACCATGTTATAAGGGAGAGAGAGGATTGGTGGAATAGTTTGTTGTATTGCTTGAGCCTCGTGGGCATATATATAGGAGTACATGATCTACTTGGAGTACAAGGCAAGGCAGAATATTTTCTAGTCTAACCTATGTTTCCTAATACAATCATGTTACTCAACACTAATGACCCATCATGCCTCCACATGCATGCACAAGCCCAGCTTACCATCATTGTGAAACAAGAGAAAGATAGATTGGATCGGCACAACCAATATGGTGGCCGGGGGACCTTTATATATACTGGCGCTAGGGCATATGGCAAAGCCAAGATTACATGAGTTGTTATAGGAGATAGAGAGATAAGTACAAATACTAACAACCTCCTAAACCGTAACAACATACAGTTTAACATCCCCTCTCGATCTAAACTTCCCTCAAGAAGATTTAGATTGTGTCTATTCAAGACAAACATCGTCTCAGCTAATGGCTTTGTGAATATATCAGCAACTTGTTCTTTAGCAGAGATGAACCGAACATCCAGTGCCTTGGCTGCAACTCTTTCTCGAACAAAGTGGAAATCTACTTCTATATGCTTAGTCATGGCATGAAATACTAGATTAGCAGATAGATAAGTAGCTCCCAAATTGTCACACAATAACACAGGTGGTCGTGACATGAAAATACCAAGTTCACCAAGAACTGATTGTATCCAGATTATCTCAGTTGTCCCATTTGCAAGTGCTTTATATTCAGACTTCATGCTTGACCGAGAGACAGTGGCTTGTTTCCTTGAGCTCCAAGACACAAGGTTAGGGCCAAGAAATACAGCAAAGCCTCCCGTAGACCTGCGACCATCACTACACCCTGCTCAATCTGCATCAAAGAAACAGCTCAGCAGCATTGAAGGAGACTTTCTTATAGAGAGACCCATACTCCGAGTATACTTCAAGTATCTCGAAATTCGTTTGGCTACTGAGAGATGTACAGTTGTTAAGGAACTGGCAGACACGATTCACTGCAAAGGAAATATCTGGCCTGGTAAGTGTCAGGTACTGGAGAGCTCCAACCAGACTGCGATATTTGGTACTATCATATTGAGACAATGGTGATCCACTATCCTTGGTGATCTTCTCAGCTGAAGACATGGGCGTAGTGGAGACCTTACAATTCTCCATATTAGCTCGGTGAAGGATGTCGCTAATATACTTTTGTTGAGAGAGTACAATCCCCCTTGGCGAAGACCTCACCTCAACTCCAAGAAAATAATGCAAGGGATCATGATCTTTGATAGCACATGAAGCTTTAAGATCAGCAGGCAACTTGGTAGTGGCAGCAAGAGACGAACTAGCCACAATAATATCATCCACATACACGAGCATGAACATGGTGACACGAGCATGTCGAAAGACAAACAAGGAAGTGTCGGCCTTGGATGCCACAAAACCAAGCTGGAGAAGCCGAGAACTGAGCCTGGAATACCACGCTCGAGGAGCCTGTTTGAGACCATATATCGCTTTCCTTAGCTTGTGGAGATGTCGTGGAGCCCTGGGGTCCACAAAACCGGGAGGTTGACGCATATACACCTCTTCTTGAAGAACAACATGAAGAAAGGCGTTTTGAACATCCAACTAACGCAAGCACCACCCGCGAGAGACTGCAATGGAGAGAACTAGTCGAACAATGACAGGTTTGACGACTGGACTGAACGTGTCATCATAGTCTAGACCATACCGTTGTTTGAACCCCTTCACAACAAGACATGCCTTGTGACGATCAACCATACCATCAGCCTTGTGCTTTAGTTTGAAGACCCATTTGCAATCGATCACATTCACATTGGATGGAGGTGGAAGCAAGGACCAAGTGCCATTATGATGAAGTGCATCAAGCTCAAGTTGCATGGCCGCGCGCCATGCTGGAGAGGTGATGGCCTCGCGATGATCAATGGGTTCCCGCGAGGCTAGAAACACACGACGATACGGATTGTAAGTGATCGTACCGTCAGTACGTTGCGTGGCCTTGCGGGTGTTGTCGCGCCTACGTGTCACCATGGTGTGGCTCGGCGGAGCAGCGGATCCGGGCGGAGCAGAAAATGCCGGTGGGAGACACACATCGGGGGCAGCAGGGGGATCCTCCTAGGATCCCGCAATAGCGACAGGACTAGAGGGACTGAGATCCTCCTGGGATCCCGAGCCGTGAGCAGGCAAGGCGGCCGGATTCGCAGCCGAGGCCCGTCCTGCGAACGGAGCGATGTCCACGTGGGGCTCGGTCCAAGGCGGGTCGGGTCTGAGGGCGACCAGACCAGGCGTGGGCCCCGCCACTGGCGTGAGTGGAGTAGAGGGCACGGGCGGGGAGGAGACCAACCCATCCATGGGCGCCACGCGACCCAATGGGGAGACCGGCGTGCCGCAGCCGCCTGGCGCGGGAGAGGGCGCGTCACTGTCAGCAGATAGCTCATGATCCAAGGTCGGATCAGCATCGGATCCGGTGCCAGGATCCTCCTAGGATCCCGCGGTGAGTTCTCCTGGGATCTTCTGTGCCATGGGAGATCCCCCATCCAGATTAGCACACGAAACAGGGGTACCATAGTTCATGTGGTCATGCGGGAATAAAAGTATGGCGTGCTCTGCAACCCGAGGTGGTATGAGAGAGGTGGGAATATTAGCAAACGGAAAAACGTTTTCGTCGAATGTGACGTCGCGTGAGATGTACATACGAGCGGTGAGTAAGTGTAAACACTTGTATCCTGCGATGCTATACCCGACAAACACACACTGTTGTGATCGAAAAGGAAGTTTGTGTGTGTTGTAGGGGTGCAAGTTTGGCCAACAAGCACAACCAAACGTATGGAGAGATGTATAGTCGGGTGTAGTATGAAACAAATTTTCCATAGGACTTGAATTGCCAATGACACGACTAGGGAGTCGGACAGTCGGTTAATAAGATGGCAAGCCGAGAGATATGCCTCATCCCAGAATCTGAGGGGCATAGACGCATGTGATAATAGGGACAACCCCATGTCAACAATGTGACGGTGTTTCCTTTCTGCAGAACCGTTCTGTTGATGTGTGCGTGGGCAAGAAACGTGATGCATAATACCAAGTTGGCGAAAGAAAGTGTTGCTGAGTTTTTCATACTCACCACCCTATTCGGATTGAACACATACGATTTTGCGAGACAAGAGGCATTCAACATGAGCAAGAAAATCACGAAAAACATCAAACACATCACATTTTCTCTTGAGGAGATAAATCCAATCAAACTTACTACAATCATCAATGAATGAGACATAGTACTGGAACCCACCAGAGGATATTTTGGCAGGTCCCCACACATCCGAAAAAAATAAGTTCTAGAGGAAAGGAAGAAACACTCGATGATCTAGGAAAGGGTAGCTGGTGTGCTTTGCCTTGTTGACATGCATTACACACATGGGTCATGGACCGACTAGAAGAAGCTAGTTTATTTGATGATAAAACATGTTGAACAACTTGAGTGGATGGATGGCCAAGTCTTGCATGCCAATTTTCAGCTGATAGCCTAACCGAAGACAGAGCATGATAAGGTGATGGCCGAATGGGATAAAGCCCATTTTCACATCTGCCTTGAAGTAGAACCCTCTTGGTGATCAAATCCTTCATAAGAAAATGAGTAGGGTAAGCACGATTATCAATGGCAAGACGATTGACACAAAGAAGGTTCTTGTCAGCATTAGGGACATGTAAGATATTACGAAGTTTAAGATTTGCAGAAGGAGTAGGAAGAATTGCATGACCACAATGAGCTATGTGCAAACATGAACCGTCAGCTATGTGGATGCGATCCGTCCATGGGTACTTCTCCTGAACCGTAAGGCGATCCAGATCGCCAGTGATGTGGTCAGTGGCCCCGGTGTCGGTGAACCAGGCGAGATCTCCTAGGATGGACGGAGGGGAAGCAGCAGCAAGATCAGCCATCTTGGACTGTTGGGGCCGGAAGGCATGGTTGTAGCACTGGCTGCACTCCCAGGCGTAATGCCCAAGGCCTCGGCAGAGCTGACACTGGACGCTGTTGTCATCGCAGTCACCGTAATCACCGCGGTTGCCACCAAAGTCGCCTTGCTGGCGCGCGCCGCCACCGCCATGATTCCCGCGATCACCACCGCAAGAATTGTTGTTGTAGCCACCGCGATCACCGGAGTTGTCGCGACCCTTGCCGCAGTAGTTGCCCTTGCCCCGGTTGGCGGTGTTGTTGTTGTCGTTCGTGTCCCGGGCGACGTAGTTGACGGAGGAGTCGCCGGACTGAAGATGAAGGCGGGCGGCGTTGTACTCACGTCGGCGTTCGAAGGCGATGGCATGTGAGTAAAATTCCCCAAGAGACATGCCGTCAAGACGGGTTGTGGCAGCGGTGATGAGCGGCTCGTAGTTGCTGCCGATGCACGTGATGACGATGGTGATGATGTCCTCATCACGCATGGCGCGGCCGACGGCAGCAAGCTGATCGGCGTTGGCGTGGATCTTGGTGAAGTAGTCCACCATGGAGAGATTGCCCTTCCGGAAGACCGCCATGTCCAGTTTGATCTGGACAGTGCTAGCACGGCAGTGGATGTTTTACATCTCCTCGATATGCGCCCAGATGGCGCTAGAAGTGCCAAACCGATGGACCTGCCGCAGGACTTCATCTGAGAGAGAGGCAAGGAGATAGCTGAGGACGATCTGGTCTTGGCGGTACCAGTTGGCATACTCCGGGTTGGGAGCGCGCACCCCCTTGTCATCAGGGTCCAGGAGCTTTGGAGGGGCTGGGAGGGTGCCGTCGACGTAGCCCGTAGCTCCGGCGATGCGCAGGGGAGGAAGAACCTGAGCCCTCCATAGAAGGAAGTTGGCAGTGTGAGCTTTGTGGTGATGAGGCTAGCCGAGGGAGGAGGGACGGCAGAGGCCAGCGGCCCGTTGAAGGCGACGGGTAGGGAAAGGGTGGTTAGGGAAGTAGAGGAAGAAGCAGAAGCCGTAAGGAAGCCCATCATGCGATTACGCGTGATGGCCTGATACCATGTGAAACGAGAGAAAGATAGACTGGATCGGCACAGCCAATATGACGGCCGGGGGACCTTTATATACACTACCGCTATGGCATATGGCAAAGCCAAGATTACATGAGTTGTTACAGGAGATAGAGAGATAAGTACAAATCTTTACCTAATAATAAAGCAAATTGGGTTTCGGTAGTACGTCGTCGGTGTTTTTGTGAAAACGCCCCTCTATTTCTTTGAAATCAACCCGCAGTCCCTGTTTAAGTCACACTTAGAAAAAACGCTTCATTCTCACAAAAAGGACCCTGCACTTTCTAATATTGAACCCGCGGTCCACACGCACAGAAAATCAGCTCGGTTGAGGGGAGTCAAAATCATGACCTGCTAAATGAGAGAAGAGCTGCAATACTCGGGAGCAGAGAGACACAAAGACCCAGCTGGTGATAACAGCGAAGAAGGAATCAGAAAGTGAGACATCAGCTGCCAATCGAAGCATCAATGCCGCCCGAAGACCTGCGACACCAGCGATGCAGGTGACCTACACAGCAGGGCAGAGAGATGGACGACGGTTCACGAGCAGCTGCGCCCCGGCAGCAGACGAACGCAGGTGAGGCAGTAGGCGGCGAATCCGGCTGCTCCAGGGTCGATCCGGTGGCGGGGCAGAGGACTCCTCTCCTGGCGCGGTTGGAGGAGGCAGGGGGGCCGAGGCAGCTGCGTGGCCCACGCTGCGGACGAACGCAGGTGAGGCAGGCGGCGGCGGATCCGGCGGCGGCGGACGGATCGAGACGGAGAGGTTGAGGTGGCGGATCCGGCAATGGAGGACGGATCAAGACGGAGAGGTGAGGAGGCGGCGAGCTCCAAGGTGAGGTGCGATGGTGCGGGGTCCCTGAAGAAAACGTGAGAGAGAGAGATTAGAGGGAGAGAAGAAAAGAAATAGGAGGAGAGGGGCGGCAGCTGGCTGGCTTACTTTTGAGATGGCTCGGGGCAGAGGAGCGCCTCTCCCGGCGCGGTTGGAGGAGGCAGGGGGATGTTGACAGAGGTTGGAGATGAACTCGTGGAGAAGGGGAAAAGAAATGAGGATAGACTGAAGCCACGAGTGCGTCCATGAGATGAAGATAAGGCCAGCCCAGAAAAAAAGGCTGCATAGTGCGTCCACGAGTACGGACGTGTGGCACACATGCAGGCTGATTCCTTCACCGGATCGGTAAACATCTCGAATACGCGGACGTGTAGTACTTTGTTGTCTGAGTCTATGCACACGCTGCCGGATACTATCCTTTTTTGGTTGGATTTGGTTCGCTTTATTTCCCTTACGAACTCATATAGCCTATAATATATATAGACAAACTGATAATATATATACAGGGGTTAAGACACACGAACAACTAAAAACATATAGCTTGCACGTCCAACGAATATAAATTGTCTTCAAACATTGTTGATCCCGGCTGTGTTTTCAATTTCGGCCGAGCAAAACGGATTTTGGCCGAATTTCGGCCATCTCGGCCTCGGGCGAGATATATCTTTTGACCGAAATTGGTTAAATTTGGCAAATTTTGGTCGAATTTGAGTCAAATTTCAGTCAAAATTTGGTCAATTTTCAGCCAAAATATTTGAAAATGGCCGAAATTCGGCCATCTCGGCCTTGGGCGAAAAAAATCTCGAACCGAAAATCAGAACGCTGGATCCCGGTTCATAAAAGTGCATAATAAACCATCGACACCAAAACACGAACGTTTATATGTCATAATAATAATGTCTTTAGTTGATCTTAGTAAAGCTATTGTTCCATGTTATTTTTTTTCCTCTCGTTGCAACGCACGGGCATGTTTGCTAGTACTAATAACCTCCTAAACCGTAACAACATACAGTTTAACAATCATCACGCACGCACACTTCAGGCTCGATCGCCTCTCCTCCATAGACGAACCAGGCAACCAGCTGCCCTACCGCCGCACTCTCTAACTCCCTCGACACCGACTAGAAGCTCTTCTTGATCCGTGTGGGCTGCCGGCGAACATGCCAGTGCACAGGAGGGAGGAACAAGGGCGCGCCTCAGGCCGTCATCTTCGGCTCTTCGCCACTGGCCGGTCCGGTGGTCGTCCATGTCGGCACACCGGCCGACCACCCGTCATCACCGGCCGCCCCACCCCATACGAATTTGAAGGCTGAGCGCGGTGAGGCGTGAGCGGTATAATTAGATAAGTCGTGTATTTTGGTGTAGTTGGTTTTCATATGGGGTATATATTGCTTTTTGTTTGAGAACAACATGTATTGTGTGGCCAATATGGTAATATACATATAAATTTGCGTGGAGGCCACAAAGTCTGGTTTGTTGCTGGCTTTTTTTTCGTTGGCACCCCCATAGGTTACTGTCAAGCTCCGCCACTGCTTGAGAGAGAAAAGAGAGAAACTAAGAGAGAGTTGAGAGGAGAGGAAGAAGAAGCGGCGCTGCGAGAGGCAGCGGCAACAAAGAAAATGTGAAGAAAAAAAACAGATTCATCTATATATTATGCATATACATCTTGAAGATTTGGAAATCAAATTTCATGGTTACTTGCACATGTCCAGCAAGCATGTAGGCTGTGCACGTACATAAACTGTGTATACAACATGAACGTGTGGCCTTTCTGAAAAAAATGAGAAAGAAAAAAGGTGAAAAAAGTAGTGGACGCCATTGAGCCGCTAATTTGCAAGTCGCCGGATTCCGTGAACTCTTGCAGTTTTGGATCAATATTACCAGCAGTGTAATTCGAACCCTGCATACAAAAGAATGCTGATTTTTTTTTTGTTCTGAAAAAGGAGGCTTGCCCCCGGTCTCTGCATTTGAATGATGTATACAACCATTTTATTAAAAGTCCCAGCGTGTCACAAAGTCTTAAAAGTATTACAGCTCGCAAAAGGAGCACAGAAAACATTTAAAAAACGCAATGCCATAATCGGTATGAATGAAAGGATTAGGGCCCTAAACACCTATCATGTTATGCGACCGCCATCCAAACCGGTTGAATATAGCCCGAGCTACCATCTCTCATCGGTTGCACCCAGTAACCAATGGCTCGCTGGAGTCCGTATGAGTGAGTAAGTACCACGTACGGATCCATGCCGTGGCTCTGAAGATGACTTGCAAGAAGGTTAAAATATGTTGTCTGTTAAAAATCATATCCTTCCTGCAGTTTCATATAGCCCACATAAGTGCACATATTCCAATTCGAATACGAGCCGCAATAGTATGTTCCACCCCAGCTAACCACGTCCCAAATAACGATTCAATGCTAACTGGAGGGACGATGTTGAAGGCTATATGAATCGTTCGCCAAAGTAATTTGGCAAGAGAGCAATCTATGAAGAGATGTTGTATTGTTTCATCATGATCACAAAAACAACATCGTCAACTGCCTACCCATCGTCGCTTTAACAAATTATCTTTGGTGAGGATCACTTGCTTGTGGACAAACAACATAAAGATTTAATACGCAAGGGAACCTTAACCTTCCAAATATGTATAGATCTCGGGATTGGGCCAGAATTAATAAAATCCTATAAAAGAATTTTACCGTAAACACTCCGTTTCTAGCCAACTTCCAGTGTAATGAGTTGGGTTGGTCAGATAATTGAACATCCATCAATCTCCGAACCAAGTGCCTCCAGGAATTCCAACGCTCCCCAACTAAAGATCGTCTAAATTGAATATTTCAAGGAACCGATTGTAATACTGTGCCTACGTAATCCTCATTACCTTGAACAGTATTATAAAGGCTTGGATATTATATGGCTAATGGAGTCTCACCTAACCACGTATCCTCCCAAAATCTTGTTGCCATCCCATTGCCAACAAGAAATTTGATCCTACGAAAGAATAAGTCTTTCGTTCTCATAAGCCCCTTCCAGAATGGCAAGTCATTCGGCCTCGCCGTGACTTGGGCAAGAGTTTTCGATTGCAGATATTTGTTTCGTAATATATGTGCCCGCATACCGTCATTCTCTACTGATAACCTATGTAGCCATTTACTCATAAGGCATTTATTCTTGATTTCCAAGTTTTCAATACCGAGACCACCCTGATCCTTGGGTCGGCATATTATGTCACATCGTGCTAGGCGATACTTCTTCTTGGCCTCATCTGACTGCCAGAATAATCGAGATCGAAAAAAATCTAGTCTCTTCCGTACCCCCGTGGGTACCTCAAAGAAGGATAGCAGGAACATCGGCATGCTAATTAGTATCGAGTTAATAAGCACTAGCTGACCTCCATATGATATTAGCTTGCCCTTCCAACAGCTAAGCTTTTTCTCGATTCAATCTTCGATGCATTTCCACTCTTTATTGGAAAGTTTGCGATGATGTATCAGTATGACCGAATAACTAAAGGGCAAAGAACCTAGTTAACAACCGAACAATTGTCTATATGTGTCTTGCTCCGCTTTGGCCCGACCAAAACAGAACAATTCGCTCTTGTTAAAGTTTATTTTTAGCCCCAACAATAGTTCGAAGAGACATAGAACTAACTTCATGTTCCGAGCTTTTGCAATGCCATGCTCCATGAAAAGTATAGTGTCGTCCGCATATTGTAAAATGGAAACTCCCCATCAACTAGATGAGGAACGATTCCATCTACTAGGCCATTCTCCTTGGCCCTACCACTAAGAACGGTCAACATATATGCCACTATACTAAATAAGAGGGGAGACATCGAATCCCCTTATCTCAAGCCTTTATGAGTCAGAAAATAGTGACCGATATCATCGTTAACCTTAATTCTGACACTACCTTTTTGGACTAGAGAACCCACTTGGTTCCGCCATGCCTCATTAAAACCCTTCATGCGCATTGCCTGTTGAAGAAAAGGCCACTTAATGTTGATGTTTTAGGAATAAATCATGTACTAGTTAGAAGATAGAGATGGCTGATTTTTTGCAACTCACATGAGCCGTAGAGGTTCTCCCCTGACATAATTTTCTCGTGAAACGAAAACACTTGTCACATGTCATGGATGTTATTAATGCAAACATTTTTCTGACCAATGGACACATAGTTATGTTTTGTAATGGAAACATTTTCAGTGTAAATCAAACACTTCTTCACGTTGGTGGAAGCACATTCCATGTGAGTCGGTTCATACAAAACTTAATAAAGCTTCACTGGTTATCATCCAATGCCTTGGTACCGATGTGCCATTTAATTGCTTCATACAACATTAATAAAGCTTCACTGCTGATATTTGATGCATAGAGCTTCATTAGTTATAACTTACCCATTCTTCGTTATATGTCCATATTTTGTGCAATGTCAAGCCAACACATATGTAGTATATTACTCATTAGGATACTAGAGTACCTGCCTTGTGGGGGCATCCACTTTTCTAAAAATTTAAAAACATGAACTTCTTTGTCCTCTCCTTTTCTCTTTTCCTTTTTTCGTTTCACTTTTTTAAAACATGAACTCTTTAAATTTTGTGATTTTTTTAAAATTCATGAACATATTTTCAGATTTGTGATCTTTTTTTGAATTCATGAACCTTTTGAAATCATGGGTTTTTTGAATTCATGATTTTTAAAATTGAAGAACTTTTGCCTAATTCGTGAATTTTTTAAAACTTTGTGCACCTTTTCAAATTCAGGAACTTTTTAAAATTCACGTTTTTCCTGTATTCATGAACATTCCAAACTCTTGAAGATTTCATCAAATTTAAATAAATATAAAAATAAATCATGAACATACTTTGAACCTTTGATTTAATTTTGAAAATACAAAAACAAAACTAGAGGTTGGTTGTTTTCTGGAACCAGCTGCTGCTCGTTTTCCTCTAAACAGTGAGTGAGTCAGGCAAGGCGAGCAAACAATAGCTTGGGCCACAGCCACCCAACTTGGCATGCGGGCACCCATGCACCATCCAGCGCTTAAGGCGCTGTATAGACGCTCCCCACCACATACGTGAATAACATCAGTAGCTACTTTGAACGAAGGAGCCAGAAGTGCACCCTACTTATCGCGTACCGTGATAGATAACGACCAACCATGTACCCCTAGAGCTCCCACATGCTAGATGGGCCGACCTATTTCAATGCTCTCCTCTGCATCGGTCGGAGTGTAAACTCGGGACATCAGGAATCAAGGATAACCTTTATTTGTGTGTTCAGTCAAGGGCTAAAATGCTCTAGGTTCCTTTGAGTATGCTAAAAAAAGTGACACTATGATTTATATAGGTTCAGACTGCTTGGGAAGCATAATATCCTATTCATGTTCTTGGTTAGCTGAAATGAGTGTATGAGGGAGATAACAAGTGCTTCGGAGAGTTAACTATGGTGCTCGGGGTGGGTTCCCAACCTACCCTAGCACCAACCCTTCTTCCTTTTCCCTCTCTATTCTCCTTCTTACTGGGTTTCTATGTTATTCTCCCTTATGTTTTGTGTTATGTGTTCCGTTGTCCAAAAATGGTAATTGCCCTCCCTTTATATAGGATTGGGGGCACCACAATGGCCCGTTCACATGTGTGGTCTTCTTTGACTTGGGTCTCTCTGCTGTGCAGTATAGGACTGGGGGCACCACAATGGCTCGTTCATACGTGTGGTCTTCTTTGACTTGGGTCCCTCTGTTGTGTAGGCAATAACATGGTGTTACAGTTGTCAGGTACTTGAGTACACCAGATGACTATCTTATCCCTTTGGGTACGACTCGTCAACGTAAAGTCCTGCTAGAGTTTGAGACGCTGTTGTCCCTTAGTCAGAAAGGAGCATGTGTCATCGCTTTCAACCATGTAATAAGGTCAGTACCTTATCGTTTCGAGGTGCGCACACCGACTGTAAATCATAATGATGATAGCCTAAAATACATAGGCATGTGGTAGGCTATGCACCATAGCTTGCATCCGCGTTAAATGCATGGTCGTGGATGTGGCCGTGCCTGCGGCTGTTGGGTTCACCTGCATGTTTGACACGTGTGCATGTGTGCACTGGTGCTCGGGACAGCGAGCACTTCCACCCAACGTCACTGATGATGTTTTTGAGCATTATTTGACTAGTAAAGGTTTTACCAAGGGTAAGTCGACAAAGATCAGTGCGCTAACTTCTTCTGGATGCTGTAGTATTTGACGATGAGTACTTTTTTCTAATAAATGAACGAGGCCTTTTGGTGGGCCCATTGTCGGTGTGCTCGGGGTACCCCGGTAGGTTTTTTATATTCCAAGAGCATCAACTGTAGAACATTCCCAAACATTTCTGTATTGGTTTTCCTCTTATTTCCGGCTTCATAGGTTTTTTTTGTTTCCATGTTTTATTTTATATTTATCTATTTCTTTCTTCTTTTTCCCTTTACCCGTTTTATTTTCCATTTTCAAATTAAGTAATGTTTATAAATTCAGAAATATTTTCTCAATTTATGAGCATGTTTTCAAAATCGTACAAATTAAAAAAAAATCATGAATACATTAAAAAATCATGAGATAGTCTGAGTTCATAAAAAATTTAATTCAAGAATATTTTCAAATTCACAAACATTATTCGAGTTGTGAACATTTTACGATATGCATGGACTTTTTAAATAAATGTGAACAATACTTACAAATTCAAGATTATTTTTGTAAATCAAACAGTTTTCTGAGTGTGTAAACATTTTCTGAATTCACCAACATTTTTTGAATTTACTAATTTTCCAAAATTTGCTAACATATTCAAATTTATGAAAAAAATTGACTTTCTGAATATATTTTTTTGAAAAACCTTTCGAAACGTATGAACAATATGGAATTAAAAAGAATTTTAAAAATGCCGAATATTGTAAAATGTGCACTTTCCATACCATGAAGATTACTGAATTTTGTAATATATTACTTTGAAACTGAGTAACATTTTTTAATTAACGTATATTAGCATATTTAGCAAAACAATTAATTTATATAAAAAATTGTATTCACGTAAGTTTGCAAAAATTCAGTTTTTTAATACTTGCAACCTTTTTTTATACTTCTTCAAACTTTTTGAAAATACATGAATGCTTTTCAAAATTTCAAGACTATTTTCAAAGATATTTACAAATAATTCAACATAAAAATAAATAAATAAAAGAAATGAAAAAAAAAGCAAATCCCATGCACAGCAGTGACCCGACACAAAGCGTGTGCCAGGGGGAATAGGAGGTCACGTCCGGGCCAGCGTAGGAGCTATGTATCGCGAGCGGTAAGATGTAGCTCCATCTAATCTCTGGCGAGCTCACTATTAGGAAGGGCTATTATTTTATCTCCAACTTGAGGTTTTTCTATGTTGTTTTTCTTATTGGTTTCACTGTGTGTAAAGGTTTTCTTTGATTTTCTTTTTTTCTCTTCTCGTTTCTTTTTTATTCTTTCATGATTCTTTCTTTGTTTTCACTCGTTTCCCTGGTTTTCTTTAGTTTTTTGTTCCTATATTCTCTTTTTTTATTTTTAAATTTATTGAAGAGATGTCAACATTTTTTGTACACATCAACAAGATTTTTTACATATTTTAATATTTATTAAGTAATTGAATAATATTTTACAAAACTATATGCTTTAATGCCCTATTTTTCATACATACTGTAGGTTTTTATGTACATATAAAATATTTTTCGGACATAATTAATAATTTAGGAATATATGATTAAAATTTTATTCAAATACTTGTTTTTGAACATTTCTTTGAATACGTGTTAAAAACAAATTCAAAGACGGGTTAAAAAATGATACATAATATCCGTTTAAGTGTGTGAACATATTTTTACATTGTAAAAAATTAATTTCAAAAACATATCTTTAAAATCTTAAATATTATTTTAAATGTAACGGACATTTTTTGAATGGTTTCAAACCCTTTTTTGATTACACTTTACTTTTATAAACAATTTTATAAAATATCACGTATTTCTTTTTTTCAAAAACGTGATTATTTAAATAAAATGCGCGAACATTTCTATAACACTACATGAACACTACTCCCTCTGTCCCATAATATAAGAACATTTTTGACACTAGTGTAGTTTCAAAAACGTTCTTATATTATGGGATGGAGGGAGTATTAAACACACAATAAATTGTAATAAAATTATTTTCGTCTAAGAAATATACATAAAGTATGAAAAGAAATGAAAAGTTACCTATAAAGCCGGCTTGTGTGTTTGCTAGTCGAGTACTCGTATACAACGCCTTTAGTGCCAGTTACATCATTTCGGTCGGTCACGGCTCCCTAGGACTTGGGAGCTCCCAGCCAACACCACGTGTGACGTGCTAGACGCACCCATAGAATTTTGTTTTATCACGTGTTTTTTCCTCTTTATTTCTTTTAACTTTCCAGTTTTTCTTAGCTTAGTTCATACGTACTTCCTTGAAAAAAAAGTCAAAAAAAGACACAACTTGTGCTTTTGTGAGAACCACAACTGTGCTTTCCGGAAAAGGGAATAGACAACCTCTGCTTCTGTGAGAAGCAAAATTGTGCTCCCGTAATGGGAATAGCATATCCTTGGTTCCAAAAAAATAGAAAAAAGCACAATGCTCTTGTTTGGGTTATAGTTTTTCGGTTTTCTTTCTTCAGAATTTCCTTTTTTTTTTTGCAATTTTACTATGTTTCCTTTCCATATTTTTGACATTTTTCTAGGAATTTTTTTGTCGAAAATTTATGAACGTGGGATTTAGTTTGAATATTTGCAGCCCAAAAATCCAATTATGAAAAAGGTTCATGATTTGGACGGATGGTTCAAGATATAAAATGTTTTGCAAAAACGAATCTACCAAAACAAGGAAACTCTAGGGTTGTGCACCACTTGTCAGCACCAAAGAAGGTTGGGACTGACCTTTGCAATGGATACCCCATAATTAGTGATTTCATTCCGTCCCTCCTTCTGTCGATCGCGTTGACATTTGCTAGTGAATCATTGACCTTTGACTGGTTAATCGATGAGCGTTTACCTTATGAAAAATATGTGAATTCAAAAAGTTCATGAATTTAGAAAAGGTTGTAATTTTGAAAAAAAATCAAAGATTTGAAATATGTTTGTGAATTTCAAATGTTTTGCTAATGTCAAAAAATTCATGAATTTGGGATTTTTTATGATTTTTAAAAAAGCTCAAGAATTTTAGAAACTATAGGAAAGAAGTTCCTGGATTTGAAAAGGTTCATGTATGTAAAAATGTTCATGGGATTTAAAAAAAATTAGACAACTTGAAAAAAGTTTGTGAAACTAAAAAAGCACATGAGAAAAATCAAAATAAAAAAAGAAAAATAAAGTAGAAAAGAGTAAAAAAAGGTGAAAAAGAAAATAAAACCATTTGAAACTGGACAAAAAAACATGTAAAGAAAGAAATCTACATAACTAGCCCTGAAAAGGAGAAAAGAAAACAAGACATTGTGATAAAGTGTGATCAGATTGGACCGGCCACTTAAGTTGTGGACAAGGTCGTGTGTGGGGCCTAGTATCAGGAAAGGCTACAACTCACATTGGACAGAAACCCGGGTATATGAGGTGGGTTGGGACAAAAACCTTCCCTCCTCGTTGCAAACAATTTTTCTTGAGACAATATCACCAAGCTTTATTAAAGCATCACAACGTTTACATGTATGAAAAAAAAGGTCACGAGGTGGTCCGAGCCATACATGACAGTTGAACAAACGTCACGGCAGAAAAGCCTGGATGAAGTTTTCACGTGGATTTCTCAACCAAGTAAAGCGCCTGGATCCCGGGGGTATTATGGCCAACCAAACAAGCCCTTACTATTATTTTTCGTTTTTTATTTGCCGTTAGTTGTTTTTGTCCAAAAAGTTCCTTTTTGAAAAAATATTTAGAAATTAAGAAAACAATTGTGTTTTCATATTTTGTTAGAAATTGTAAAAAAAAGTTCATGTTTTTTAGAATTTTACCTAAAAAAAGTTGACATTTTCTTCTGTTTAAAAAACTCAAAGATTTTGAAAATTAGTTCACATTTTAAAACAATTTCCATGATTTTTAAGTATTATTGATAATTTTAGAAAAATCACGGCATCAAACTTTTTAGAAGAATTAAAAAAAATGTGTTTAAAAATTGTTAGTTTAAAAAAATTTGGAATATGTTGAAAGTTTGAAAATTGTTAGTTTAATTTTTTTCAACGATTGTGTTTCAATATTTTTTAACATGTTGAAATGTTCGATATCTTTTAGAAAAGTTTCATGTTTTCGAAATATATTCATAATTTTCTCAAAAAATGAATAATTAGAAAAAAGTATTTTCCTTTAGAAAATTGTACGTGTTTCCGAATTGCTCTAATACCGTAAAAAACATTTATTTTTTCATTTTCTGCTATTGTGAAAACTACATTTTTTTGGGGTTTGTAAAACAATAGAGTAGCGGCAAACTTGGAACCGGCGCTTGCAGCCACGCTAGCTGGGCTCGGCCCGTTTGGCTCGCTTCTCATACAACCCACCATCGTTTTCGTTCGCGAGCTTTCAAAGGGCAAAAAATACATAAGAGCTGGGACTCGAACCAACGATTTCCTGTTCATAGCGCAATGTGGTAACCCCCCGCCACGGGAACTTGATTAGCTGTGTTCCATCATTTTGTGTCCTTGTCATCTTTTCTTTCATTTTTTTTGTTTTTCATTTTTTCTGTTTTGTTTTTACTGTTCCTTCTTCCTTGTTCGATTATTTTTTTCAAATCCATCCACGTTTTATTTAAATTCATGAAATTTTTTAAATATGATAAACCTTTTTTTCAAATTTGATAACCTTTTTGCAAATTTGATAAACTTTTTGAAAGTCCGATAAACATTTTTTAAAATACGATGAACTTTTTTCAAGATTGCCGGATTTTTCCTTCAATTTTTTGAATTTTTTACAAAATTGATGAACTATTTTGCAAACTCGATGAATTTTTTTTGATGTCGATAGAGTTTTTTGCCAAAATCCATGAACATTTTTCAAAATTGATGATCTTTTTTTGAAAAAAAATGAACTTTTGAAACCTTTTAATATAGCTTTTCAGAAATCGGTAAACTTTTTTAAGTTCGTGAAATTTTCTTTAAAAATGATAGACTATTTCTCAAAATGGATGAACTTTTGTCCTAAAATTGATGACCATTTTCAAATTTCTGATTTTTCAAAATAAATAAAAAAATCTAAGTGATATATAAATAGCGCGGTCATACTAGTTTTTGTACTATTAGCGCTACGGAAATTACAAGTGTCCAATGGCTGTGGTGGTCTGCTAAGCTCGAACAAGCTTTGCCTTCGCGGGTGATAAAAGTTAGGGTGCTTAAGGCGCCGAAAAGGAGCTCCCTATAATACCTAGCTATACTAAAAAGCTTTTGTTTCATTTCTTTTTCCTTTTCACTTTTTTCATGTGTTCGTCACATATTTAAAAAAAAGTTAATCATGTATTAGAAAAATGTTAAACTTGCATTAAAAGTTTCTGACATACACAGAAAATGTAAAAATGCGTATGAAAAAATAGTTATCATCATGTATTTAAAAAATGTTAATCATGTATGTAAATAATGGTAAACATGTATTGGAAATGTTTCAGGTGTATATGTAAATTGTACAATGTCTATGAAAAAAATACGCATCAAAACATATGTTTCAGGAAATGTTAATCACGCATTTGAAAATAGTTTGACCTATATTTTTTCTAGTATACAAAAAATGTACTATATGTTGGGAAAAAGTAGACATCAAAACATATATATGAAAAGATGTTAATCATGTATTGAAAAAATGTTTAACATGTATAGAAAAATAACTTTGATGGAAAGAATAAATGTAAAATATGCGTTAAAAAATATAAATGTGTTGAAAAAATATAGACATGAAAACATTTATTGAAAAATATTGCTAATGATGTATTTAAAAAATGTTAAACATGCATGAAAAATGTTTTGGAAAGTAGATAGATTTTGTGATGTATCAGTAGATAGATTTGGTAGTAGTAGTAGTAGATAAATGGAGTATTCTTTATTCAAAAGCTTTTCGTATATTGGAATGGAGGTAGTAGTAGATAAGAGTATTCTTTATGAGCATATCCTGAAATACGGAAATAGAGCTTTTCCAGGAATCAAGTTATCTTTGCTAGGGGGCATATCTTGGTTATAAGGCCGACTAGCTATGTATATTCACGGAAGACTTTTACGGGATTGAAGTTACGGGGTGAGTTGGCAAGCTATGGTTGGAAAACGAGGGGGGCCATCCTAAAAACGTTGCTGCTGCAGGTAAGCTCTATATTGCGTCCTGGAAAATCCTATTTGACACACTCGGCGACAAATTGGTGGGGGTTCGCAATAAGATGTGACACTGGCGCTCGGGTCGATCAGCCCAATTTCAGCTAGCCTACGTACTGGTTGTGTGATTCTTCCAGAAGGTTACTTCTGTTTTTTTTACTAGTTTAGGGAACCTTCTTGAAGGTTCTCGGCTCGTTTTAGGGCTCATTTGGAAGCCAATGAAGAAGAAAGTAGGGCACCAAATCACTACAGGGAATTTTGGATGCCACTTCTAACCCACGGGAAGATACCCCCAAGCTACTCTACTATTTGGTTCAATGCAGAAATCCTCATCCAGAAAGGACAAGCCATGGTCCTGGTCACAAAGGTAAGTCCCCATCCAGCAAGAACAAGCCATGGTTCCTTTGCACCCTTGCCGAGAGCTAACCTTTTGAAGCAACTCAACAACACTACAACACTCTCGTTGTGAGACCACTCCAGAATCTCCTCAAGTCAAGGGGTGGATGGGGCTAGGGTTAGGATGGAGAGTGACAGGGGAGGAAGGAGATTGTAACACAGACTGGGGCTAGGGTTAGGCTACAGTACCTTGCTTTTTTAGTGTAACTATAGTACCTTGCTATAATACTCGGCCCTCTTTGCTTGCCCGTTGCAGCTGGCATGGGCGGTCCATCAACACGCCTCATGTGCGGCAGTATCCTATTTATCGCAAAGTGCGCCAGATAACTGCTCCCTTGCGACGATTTGCGACGAGAGCTAGGGAGCCGATCTGGGCTACTTCGGCACTGGGCAGCGGAAGCGGCTATGACTCGTCTCGCTGCAGGCCGCCAATTATTGGGCCGGCCCATTTTCGGATACCTTCTGGGTGTCGTTACGTATGCCTTTTCATTTTTTCTTTTATCCGTATTTTTTTATTTGTACAATTTTCTATTTTCTTTTTTATTTTCATTTCCTTTTCCCTTTTTAGCTTTTTAGAGTGGTCATTGAAAATTTAGAAAATGTTAATCATGCATTTGAAGAATGTTAAGTTTGTACAAAAGAATGCTTCGGATATACACAGAAATGTAAAAATGCGTATTAGAAATAGCCATCAAACATGTACTTGAAAAAAATGTTAATCACGTATGTAAATAATCCTAAACATCTATAAAAAATGTTTCAGGTGTATATGAAAATTGGACAATGTGTAAGAAAAAAGTACGCATAAAAACATATGTTTCAGGAAATGTGACTCATGTATTTTTTGATGTGTATAGAAAAAATGTACTACATGTTGGAAAAAAGTAGAAATAAAAACCTTTATATGAAAAGATGTTAATCATGTATTTGAATAAAGGTAAACCATGTGCATAATTTTTTTATGGAAAGAAAAGATGTCAAATTTGTGTAAAAATATGTAGAAGTTTGTAGAAAAAATGTAGACATGAAATTATTTATTGAAAAATATTTCTAATGATGAATTTAAAAAATGATAACATGTATGAAAACTATTTTCATATATAAAAAATTGACCAATTTGTATAAAAAGTTAGAAAGTAAAACATATATTAAAATAACGATAATTGTAAAACATATATATAATGTTAAGAATTTGCAAGAAAATGTTGTTTATGCATACAAAAAGTGTACATATGCTGATCCCGTGTCAGATAGGAGCTCCTTTGCGCAACCCTCCGCTCCCCCGCGCACGTCGCGGGCCAGCCCCTATGTGGGCCGGGAATTTGGAGGCACCTTCTTTTTTTGCCTTTAAAAACATTTAGCATTTCAAAAAAATTATGAAATGTTTTTGAATTAAAAACAATCACGATTTGATAAAATATGCAGAAATTATAAATCCTCATGGATTCAAAAATGTTCACGTATTCAAAAACAATTCTTAAATTTAAAAAAAGTTCATGATTTTGAAAGAACCAATTTTTTTGATTCTAGTAATTTTTTTGGTGAATAATGTTTGATGAAAATTTTCGAATAATCACAAACAATTTTTTGTATTGGATGAACAAAGTTTGAATTCGATGACATTTTTGAACTTGATGAACCAAATCTCTGTTCAAGAATTTGTTTTATGAATAAAAATGATGAAGACGTTTTGAATTCAATGAACATAATTTGATTTTGATGCATTTTCTAAAAATCTATGAACAAATTTGGAATATGATGAACATTTTTGCAGTTCTTTGAGCAAAATTTGAATTTTGATGAGAATTTATTAAATCCGATGAATAAATTTGAATTTGATGAACATTTTTTGAATTCGAAGACCAAAATAATTTTTGTGAACTTGAAAAGAAAGTTTTAAAAAGTGAAATGTAAAAAAGTATGCAATTTCAAAATATTGTTCATGTATAAAAATATTCACAAATTTGAAAGATGTTTGCAAATTGAAAACAAATATTAAAAGTAAAACAGAAAAAACAAAAAATATTCATGAATTTAAAATATTATCACGAATTGAAAAACAACAATAAAAGGAAAAAGGAAAAACAGAAAAGAAAAAAATGAAAAGAAAATAGAAAAAGATAAAAATGAAAAACAAAAATAAATGATTTTTTTAAAGAAAAAAACCATTTCAGGGAAGGTTCTAGAACCGTCCCAAAACATGTCGGGGGTGAATCCAGCAACATATGCATGGGAGACTTACCAGCTACATGTGGTTTTATTTATGATAAATTCAAGTCAGAACTCTCCAGCTACAAAGCTAATTGGTTATCCCATGCAGCGAGACTTACCCTCATTAAATCAGTTTTCGCCTCAATTCCTGTCTACTACATGTCAAATAATCTCTTTAAAAAAATCCTAAGTAAGCTAGCAGCTATCATTAGGAATTTCTGGTGGACATGTGTTCAAGAAGACCAAACTACTAAAAGCCTTTGGCTTAGAGCATGGGCTGACATATGCATGGATAAAAAGGTAGGTGGTCTTGGCATATGAAATCTGCAGGCAATCAATCAATGACTCATACTCTCCGCAGCTTGGAGGCTTGCAAAGGAACCACACACCCAACTAGCTCAGATTCTCAAGGCTAAATACCATCTTGACACATCTATATGGCGGGCAAAACACAACATACCAAAATCTGCTTTCTGGACATCGATATTAAAGGTAAGACCACTTCTCATTTCAGCCACTACTTATCAGATTGTAGATGGAAATAGTTCTCTATGGAGCACTCCTTGGGTTCAGGGTCGGGAAGCCATTTATGACAATCTAATCATTCAACAACAGACCTTTAGTTACCCTGCTCAAATAAAATATCTTTGGCTTCCTGGGTGAAAAGCTTGGAACATAAACTTGATCAATTCTCTATTTTCTCCTGCAGTAGCTAACTCTATACTTCAAACTCCCATAATTGATGCTACTGGTCAGGACATTCTAGTATGGAAGCTAACCCCTACAGGTCTATTCTCTCCAAAGAGTGCATACAAACATTGTTACAATAACCTCCAACTTCCACCAAGAGAGAGACCGAAGATAGTTCCTCCTCATATTGCAGCTTTGCTTAATCAGGTGTGGAATGAGAAACAAATGGCGCCGCGTGTTCAAACTTTCGCTTGGAGACTTCTTCGGAATGCACTCCCCACATGTAAAAGGGCAGGGAAGTACTCTAAGCATATTAGCGAAACATGTTCTAGGTGTGGTAAGCTTGAGGATGAAATGCATCTCTTCTTTCTTTGCCCTTTTTCAAAGGCAGCCTGGTATAGTTTTCTTTGGTTTCTTAAAACTGAATTTTTTGCCCAAAACAATACTTCAATTCCTCACATGATACAGGGCCTGCTAGATTCTCACCATCCTCACATGAGTGTTGCCTCACTATACACGTTTCTGTGGTGTATTTGGAAAGCTTGAAATGACTCTGTTTTCTATAGGAAAGCTTGCAGCCATTCCCAGGTTTACGCAGTGGCAATGGCGATTATACAGGGAACTAAACTTGAGTTTGAAGCCTCTTCCCAGGTTTGCAGTGAAACTGATTCGAACGATCCTCATGTGGATGCACAACATGGTATACGACTGCAGGTTCATGTTCCCCAGCAGATGACCCCATCTCCTGCAAGCACCATCACTAATATCACCAGCTTTTAAGGGCCTGTTATCTTTTCAGATGCTTCTTGGACTATAGGTTCTGATGGCCAGCCGGCACCTGCAGGACTAGCTATATTCATTTGGATGGGGAACGAAGGAAGTTGCTCTTAGCTTTGTATCTCGGCTGTCTCCCCACCAGTGACTTCAGCCATTTTGGCTAAAGCTTTCAGTTTGATGCTTGCAAATCAAATTGCAGGAATGCTTCAGCTTCAGCAAGCCACCTTCTTCACGGAGAGTGCTACGTTGGCAAAGGCTGCGGCAGCTCAAACCCCGATTCTTGCACCAGGACACTGAATCATCAGGCCACAATCAGCTTACATAGCAGCTTCTTTAGGCTTTAACTCATCAAGGATCTATCATATTCCCAGGAACTACAATTTTCGAGCTCATCATCGGGCAAAACTTGCACTAAAGCTTAAGAATAGAACATTTAGCTTCAGGTGCTTAGCTTCAGGCAATGATACATGCCTCAATGCTCATGTAATGGTGCGATCTCCAGTGCTGCAATGCACATTTGTACATGTACGTTGTTGCCAGATCAATAAAATATATTTTGTGTTAAAAAAAAACCACGCGCGCTAAATAGGAGCCACCCTCGATTTTTTGTCGAAAGAGACCCTCTGCCCACTGGAATTGTCAAAAGAGACCCCCTGTGGACGAAATCGACAAAAGAGACCCCCTCGCTAGTGGCGGCAGGCGCGGCAGGCGACACGTGTCACCTGCCGCCACGCCAGGAGGCGGCGGGCCCTGCCGCCACGGCTGGAGGCGGCGGCGCGGTGTATAACGGCCTTCCCACAGTTCAGCGCGCCAGGACAGAACGGGCGAGCCTGGTGGGCCCGGCCGCCACCGGGTGAGGCGGCCCCTCCCTGCTCCTGCCGCTCGCAGGCCGACAGGCTCTGTGCACGCGCCACGTGACTGCGGGCCACGCCGCCACCGAGTGAGGCGGCCTCTCTGCCAAAAGCGACAAGGGGTCATTGACGGCGCTGATTCCCGTGTGCGACAGCGACGCTGACAGCGGTGATTCCCACGCACGGGAAAATGCATGCTGATGCCCTGCTTTAGCTTCATTCGCCCGGGAATCAGTCCCACTTTAGCTTTTTTTGCCTCAGCGGATGGGACGGCACTGTGCGAATTGCTTGATGCGACGGCACTGCGGGAATTAGTCACTCGTTACGGGAAGCTGTTGTGCCGGCACTACAGGGATCCTAAAATTTCTCGCTTAATTTCCTCGCCATCATTTATCGTCTGAGCTTATAAAAGGAGACACCGATGCTCTCGTCCATCCATCTTCGAAAGCGCCACTGCGCAAAGTGTGTAACATATTTTTTTCAGTCGGTATGAGTTTGCCTTGCTCGGATCAAAGCATTAGGCCGAGGAAAATGAAGAATGCAAGTTTGCCTCCGGGGGTGGCAGTCCTGCGGTGTTGGTGTGGCGATCTTTGCAAGGTGAAGGAGGTTACGGATTTTTCAGATTGGTTGGGCATGAAGTTTTTCATGTGCGCCAATTATGAGGAAGATCCACCCATAGCTATTTCAGAGTACGACAAGCCTCCGGTATGCTTTAACCATCACAAATAGATATTGTTGGTATTTTGATAGATTCTTTAATAGCATCTTGTTTATTGTTGTAGTCTCCTCCGCCTCTGTGCATGTACTATCGTTGGATTGACACGGAGATGCCGGCTTGGGCAGTGACTGAGATTCGTGAAAGAAGTCGCCGTGAGTGGAATAGTTTCTATGCGGAAGAGCGACGCGAGAAGGCGGAAGCTGAGGAGAAAGCAGAGCAAGAGAGAGAGTTAAAAGAATATTATGCGGAGCAACACCTTTTTTTCAAGATTTAGGAAAGAAAAACAGGGAAGAGGCTCGTCGCATGGAGGAGCAGGAACGACAGCGAAATGAGGCTCGTAAGGCGGAGAGGCAGAGAAAGAAAGAAAGGGCTCGTCAGGCCAAGGCAGCAGAAGAAGCTGGCGATGGAAAAGAAAAATATCCACGTTGGACTCAGTAGATTCCTGTGGTAGTATTTTAAATTTCGCAATCATTTGTATTTTTGTTTCTGCAGTTTAATGTAGCTTTATTTCAGTAGTAAAATGTAGATTTATTTAAATTCTATGATGTATCTTATTTTCAGTTGTACCTTGTCGTGTTGTATCTTATTTTCAGTTGTACCTTGTCGTGATGGAAAAAATATATAGTTTTAGAATAAAGTAGTGGCATTTTCTTTCCCTCCACTAATTATCGAACATCGTGCAACAACTATAAAATGAAATTAAGATAGAACATAATGCCTTACAATAAGAGAGTACAAACTAATAATGCAAGTACATCTGAATTAAACGGTATAACTGGAATACAGCTTAAAAACTACATGAAGGCATCATCGTCATCCTCCGTCGATGCAGAACTCTTGCCCTTCGAGGATGCAAAACTCTTACCCTTGGACGATGAAGAACTCTTGCCCTTCGATGATGCAGTACTCTTGCCCTTGGACGATGCAGAACTCTTGCCCTTTGACGATGCAGAACCCGGAAGCGGCGGCATGAAGATATCATCTTCGTCCTCGCTCTCCTCAGTCCATAAAAATGGATGCTTTTCTGCAGTCCTTCTAAAAGTTTCACTCTTCGGCTCCACAACCTTCTTCCACCTTGCATCCAACCTAAGTTCTTTACGTACCTCCTCATAGGTCCTTTCAGGCCACCCAGACCTACGTAATTGGTGAGCCAACTCATTCATTATGGTGTCACTACCGGTGAGTTCGTCCCATGGAACTATCCTATTGTCCATCCTGAAATCGGTAGCTAGCCTCAAAAGAGTGCTGCTCATCCCAGGGTGAAAACTACGATCGAAAGGATAATGGGACATCTCGACTACACTACACTCGAATGCTTATGCACCTCCGTCTGAAGGGGGTTTTATAGGTATAGAGGAGAAAATGGCGGGAAAGAACGACTGCGGTATGGAGGGAAAGGGTTGGCGGGAACATATGGCGGGAAACGGGTGGCAGGAAGATATGGCGGGAAGGGGTTGGCGGGAAACGGGTGGCGGAACATATGGAGGGAAAGCGTTGGCGGGAAAATATTGAGGGGAAAGCGCTGCCCGAAAATATATTTTTTCAATGTCTAAGACGGGCAATGGTTGCACAGTAGTCATCAGCCAAAATTTTTAAAAAAATTCATTTCGGCCTAACATAAGCAAAAGAGTGCAGCGGGATAGTATGGCGGGAGATATAGGCGGGAAAAATTGTTCCTGACTGGTGCATTTTTATTTCAACATACATAGATGTTCAAATCGAAAAGTCTGATACATACATAAATTGTACACGTGTATAGATGAATCACCCTACTTTACAACGACCACCTGGCCTTTCCTTACGACCGGAAGGCGGCAAACGATTAGGTAGCTGGGTCACACGAAGACCGCGGCCGTACTCCAATTCGGCTTCATGTGTCTGCGAGTCCTGCGTAGGTGGTGGAGTCGCGAATCCTTGTTGCGAACCTGAAGCGTAATTGTAGGCGTATGGTTATGACTCCGCGGGGATAAAAGATGGGCCAATAACGTCCCCTCCGAAGAACTCTGTAACTAATGATGTAACCGGGTCGCCAAGATCATGTGATGCTCCCCGGAAGCCTGTGTTGACGCCATGATCATGTGATGCTCCCCGGAGGCCTGTGTTGACGCCATGATCATGTGATGCTCCCCGGAGGCCTGTGTTGATGCCGCGTTGGGTGTTCTCATCGCCCCAATTAACATCAGGTGTGTCCTGCACATAGAAACATTTTAAACAAACTGTTAGAGGATAATATATGATATCATTGTAAATGCATTGAAATGTAAACATGACTACCTGAGCATAACCCTCTCCTATACTGTCTGGCCATTGTACGTGGTGCTGGTTTAAATCTGGTACACGAGTCTCCTCGGGCATGGGGATCCCTCGCGTGGAGAGATACGGCTGAGATCCCTCACCTTGGGTGTATGCATCATATCCTGTGTACGCATATGGGTTAGGGGAAAGAAACTGCTCGGGCATCGAATCCAAGCCCGTGCCATGGTCCTGAGATGTCTGCCCCTGACGAAGCTGCATCGAAGAAGAGCGATGCAGTGGCAGAGATGAGTCATGTCGTGGCAATGTCGTTCTAGTACTCGGACCCTCCCCCCATTGCTCATGGCTCGTATGCGCCTCGCTCGGTCTGGACGACGGCGCCGCACTCGGTCTGGCTGACCTCGGTACCGGCATGTATGCTCCAGTGACAACGTCGTCGCCTCTACCGCATCTGAGCTTCTTTGCCACGAATTGTTGCAAAAGTTCCCGAAATGTCTTGCGATATGGGCCCTGGGCCGACATGCTATCCGTAGCCATCTGCCCTACTTCGTTGACATTTTCAAGTTGAACAATATTTGGATGTTATTTAGTTCAAATGATTATGAAATGATGGACCTAAAAAAGTTACAAGTGATTACCATCTGGTCACGATAGTAAGCTGCATGCAGCTCAACATGTCTCCGCGCCTGCTCCTCTTGTGTGAGATGTGTTGGTATAGTAGCTGGCTGACTGGCTAGGCTAGCACGTGCGTTCATGCAGTACCACTGCTTGTACGCTTGATCTGTACTTCCATCGTACGGTCTACAAAATTAAATAATTACATAAACCATTGTGATGAAAGCAAAGCATCTTCACGCATCGTATGATCATCGTAAAAAATTAATGTACATAAAATATACCTAAGTTGATGCACTATATCTGCTAGCGCTTCATTTTCCCACTTGTGTACCCATTCAATGTTCTCTTCCCTCCAATCGTATAAACTCCAACCCCTGCCCATATTGGTTAGCCTGCAAATTGTGTAACAAAGTGTGAGTTTAGTAAATTAAAAATGACACTAACTATTAAGGGATGTCACATCTTACTTATGTGTTTCCTCGTCGATACATCTGGGAAAAGGTGGTGGAATTTCTTGATAGAGACCGAACTGTCTCATTACACGCTCTGGGTTGTAAGGCTCAACACACCACAGGAACAATAAGTTGCAGCGAGTCAGCCAGAATGCACTATCGGTCAACATGCCTGGTGTGAAGTGTCGAGCATCAAAGACCATTTTTAGCTGGTCCTGAGTCCACGGGTTCCATGTGACTTCTGCCTCATCAAGTATCTCAAACTGCTGGTGGTACATAGGGTAACAATTTTTCGCAATATCTGGAGACCAACGTTTCCGTGCCTTTGTCCACCTGGTGGCCATAGTTGCGCAAGCACCCTCGCTAAAGTCGTATGGGTATATGGGTTGTACTATACGAGGTCGTCCTACAGGGAGGTATTCCCAGGACCACAACTGTAGAAACTCATAGGCGACACAAAGTAATGGAGCTTTTTGTGCGAAAGAGTTTTTTTGCGTGGCATCACACAAGCCTCTGTATGTATGAGATAGCATGGCAGAACCGAAGCTGTATTTTGGCTGCTCGGGTAAAGGTTCATCTACCATATTCTCTGCAATGTAGATGAGACCAGGGACAACAACGTCCCCATGTAAATTTGGAAATAGATTCCCGAGGAGCCACAACAAATACACAAACAGATGTCTTTTTCTCGTCTCCTCATTGGCGAAGCTAGAAATATTAAGAAAGTTATCACGAAGCCAGGCGAGTGGGATGCCCCGAGGGTTACCAGAACGTTGTGATTCTGGCATTTCAATCCCAAGACGGGCTGCTATATCTAATGCCCAAGATGGAGACACTCGTGGAGAGACTACCGGCTCACCTCTAATTGGTAGAGCAGTGATCATAGAAAAATCTTTCAGTGTAGGTGCAAGCTCCCCAAAACGAAAGTGAAAGGTGTGGGTTTCAGGTCTTCACCGGTCAACGAGGGATGTCAAAAGGGATGGGTCCGAACGTACTTGGTCGTCGCATGTGAGCCTAGCAAAACCTTCTAGTCCATAAGCGTCAAGGTGAGCAAGGAAATGATTGTGTATTGGCCATGTTTTCTTTATGGTTCGAAGTCTGAAAGGCCGATAATCATGCTTAATATTTGGTTTCAAAAATAGGTGGCAACGGTGGCCGGCGTCATGGGGCCCCTGCAAAAGCACTGGCACTTCACCCATAACTTGCACACAAACATACAAATATAAATTACGAGGAAGACAGAAATACAAATGCAAATCAAAATTAACTTGAAAAATACAAAGAGATACGATTTACATTAATTATCTGAAGTTAACATCAGGAGTACAAAAATACAAAGAGATATGATTTACATTAATTATCTGAAGTTAACATCAGGAGTACAATAATACAAAGAGAATCAATTTAAATTTAATATAAGTACACATAACGAGTAGAAATATAAATAGACATGGCGAGTACATATATATCAACATCATGCGTTGTTGTTGGCTCGATACGGGCAGTCTTTGCCTGAATGTCCAGGACACCTGCAAACGCGGCATCGCCTTGGTTCTCCCATCTGGCTATGGTCCATGTCATTGCGATGATGCCTAGACTGACGTCGTCCCTTTGCGGTTCTCATCAAGCCGGCGTTCGGAACCCATTTCGGCCCATCTGGCTACAACATTTTATAGTTCATATCAATGCCCCAAGCCCAGAACTCACCGTTCCAAGTGTTGTATAGATTGTACATGTTGAAGTACGGCGATATGTATGGCTCGACGCTGATTTTTTGAACAGCAGCCACCCGGAGCACATGACTGCAAGGGTAGCCCTCAAGCTTGGGCTTGTTACAAGTGCACTCACAGGAGGTTGAGCCAAGGGTGACAACTTGCTTTTTTGATCCTCTGTGGTGACCCTTAACGTACTTGGCTCGCACATTGACCTCCCACTTATTCCTAAGTGCGTCCACTTTCCTGCATCCATGACTTTGGGACTTCTTTGCTTTCTCGTCCAGATGTCTTTGCATCTTCTCGGACCATGGATTGTTCAATTCAACTTGTGCTTTGGCGACGGTGACCCTATCTGCAAAGTATGACAGGGTCCGGTTCCAAGTTTCTTCAATTAGGGCTGTGATAGGCAGTGCTCGCACCCCTTTAAGAACACCATTGTACACCTCTGACATGTTGCTGGTCATTATTCCATACCGAGCCCCGGTGTCGTGAGCCTGCGCCCACTTCTCCAAATGAGGGCAATTCTCGGTGATCCACTGGCTCAAATTTATGGCCGTCCTACGACCCCTCCGGTCTTCTCTCTGCGGCAAGGCCGTGCTGTCGATCTCACCATTGATACCTGCCCATATCGCATTCATTTTGGCTTCAGTTTTTTGCATGCACATCCTCTTGAATAACTTGAACCAATCCTTGTTTTTGAATTTGGAGTAAAAGTTTGCTGCCAAATGCCTCATGCGCCACCTTCCCTCTAGATCGGGCCAGCCCCACTCTTCTTCCGACGCCTTAATTATTTCAAGAGCGCTTAATGATCCAGTGTTGCGATCAGAAATGATGCAAACACCTTTACGCTCTTTCACGACACCAATCTTCACCCAGCTCAGGAACCACAACCAGCTATCTTTGTTCTCGCTCTCGACCAATGCATATGCAATAGGAAGAAGCTGATTATTTGCATCCGCTGCAATCGCCGCCAATAGTGTGCCCTTGTACTTTCCAGTGAGAAAGGTACCATCAACAGATAATACCGGGCGACAGTGCCTGAAGGCTTGTATAGTCTGGGCGAATGCCCAGAATAAGCGGTCCAAGATTAGCTCACCCAGGTTCATTGGGTTTGGACGTTCTCTCTGCCAAACTTGAGTCCCCCTATTAGCACTTGCTATTTGATGAAGCATTCTAGGGGCATACGAATATGCCTCCTCATAGGTACCATACAAGTTCTTGAATATATTTTCCTTCGCACGCCTAGCCTTGCTGTAGCTAACAGGGAATTCAATTAGATCCTCTGCATCTTTTTGCAGAGCCCTAACACTAATGTTGAGACTTCCCTGCACAATTGTTTCCATAGTCTGTGCCACAAATTTTGCTGTCACATTGCAGTGATCTGAAAGAGTCCCAGTTTGCTCACAGGTATGCTCCACTATTTTTGTGATATGCCATGACTGACATACACCAGGCTTCAGTCTAGCGAGAACTCTTCCGCGGCAACCTTTCGCGGTGTGGATGCATATGACCTTCAACTCTTTTTTATCAGACTGCTTCACTCTATGCTGGCGGTGGATGCCGATTGCATAGCTACCCATTGCCTGGTAAGCAGACTTCTTATCTGGGAAAACTTGCCCAACCTCCAGGCTTCCCGCTCCTAGGCCAGAAGCAGAGTGAAATTCGTTGGTGATGCTCATATCCTGTAAAAACCCAGGTTGCAGTGCCGCCGCGACCGCCCTCTGAGGAGGAACATCTTCTTCTCCGCTTGACTCTGAAGACGCAGAAGAATGATCATCATCATCTAGCGCCTCCGGCAATCCCTCCACGTGTTCGCTCATGTCAACGGCCGCCGACCAATATCCTGTGTCATACACAGGCTGGCCGCCCGTCGGTTCCGATGGGCCGATGCTAGGGGCTGATGTGATGGCCAACTCGACCTCACCACCCCTGCTACTGCATCCGGCAACATCAGTGACTGAAATGAACTCCACATACACCATCGGCTGACCATACATTGAGTTATTGGGATTGCTTGCAAACCTCATGTACGACCCCCACGACCGACCACCTGTGACAGGCCGCAAACCCCAACGGGCAACTGTCCCATCATTTCCTCCGTCAACGACGAAGGCCTCCATTGTCATTTTTTTTCCTGCATCACTGGGCCAAACACCGCTCGGATGCACCTTCTAACAGCTGCGTAACCCACGTTGACCATGTCTCTCACCACAACTGTAGTCGACTCGCACAAGGACACATCCACCCCGAATGGACCGTCGCGTAAGATGTTCCCATAGCACACTACTAAATTTTCCATAGTACCTAACCAACATACACGTTTACATTTCAAATAATTAGTAACTGAACATTTAGTAACGATGACAACATTTACATATCATACGACTAAAATAATAACCGTATTTTTGTTACAAATATTCGGTTTGTTTCTAGAATCATTTGCTTACAAATATTTGGTTAACGGGTATTTAAAGATATATTTTTTTCTCAAACTCGTCTACGAGAGTAAAAACGACTATTACTAAAAATTAATTTTGATAATATTTTTTCTCAAACTCGTCTACGAGAGTAAAAACGACTATTACTAAAAACTAATTTTGATATATTTTTTCTCAAACTCGTCTACGAGAGTAAAACCGATGGTAATTACTAGCTATCCAAACAACCATTAAACATAATAGTACGATAATAACATTTTAATATCATATGAGTAAACATTTAATTTCTTCCGGCTTTATATAATTTTTAAATATCATACGATAGCAATCATTTATTTACAAATAATATTATTTGCAGCGGCATGCACACATTATTCGCAACAGTACATCAATATAAAAAATATTAACAAAATCACGGTGTCATTTTATACCTTAGCTCCAATATGGATGTGCTTGCGAATGCAATTAAGAGTCCAAATAGTTCCAATAAATTTCCGTCACCAGTACTATATGAACGGAGTCAACCTATTATCACATGAACATCAATATTACACACGGATTTTTCTTTCTGCTATCAAAAGTATGAAAATAGCACTTGCATGTATGTGGTCATCACCTCAAAAGGGACAGCGAAGATGGAAACACAATTTCTTCAATCACGTCATCTCCTCCTTGTTTGCTACTAAGATGAATTATTTTACCTAATTACATACATCATTAAGTACATTAGCACCTAATCTTAACGTAGAAAATTTAGATTACCGCAACATAACAAAGTAGACCTACGGTTTCCTAACCATGGACTTATTAATAAACATACCACATGAAATAACATACCACATGCAATGAACAATTATAGTGCAATTTTTTTCTTAATTACCGTATTAACAGCTTCTCGCATGTCAATACTAATGGACGCAACTATCATTGATACAACATCTTCAACCTACTCTTCTAAAAAAAAATATAAATGTTGTATCTGTCGTTTGAAATTATTTCTAACCTCTAAGCACTAACATCGCATAGCTAATGAATGGCTAAAAGACTAACTAATTACCATCATGCATGCACAAAAAAATCCATGTATTGCAAAGCTCATACCTTGATCTTCAACTTCGTATTTCACTTCGCTACGCAAATCCTACTCCTGAAGCTCTAAATGACTCCTCCTCCAAGTGCTGAAATAATGCCTAAAACAACATAGAATACACACTTAGGAACTAATCAAACAGAACAAAAACATCATGCATGCAAACAAAACCAACAAAAATGGATAGATCTTACCTTAATCTATCTTTTCTTCAACTTCACCATCTTCGAAAACCAACTCTAGATCGGCCAAAATCACGAGTGAAAGTGGCTACCAAGTATTTCCTTCTGTGTATTCTTGTAGACTTAGACAGAGTAGAGAGGCAGTGAAGGCAACGAGAGATATTCGAGAGAGCGTATGCGCAGCCGCGGTTGTGTGTATATAAAGACGAGGAGCATTGTATTGTCGGCAGAACGAGGTACACTCACCTACCGCAGCCTCGGATTCCAGCATCGCGGTGTCTCATCACACGCAGCAACTACAACGCTCTCGGGTGTCGGCAAGAAGCGGAAATCACGCAGGCGGGAATCTGATTCCAAATTACAAAGCATCAGTGTCAGCTGCGGAAAGCAAAACAATGCGGAAATCACGCGCCGCAGCAGCAATTTCCGGGGAAAAGCAGGAGCACATTTCCCGTCGTCGAAATTAGCGCCGTCAGGTCGCTGTCATAGAAATCAACGCCGTCAGGGGTCAGGGGCTGTCGGGCCGCATGCAGCGCTGCCGCCTCACCCGGTGGCGGCCGGGCCCGCGCCTCGCATTCCGTGCAGATGCTGTTGCCGTCTTGGGCGCGGCATGGGCGAGAGTGGCCGCCTCACCCAGTGGCGGCGTGGCCCACCTGGCCTCGCCCGTTCTGTCGCGGCACGCTGCACTGTGCAGATGCCGTTGTGCCCGGCGCGGCCGCCTCCTGCGGTGGCGGCGGGGCCCGCCGCCTCATGGCGTGGCGGCAGGTGACACGTGTCGCCTGCCGCGCCTGGCGCCACTAGTGAGGGTTTTTTTTTGACAATTTTATCCGTAGGTAGTCTTTTTTGTCAATAGCGTTCCGCAGGGGGTCCTTTTGGACAAAAAATCGCCACCCTCTCCACCTGGTGCCTGACGGCACCCCTATAAAAAATCCAGCCGTGATGGAAGGAAGGAGGGGCGCCGCGACGTCCGGCGCTCCATGCATTCCCATGCACGGTGATGTACCTACTTCGGAGTCTGGACGCAAGCCAACGGTGTCGGTAGCTGCACTACGTGTCGTGGAGCTTTGCACAGTGCCAAGGAGGCACGACGAGCGGGCGTTGTGGCGCAACATCTTCTGCCGATCACCGCAGCGTACGACGGCAAACATCGGCCTCGGCAGTCGGGCAAACTGAGGGGGTCCAACGTACGTTCATGTACGCGGTTGCTGTCAACCTCCCGCACTTACACTCCGGTGCTAGCTACTTCAGCATTTTGGTGCTTACCATCTCCCGTCTCCTGGATGGCTGCAACTGCTATTTTTTGCCATGTCTTTTTCTTGTTCTTTAGGGTTTAAAATTGAGAGTTTTTACGGTACATCATACTTCCTGAAATAGTGAGTAGTATATAATTGATCCAACGGTCGGTATTTATTCCTTAAAAACTTGACATAGGACATTTCGGTAATTAACTATTAGGTTTGATATTTCTTTTTAAATTTTATTGTAATGATTAATAATGTAACTAATAACAATGCGATGCAATTGCCATCTCCACGACGCAGCCATCTCAGTTCGTCTGCCATTCCTCAGTCGACGGCTCGACGCATTATCTATTCCCTTGGAGAATGGAGATGCTCTGCTCTGCTTACCCTCTAAAACTTCACAGCATGCGCCTCCCCAGCCTCGCTAGCCTGGGACTCTAATGCTCCTCGGTGGCACAGGGCCGATCGCTCTGCGTCGAACGGCCTCCGGTCGCTGCTCCAAGAACTTCCTTCCATGCGTCCCAGCGACGACGCAGCCGCCTCGTCCTGCCCGGCGGCCCTCTTCTCGTCTGCACGTACTTCAGTCGGCGCCCTGAGATCGCTCCCTCTCTTGCCCTCTCTCCATCGCACACGTACGTCAACCGGCGGCCCGGCGCCCACTAATCTAAGCACGAACGCGGAGCAACAAGCAGCATCAGACGCTTGCAGATAGCAGATGAAAGGACTGACGGGGATGTAGCGGAGAGGGCGTTTGCCTCGCACCGGTACGGGGATCGAGGTGGCGTCTGTGTGATCCGTGGTGCCGGAGGAAATGCGCGTGGTTGCTGCGTCGTGCGCTCCGGGATGGGAGCGGCGGCGCGGGACGGGCTGGGCGTGGGCGATGCATGGCGCAGGGCAGGCTGATAATGGCGGGCTGTAGGTCGCAAACTCAGTACGTGCGGAGGTGCCGTAGCCGCTGGCAATGGCGACGGAGCAGGATGGGCTAAATGAACGATGACGACGCTGTGAAATTGCAGCTATGCCCTTCACTTGATTTGGAAGCGAATCTGCCTCCGGGATTGATTAGCAGCAAACTACCCAAAACACCCCTAATTGCTCAATATACTACTGAAAATTTGGTGTAGTATTGCCTCATCTGACTCGTTAAACCATAGAAATTAACGGCCCCAATTTAACAGATGTACCGTAAAAGGTCTCTTAAAATTTTGACGTATCTTTAGGCACACGTACGAGTTTGATCAAATGGGAGTAATAGGAAATGGAATAGCTTTAATGCACGAGCTCGTAGTGGTGTCGCTGTCACGTTATATATATTATTATAGCGATGGGTGTGCCTGGGATCTGTGTTGTAAAGATAATTTCGGATTATCTTTGGTGCAGAGGGGTCACGTTGTCCCTTGACGTGACTGGTTTTGTAGGTCTTAATCACACAGACACAGGTCAATAGCAAATCAAGGTTGGAAAGTGGATATCAAATTTTCCTGAAAATGACCGTCTCTAAATTAGTTGGTTCACCGACCCACTAATGCCTGATAGCGACATTGGTTGATCCTCTAGGCATTTTTTTCTCAATTTAATTCCCTCGCTTTTCAGTGAGATGTGACTGTGAGTGGCCTGCCGAATTAGTGGCTTTCCCTCGAAGTGATACATCACAAAATCTATCTAGTTTTCGAGCAGCATTATAGTAGATAGGAGTATCTTTATGAGCATATCCTGACATATGGAAATAGAGCTTTTCGATGTATCAAGTTATGTTTGCTGGGGGGCGCATGTTGGTTACTATACGGCTGACTAGCTATATATATTTACAAAAGACTTTTTATGGGAAATTGACTTTCGGAGTGAGTTGACAAGCTATGGTTGGAAAACGCACAGAGTGAGGGCCCATACTGAAAATTAGCGGGGAGAGAATAAGGTGGAGTTGTTTCCGTAAGTTGCTTTCCGTAGATGTTTTCCCGCAAGTCTAGGGTTTTTGGTCTCATAATACAAAATCCCTTGTTGCTAATTAGCTTGAGCAAACATCATTGGGAAAAAAAGCTTGAGCTAACATGCATGACCGTACAACCCCGCAACTCGCTTCCAACTCTTCTAGTCGATATGTATCGGAAAGTTTTTCTGGTCAATCCTGACCTTAAGACCCCCCCCCCCCTCCCCTCGCGACTTCAGTGGCTTAATAGGACAACCCCATCAACATGGGTCTTGGGTACCCAGACAAACCATACCCATGCTGGTAAGAAGAAAACATCTTTTATAGTATTGCTTGCTACAGTCAATCATGGCATCTACTGACCCCGACTTCACCGACTAGACCCATAGACCCACCACACACACATGAGATCGAACTACCAATCACTTAGCATGACACACATATTGCTCATCATTGTCATTGTTACCTCATGAATCGCAGCAATGCGACATATCCGGCTAGTGCCAACTCTTGCAACGATGCTACTCCGTATCTAAGATTTTCCCAATAGTTGTGTCAAAAGAAGAGGAGGAGCGCATCACCGTGACGGAGCCACAAAGAAATCTTGTGTGTACACAATTATCTTTTCCACTTTGGCGATAGACATGAGGCATTGATATAGCTTTGTTGTTCCTTCACACTCCTCCACCCTAAGGTCCATTAGTCCGCCTAACAAACTGTAGGGGCTGGCACCGGAGACCCTCAAATCAAGCCTAGTCCATAGATATAACGCCGACCAGCCTCAGTCGGCTAGCCCCACCACTTGTTGTTAGGCCATAGCCAATGCACAACCGCATCGAAGATAGCAAACCCGACCGTAGATCAAGAGCACTATGGAATATCATAGGGATTGTTGTGCAACAAGCCAACATGTACAACAGCAATGAAACCACCATGTCATCACATTTCGTCAGGAAACCTATGAGACGTGTGCGCCTCAAGATGTCAGTGCACTATTGATTGACCGGAGTGCCACACCACAACACATGACGGTATACAAAAAATAAATAAATAATCTTTAACTTGAACTTCATGAAAATAGTCATTTGATTTTTCAGTGGTGCCATCAAATAAATTTTGGTGCTCACCGCAAAGAAATAAAAATAAATGGTGCAAACAAAATCATGTAAAAAATGTTACAATCATGGGTCTTTCGTATTGCCGCGTCAAAAGAGCCCCGAGGATCGAATGAATTAAACATGGTCCGTACAAATGGTATATACATCTCCTCGTCCGCCTCCTTTGGGTTGGTTCCTCGGTAGTACGTAAAGCACATTAGCCTCGGATCTGGCGCCGTCCTCCAATTTTGTGCATGTGCGTGCCTCCTTGTGCTTAGACATGCCGCCCTCCACGTAGCAAATATAGTACAGTAATTTATCTGATAAACTAAGAATTATGCAGATCTTAATCCTATAGTGATTGTCCGTCCGGGTTAAAGCAGGGGCAGTGCCGCTAAACAAAGCTTGAGGCTAATGATGCCCCCCATGTTCTAGATCTAGGCTGTGTAATAGATCTGAATTCTCAAAAGAAGAAAAAAAAACAGAGACATAGTTAAGTCGGGCTGCAGCAGGGCGCAGCAATCAATCCTTGAGGATCGTGCTTGCAATGATGCAGAGGCAGAGACGGAACAAACACATAGAAGCAGCACGGAGCAGGAGTCGGGCTCTGAATTTATAGTAATCAGTTTAACTTCCCTAGCTATGAATGAACCACCTGAATTTTCATTGAAAATATGGCACTAGCCTTCATTCTTGCAATAGGGACGTAGGACAATGTTAAGAAACTAAGGGGCAATATTGGAGCCAAACATTCACTTCGGTTTTTGTTTATAAGATACTCCACCTAAATGTGGTAAATGTTAACTTTGGCAAGGAGGGAGGCCAAGCAGTGGAAGAAGCAGTAGAATTTGGCTAGAGTAGATCGATCACCAGTGACGCACATACGTAGCATGTGGCGGTGTATGTATGATATCCCATTCTTACCACATGGGGCCCTCGGACCTGCTCATGAAAACGTAAAGAAACAGAAACATGGAGCGAGGTGGTGGCAAACCTACATCATATCGTACACAAATACTTAAACATGTACAGCTACCACTTGGCCTTTAGTACGGATCTGGATCATGTCGAGCTTATCTTATGGCGGGAACACGTAGAGATACATGCATGGTAGGAGTAAGTGTGGGCGGTCCTGATCGATCAGCTTGTTTTTCTTTTTCAAATCATAGCTATCCTGTGCCACTGCACGTAGGAGTACGCTGTTACGGTGTTGGAGTAGTGGTAATAGATTTTAGGTGTGAGACAAGGCGACGTGGGTGCCAGTGGACGCTTTGAGTAAAGATGACTTCAGATAAATTATCTATAGTCTGTTGCTGTGCGATTCAGTGATTGTACCCTGGCGCGCAACATTGTTTATCTACGTAGATTACTATTTTAATCCTGCTAGCCGTCTGTTTTATCATCTTCCTTTTCTTACGGGCTCCTCATATGTTCTCTGGTCCGGTGGAGAAAATATATGGCCTGTCTTAGAGCATCTACGGCCGGCGCCCAAACCCGTCCTCAAACATTTGGGCGGCTCGTCCGCTTACTGACCGGATAAAAACCTGACCCAAGCGGGCGTCTCAAACGGGCCTCAAACGGTCGGGCTAGCATCCCTCATATTCAGTCTCTGTCATGTCGGACCCGGCCCACTCTGGCTAACCCGACTCAATATATATTCGTCCTCATCCGTTCGCTGGATCAAACCCCAGCCACTTCACACTCCTCTGCGCTCCACTTCCTCCGCCATCCGAGCTCACCTCCGGCGTTTTTCAGCCGTCTCCGGCATGGCGGGCAGCGAATCTGACTCTGATCAGTCTGGATCCATTGACTGGGGTGTCACCCCGTGCAGGTTGGAGGAGGCAATGGCAGTCCGCATTGCACTCCGCTGCTCCCAGGAGGACAGCGCCCGGCCGACGGACGGATCTGTCCGACGCGAATCCATAGCGTCAGCTCAATGGGCGCTTGGGTCCTTTGGGGCTGGATCATCGCGGTCCAAGACAGCCGAAAAATTTCTCCTTCCCCATCACCGATTGGGCAGCCTATGAGTCCCACGGGAATGGGCAGTCCATCGTGGGAAGGAGAGGATAAGGGCCGCCGAGGCCCGTATGGCGGCGGCAGAGGCGGCTGATGCGGCGGTGCGGGCCGCCGCAGAGGAGGAAGCCATCTGCGCCCACATTGTGAAGAAACAACATCAGAGAAACACACGCGCCCTCGCCTGAGAGTAGAATCGGTCAGTCTGTGCCATGGCCGGACTGCCACCGAAGGATGAGAAGGAGGACAACGACGGTGAGGACAGCTCCGGCAATGAGCAGATCCGGCTTGATCCCTACTGCGTCTTCGATCGGTACTTCCTCGAGAAGGACGGCAAGGGTGCCGGGAAGGGCAAGGGCAGCCGTGGATGATCTCCATCATAGCCAAACATGCCAAATTTTGGTAGTTCGATGGCATATTTAGTTAGTAATGATGGAGTAGCCGGACGATGTGTGTGCAACACCGTAGTTGCATGATGCTATATGGATTTGAGATATGATAATTGAGGTGTCCGGATATGGATTGCATTACTTAAGACGTGAATGGTCAGTGTCCAGGAACACGTCCGGGCCGGATTTGCTCATCGCGGCTGTAGATGCTCTTACATTACTGATGTAGATACAAATTTCATCATCTCGACCTGCTTCCAGGAGAGGGTTAGTTTGACAGGAATCGATACAATTTCACATAAGCTCAATTGTGGAGTACGTATGTACTGAACCTAATTAAGGTTGACATGCATGGTGCAGGACAGCAGGAGTGATTTTGACTCCCGTCGGTCGATAATAAACCCAGTATGTGTCCATCTTGGTTAATTAGAGCATCCCAACATGCGTCTGAAAAATGCCTTACATGTTAAAAAATCATTATTTTTGTGCATCGAAGAAAAAAAATAGCGCTTCAGCAGATGCTGTAAAATAGAGTGCGCATAAAAAACTTTACTACATGGGTGTGCCCGCGGGCTGCCGGGCTGCAAATTGGGGCACCGGATTGTGCACGCAGACAACTGCACGTGGAGCCGGCGGATTGGGCGTCGTGTTTTTGTGCATCTGAAAAACCACTTCATCACTCCCACACGCAAAAGGACTATTTTAATGCTGTAAAAGAATTATACCGTACCGAGGCGTACTCGTGCGTGTTGGACATGCTCTTAATTTGCTGCGACTATGTGTCGAAATGTTGATGGATGAAGAGACTGAACTAATCATTGTGCATCTGAAGTTGTGGAATAATTACCTGAAGTTGTGGAATAATTACCTGACCATTTGACTGTACGTGCAGTCATACTGGAATGTACCGTTTACAACCTACCATAGAACGTAGTACGTGAAAGGAAGTGTACTACTACCTCTATTTATTTTTATAAGATGTTTTAGACATTCAGACACTGTTTAAAATAGTATAAAGCAAGCTGTCAGAAACGTCTTATAAAAACAAACGGAGGCAGCAGCTCTTTGTTCCAAATGCCAAAGAAAGGTGTTGTTGCATTCCTTTTTTTTTATGAAAAGGACCAGATGTATTATGAAAGTTCATCGAAAGTAAAAAAGCATCTCAAAGACAATAAAAATTTACATTGAGATTCCAAAACCATCGAATGAAAACGACTGAAACTCATCGGCACCCAAAATAGATTTACTGTTTCCTCTCAAATATTTCCTTTGCTTCTTTCTCATCAAAAACAGCCTGTGGAGTAACCAGCCGCGGGAGTAAATTTGTCTACTCCTACGTGGCATGCCCCACATACTCTGGTAGGTAGGAGTAACTTGACAAAACGTGCTCATTTTTTCTTAAATGGTAAAATTGTGGCACAAGACGGGTGAATATCTCTTAAATATGGTAATTCTTGTCGAAAATGTCAAACAAGATGAAAACCTATAATTCACTAAGGAAAAGTATACCGGGAACTAGCTAGAAACCCAAAATAAGTGTAACGCAGTAATAAAATTCCTTGAATTGAATAGACCATGTAATAGTCTTGAGACAGACATGAAATTAAACCAGAGTATATAATTCAACCACTGAATTACTCACAAAACTACACAGACTAGATAAATCTGTATGAATCTGGGCAGCAGCAGGTCCCTGTAGGGTGGTCCATAGTACATGATGATCAATTACAAAGAAGAAAGAAATGAAGATTAGTTGGCAATCCTGTCCGCTATATAGCCAGCAACAGTGGTTGCCCTGTGGATATTGATTTGGTCCCTCTCACTCTCAGGCAGCGATGATGAGAGGCCATCTAATTTATGGCAGACCCACAGAAGCATCTCAACCCCACGCCATTTATGGCAGAAGCATGGGCAGATTTTATTCATTCAAGGAGGCCATCTAATTCCGTTCTTCCATGCAAAAAGGGCCAAGGGAAACGTCAAAAATTTGGAAGCAAATGTACTTTGAATTTCGAATGTACTCCCACGTACATTACTTATCTACGTTCATTCATTACTTTGATTTTAGTTCCACCATCATTTTGCCGGACTGACAGCAAGCACCACGCTTCTGTGTCCTGTCCCTCTTGTCCTCCTAGAAGGGATGGCAATGGGTAAGGTATGCGTGGGTACAACCCCTTCTGCCTAAACCCATACAGATCGAAATCTTCTATACCCATCCACTTCAATACCTATGAAGACAGATTGATACTCATGCCCATGTCATCGGGTATCCAACACATAATGGGTATCCCATGTGTACAATAAATAACATCTAGATTTTGAAAAAAACAGGAAAATGGGTTTAAAACTCAGGTGATGATTGGCGAGCAGTCTAGCACCAACACGGCTTCTTCCGGTGGGTGGCCTCTTGGAGGCAACAAAGGAGTACGAGCTGCGGTTGGTGGAAGCCCGGTGCAGTGGGAAGTAGAGGTGTGAATTAGGGATCGCTGGATCAAGAGTTGGACAAGAGTTTGGTGGTGATGAGTCGAGATATCATCATTTCAAGGAGTCACATAGGACATAGAAGGAGTCATGAGCTAGTGCATGCGGGCCTATGAGCTATTGCTGGTTTGAGGAATAAGGTGTTTAGATTGGCCCATAGGAGTTGGATATGGACGTTACATGTCATATTCAATTTATTCATTTTTTCTAGGTATACATTGAGATATTCATGGGCGCAATTTGATACCCATGCCCTAAGAATATATTTTGCGGGTACGAATGCCCATTACCATGGTCACAAAATCTCGCCAAGTCTTGCTCATGCCTGCTGTTTGAGGGTAGAGTATGAGTGGTTACCCATGCAAAACTGCCATCCCTAGACGTAGATAGCCATAGTGTACGTACTACGTACTACTGGTCCATATGTAGTTAAGGCGTAGAGCTAATTTTTTTGTTTATTTACGTCAGCATTAACCTTACTTTGAGGAGCAAACGGATCTCGGAATCAGCGATACGCAGGCGGGGAGGCTCTCGTGGGATGGCAATTTCGACACGCCTCTCATGCGGCGACCACAAAGGCGACCAGAGAGATGACGCCCGCTGCGTCGGCGACGATCGCCGCGTGGTCGACGACGACCGACGAGAGGGTGATGACGACCAACGGGGGCGCGGCGGCGACTACCACCGCGGGGGCGACGGAGACGACCACCGAGGGGGCGACGACGACGACCACCGAGAGGCCGATGACGTCAACTACCGAGGGGGCGACGACGACGACTACCGTGAGGACGACGACGGCGACCCCATCCGAGCGGGTGGCGACGACGATCCTCGCGCGGACGACGACGATGACCACAACACGAACGACAACAAACATCGAGCGGACGACGGCGACCACTGAGGGGGGGGGGGACAACGACAAGCGCCGTGGGGGGAAGTCCAATCACCGCGCTACCGCCGACGACATTCAGGAGGAGGACGCGGAAGAGGATGACAATTGGCCGGTGCTATACATCCCGAATTTCTGCCATGCGGAATTCCTGCAATACAGGAGAGGAATTCTCCTCATTCAAGGTAAGATTCGACGAATTCTGCTAACTGATGAGGAGGAGAGAATCATTTACAGTTGAGGGATGCGAGATCGAGAGAAAATTTCATGGAGTAGTGTGATTCGGTTGCCTTGCCACGTGGATCGGGTTAGCGGTGAACCTGGATTGGAGGCCGAGAGAGGTGGTGGTGGTGGTGGGGGGGTTCCGAGGGAGGAAGACGCCATGAATGCGGGGGGGGGGGGGGAGGTGGGAAATAAATCCCCCACCCCCGGTGGCGATTCGACCCACCCGAAGCAAAAATCCCCCACCTCCATCGACCCACCACATCCTGACCCAGAGAGCGGAGGCGACAACTGTGGTGACCATGGCCGATTGGCGGATGAAGATGGAGTAGGCAATGGTGGAGTTGGCGAGCGGGGACGAAGCTGGAGCGAGGGAGGTAGTCTCCTGGTTCGTAACCAAGAAGGAGATGCGGCGCGCAGCCAAGCGGGTCTTCAGAAATCTGACTGTGGAGGAAGACGAGCGGCTCACCCCGAATGGGATGACCACTCTGACTGGTGCTTCAGTGAGCTCGTTGGCAGCCTTGGTCTGGGCTATGGAGGAGACAGAGGGGGGTGGGTCTTCAGATCTCGCCGCCGCTTTCCTGCTGGCCCGGAGGAGTTTGTTGTGGGGGCGGTGATGGCCATTCCTACACCGGGGACTCGCTGGGTACCCATTCAGATCGAGGAAAGCGAGGAGGAACAGCCAGATCTGGGAGTGGAGTCGAGCCAGATGAGGGAGGAGAAGCAGGGAGAGAAGAAGGCGAAAGAGAAAAGCTATTCTCTGAGGAGATCTCCTTGCTTCCTGCGCCGCTCGCCAAGGCTCCGGGATGCGGCCAAGCCTGCGGCAAAGGAATAGGCTTCTCCCCTGCCGGCAATCGCTTCTGGTTGCTGGCTGGGGAGGATTCTGATGAGGAGGATGGCGACTCGTCAGACTACCAAGGTGAGAAAATTATGTGCAAGAAATATTTTCTTAACAATTGTCAAAGCAAAATGACCTATGGTCACAGCAAAGACATTAGGAAACAAATGAGACGAGCTAAAATCAAAGCAGCTGAAGAAAGAAACCCTGATAAGATCACTAATAAAGTGACAGGAGGGGAAAAGGAAAGTATAGTTGATGATATTATTACAAATCAAAGAAGAGAGATGAGTGGGATTAGGGTGATGGAAAAGATGAGACAAAAATATGAGATACCAGACTATTGGTCTGAGGTGGGTTTAGATGATGAGATATTAGTTATATCTAATTGTGAGATTAGTGCTATCAGTGATAGTAGAAATACAAAGAAAAACAATATGTTAGAAAAATAAAAATTGATACGCGATTGGAAAGTTCGGTTGGGGACCTGAGCCTTATTAGTAGACCGCCCGACCCAGGACAAGTGGATGCAGAAAGCAGAAATACGCTTTCTGGGTCCTTTACTTGCCTCAACCCTGATCTGGATATAAAAGAGGGGGAAGGGGAGGAAACAGGGTTAGGGTTTCCCGGTGCGCCGCGGAATAGAGAAAGTGAGGAAATGGATAGATTTGGGGGAAGGTCTGATGGAGGGAGAGGACGTTTCAACAAAGGTGGAAGAGATGGATGGCAGTACAGAAGGAAAGAGGAGGGGGAGAATCAGTACAGGAGAATTCCACCATGGGAGGAGAGAAGAAATTTTGCTAGAGAAAGGGAGATAGAGAGGATGCAAGAGAGACATGAGCTCAGGCAGGAAGTGATTGCTGGAGGAGGAGCTGAAGAGGGAGAAAAATTGATGAGAAAGAACAAAAAGAAAGAGGATGGGTCCGTGGTGGAGCAGGGGGAGGCTTCTGGATCCCTGGAAAAAAGCGGGCAGGAGCTGATACAACAACAACAGGTACCTCTTAATACTCTGTTGGCGCAAATTTCACAAGGCAAGATGATGATTGGCAGTGAGACAAACAGTAGATCTGGGGCTGATACTAGTCTGAGACAGAGGAGGAATGAATACAGAAGTAATGATGCAAGCAGAGGAATGTCAGAAAACATGAATTCAGGAAATCAGGGGAGAGAGGCTCTGATGATTAACAACATGGGAGGGAAATAAGGACAGAGAGGACATGCTATTGGAAATGAAGAGCAATATGCTTTTAGGAGCTCTCAGGATAAGGAGAAGTCAAGCTTTGGGGGGAAGAACAAGATGTTTTGCAACAAATGCAAAGAAACAAATCATCTGACCAAAGATTGCCCGCTTGGACATTGTGTGATCTGTGGAAAGAAAAATCATGTGACTGATGATTGTAATTGGTTGAAACAAATCAAACCAGTGCCCAAATTTGTTGGGTATGCTGCCAGAGGGCTTGATGTGCTGTTGGTTCAAAGTGCAAAAGAAGCTCTAGAAATGGAAAACCCAAATCCCATGGCAATAATCACAGTGGTTATAGGGCAGATCAATGAAACTCAGTTGATTGACAGATTACACTACATGTTTAATTTGAATTGGCAGTGAAGGTGCAAGAAGCATGGAGAAGGAGCTTTCTTTTCCAAACAAGGGGAGATTGGTGGAGCTGAGCAAGTGCAATGACTTTACTTTGCTGGGATCTGGGCAGTGATCAATGTGAAAAGTTGGAGTTTTGACTCACAAGCTGTGGGCAAGTTACACACTATCTGGGCATTGTTTGGCAAAGTCCCTGAGTGCTTTAGACACTTTTTTGGGATGTGTGAGGTGGCAGCAACCCTAGGCCCTGTTCTGGAGATTGACATGAATACCATTGCCAAAGAAAAGTTCAGAGCAAAAATTGGAATAAGAGACTTTGATAAAATTCCTGCTTATACTGAAATCACAGATAAGGACTTGATGATATACAAAGTCATACCTGAACTAGAAAGTGTTGTGGAGATGGGGTGGTATGGACAACATAAGAGACAGGATAATGAGGGGAGAGAAGTGGACAACAGTGAAGATGATATGAGGAAAAGACATAAAAGAGGAGAGGATAATGAAATAGGAAAGAAAGAAATGATCTCCTTGGGGAGCTTGGGGCTAGCACAATTTGAGGAGCTGAAGAAGAAAAATGAGGAAATTCAGAGAATCCAGAAAGAACAAGCTATGGAGATGGAAGCAAGAAAGAAAGTCGAGGCTAGCATGGAAATAATTATGAAAAAAGTGATAGATCTAGAGGAATATAAGGCAAGACAAAAAACTCTTAAAATGAAAGAAGAAAAGAAGATCATAGAACTGGAGCAAGATAAAAAAGTACTTATGGAGCTGATTAATAAACAACAGGGGGTGATTGATAGGTGTGTAGATAAGATTGAGATGTGGGAAGCAAGAGAAAAAGAAATGGACGAAATCACTGATGCTGACTTAAGGATCATGGAGACTGACAAAAAAGAAGATGAAAATAACATGTACAATGAGGCAGTGGACTTCAATGCGAGCCAGGAATCAGTTTCCTTTGGAACTAAAGTGGGAGTGAGATCTGGAGACAAAGAAACAGATACCAATGAGACAGAAGAGGAGCAGCTAAGGAGATGTGGGAGATTGGCAGGCAAACAAGATGCAAAAATTGAAGAGTTGGCCAAGGAAAGAGCAGATGCGAAAGACAATTATGGTGAGTTTCAAAACTTAAGTTGTCATAATGTTTCATTATTAGAGATGGCTGATAAAATTGGAATTGATTTAGGCTGCTCCATTAATATGATTGAATCTAATCTGGATATCATAGCTAGAATGGAACAATGTAGAAAAGAATTCTATATGCAAAATATATGCAAAACAAAAGAAGAGGAAGGTCACCTTGGTGAACCTAACCTCATTGATATTGGAGATGTGGATATTAAGGATATTTGTTCGAGAGATGACCACTCTGATGCTGAATTAGAGATGGACCATTTTGCCCATTTAAAAAGCTTCTTTGCCAAAACAAAAAAGAAAAGCTTGAACTCACCAGGGTTCTCCTGTGGGAAAACAGCTAGCATGATTGGGAGGAGGAGGAAAAAAACACAAAAAAATCTCAAGAATGATTGGATTGTTCTGGAATGTGAGGGGGATTGGAAAAGACATTAAAAAAATTTCATTAGGGAATGCATAGTTGATAGGAAACTGGATTTTGTTGGAATCCAGGAAACCATTAAAGAATTTTTTCCAAAAATGAATTGCACAATTTATGTGGAGGGAGAAACTTTGAATGGAGATGGTCTCAACCAAGAGGGAAATCTGGAGGGATTTTAGTGGGCATTGTGATAATTTTGACATCAATGAAGTAGAGATTGGGGTGTATTTTATAAGATTGCTTATATATGACAAAAAGAGCAAGTTTGAGTGGAATCTCATAGTTGTGTATGGGGATGCACAACCTTCTGGCAAAAATGCCTACTTGGCAGAAATGTCTAGATTGTACCATGATAATTCTTCTGTCCCAATGATGATAGGGGGCGACTTTAATATAATTAGGAATAGCTCAGAAAAAATAAACCTGCTACAAGTGATCACTGGAGCTTTGTATTCAATGCTATCATTGAACAAGCTGGGCTAAGAGAACTACCTCTAGGGGGGAGAAAATATACATGGGCTAATAACCAAGAATACCACACTTATGAAAAGTTAGATAGGATTCTCATTTGCCCTGATTGGGAAGAGAAATACCCTTTGACCACTATTCAGGCTTTAGAGAGGGAGATATCTGATCACACCCCACTTGTGGTGGACTCTGGGGAGAGAAGAAATAATAATATGATATTTAGATTTGAAAATGCTTGGATGCTGAAAGAGGGGTTTAGGGAATTTGTATATAAGGTGTGGAACATACAGATAGGAGGAGATACATTGGAGAGATGGCAGAAGAAACTAAGAATTTTTGGACAAAAAGTGAGAGGATGGATACTAAATTATGATGCTCAAGATAGAAAAATAAAAAAAGACATCATGAGCAGGTTGGATGAGATAGATAAAAAATAGAGATAAAGGGCATAGTAGCTGCTGACAGAAATGAGCAGAAAGAATTAAGAATCCAATTGGGCAGAATAATGAAACATGAAGAAATAAAATGGTTACAGAGATATAAAGATAAAGAAATTAGGGATGGAGATAACAATTCTAAATATTACCATGCTAAAGTAAATGGAAGAAGGAGAAAAAAATAGAATTTTCTCTTTATGTCAGGAAGAGGGAGTGATTGAGGGGGATGAGGAGCTAATCAAATACACAACCAAATTTTACAAGAACTTGTTCGGTCACCCTGAAATATCTACTGTAAATCTTAATATACAGGAGGCTCCTGGCATAACAGAAGAACAAGCCAAGGATTTAATCGAACCTTTTAGTATGCAGGAACTATATGAGGTGGTTTTCAGCATGGAAAAAAACAAAAGTCCTGGACCTGATGGTTTGCCAATTGAATTTTACCAAGAATTTTGGAATTTGGTGAAATGGGAGTTGAAAGAGTTGTTGGATAAATTCCACACTGGAAAATTAGATATATCTAGACTTAACTATGGAATCATTACACTGGTGCCAAAAATTAAAGATGCTAGACAAATTCAAAAGTTCAGACCTATTTGCTTACTTAATGTGAGTTTTAAAATCATAACTAAAGTACTAATGAACAGATTAAGTAAAGTGATCAGGCCAATTATTTCTCCAAATCAAACAGCCTTTATAAAAGGCAGATATATCATGGAAGGGGTGGTGGTGCTACATGAAGCATTAAATACCATACATAAAAAGAAACAGAGTGCTCTGCTATTCAAAGTTGATTTTGAGAAGGCATATGACAAGATCAAATGGCCTTTTGTGTATAAAATGTTGAAACTCAAAAGGTTCCCTGATAAATGGTGTGACATGGTGATGCACACTATGGTGGGGGGGGCATGTAGGGGTGAAGGTTAATGATGAAGTGGGACCCTATTTCAAAACCTTTAAAGGATTGAGACAAGGTGATTCCTTATCACCACTGCTCTTTGACATTGCTGCGGATGCATTAGCAATTATCCTAGATAATGCAATGCGGGGGGGGGGGGTTGCGAGAGGGGTGCTCTCTGAGTTAAATAATTGTGAGGTTAACATGCTTCAATATGCGGATGATACAATTTTCTTGTTACAAGATGATGAGGACAGTGCAAAAAATCTAAAATTCATGTTAACAGCCTTTGAACAGATGCCAGGGTTGACTATTAATTTTCACAAAAGTGAGATTTTCTTGTTTGGGGAAGCAGTTAATAAAACTAGACTTTATCAAGATATATTCACATGTGAGGTTGGGAAAATGCCTATCAAATATTTGGGGCTGCCAGTGGCTGATGTCAGATTGGGGAATAAATTTAGGAAAAGTGTCACTGAGAAGATTGAGAAAAGATGTGCTTGCTGGCAGGGGAGACTTCTTAATATGGCTGGGAGAGTTACCTTAGTTCAGGCCTGTCTAACTAACATTCCTATGTTTATGATGTCCTTTTATCCTCTTCCTGTGGGAGTGAGGAAAAAGGCTGACTTCTTTAGGGCCAGACTAGTTTGGCAAGAAGATGAAAACAAAAGGAAATATCATTTGGTAAACTGGAAAACTTGCTGTTTGCCGAAAGATTTGGGGGGGACTAGGGATAATTAACCTGGAAATAATGAACAAAGCTCTATTAGTAAAGTGGTTGTGGAAATTAGAAACTGAATCTGGGACTTGGGTTAACATTCTGAAGGCTAAATATATTCAAAATAAGTGTTTGTCTGGGCTGGAGAAAAAGCCTGGAGACTCTCAATTTTGGTGTAGCCTGATGGATGTTAAAAAAATATTTCCAACATGTTAAAGAAAAGATTGGGGATGGGAAAGCTACCAGGTTTTGGGAAGACTGGTGGGTTGGATCTAGACCTCGGAAAGATTTATATCCTAGGTTATATAATATCAGCTTTGACCACAATACATCTGTGGTAGAAGCTGTAAACAAAGGATGGCAAGGATTTAGTTTTAGGAGGGATTTTAATGCTGAAACAAATGGACTTTGGAACAGTCTTAAACAAAGATGTGAGGTGGTTAGGATGCATGGGGGGGTTGACCAACCCATGTGGATGTTAACAAAAAATAAGAGATATTCAGTAAAATCATTATATTCATTCCTGATTAATGATGGAGTGGGATTTCCACACAAGTTCTTGTGGAGGACAAAAATTCCATCAAAAATTAAGATGATTCTCTGGCTGATGACTAGAAGGAGTATATTAACAAAAGATAACTTGCTGAAAAAAGGATGGAAAGGGCCAAAAGAATGCATATATTGTGGGAAAAAAGAATCGATTGATCATCTATTTTTTGACTGCTCTGCAGCCAGGTTGGTCTGGAGTTTGATCAAGAGCGCATTTGATCTTAGGCGATGTCCCACTAACCTTGATGATTTCCTGGGAAGGTGGCTGAAAACCTTTAAGAAACCAGAGAAAATGATGGTGCTAGTGGGGAGTGCGGCAATATTTTGGTCGCTTTGGAAATGTAGAAATGATATTATTTTCAGATCGAAAAAGATTCATGATCCGATGATTTTTATACGGTTGATGTGTAACTGGATTGTGGATTGGTCAACCTTGCAGAAAAAAAAGCCGGAGGAAAGACTAATGCAGCTGGGAGCAAAACTAATAAAGCAGGTGGCAAGTGAGGTGTACAAGAGCCCCCCCCCCCCGCGTCGCCCCCGCTCGGGCGACTCGGGCGGGATCCAAAACCCTAGCCGCCCGGGGTCCCCATCCATCCTTCCCTCCCTCCTCCGCCGCCGAAGGACACCGCCGGCTATAGCCCGGGGCTGATGGCGGTGGCGGGGGTCTTCCCTCTTGCATGCGCCGTGCGGGCGGTGCGGAGCCCCGTGGCGTGGGTGGCACGACCGATCTGGCCTGGCGGCGCGGCGGGCCTGCCTTCCTGCGGCGACGCGACGGGCCTGCCTTCCGGCAGCTGCCTGGGCCAAGGGCGGCGATGGTGGGGTGCGGCAGCCGGCCCTGCCTCGGGCTGCGTGGCGGCGTTCGGCGGCGGCGGCCGGGTCTGCGGCGACACACCATCTGACCTCGGATCGGCGGTGGCGGCATGGAGGGCCTGGTGGTTAGGTCGACACCGTGCAGGTTGTGCCCTCCGGACAGATCTGATCTGGCCGGTGCGGCCTGCGCCATGTGCGGCGGCTCAGATCGGCGGCGACCCGTGCGCACTATACATGATGGAGGTTCTTCGAGCGGATCCGGGTGAAAACCTTGTGCTCGGCTTGATGCCAAGACCGGTGTTGGTGGCACCCTGTGGTGTCATTACCTTCTTGAAGGCATCGCTGTGGAGAAGCTCTAGACCTCTATCCGCTACCTCCGGGGGAAACCCTAAATCAGTTGATCGGATGACGGCGGCGCGTTGGTGTCGTTTCCTCCTTGGGGCGTCATTCTTGGAGGCGTACACGGGATCGAGGGACCAGCGGGCGCCTTTTTTGGTGGAGCGGTACTTCATCCTTCACATTGATGACGGCGGATCTCGACGGCGTGGTGCGGTGGAGACTCGGCGTCCGATGCGCGGTGATGGACTCGCGCAGGTGGAGGTAGTTGTCTGGCGTCAAGGTGGCGGCGATGACGGAGTGGCCTGACAAGGTACAAGCCTCAATATCTGCTCTGAAGACGGACCTGTGGAAGATGGCGGCGACGACACAAGTGAGTGCGTCAGACCAGTTTATGCCTCAGACCTGGTATGTGGCTCGGCTGGGGCTTCTGGCTTTTGATGATAGGCTTATGTGAGTAGACCGGGTATGTGGCCCAGGTAGCACCCCTTCATTATATGGAAAGGCGTAGTGGCATATGTTGCCAAGATGGCGGATTCAGGCATATTGTTGTAATACTTTGTAAGGTCCTAGAGAATAATCAATAAAGTGGCCGTATGCATCTCCCAGATGCAGAGGCCGGGGGTCATCCTCCTTTTCTAGAAAAAAGTGAGGTGTACAAGGCAACGCAGGGATGGAGGCTGGGTGTGCGACGTCTGGAGGCCTGAGCAGCGAAGAGAACCTTCCTTCTTACTTTGTATTGGCTTGTTATCCTGAACTTGTCTGTAATAACTAGCTTATTTGGTAGTAGATGTTAGCGACTGCTATGCTGCTGCCAGTGTCGATCCGATGCTGGGGTGTAGTAGGTAGCTCTCGTTGAATAACTAGTCTGGTTTGTCCTGTGTAAGAAGGGTGTTAAGACTGATGGATTAGACCTGCTTTTGGTTTCATTAATGAAATCGGAGGGAAACCTCTTTTATTCAGAAAAAAAATACTTTGAGTAACCTTGGCAGCAAAAATTAAATAAATACCACAGGGTATTGGCATGCATGTGCTGATGTGCCCAAGCAGGTCTGTGCAGAAGCCGGCAGAGAGGCATCTAGAGGCAGAAAGAGCATACTAGCTGCTTTTGACACTTAACGGTGTGTCTCTGTTTGTGAAAAAAGCCTCATTTTGACTGCGAGGCAGATAGTGATGGCAAAAGTGACACTGAAACCCAGAAGCTCCAGCCTCCACGTTCTTTCTTTCCTTTTCTTTTCTTTGCTTCTGCAGCCACTGTAATCCTGGTCTGCACATCTGACTAGTGGCTAGAGATCGACCATTTACACATGCCGCAGCAAATCTCAAGATATATATAAACAGCAAAGTTCACATAAATATGTCATACTCTGCGATGCAAGAGCGAGATCGGGCATGCAGCAGGAGCGTTGTGTGCGGTGTGCCCCCCTCCGTTTCTGTCACCGGACACGGCAGCGTGGCGGCCATTAAAATTCTGCAGGTCAGCTTGAATGCCGGGGAGGATGCGTCTGCGCCGCACGCTTCCCTTCGCTGCCCGTCGATCCCACGGGGAGCCCTACGTCCTGCGTGCGCTTCTGCTAGGCCATAATACGTACTACGTTTATTTGCAAGTTTTATTTATTGCGCGCTGTCTTTCTTTATCAAGAAAAGAAATTAAAATGGCCGTCCTCTCGTTGAAAAAGATTACACTGCTTCAAACAAGATTCTACTGTTTCACTGGCTCCGAAATTGACACGGAGTATGCAGAACGAAACGATGGGACTCATTGCAGGCTGTGCAGGGTCCATCTGACGGCTGGCTGAGAGCATCTACAGCCGGACTTGACAAATCCGGTCTCTCAAAAGCTCGCAGGCGCGGCTGGATGCGTCCGCGCGCACTGATCGGGCACCTCTCAAATGTTGCGCCGCATGTTCACATATCGCAAATTTCGATCCTCAAATCCATACAATCCATACACGTCGATCATATGATACAAAATTGTCTGAATGCCAAAGTTTGAAATCAATGTCCGATTATGACGAATGACCTTGGATCACTGGCTCCGCGCCCGAACGAGCTGCGTCTAGTCACACACGTCGACCGCCGGCATCTGCGTGGGCGGAAAGCTCTCCGGAACGCCCCAACGGCGCTCGGATCATCCGGTGTCCCAAAGGGCGCAGACAGCGTAATCCGCGTAGGCGCTCAGAGGGAAGGGGTGCGAGGATCCAGGCGCGACGGAGGAGACAGCTGCTCCACCACGTCCGAACCTCCCCGCGCCGCTGCCGCCGCCTCCTTCTCTCGCTGCCGGCGTCGCCACAACTTGTAGGCTGCGCTCTCCGCCTTGCAAGTCGCCGCCGCCGACACCGCGCCACCCACAGACGAGGCGGACTGTGTCTCTGTCGCGGCGGTGTGGCTCGGGCTGTACGACATCTCCAGCGGTGGATCGGGACCGGAGGTGAGGATTGGGAGTAAGAGTGAAGGTCCGGGCGCATGAATGGTTGGAGGGCGGCTGGAGAAGGAAGAAGGGATTGATGGATTTGGTGTAATTTGAAGTAGGGTCGGGTTGTTGGGTCCGATGTGGCAGGCCTGCCTGGGCGCCCCATATCTGCCACATATTTGGGCTGGATATGGGGGTGCCGGTCAGCCCGGGCGTTTGATGGCCGTTTGTGAGGCCCGTCTGAGCCCAAAAATCATGACCGGGCAGCGACCGGGCGGCCTGCCCGGGTGTTTAACACGGATTTGAGGAGATGGGTGGGATGATCTAGGGGTGCAAAATTATTGCCCCATGGTGCAGCCCGCTGAGCAAAGGGCATGGGGCCTACCTGCCAGTGGTCCCAGGAAAGGCCTTAAGAGCATCTCCAACAGCCGCGCTAAGCGCCGCGCGCAAAAAACCTGTTTACCACGCGCGCTGCTGCTGGTTTTGCGCGCCCGCCTGCGCTGGCTCCAGCAGCCGCGCTATAGTGCAGCGCGCGCGCGCCGCTCCAGCAGAGCGCAAAAATACAGCGCGCGCGACTCGTCGGGCATTTTGCATATATGATATTTTGGACAAAAATGAACATGTAAAATTTGACACAAACAAGTTGATGAATAAAAGTTCATGCCCACAAGTTCAAAATCATGCCCACAAGTTCATCCAACCAAGTTCAAATGCAAACTAAAGTTCAAGACATGAAAGACACATCAATCTTCATCTTCCTCGTCTTCGTCTTCGTCCTCATCTTCCGAAGACGACTCTTCCGCCTCCGAAGATGAATCTTCCTCCCTCTCCTCATCACGCACCGCATCATGTGAAGCTCCGACGGTGTTGGCAAGATCTTCAACGGCATCTTCATGGGAATGTGTGTGAGAAGGCACATCGAAAGACATTGCACCCATGGCGGCCGGAGGTGCACCCATGCCTCCCATGAGAGAAGCAAAACTCATGCCTCCCATGGCGGCCATAGCGTCGAAGGGTGCTCCAAAGCCACCCATGCCTCCCATGGCGGCCGGAGGTGCACCCATGCCTCCCATGGCGGCCGGATGTGCACCCATGCCTCCCATGGCTCCGAATCCACCCATGCCTCCCATGGCGCCGAGGCCACCGCCACCCATGGCGCCGAGGCCACCGCCACCCATGGCGCCGAGGCCACCGCCACCCATTGCACCGCATTGAGGTTAGATGTGTCCAAGAAGAACAAGTTCTTCTCCCATTCCAACAACTTAGCTCGCTCCTCATTGCTCACTTTCCTCTCCTCCAAAGCCACCTTTCTCTCCTCGGCCGCCACCCTTCTCTCCTCGGCCGCCAACCTCCTCTCCTCAGCCACGTCATCTTGGTTCCTTACCATTTTCCTCACCTCATTGGCTTCGACCCTTGCCTTCACAATAGCTTCCATAGCATTTTTGAGCTCATCATCTCCTTTCCTCTTCTTCTTTTCGGTTTTGTCTTTCTTGCACCCATCCGGTCGTTTTGGCTTCGAGTACGAAATCGAGTTGGGTGTGGGGCTTCTCTTGCCGTCATCACTTGATGCATCATCCTCCTCCTCATCATCATTCATCTCAATTGCTCGCTTCCGTTTGTTGCTCAAATGCAAATCCTCCAAACCATCACGCTTCTTCCATTTCTCATCATCCTTTAACACTTCATAGCAATGAGGCAAGGTAAAGACCCTGCCTTTCTTGATCTTCCCCTTCTTGGTTGTCCTTGTCTCTTCTTTGGACAAGTTTTGTGCAACGTTGTACTACAAGAAAAACAAAACAAGTTAGCACTTCGGTCACCAAAAACAAGTATGATTAACATATATGAGATGCCACTTACTCGATCATCCTCATTTGTGCCACTTGGGTTAATCCTGTCATCTGCCTTTTGTACGGCCGCCCACTTTTGACAATCCGAGTTGATTGTCGACCATCGGGACCGAAGTGATCTCTCGGAGCGGTCAATTCCACTCAAGTTGTGAGCATCAAAGTGTTCTTTCATTCGACCCCAATACGCGTCTCTGTTTTGATCACCTCTAATGGATGGATCCCTCGACACTTGCAAATAAGTATGGCATAGTAACTTGTCATCGTTGGTTGAGTAATTGCCCGCTCTTCCTTTCGGCGCCTTGACAATTCCCTCACCCTCCTCATCCACCTCAAACTCATGGTCTTCGAAATGGATGTCATTGGTTTGAGACCAATGCGAATTGTTGGACCCAACACCCATAGTGGACATGTATGCATCATCGTTGAGACTACAAAGTTTTTTGAACAATGCAAATAAGCTATCTATATGTGATGATGATGCATTGAAAAAATAAGAAGAAAAGAAAAGTTGGAAATTTTTTCACCTTGGGGGCATTTTGTCGAACACGTGGTGCGCGTCGGCGGCCGGCTCAACGAGCGAGCTCGCCGGCGCTTCGGTAGCCGCCGCGGCCGTCGAACGCCCTGCAAGCTTCTTTCCCCTCGCCTTCGTGGTGCCGGAGCCGTCCGCCGCCTTGTTTTTCTTCGCGGATGTTTTGCCCTTCTTCGTCCGCGCCGCATTGGGGACCTTCTTCGACGGTGCGGCGGCGGCGCGACGCCACCCGGCGCCGTGGTCATCCGCGGCGGCAAGAAGAGGCTGCGCGTGAGGCCGACGCTCGGCGGAGCTCCGGCGGTGGCGACGCCAGCGCTTCTCGCGCTAGGGTTTCCGGCGGCGGCGGCGGCAACGGGGGGGGGGGGGGGGGGGTCGCGGCTGTACAGCGGGGTGAGCGCCGGTGTGCGCGTCCATGGGTGGGTGGTAGGGCGCCGGCGCTGGCGCGCGCGGGGCGTAGGACGAGGACGAGGAGAGGAGAGAGTGCGGCGCGAGCGCTCGAGTGTGCCGCGCGCTGTAGCTGGCGCCCGAAATACGCCGCGCGGGTAAGTGTTTTCAACCGCGCGCCCAACCCGTTATAGTGCGCGCGCCGGTTTTACGCGCCCGCTGGAGCGACCCGCCGCGTTGCGCGCGCGCTAAAACGGCCTAATTTGCGGCGCGGCGCTAGTTTAGCGCGGCTGTTGGAGATGCTCTAGGCGTGAGAGAGGAAGCATGCACCAGCACCTATCAGCCCGCCAGTATGAGCCATGCACACGGCCACGTGAACCAGCCACCCTCTAGCTAACTCCTATTTGCATCGCCATTTTTCTGCCTTCGCAACTTGACGCATTGGATTCCTGCATCCTCATTCTGTCATTCATGCATCATTTATTTATAAAATGTTGTCTGTAATTCAATCTCCATCTTTTTGCAGCAGTACTAATTTTGCCAGAAAATCTGCTGAGTATAGTACTATTGTTTCTAGTCGGTGCCAATAGGACAGATCCATGCATGTGTATAGCACAAGACATAAAGCATCCAACTACGCAAAATTGATGGGATCATGGGAGCCATCTGCTCTAAACAAGCAATACACATGGCGGCAACTAACCATAGTTGTCCTCCTAGCTACACACTGTCTTGAGAACCACTCCACTCTGCATAGCAATACAGATCATGCATCGTCCTTTTGCCTACTACTACTACTACTACTGCATGTGCATGGATGTCCTGGAGTTTAACTTCACTGTGCCGCTGTAAACATCCTTCTGCACCTTTGAAGAGGGTACGAGAGGGTACAGAGAAATTAACCCTGGGGCTGTCAAAATTCAGGCTCCGGTCCCTGGCTGCCGGCATCCTTCTGCTTCATGCTGCTCCTGATCCGCATTTAACCCTTTTCTCCAAGAGAGAGAGAGAGATATCATGGTGGAGAGAGAGAGAGATGGAACATGGTAGATCATGATTCTGCGATCTATTTTTTTTGGAAAAGAAGGATTACCCCCGTCTTTGCGTCAGAACGATGCATGCATCCATATTATTAAACGAATGGTCCAAAAAGGTCTTCCATGAAGTACAAAATATGCTCGAAGCTCAAAACTAAAAGAAGATAAAATTTGCCACAACCGATTAAAACAGAACTGGATGACTAAACACCTAATCTATTACTGGACCATCATCTAATTCGGTTATAGATATCCGAGCAACCATCTCCCACCGGGTACATCAGTATCCAAAAGCTCCGGTTGATACGATACATGATCCGGGCACATGGAGTAGTAGTAGGCAAAACGCAAAAGGACGATGCATGCAGAGTGGAGTGGTTCTCAAGACAGTGTGTAGCTCAGAGTGGAGGGTATCTCTCTCTATTCCATGGCTATGAGCGATGATCTATTTAACATGCGCCCGTCCTTGGGTTGTTGCTTGCATATAATTCTGTTCCTCGCTTGCTTAATTCTCCTTTACTTATTTAGCCACGCTACCCTTCTCCATCATCACCTTTTTGTAACATCTAGCCCCAGACTTGATACTGACATGTAAAAATTACCAAATTTGGTACCAATCTGCTTTCAATGCCCCAATTGTGATGCTTCTGTGCAATTTACTCGCTGGAATGCCGGCCTACTTTACGTGGCTACGTATGTGACCAGTTGCATGCATGCACATGCTGAAAACGACCAGGGAAGATGCGTCTGCGCCGCATGCTTCCCTTCGCTGCATGTCGATCCCACGGGGAGCCCTACGTCCTGCCTGCGCTTCTGCTAGGCCATAATACGTACTCCCCGTGGATCACTCCATTTCTTTTTAGTCGATCCCACGGGGAGCCCTACGTCCTTCCTGCGCTTCAATGTCCAAGCATGACGGATAACTTCGGATCACTGGCTCCGCGCCCGAACGAGCTGCGGCGAGTCACACACGTCGACCGCCGGCATCTGCGTGGGCGGAAAGCTCTCCGGAATGGCCCAGCGGTGCTCGGATCATCCTTTGTCTCAAAGGGGGCGGACAGCGTAATCCGCGTAGGCGCTCAGAGGGAAGGGGTGCGGGGATCCGGGCGCAGCGGAGGAGACAACTGCTTCACCACGTCCGAACCTCCCCGCACCGCTGCCGCCTCCCTCTCTCGCTGCCGGCGTCGCCGCAACTTGCAGGCGACGTTCTCCGCCTTGCAAGTCGCCGCCAACGACACCGCGCGTCCCACAGACGAGGCGGATTGCGTCTCCGTCGCGGTAGTGTGGCTCGGGCTGTACGACATCTCCGGCGGTGGATCAGGACCGGAGGTGAGGATTGGGAGTAAGGATGGAGGTCCGTGCGGGGGAATGGCCGGAGGGCGGCCGGAGAAGGAGGAAGGGTTTGATGGATTTGGTGTAATTTGAAGTAGGGTCGGGCTGTCGGGTCCAACGTGGCAGGCGTGCCCGGGCGCCCCATATCCGCACCATATTGGGGCTGGATATGGAGGGTGCTAATCAGCCCGGGCATTTGATGACCGTTTGAGAGGCCCGTCTGAGCCAAAATATCGTGACCGGGCAGCGACCGGGCGGCCTGTCCTGGCGTTTAAGACGGATTTGAGGGGTTCGATTGTAGATGCTCCGACATCGGGGTGGGATAATCTAGCGGTGCAAAATTATTGCCCCATGGTGCAGCCCGCTGTGCAAAGGGCGTGGGGCCTACCTGCCAGTGGTCCCCAGGAAAGGCCTTAAGCGTGAGAGAGGAAGCATGCATGCACCAGCACCTACAGCCCGCTAGTATTAGCCATGCATGAAAGTATGACACGGCCACGTGAACCAGCCACCCTCAGCTAACTCCTATTTGCATCGCCATTTTTCTGCCTTTGCAACTTGACGCATTGGGTTCCTGCATCCTCATTCATGCATCATTTATTTACAAAATGTTGTCCAATCTCCATTTTTTTTGCAGCAGTACTAATCCTCATCCTAAAACTACGCGAATGACTTATTCATCTAGACGGAGATAGTACTAATTTTGCCAAAAAATCTGCTGAGTATAGTATTAGTCTCTAGTCGGTGCCAATAGGACAGATCCATGCATGTGTATAGCACACGACATAAAGCATCCAGCTACGCAAAATTGATGGGATCATGGGAGCCATCTGCTCTAAACAAGCAATACACATGGCGGCAATTAACCATAGTTGTCCTCCTAGCTACACACTGTCTTGAGAACCACTCCACGTAATCTGCATAGCAATACAGATCATGCATCGTCCTTTTGCCTGCTGGAGTACTACTGCATGTGCATGGATGTCCTGGAGTTTAACTTCACTGTGCCGCTGTAAACATCCTTCTGCACCTGTGAAGAGGGTACGAGAGGGTACAGAGAAATTAACCCTGGGCCGTCAAAATTCAGCCTCCGGCCCCTCCCTGCCGGCATCCTTCTGCTTCATGGTGCTCCTGATCCGTATTTAACCCTTTTCTCCAAGAGAGAGAGGTCATGCCTCCGTGATCTATTTTTTTTAGAAAAGGAGGATTATCCTCAGCCTCTGCATCAGAACGATATATGCTGTCACATTATTAACGAGCTACCATCTCCCATTAGGTACACCCATTACCCAAAAGCTCCGCTTGATACGATGCATGATCCGGGCACATGGAGTAGTAGAAGCACTAGTAGAAGCAAAAGGACGATGCATGATCTGTATTGCTATGCAGAGTGGAGTGGTTCAAGACAGCGTGCAGCTAGGAAGACAGAGTGGAGTGTATCTCTCTCTCTCTCCCATGGCCATGGGAGATGATCTAGTATTTAACATGCGCCCGTCCTTGGGTTGTTGCTTGCATATAATTCTGTTCCTCGCTTGCTTCTCCTTTACTTATTTAGCTACTCCTCCATCATCACCTCCACGACGCCTCCTCCCTCCCTCACTCCTCGTCCTCCACGCTACTACAAAAGACCACGCACAAGAACAGCACAGCACAAGCAAGCGGTCACACTACTGGCAAGCTCCCCAGCTCAGGCAATTCTCTCGCATAAACTACTACGTGGCTCTCTTGCGAGAGGATCTAGAGCAGCGGTGGGATCTGCGCGCGCGCACCAGCTTCGATGGGCCTCGACGTCACAGAAATCTCTGAATTGGCGGCGCTCCGGCCGATCCAGACGGCCGTGAGCGGCGCGCGGGAAACGGCAGCGCCGGGCGCGGATGATGACGCTCCAGCCGCCGACACCGGCTGCGTCACACCCAAGGCGAGCGGCGCGCGGTCAGACGCTGCAGGAGGAGCGGACGACGACGACCCTGCCGCCAGCGCCGACAACGCCTGCTTCACACCGAAGTCAAGCGACTCCATGGCCATGCTGCCCGTTGCGCCACTGCAGCAAGACTACGTTGGCTTCGCCGCGGCCACGGGCGGAGAAATTGGGCCGCGAGACGGCTGCGCCGCTGCAGGCGACGAGAGCAGCTTCACCACGCCGACGACAGCCGAGAGCGCGCTGGTGCCGGCGACTGTGTGCCCACCGGCGCCGCGGAAAACGGTTGCCGCGCCGACGAGGAAGCGGGCGCCGCTGCAGCAGCGGCTCTTCTATCCGGTGCCGCGCGACCTGACCACCGTGTTCGTGGCCGTGCCGCAGTGCCCGCCGCCTGCCAAGAAGATGCGGGCGCACGTCGTGGAGTCATCGGTGCGTCTGGGCACGTGACGATGCTGCCACCGTCATCGCCTGCGTCACTCCCACCCAAGGCAAGCGACATCATGGCCATGCTGCCCATGGCGCCACTGCAGCAAGACCACGGCGTCGATGTGATCGGCCTCGCCACGCCGCTGGGCGCTGGCCACGGGTGAAGAAATCAGGCTGCGAGACGGCTGCAAGTATGGGGACGCTGCCGGCGACGCGGGCAGCTTCCCCACGCGGACGAAGGCCGACAGCGCATGATGCCGGCGACGGTGTGCCCGCCCGCGCAGCGGAAGTCGGCGCCGGCGCCAACGAGGAAGCGTGCGCCGCTGCAGCAGCGGCTCTTCTTCTACCCGGTGCCTCGCGACCTGACCGCCGTCTTCGTCGCCGTGCCACAGTGCCGCTGCCATGGCTCGGATCCACCAACCTGCGCTGACAAGTGACAAGGCCACGACATAGTACGCGTAGGAAGACGGAGAGCACACGGCGCCGCAGTCGTGTCGTGCGCTTTGCCTTTTTCTTTCTGTGTCCTCGCTGCACTTGCACCATGCACAGTGTTGTACTACTTCCAAGTTTGGACTCGAGCGGCCACCCACCGAGAGTACATACGACGTACGCGGTGCATGGGCAGTGACCACCGCACTACGTGTCGTCGAGCTTGCCGATGAGCGTTGTGGCGCAAGTAGCTTGGAAGATCATCCACAAATCGATCGTGGCAACGTACACATCGACGAACTTGGTACCCGACATACCGAGAAGATACCGAGCGTACGCTGTCGTTGTCAATCTCGCGCACGTACACTCCGTTGCTACTTCAGCCTACTCTTTTGGTGCCCATTTCACATATCTTTACCTGCACGAGCTCCTAGTGAAGTCACTGTCATATGGCCATGGGTTGGTCGATCGTGACTGGGATCGGGATCGATCTATTTTAGAGAAGAAAAAAGTAGGACTATCATTGGTACGGGCTACGAGGGGAGCACGTTGTCTCTTGACGTGACTGGTTTAGTAGGTCTTAATAACATAGGTCAATTGCAAATCAAACTACGAAAGATGGCATCAATTTTCCTGAAAATGACCTATCTAGGGTCGCTAAATTACCTTTGGTGGTTGACCAACCCACCAATGTTTTTTTAGTGGACCAACTAATGCTTGATAGTGACTTGATGGACCTCTAGGCGTTTCTGTTCAATTTAAATTTTCCCGGCTCTTTTTGGGGATGTTTTGGCGCTTTTCAGTGAGGAGTGACTGTGAGTGGCCTGCTGAATTAGTGGATTTCCTTCGTGGTGATACATCACAAAATCTACTTTCCGAGCAACTTTCAAGTAGATAGGAGCATTCTTTATGAGCATATCCTGTCATATAAAAAACAGAGCTTTTCCGGGAATCAAGTTTCTGTTTGTTGGGACAATATCTTGGTTACTAGTACAAAGCCAGCTATTTGCATTTACAAATATACTTCTCCCGCCCAAAAAGACGTATACAAAAGAATTGGACATCTGACATGTGTTATTTGTCCAATGAAATGAAACCCCCTGTTACTGAATAATTAGCTTGAGCAAATGATGCATGACCTACAATACGAAGAACCCTTCTAGCATTTTTAGTCGTTTTTTCTTCTTCCGGAAAAGCTCTTCTAGTCGATTCTGACCTCGATATTTTTTTAATAGAATTTACAATCTATTCATCAATCATGGCAGTACAGAGAACACTAGATGTAATAAAAGTTACAACCAGGTCCATGCACCACCTAGCGACGACTACAAACACTTGAGCGAGCCGAAGGCGCCCCGCCGTCATCGCCCCTCCCCCACCAGAGCCGAGCAAACATTGTTGTAGTAGATAGTCAGGAAGTCGTCATGCTAAGACCCCAAAGGACCAGCGCACCAGAGTAGCAAACATCATCGATGAAGAGTGTTGTAGATCTGAAAGATCAAACCTGTAACCACATTAATGAACATGAACAAAAACTAGCACTACTAGGAAAAGGCCTGTTAGTGGCGCACCTATTTTGGCCATTAATGACGCACTATAGGTGCGCCACTATCATCACGCCACTAGTAACAAGTACTAATGGCGCATCCCTGGTGCGCCATTAGTATACCTGGTGCGCCATTACTATGCCTCCTAGGGGGCAATGTTTACCATCACATATGCCCCCAAGTGCGCCATTACTATGCCCCATAATGCGCCACTGGTATTTAGCCCTGGTGCGCCACTAATGCTCAACAAGGTGCGCCACTACTATGAATATTAGGATTTTTTTTGCTTTTCTGATATTTGCACAGGTTACAAAAATACATTACAACACAGAATATAAACAGCACAACATATAAATAGCAGATTTATCGAATACAATAGAAGATTAGTCTCCGAATACAATTCATCATATTAGTCTCCGAATTCAAAATACCGAACAAAGTTAGAACACTACAAGTCTTGAGACCGCGAGTAGCGAGTTTGTCTTCACATTACAAGTCCATATCTAAACTACCATCACATAGAAGAGAGTTGTCGTCACGATGAGCATCATCGCGATGAAACTGGTCTTCATCCGGTTCCTCCTCCGCTCCCTCTACTCTCCCGCTAGATAGCGCGCGTATCTAGCTTCCGCCTCCGTCCTAGTGGTGTATCCTTTGTAACTGTTACCGCTGAAACGGTGAACCTGCCTCTGACACTCCTCCCAGTCGTCGTAGACTCCGGGAACTTTACCCTTGTACACGGCATACGACGACATCTCTATGCACTAGACAAACAAAACGTTAGTAACAATTCACAGACAATACATAAGCAATATATAGGTATGCAACAAAAGGATCGGAAGGGAAAAGCAACACATTAATAGCACGATTCATGGTCCTACTAATAAATAGCATCGATTACATATAAGTTGAACGACTGTCTAAACCAAAGAGACATACAAGTTCATTAAAGTTTAATTACAACATGAGCTAATCGATATGTCAGAACTACATAGCATCACAACTTTTGACTCGACTCAGGGACCGGAGCGTGGATGAAGCCGCCGTCTTTCGTGATGGTCATGAATGTGCGGTCGTTGTCAGCCTGCATTTGTAGCGTTGTTTCTATTTCACTGTTGGACGGTTGATATTTGAGGTAGAACTGCCCCAAGGTACGAAGGACATCTTGATGGATGATTTTCCACAAACTCCGACTGGATGCGAAAGAATTCTTGTCTGAGGTCCGCGTCCTGGATTGCCGACAAGCGTGCGGCCCAATCTTTGAGGGCGTAATAGGCATCCTTCTGACCGCCAGGCGGCTGCTTGACGCAGGGGAACGTCGTTACGTGGGTGAACACGTGCTTGCCGTACCTAAAAATTGGCCTCCTAAAGGTGCCTCCAGGTTTGGCGTAGCCGGGGAGAACATCATCAAGAACTTTCTTGATATTTGTGTAGTATTTCCACGACTGACGGTCCGAGTCGACATACGTGGCCATGGAATAGTTCGGGTTTAAGAGGATGAGTGTTCATTGTGTGTCACTACACAAAACACAGAATGTTAGAAAAAACGATCGAAATCTAAGAAATCATATGTTACATGGCGGTGAGGGGATGACTTACTCGGGAAAGTCAGGCACGAGGAAGTTATCCTTATCTGGGTTCGCCAGAATGACGCCTTCGAGGTATGAACTCGCGACTTGCCGGTCCCCAGCGCTGCCCAAGATCTTGGCACGCATGTAGAAGGGGTCGACTATCACGATGTCCGGGGTCTTGTCTCTAATGACCCGCATCTCCATACTGAGCGAAAATAGCCGAACGAAGGTGTAGTGCAGCGGATGAAGGTTAAACATAGCGAAGATGTCATCAAACCGCAGGACGATCATACCCCCGATGGAGCTATCGACAAAGCCCTTGCCCTCTGGCACCTTGGCCACGCAAACCGGGTATGCCACATCATTCTCGGAGAGACGCCGCTTCTCCAAAGAAAGAACACTGTCATGTAGACTCCGCATAGCAACAGTTGCGGCATTGAGTAGATTAGTCGGTAGCATCGGCCTACCTGCCACATGCACCCTCCTCGAGATATGCTTAGGTGAAGGTGGCCCGTCCTGAGAACGGATCATACTCGGTGCCGGCTGGCTCGCACCCTTGTTATTCTTTCTTTTCCGTCTCTTCTGCTTCTTCTGCTGTAATGGGATCGAGTTCTGCTCAGAGACCACCTTCTTGAGTGTGTTGGGGCTGATAATATTTTGCACCTCGGCTATCTGAGGCTCGGTGAAGGCGGCAGCTGGAGGCATCTCCTGAGAACTGAACGCCAGACGACGCCTGTTGCGATTGGGTTTCTCCGCGGTACCAGCTAGATCGCGATCGTCTTTTGCAGGGTTGGGTTCTTGAGAAGGAGGCCCCAAGAATTCATCATCGTATCCATGTTCGTTGAAGTACTTATCGACGTTGGTAAATGTACCGTCGTCGTCCGAATCCTGTGCCATATGCATGTCCGGGTCAGCTGACGGCGGTAGCGTTGCGGTGGTCTTGCCATGGCTTGGCGCCGGCACGATTGGCGGTGTTGTCTGTCGGGTGGTGTCCCCTGTCCCCAAACGAATCTGTCTCTTTGGCCAAAGCATGGGCCAGCTTATGCGGGTGCTGAGGGTCATCACATCATCTTCGTCGGCCTCAGGGGGTCGATACGGAGGTAACAAGTCGTCGAAGCCCTGCAGCAGCCGAACCAGTTGAACCCTATACACGGTGGGTGGCATCGGATTACCGTGGAACACGCGGCTGCCCGGTTGAACGATTTTGGCCTTGGCGACATCGATCAACTCACCGTCCACGAAGTGCAGGAGAGTGCATGGAACGTCGGCGGCGCCCTGTGAAAACATGTAGGGCGTCAGGGATGCCCAGTCAAAGGCAAGGAGATGAAGTCATCGGCCGAGAGGCTCAGTTACCGTGATGGCGTCAAGCTCGGCTAATGTCGAGGCACCGCCAACGGCGGGCGTGCAAGTGACAGAGGGGCCGCTTGCTGCCGAGGTGCCGGCCGGCGTATTCATGAGTTCAAAAAATATTAACAAATTCAATACTTTTTGTGAGTTAGAAATTCAATACCAGAATAAACATAAATAAAAATTGGTATACCAGAATAAACATAAATACCAGAATAAACATAAATAAATATTCATGAGGACCAGAACAAAAGAAATATCATTTCCATATGTCGAAATACAATCGAGAAATAAAAAAATACAATTTAAATACAATCGATCTTAGCTAGTTATCTTTTCACAATCTTCTTGCCCTTCTTTGTCGCAAATGGAGTTCTTCTCTTGAACGGACATCCTTTAGGTAGGGTGGTCCTGCTTCTTCTTGTGGTGTATGGCACTTCATCGTCGTCGTCATGTTCCATCTTTGGGTCGCCGTACTTGTCGAAGTCTTGCTCATTGGCGACTCCATCCATTCCGATGATCTTCCTTTTGCCTCTCCTCACGACAACACGACTGGGCTTTGACGGGTCGGTAATGAAGAAGCATTGGCCCACTTGGGAAGCCAGTACCCATGGCTCATTTTTCGCGGTGACGTTTGCGCCGGCGGTCTTGGATTTGACTTCGGGTATAACCATGGTGGTGAAATACCGGTCTTCTTTTAGGACGCTCTTGGCCCATCTGACACGGAACATCGGGATCTTCTCTCCAGCGTAGCTCAGCTCCCAGATCTCCTCGATCCTTCCGTAGTATCTGTCCTTGTCCTTACCGGTGTAGGATTCCATCGTTACCCCGGAGTTCTGATAACCATCGCTCTTCATGTCCTTTTCCTCGGTGTAGAATGTGTAGTCGTTGATATCGTACGCCTCATAGGTCATCAGGTTGTGCTCGGCGCCCTGTGACAAGGCGAATATGAGTTTTTCTTCCACAGAAGAATCCTCATGTAAAGGGTACGACAGAAGCTTCTCCTTGAACCAACGTGTGAAACATGAGTTGTGCTCTTTGATTATATCTCCGTCCGTCCTCTGTTGGCCTCGGTCATTGTACGTCTTTTCAATAAAGGTTTTGTGCTCTACCACCCAAGGATCGACCACGTCTATGTGTTGTAGCGCGACTAGGTTTGCTCTTTCAAAGTCGGCGAGTCGACCCTTGAAGTCGACATGCATTTCGCGGCGACCAACGCGGTGACCCCATCCAGCGAGCCTGCCGAGGTGCCTGTTGACGGGCAGACCAACGGGGTTCTCGATGCCTAGATAATTCGTGCAGTAGGATATGCACTCTTTGGTCAGAAAGCCCCTGGCTATGCTTCCCTCTGGACGTGACATGTTACGAACGTATCCTTTGATGACACCATTCATCCTTTCAAACGGCATCATGCTGTGCAGGAACGTTTGCCCGAGTTGGATGATATCCTCCATGATATGGACCAGCAGGAAGTACATCTCAAGCTCGCATAGTATCACCACGATCTCTTCCAGTAGCCTTCTAAGTTGCCTCACGCCAACCGACTTCCGAGAGATGACGTCGAAAAAGTTGCATAGGCCAAATAGCGTTTCACGGACGTGCGCGTCCATGATCCCACAGGTTGCAACTGGAAGTATCTGTGTCATCAGCACGTGACAGTCGTGAGACTTCATCCTACTGAACTTCTGCTTCGCTGAGTCTATGTATCTGCTTATCTTCCCCGCGTAACCGTAAGGAAGTTTTACTCCTACGAGGCAGGTGAAAAACTGCTCGATCTCCTCCTGACTTAGAGTGAAGCACGCGTGAGGGTAGTCATTTCCGATCTTCTTGGCCTTTTTGCCTTTGCGACGACTTTCTATGTCCTTTGCCTCATCATCATCATCATCATTAGCGTGAAGCTCCTCCCTGATGCCCATTGATTTCAAGTCTGCCCTTGCTTTTGGCCCATCTTTGGTCCTCTCTGTCATGTTGAGCAGGGTACTAAGCAGACTCTCGCACACGTTCTTCGTGATATGCATGATATCAAGGCTGTGAGGCACATGGAGGATCTTCCAGTACGACAAGTCCCAGAAAACAGACCTTGTTTTCCATACCTTCAGCAGCGGCTCTGGCGCCTTTCGCTTCTTTCCCGGCAGTGGGCAATCTTTCCAATTTTACAACAGCTCGTCTATTTCCTCGCCGCTCCTCGTACGTGGGCGTCTTCGGGATTCGGTTTCACCATCGAACAGATCCTTGTGTTTTCTCCATGAGTCATCGTCGTGAAGCCACCTTAGATGTCCCATGGACATGGTTTTCAAAGACCCAGGATCTCTATTTAGCTGACGATACATTGTGTCATCCATTCACCTGACGCATCTAGAAAATCCGTGGACCACCTGCCCCGCGACATATCTGTAACCGAGATAGTCGTGCACCGTCGTGAGCAGTGCAACTCTCGTAGGGAAATATTCTTTCTCTGCGGCGTCCCACGTATTGGCTGGCATTTTCCACAGCGTGTTTAGCTCCTCTTTTAGCAGCCCCAGATACAGATTGATGTCGTTCCCTGGTTGTTTCAGCCCTTCAATTAGCATACTCATGTGAATGTACTTCCTCTTCATGCACAACCAGGGGGAAGGTTGTACATCCACACAAACACATGCCAGGAGCTATGTGTGCTTCTCTGGCTGCCAAACGGATTGACTCCATCAGTGCTCGCGCCCAGCACGATGTTCCTCGGATCGTCCCCAAATTCTGGGTGTTCGAAGTTCAACGCTTGCCATATGCTCGCATCCTTAGGGTGACTCAGCATCTTGTATTTTTTATTTATTGCCGGATCATTTCTGTCATCTTCTCGCTTCTTCTCCTCCCTATCCGCGTGCCAACGCAGGAGCTTTGCTAGCTTTAGCTCCGCGAAATACCGCTGCAGACGCGGAGTGATCGGAAAGTACCACACCACTTTTCGAGGAGCTTTCTTCCTCTTCTTTTATCGAGTGACGCCGCACACCGGACATATGGTAGATTTCGCGTGCTCGTCCCGATAAATGATGCAATTGTTCATGCACACATGGTATTTCACGTGCGGTAAATCCAGAGGACACACGATTTTCTTCGCCTCCTCGAAACTGGTCGGGCACTTGTTCCCCTTGGGAAGACGTTCGTGCCAGAATGACATGTTCTCGTCGAAGCATGCGTCGGTCATTTTGTGTTTTACCTTCATCTCCAGAGCCATGAGCGTTACTTTCAGGCGGGTATCCTCGGGCCTACATCATTCATACAATGGAGTAACCGCGTCTATCTCCAGTTGATCCAGCTTGGCTTTCTCTCGGGCGGCAGCTCTTGCATTATCCGTCTGCTTCAGAAGCAGCTCTTGAATATGAGGGTCTTGCACCCAGCCCATCGATGGTCCATCGTAGTCTACTCCGGCATCTTCATCTTCATGATCATGCCCTTCGTCTTGACCTTCCTCATCAACATGTCCGGCATCTTCTACATGATGACTGTGTACTGCATCTACTGAAGGAAATATGCCCTAGAGGCAATAATAAAGTTATTATTTATTTCCTTATATCATGATAAATGTTTATTATTCATGCTAGAATTGTATTAACCGGAAACATAATACATGTGTGAATACACAGACAAACAGAGTGTCACTAGTATGCCTCTACTTGACTAGCTCGTTAATCAAAGATGGTTATGTTTCCTAACCATGAACAAAGAGTTTGGCCTTCAGTTAAACAATGTGAAATAGTTTCACTACTCACGCCACCTAGAACACCACAGCATAATGGTGTGTCCGAACGTCAGAACCGTACTTTATTGGATATAGTGCAATCTATGATGTTTCTTACCGATTTACCACTATAGTTTTGGGATCATGCATTAGAGACAGCTGCATTCACATTAAATAGGGCACCATCAAAATCCGTTGAGACAACACCGTATGAACTATGGTTTGGCAAGAAACCAAAGTTGTCTTGTCTTAAAGTTTGGGGTTGTGATGCTTATATGAAAAAGTTTCATCCTGATAAGCTCAAACCCAAATCGGAGAAATATGTCTTCATAGGATACCCAAAGAAGACAGTTGGGTACACCTTCTATCACAGACCCGAAGGCAAGATATTCGTTGCTGAGAATGGATCCTTTCCAGAGAAGGAGTTTCTCTCGAAAGAAGTGAGTGGGAGGAAAGTAGAAAACTTGATAAGGTAATTGTACCTTCTCCCTTATTGGAAAGTAGTTCATCACAGAAATATGTTCTTGTGACTACTACACCAATTAGTAAGGAAGCTAATGATAATGATCATGTAACTTCAAGATCAAGTTACTGTTGGAAATATGCCCTAGAGGCAATAATAAAAGTATTATTATTATATTTCCTTGTTCATGGTAATTGTCTTTATTCATGCTATAATTGTGTTATCCGGAAATCGTAATACATGTGTGAATACTAGACACCAATATGTCCCTAGTAAGTCTCTAGTTGACTAGCTTGTTGATCAATAGATAGTCATGGTTTCCTGACTATAGACATGGGGATGTCATTGATAACGAGATCACATCATTAGGAGAATGATGTGATGGACAAGACCCAATACTAAGCATAGCACAAGATCGTGTAGTTCGTTTTGCTAGAGCTTTCCAATGTCGAGTATCTTTTCCTTAGACCATGAGATCGTGTAACTCCCGGATACTGTAGGAGTGCTTTGGGTGTACCAAACGTCACAACGTAACTGGGTGACTATAAAGGTGCACTACAGGTATCTCCGAAAGTATCTGTTGGGTTGACACGGATCAAGACTGGGATTTGTCACTCCGCATGACGGAGAGGTATCACCGGGCCCACTCGGTAATGCATCATCATAATGAGCTCAAAGTGACCAAGTGTTTGGCCACGGGATCATGCATTACGGTACGAGTAAAGTGACTTGCCGGTAACGGGACTAAACGAGGTATTGGGATACCGACGATCGAGTCTCGGGCAAGTAACCTACCGATTGACAAAGGGAGTAGTTTACGGGGTTGCTTGAACCCTCGACATCGTGGTTCATCCGATGACATCATCGAGGAACATGTGGGAGCCAACATGGGTATCCAGATCCCGCTGTTGGTTATTGCCCGAGAGTCGTCTCGGTCATGTCTGCATGTCTCCCGAACCCGTAGGGTCTACACACTTAAGGTTCGGTGATGCCAGGGTTATTAGGAAGACTTGGATGTGATTACCGAATGTTGTTCGGAGTCCCGCATGAGATCCCGGACGTCACGAGGAGTTCCGGAGTGATCCGGAGGTAAAGATTTATATATGGGAAGTTGTCATACGGACACCGGAATAGTTCGGGGGCATGTCGGTATTGTACCGGGGCCACCGGAGGGGCCTCGGGGGTCCACCGGGAGGGGCCACCTCTCCCAGAGGGGCTCATGGGCTGTAAGGGGGAAGGGAACCAGCCCAAAGTGGGCTGGTGCGCCTCCCCCCAAGGGCCCATGCGCCCTAGGGTTTGGGGAACCCTAAAGGGGGCGCCCCCCTTGCTTGGGGGGCAAGCCCCCTCCCCCTTGGCCGCCGCCCCCCCTCTAGATCCATCTAGAGGGGGCCGGCCCCCTTGCCCCTTCCCCTATAAATAGAGGGGTGAGGGGAGGGCTGCAAAGACAACTGAAGGCGCAGCCCCTCCCCTCCCCAACACCTCTCCTCCTCCGTACGCGCTTGGCGAAGCTCTGTCGGAGTTCTGTTGCACCAACCTCACCACGCCGTCGTGCTGCCGTTGGAGTCTTCTTCCTCAACCTCTCCTTCCCCTTGCTGGATCAAGAAGGAGGAGACGTCGATCGTCCCGTACGTGTGTTGAACGCGGAGGTGCTGTCCGTTCGGCACTTGGTCATCGGTGATCCGAATCACGACGAGTACGACTACGTCATCACCATCCCCTTGAACGCTTCCGCACGCAATCTGCAAGTGGTATGTAGATGCAATCTCTCTCCCATGACTCGTTTCTTAGATGAACTCATAGATGGATCTTGGTGAAACCGTAGGAAAATTTTAATTTTCTGCAACGTTCACCAACAGTGGCATCAGGAGCTAGGTTTATGCGTAGTTCTCTATTGCACGAGTAGAACACAAAGTAGTTGTGGGTGTCGAATTGTCAATTCTTCTTGCCGTTACTAGTCCTATCTTGGTTCAGCGGTATTGTGGGATGAAGCGGCCCGGACCAACCTTACACGTACGCTTACGTGAGACCGGTTCCACCGACTAACATGCACTAGTTGCATAAGGTGGCTGGCGGGTGTCTGTCTCTCCCACTTTAGTTGGATCGGATTCGATGAACAGGGTCCTTATGAAGGGTAAATAGAGATTGACAAATTCACGTTGTGGTTTTAACGTAGGTAAGAAACGTTCTTGCTAGCAACCTATAACAGCCACGTAAAAACTTGCAACAACATTAGAGACGTCTAACTTGTTTTTGCAGCAAGTGCTTTGTGATGTGATATGGCCAGAAGTTGTGATGAATCATGTGATGTATGAGATGATCTTGTTATTGTAATAGGAATCACGACTTGCATGTCGATGAGTATGACAACCGGCAGGAGCCATAGGAGTTGTCATTATTCTTTTATGACCTGCGTGTCACCATGTAAATTACTTTACTTTATTGCTAAACGTGTTAGCCATAGTAGTAGTAGTAATGGTTGGCGAGCAACTCCATGGAAACACGATGATGGAGATCATGATGATGGAGATCATGGTGTCGTGCCGGTGACAAGATGATCATGGAACCCCAAGATGGAGATCGAAGGAGCTATATGATGATGGCCATATCATGTCACTACTATATAATTGCATGTGATGTTTATTATGTTTATGCATCTTGTTTACTTAGAACGACGGTAGTAAATAAGATGATCCCTTACAAAATTTCAAGAAGTGTTCTCCCCTAACTGTGCACCGTTGCTAAAGTTCGTCGTTTCGAAGCACCACGTGATGATCGGGTGTGATAGATCCATACGTTCACATACAACGGGTGTAAGACAGTTTTACACATGCAAAACACTTAGGGTTAACTTGACGAGCCTAGCATGTACAGACATGGCCTCGGAACACAGAGACCGAAAGGTCGAACATGAGTCGTATAGAAGATACGATCAACATGGAGATGTTCACCGATGATGACTAGTCCGTCTCACGTGATGATCGGACACGGCCTAGTCGACTCGGATCATGTAACACTTAGATGACTAGAGGGATGTCTAATCTGAGTGGGAGTTCATTCATTAATTTGATTAGATGAACTTAATTATCATGAACTTAGTCTAAATCTTTACAATATGTCTTGTAGATCAAATGGCCCACGGTAATGTCAGCCTCAACTTCAACGCGTTCCTAGAGAAAACTAAGCTGAAAGATGATGGCAGCAACTATTCGGACTGGGTCCGGAACTTGAGGATCATCCTCATAGCAGCCAAGAAAGATTATGTCCTAGATGCACCGCTAGGTGATGCACCATTCCCAGAAAACCAGGACGTTATGAACGCCCATCAGTCACGCACTGATGATTACTCCATCGTTCAGTGCGGCATGCTTTACAGCTTAGAACCGGGGCTCCAAAAGCGTTTTGAGAAGCACGGAGCATATGAGATGTTCGAGGAGCTGAAATTGATTTTCCAAGCTCATGCCCGGGTCGAGAGATATGAAGTCTCCGACAAGTTCTTTAGCTGCAAAATGGAGGAAAATAGCTCTGTCAGTGAACACATACTCAAGATGTCTGGGTTGCACAACCGCTTGACTCAGCTGGAAGTTAATCTTCCGGATGAGGCGGTCATTGACGGAATCCTTCAGTCGCTCCCACCTAGCTACAAAAGCTTCGTGATGAACTACAACATGCAGGGGATGGAAAAGACCATTCCCGAGTTGTATTCAATGCTGAAATCCGCGGAGGTGGAGATCAAAAAGGAACATCAAGTGTTGATGGTGAATAAAACCACTAAGTTCAAGAAAGGCAAGGGTAAGAAGAACTTCAAGAAAGATGGCAAGGAGGTTGCCGCGCCTGGTAAATCAGTTGCCAGGAAGAAGTCAAAGAATGGACCCAAACCTGAAACTGAGTGCTTTTATTGCAAGGGAAATGGTCACTGGAAACGGAATTGCCCCAAGTACTTAGCGGATAAGAAGGTCGGCAACACTAAAGGTATATGTGATATACATGTAATTGATGTGTACCTTACCAGTGCTCGTAGTAGCTCCTGGGTATTTGATACCGGTGCTGTTGCTCATATTTGTAACTCACAGCAGGAGCTGCGGAATAAGAGAAGACTGGCGAAGGACGAGGTGACGATGCGCGTCGGGAATGGTTCCAAGGTCGATGTGATCGCCGTCGGCACGCTACCTCTACATTTACCCACGGGATTAGTTTTAAACCTCAATAATTGTTATTTAGTGCCAAGTTTGAGCATGAACATTGTATCTGGATCTCGTTTAATACGAGATGGCTACTCATTTAAATCCGAGAATAATGGTTGTTCTATTTATATGAGTGATATGTTTTATGGTCATGCTCCGGTGGTTAATGGTTTATTCTTAATGAATCTCGTGCGTGATAATACACATATTCATAGTGTGAATGCCAAAAGGTGTAAAGTTGATAACGATAGTCCCGCATACTTGTGGCACTGCCGCCTTGGTCACATTGGTGTCAAGCGCATGAAGAAGCTCCATGCTGATGGACTTTTAGAGTCTCTCGATTATGAATCGTTTGACACATGCGAACCATGCCTTATGGGCAAAATGACCAAGACTCCGTTCTCCGGAACAATGGAGCGAGCAACCAACCTATTGGAAATTATACATACTGATGTGTGCGGTCCAATGAGCGTTGAGGCTCGCGGAGGATATCGTTATGTTCTCACACTCACTGATGATTTGAGTAGATATGGCTATGTCTACTTAATGAAACACAAGTCTGAGACCTTTGAAAAGTTCAAGGAGTTTCAGAGTGAGGTTGAGAATCAACGTGACAGAAAGATCAAGTTTCTACGATCAGATCGTGGAGGAGAGTACTTAAGTCACGAATTTGGCACACACTTAAGAAAATGTGGAATAGTTTCACAACTCACGCCGCCTGGAACACCTCAGCGTAATGGTGTGTCCGAACGTCGTAATCGCACTTTATTGGATATGGTGCGATCTATGATGTCTCTTACCGATTTACCGCTATCATTTTGGGGATATGCTCTAGAGACAGCCGCATTCACTTTAAATAGGGCACCGTCTAAATCCATTGAGACGACACCGTATGAATTATGGTTTGGAAAGAAACCTAAGCTGTCGTTTCTAAAAGTTTGGGGATGCGAGGCTTATGTCAAGAAACTTCAACCTGAAAAGCTCGAACCCAAATCGAAAAAATGCGTCTTCATAGGATACCCTAAGGAAACCATAGGGTATACCTTCTACTTAAGATCCGAGGGCAAGATCTTTGTTGCCAAGAACGGAACCTTTCTGGAGAAAGAGTTTCTCTCGAAAGAAGTAAGTGGGAGGAAAGTGGAGCTTGATGAAGTACTGCCTCTTGAAACGGAGAATAGCGCAGCGCAGGAAAATGTTCCTGTGGTGCCTGCTCCAATTAGAGAGGAGGTTAATGATAATGATCAAGATACTTCGGACCAAGCTCCCACTGAACTTCGTAGGTCCACAAGGACACGTTCCGCACCAGAGTGGTACGGCAACCCTGTCCTGGAAATCATGTTGTTGGACAACGGTGAACCTTCGAACTATGAAGAAGCGATGGCGGGCCCAGATTCCAACAAATGGTTACAAGCCATGAAATCCGAGATAGGATCCATGTATGAAAACAAAGTATGGACTTTGACAGACTTGCCCGATGATCGGCGAGCGATAGAAAACAAATGGATCTTCAAGAAGAAGACGGACGCGGATGGTAATGTCACCATCTATAAAGCTCGACTTGTCGCTAAGGGTTATCGGCAAGTTCAAGGGATTGACTACGACAAGACTTTCTCTCCCGTAGTGAAGCTGAAGTCCGTCCGAATCATGTTAGCAATTGCCGCATACTATGATTATGAGATATGGCAAATGGACGTCAAAACGGCATTCCTTAACGGCTATCTTAAGGAAGAACTGTATATGATGCAGCCGGAAGGTTTTGTCGATCCCAAGAATGCTAACAAGGTGTGCAAGCTCCAGCGATCCATTTATGGGCTGGTGCAAGCATCTCGGAGTTGGAACATTCGCTTTGATGAGATGATCAAAGCGTTTGGGTTTATGCAGACTTATGGAGAAGCCTGCGTTTACAAGAAAGTGAGTGGGAGCTCCGTAGCATTTCTCATATTATATGTGGATGACATACTATTGATGGAAATGATGTAGAATTCTTGGAAAGCATAAAGGCCTATTTGAACAAGTGTTTTTCAATGAAGGACCTTGGAGAAGCTGCTTATATATAAGGCATCAAAATCTATAGAGATAGATCAAGACGCCTCATAGGTCTTTCGCAAAGTACGTACCTTGATAAGATTTTGAAGAAGTTCAAAATGGATCAGTCCAAGAAAGGGTTCTTGCCTGTATTGCAAGGTGTGAAATTGAGCTCAGCTCAATGCCCGACCACGGCAAAGGATAAACAGGAGATGAGCGTCATCCCCTATGCTTCAGCCATAGGATCCATCATGTATGCCATGCTGTGTACCAGACCTGATGTAAACCTTGCCGTAAGTTTGGTAGGTAGGTACCAAAGTAACCCCGGCAAGGAACACTGGACAGCGGTCAAGAATATCCTTAAGTACCTGAAAAGGACTAAGGACATGTTTCTCGTTTATGGAGGTGACGAAGAGCTTGTCGTAAAGGGTTACGTCAATGCTAGCTTCGACACAGATCTGGATGACTCTAAGTCACAAACTGGATACGTGTATATGTTGAATGGTGGAGCAGTGAGCTGGTGCAGCTGCAAGCAGAGCGTCGTGGCGGGATCTACATGTGAAGCGGAATACATGGCAGCCTCGGAGGCAGCGCATGAGGCAATTTGGGTGAAGGAGTTCATCACCGACCTAGGAGTCATACCCAATGCGTCGGGGCCGATCAAACTCTTCTGTGACAACACTGGAGCTATTGCACTGGCCAAGGAGCCCAGGTTTCACAAGAAGACCAGGCACATCAAGCGTCGCTTCAACTCCATCCGTGAAAATGTTCAAGATGGAGACATAGAAATTTGTAAAGTGCACACGGATCTGAATGTCGCGGATCCGTTGACTAAACCTCTCCCTAGGGCAAAACATGATCAGCACCAGAACTCTATGGGTGTTCGATTCATCACAATGTAACTAGATTATTGACTCTAGTGCAAGTGGGAGACTGTTGGAAATATGCCCTAGAGGCAATAATAAAAGTATTATTATTATATTTCCTTGTTCATGGTAATTGTCTTTATTCATGCTATAATTGTGTTATCCGGAAATCGTAATACATGTGTGAATACTAGACACCAATATGTCCCTAGTAAGCCTCTAGTTGACTAGCTTGTTGATCAATAGATAGTCATGGTTTCCTGACTATAGACATGGGGATGTCATTGATAACGAGATCACATCATTAGGAGAATGATGTGATGGACAAGACCCAATACTAAGCATAGCACAAGATCGTGTAGTTCGTTTTGCTAGAGCTTTCCAATGTCGAGTATCTTTTCCTTAGACCATGAGATCGTGTAACTCCCGGATACTGTAGGAGTGCTTTGGGTGTACCAAACGTCACAACGTAACTAGGTGACTATAAAGGTGCACCACAGGTATCTCCGAAAGTATCTGTTGGGTTGACACGGATCAAGACTGGGATTTGTCACTCCGCATGACGGAGAGGTATCACCGGGCCCACTCGGTAATGCATCATCATAATGAGCTCAAAGTGACCAAGTGTTTGGCCACGGGATCATGCATTACGGTACGAGTAAAGTGACTTGCCGGTAACGGGACTAAACGAGGTATTGGGATACCGACGATCGAGTCTCGGGCAAGTAACCTACCGATTGACAAAGGGAATAGTTTACGGGGTTGCTTGAACCCTCGACATCGTGGTTCATCCGATGACATCATCGAGGAACATGTGGGAGCCAACATGGGTATCCAGATCCCGCTGTTGGTTATTGCCCGAGAGTCGTCTCGGTCATGTCTGCATGTCTCCCGAACCCGTAGGGTCTACACACTTAAGGTTCGGTGACGCCAGGGTTATTAGGAAGACTTGGATGTGATTACCGAATGTTGTTCGGAGTCCCGGATGAGATCCCGGACGTCACGAGGAGTTCCGGAGTGATCCGGAGGTAAAGATTTATATATGGGAAGTTGTCATACGGACACCGGAATAGTTCGGGGGCATGTCGGTATTGTACCGGGGCCACCGGAGGGGCCTCGGGGGTCCACCGGGAGGGGCCACCTCTCCCAGAGGGGCTCATGGGCTGTAAGGGGGAAGGGAACCAGCCCAAAGTGGGCTGGTGCGCCTCCCCCCAAGGGCCCATGCGCCCTAGGGTTTGGGGAACCCTAAAGGGGGCGCCCCCCTTGCTTGGGGGGCAAGCCCCCTCCCCCTTGGCCGCCGCCCCCCTCTAGATCCATCTAGAGGGGGCCGGCCCCCCTTGCCCCTTCCCCTATAAATAGAGGGGTGAGGGGAGGGCTGCAAAGACAACTGAAGGCGCAGCCCCTCCCCTCCCCAACACCTCTCCTCCTCCGTACGCGCTTGGCGAAGCTCTGTCGGAGTTCTGTTGCACCAACCTCACCACGCCGTCGTGCTGCCGTTGGAGTCTTCTTCCTCAACCTCTCCTTCCCCTTGCTGGATCAAGAAGGAGGAGACGTCGATCGTCCCGTACGTGTGTTGAACGCGGAGGTGCTGTCCGTTCGGCACTTGGTCATCGGTGATCCGAATCACGACGAGTACGACTACGTCATCACCATCCCCTTGAACGCTTCCGCACGCAATCTGCAAGTGGTATGTAGATGCAATCTCTCTCCCATGACTCGTTGCTTAGATGAACTCATAGATGGATCTTGGTGAAACCGTAGGAAAATTTTAATTTTCTGCAACGTTCACCAACAGTTACTACCGAATCTCGTAAGTAGACCAGAGTGAGATCCGCACCAGAGTGGTACGGTAATCCTGTTCTGGAAGTCATGTTACTAAACCATGATGAACTGGCGAACTATGAGGAAGCGATGATGAGCCCAGATTCCGCGAAATGGTTTGAGGCCATGAAATCTGAGATTTGATCCATGTATGAAAACAAAGTATGGACTTTGGTGGATTTGCTCGATGATCGGCAAGCCATAGAAAATAAATGGATCTTCAAGAGGAAGACGAACGATGATAGTAGTGTTACTATCTACAAAGCTAGAATTGTCGCAAAAAGGGTTTTCGACAAGTTCAAGGTGTTGACTACGATGAGAGTTTCTCACTCGTATCTATGCTTAAGTCTGTCCGAATCATGTTAGCAATTGCCGCATTTTATGAAATCCGGCAAATGGATAAACAAAACTGCATTTCTTAATGGATTTATTAAAGAAGAGTTGTATACGATGCAACTAGAAGGTTTTGTCGATCCTAAACGTGTTAACAAAATATGCAAGCTCAAGCGATTCATCTATGGACTAGTGCAAGCATCTCGGAGTTGGAATATACGCTTTGATAAGTTGATCAAAGCATATAGTTTTATACAAACTTGCGGTGAAGCTTATATTTACAAGAAAGTGAGTGGGAACACTACAGCATTTCTGATAAGTATATGTAAATGACATATTGTTGATCGGAAATAATGTGGAATTATTCTGCAAAGCATAAAGGAGTGTTTGAAAGGAGTTTTTCAAAGAAAGACCTCGGTGAAGCTACTTACATATTGAGTATTAAGATCTATAGAGATAGATCAAGACGCTTGATAAGTTTTTTCAATGAGTACATACCTTGACAAGATTTTGAAGTAGTTCAAAATGGAACAGTCAAAGAAAGAGTTCTTGCCTGTTTAACAAGGTGTGAAATTGAGTAAGACTCAAAACCCGACCACGGCAGAAGATAGAAAGAGAGTGAAAGTCATTCCCTATGCCTCAGCCATAGGTTCTATAAAGTATGCCATGCTGTTTACCAGATCTATTGTATAACCTACACTGAGTTAAGCAAGGGAGAACAATGGTGACCTAGGAGTAGATCACTGGACAGCGGTCAAAGTTATCCTTAGTGGAATAAGGATATGTTTCTCGATTATGGAGGTGACAAAAGGTTCGTCGTAAAGGGTTACGTCGATGCAAGTTTTGACACCGATCTGGATGACTCTAAGTCTCGATCTAGATACATATTGAAAGTGGGAGCAATTAGCTAGAGTAGCTCCGTACAGAGCATTGTAGACATAGAAAATTGCAAAATACATAATGGATCTAAATGTGAAAGACCCGTTGACTAAGATTCTCTCACAAGCAAAACATGATCACACCTTAGTACTCTTTGGGTGTTAATCACATAGCGATGTGAACTAGATTACTGAATCTAGTAAACCCTTTTGGATGTTGGTCACATGGCGATGTGAACTATGGGTGTTAATCACATGGTGATGTGAACTATTGCTATTAAATCACATGGCGATGTGAACTAGATTATTGACTCTAGTGCAAGTGGGAGATTGAAGGAAATATGCCCTAGAGGCAATAATAAAGTTATTATTTATTTCCTTATATCATGATAAATGTTTATTATTCATGCTAGAATTGTATTAACCGGAAACATAATACATGTGTGAATACACAGACAAACAGAGTGTCACTAGTATGCCTCTACTTGACTAGCTCGTTAATCAAAGATGGTTATGTTTCCTAACCATGAACAAAGAGTTGTTATTTGAATAACGGGATTACATCATTAGTTGAATGATCTGATTGACATGACCCATTCCATTAGCTTAGCACCCGATCGTTTAGTATGTTGCTATTGCTTTTATCCATGACTTATACATGTTCCTATGACTATGAGATTATGCAACTCCCGTTTACCGTAGGAACACTTTGTGTGCTACCAAACGTCACAACGTAACTGGGTGATTATAAAGGTGCTCTACAGGTGTCTTCGAAAGTATTTGTTGGGTTGGCGTATTTCAAGATTGGGATTCGTCACTCCGAATGTCGGAGAGGTAACTCAGGGCCTTCTCGGTAATGCACATCACATAAGCCTTGCAAGCATTGCAACTAATGAGTTAGTTGCGGGATGATGTATTACGGAACGAGTAAAGAGACTTGTCGGTAACGAGATTGAACTAGGTATTGGATACCGACGATCGAATCTCGGGCAAGTAACATACCGATGACAAAGGGAACAACGTATGTTGTTATGCGGTCTGACCGATAAAGATCTTCGTAGAATATGTAGGAGCCAATATGGGCATCCAGGTCCCGCTATTGGTTATTGACCGGAGAGGTGTCTCGGTCATGTCTACATTGTTCTCGAACCGTAGGGTCCGCACGCTTAAGGTTACGATGACAGTTATTATGAGTTTATGCATTTTGATGTACCGAAGGAGTTCGGAGTCCCGGATGTGATCACGGACATGACGAGGAGTCTCGGAATGGTCGAGACGTAAAGATTGATATATTGGACGGCTATGTTCGGACATCGGAATGGTTCTGAGTGGTTTCGGATAATACCGGAGTGCCGGAGGGGTTACCGGAACCCCCCGGGGGAAGTATGGGCCTTATTGGGCCGTGAGGGGAGAGAGAGGGCCGCGCCAGGAGGTGGCGCCCGCCCCCCCCCATGGGCAGTCCGAATTGGACAAGGAGGGGGGGCGCGGCCCCCCTTTCCCTCTCCCTCTCCCTCTCTTTCCTTCCCCCTTCCTCCCTCCTAGTTGGACTCGGAAAGGGGAGTCCTACTCCTACTAGGAGGAGGACTCCCCCTCCCTTGGCGCGCCTCTAGGGCCGGCCGGCCCTCCCCCCTTGCTCCTTTATATACGGGGGCAGGGGGCACCCCATAACACACAAGTTGATCTTCGTGATCGTTCCTTAGCCGTGTGCGGTGCCCCCCTCCACCATATTCCACCTCGGTCATATCGTTGCGGTGCTTAGGCGAAGCCCTGCATCGATAGTTCATCAAGATCGTCACCACGCCGTCGTGCTGACAGAACTCATCCCCTGAGGTTTTGCTGGATCGAGACCCGGGGACGTCATCGAGTTGTACGTGTGTCAAGAACTCGGAGGCGCCGGAGTAACGGCGCTTGGATCGGTCGGATCGCGAGGAGGACGTACGACTACTTCCTCTATGTTGTGTCAACGCTTCCGCTTCGGTCTACGAGGGTACGTAGACAACACTCTCCCCTCTCGTTGCTATGCATCACCATGATCTTGCGTGTGCGTAGGATTTTTTTTGAAATTACTACGTTCCCCAACATCTACTTCGTGATCATGTCCTGGAGATTCTTCGTCTTCTCGCCCGCCCTCGCCGTGGTTGTCTTGCTGCCCTTCCTCATTTCTTGCCCGGCCCCCATGGACAACTTCATAGTCATCTTCATCACCTTGCCACTGATAGCCATCTATGAAACCACGCAAGAGCAGGTGGTCCCACACCTGTACGGAATCCGGGTCCATAAGGCTCTTCAGCTTGCATCTTCGACACGGACATCTTATCTCCGTCTTGTTCTTTTGAAGCATCTCGGCCTTCGCGGAGCTCAAAAACCTATTCACGATGCCTTCAGTTATCGTGCGGACCATGGTTGCCTGCGGGGTAGAGCAAAATGATATTTTAGAACCAAAATTTTTTTTGGCATGACTTTGCCTAAAAATAGGACAAAAAAGAATGCATAGTGCCAAATTCTCGCCGAAACGGAAATGAATCAACATTCCGGCAAAATATTGGCAACTATCGCATTTCAAATACCGATACCTGCAAACACAAACATATGCAACACCACAAACATACGTAGATCTAGGCCATAAAAAGTGTGTACGTTGTTGGATGGAGAAAAAAGTAGATCTAGAACATAAAAAAAGGTTTCCCCTTACTTACCTATGAAAAAAAAAGGAAATTTAGCCACTTACTTTGGGTGAATCTATGGTGCAAATGAGGTGAGGAGAAGGAAGTGGGGAAAGTGAGTGTGGTAGGTGGCTGTCCAAAATATCTAGCTGCTCCCAGGTTATCAATGGCGCACCACCTAAGAATGCGCCATTAGTAACCAGGGTTACTAATGGCCTGGTTACTAATGGCACACCTGGTGAGTGGTGCGCCATTACTAGTTTTAAAAAAAGGTAAAAGAAATTGTTAGCAGTGGGCGCACTATCCCCTGGTGCGCCACAGCTAACAATTTCTTTTACCTTTTTTTTCCAAAACTAGTAATGGCGCACCACCCATCAGGTGCGCCATTAGTAATGAGGACATTAATGGCATACCTATATCTGGTGCGCCACTGCTATATTGCAGTGGCGCACCACATAATGGTGCGCCATTAATGCATATTAGCTATAGCCCTTTTCCTAGTAGTGTAGATCCAACTGAATCCATTGAAAACCATCACACGCGATTTGACGGATGCACACATCCTTTGACGACGCTATTCACACCATCGGGATGAGGATAGGACCTGGGAGACATTAGTCCTACCAAGGGACGTCAAGAGAGATGCTAGTACATAATTCCTATGAAATTAGCTTATTGATCACCATGTAAAAAGCATCACCCACAGACAGTATCCATATCATTGTGGATGTGTTTAGCTAGTTTATTCTTTTTTCCCGACAAAGTTGAATTTTATTTGCTCACAGTGAGCAAACACCCGACCTCTGCATAGTTAATATGCACATAGACAACACCAATTTACACAGATGTGAAAACACATTGGCAACTATCAAAGTCCTATAAGACCAAAGCTATGTGTAGGCGAGGAAGAAAAGGCCCAAAGTGATCAGATCTGTGATTGGCAAACTATAACAATACCCTTATCCGCACAAACAATCTGGTGACACCACATGGATGACAAGGTTCTTACAAAACAATGCCTATAAGAATAATTTTGGTCTTTTATAAATCAGGGTGCAAACTACCCGATCAATAAATCAAGTGCAAGAGAATTGTTCATTCATCTAGAAAATAAATCGACGCAGAATAATAGGACACTACCGACCTAGGTTCTAACACCAATCACACACACACCACTAAGAACGAAACATCCTTCGAGCATTGCGTGTGAGCATCGATCATGACATCCATCGACCAGGACTTCGCTAAAAGGAACTATTGGGGATATTACCACTGGGCGTAAACCGGCGAGGAGAGGCCGGGTTAACCCTATAAGTAGTTCATTATATCTGAAGGCCATGAAGACAGATGGTGACGCTTTATGAAGGCCCAGGGCCCAAAGCCGCTTTAAGGCCTGTAAACATAAACCGATATTAATATGTAAACTTGTGTTGTAAGGTAGAAAGAGCAGAGACCGAGCCGGACACGTTTATGAGCCGGCCTCGGGATTCTGTAAACCGACGGGTGTCAACCCGTGTATATAAGGGGATGACCCGGCGGTGGTTCAGGGACGACAGACAACAACTCGAGACTCAGGCAAAGCGTATTCGCTCCCTGGTCATCGAAACCCCAGCAATTCCATCACAACTAGACGTAGGCTTTTACCTTCATCGTAAGGGGCCGAACTAGTATAAAACTCTCGTGTCCCTTGTCCGGTTTAACCCCTTTAAGCTAACCTGTAGCAATGGCTCCACGACTAAGTCCTTTCACGAGGACATCTGCCGTGACAAAACCACGACAGTTGGCATCTTAAGCTATTGGAGAAGAAGTTGCCAGGCTCTTGGCGGCTGGGTTTATCATCGAAGTGTTTCATCCTGAGTGGTTGGCTAATCCGGTACTGGTCCTTAAGAAGAACGACACTTGGCGTATGTGTGTGGACTACACAGATCTCAACAAAGCTTGTCCAGCAGATCCTTTCACCCTTCCCCGTATTGACCAAATTATTGACGCTACGGCGGGTTGCGAGCGTTTAAGCTTTTTGGATGCATATTCTGGTTATCATCAGATCAAAATGGCAGTTAAGGACCAGGAGAAGACAGCCTTCATAACTCCCTTTGGGGCCTTCTGCTGTGTGTCCATGCCCTTTGGGCTCAAGAGTGCACAGGCGACTTATCCATGGTGTGTGTAGAATTGTCTTCATAAACAAATCGGCCACAATGTTCACGCCTATGTGGATGATATTGTGGTGAAATCAAGGAATAAGGAGACATTGATTGATGACTTGAAGGAAACCTTTGATAACCTGCGGGTTTGTAAAATGATGCTTAACCGGCCAAGTGCGTCTTTGGTGTACCTGCAGGCAAGCTCTTGGGTTTTCTGGTGTCTAACAGGGGCATTGAAGCAATCCGAAAAAGATCAATGCCATCACCTCCTTGGCCAAACCGATGTGTATCAATGATGTTCAACGCCTGGCGGGCTGGATTGCCGCTTTGAGCCGGTTTATCAGTCGCCTTGGCGAGAAGGCCATACCTTTATATCAGATGCTGAAGAAAATGGATAACTTCGTCCGGAGTAGTGATGCTGCTAATGAAGCATTTGAGGACTTAAAGCGGCAGTTAGCCAATCCGTTGGTTCTCGCTGCTCCGGTTGACAAGGAGCCATTGTTGCTATATGTGGCAGCTAACGCCCGGGCTGTTAGTGTGGCTATTGTGGTAGAGCATAAAGAGGCCGGAAAGGAATATCCGGATCAACGGCCGGTTTACTATATCAGTGAGGTACTTATCGAGTCCAAGCAGAGGTACCCACATTGGCAAAAGTTGGTATATGGAGTTTTCATGGCAAGCCGGAAGCTTAAACAATATTTCCAAGGTCATCCCATCACGGTGGTCAGCTCTGCTCCTTTGGGCTATATAATCCAGAACAGGGAAGCAACTGGCCGGATTGCTAAGTGGGCTATCGAGCTCGGGCCTCACGGGTTGAAATACATACCCCGGACGGCGATCAAATCTCAGGCACTTGTGGATTTCACCAATGATTGGACGGAAGTACAAGCGCCAGAAGAGAAGTCGGATCATACTTATTGGACTATTCATTTTGATGGGTCCAGGCAATTGGAGGGCTCGGGGGCTGGAGTCGTATTAACTTCCCCACAAGGTGATAAGTTTTGTTATGTTCTCCGTTTAATGTTCCCTTGCACTAACAATGCAGCTGAATATGAGGCATTACACCATGGTCTTTGGATGGCTAAGGAGATGAACCTAAGCCGCGTTAAGTGCTTCGATGACTTGGACCTGGTGGCTCAACAAGTGTCCGGCACTTGGGATTCCAAGGACCCTCTCATGGCGGCATATCATCGAGAGGTGGATATTGTTGCAGGTCACTCCAAAGGCTATCAGGTGGATCATGTGGACCGGCGGAAGAACGAAGCGGCGAACGCTTTAAGCCATTTAGGTTCCCAACGTAAACCGGTTCCACCTAATGTCTTCCTGGACGTGCTGCATAATCTGTCCGTTAAGCTCCCTGGTGAAGACGATTTGGATATTCCTAATCCGGAAGCTTAGTTGGTGGCGACTCTTCATGTTATCCCGGATTGGACGGTTCTATATCTGGCGTATATGGACCGGGGCGAGTTACCAGAGGATGAAACTTCGGCCAGGCAGATAATCCAGCGGTCCAAGTCCGTGACTATTATCAATGGAGAGTTACATGATTGCAGTGTGACAGAGGCATTTCAACGTTGTGTGTCTCCCGAGGAAGGCCATGAAATTTTGCATGAGATCCACGAAGGAGATTGTGGTCACCACGCCAGTTCAAAGTCTTTGGTGGCCAAGGCGTTTCGTCACGGTTTCTATTGGTTGACAGCACATGCTGATGCCGAGGACTTGGTCAAAAGATGTGATGGCTGCCAAAAATTCTCAAGGCGCGCTCATGTACCGGCTCAAAAATTGAGAATGATTCCAATCACCTGGCCGTTTGCAACCTGGGGGCTGGATATGGTTGGGCCTTTCAAGAGATCCAAGGACAAGAAGACCCACCTCTTGGTGGCGGTTGATAAATTCACGAAGTGGGTGGAGGCAGAGCCAGTTAGTAAGTGTGATGCAGCTACGACGGTTCAATTCATCAAAAAGGTGATCTTCTGGGTTTGGCTTTCCACACAACATTATAACAGACAATGGTACCAATCTGTCAAAGGGTGCCATGAAGGAGTTCTGTCAACGTGAGCACATCCGGCTAGACGTGTCATCAGTGGCTCACCCCCAGTCCAATGGTCAAGCGGAGAGGGCCAATTAAGAGATCTTGAGAGGCATCAAACCCTGGCTTATGGTTCCTTTGCAACGGACGCCGGGTTGTTGGGTTGAGGAGTTGCCTTCTGTGTTATGGACATCAATACCACACCCAACAGATCGACAGGATACACACCGTTCTTCATAGTTTATGGAGCGGAAGTGGTTCTTCCTAGTGACATCCGTCATGACTCACCTCGGGTAACGGCATATGTTGACGCTGACAACGAGAAGGCACGGCAGGAAGCTCTTGACCTGTTAGATGAGGAGCGTGACATGGTGGCAGCCCGATCGGCAATTTATCAGCAAGATCTGCGTCATTATCATAGCCGCCGGGTTAGAACTAGAACCTTTGAAGAAGGAGATTTGGTGCTTCGACTCGTCCAGGATCAGACGGATATGCACAAGCTATCCCCCCCTTGGGAAGGACCCTTCGTGTCAGCAATAATCTGCACAACGGGTCATACTACCTCATCGATGTTCGAGAGCGCAAAGACTCACGTAAGTCGGAGGAGGAGACCAACCTGCCGTGGAATATTGCTCATCTTCGGCCTTACCATACTTAAGCCATGGGCTCTTCTTATGTACATATTATGACAATGCATATATTATGATCAATATAATAAACCGGAACCTCAGCTAAACGGGGTATCTGTTGTTTTTATTACATCATGTGAGGTTACATGGAGCTTCTGTTTATAAAGCGGCGTCTGGTTTACCCCTTGATTTAGCTTGTCACAGCTTTATGATACATCACTTGGGGGCTCGGTCGTATCTGAACCATAGCTACACCTCTTGATCGGCGCAATGCCACAGCATCACTTGGGGGCTTGGTCGTATCCGGACCATAGTCACACCTTTTGATCGGCTCAAAGCCAAATCAATCTGGGGCCAAAGAGGGTGTTGTCAAACAACAACTCAAACATAGACACCCATTGAGCACAGCTCAAAATGTTACTTGGGGATTCTTTGTTGTCGAAATGAACAAAGAATCTACACTTGTAATAGCCTATCAAGCCATGGCTTGGAAGCCTGGTGTATACACCTAAAACCCCGGGTTAACCTGCCTATTTAAGTAAGTCACCCCGCCCAGGTAAACTTGGTATGACCCTTCGAACATTGACAAGTTACTCTGAAATAAAGACCCTCAACTTGTCAAGTTAAAACGATGATTGGTTAAGGATTGTGGACAATCTTAAAAGGCTTTGCAAAAATGGTTTAACTCTGTGGCCTGGCAGCCCATGAAAAGCCTCGAATTTGGGGCCTGGTAGCCCGTGAAAAGCCTCGACTACAACGGTTTTATTTGCTTTTTGTTAAGTTTTTCTTTCTTTTGATAAGATTTGTGATGTTTTCAAACCGGTGTTTATCAACCCGGTTAGACTGCCACTACAAGTTGTCAGGGCATGATCAAGTTATAATCCGGAGACTATCAGCCCGGTCTGGTTTTGACTCAAAGTCACCAGTATAGAATAAACCGATGTTTATCATAACCTGGAACGGTTTTATTGTAAACCAACATCATATAACAGGAGTTACTTATACTCCAGATTAGGGTTATGCCTCTCACTACGAAGTTGGTCAGCCAACGTTATGCCAAAAGGTCACAGGTATCATATATTTCCATATTTGGTTATCTTTTACAACCTTGGTTATAAATCTTGGTCGTATATATATGTATTTGGGTATCATGACCCGCTTTAAGCTTCTTATCTGCAGGAATAGCTTGAATAAATGGCTATGGATTATGAATATCATATCTCAAGCATGTCGGATTAAGCAAGCATCAGTCGCAGATAAAAATGCACGAAGGCATACCAGACCAGGTATTTTTACTAGCCTATTACAAGGCGTTTCAGTTCCCAAAAGGATAATTGATTTCTCAAAGATATGCTGCATCATGTAGAAGACTAAACCGGCCTCCGGTTCATGATTGGTCACCAGCTTGGCCTGACGACTGCGGATCATCTCGCGCCGGTTCAACTCCCTCACCTCTACCCAGTGGCTGGAAGTCAACAGTTGCCCAGTCGATCCCAGTTAGGGCTTGGAATACAGCTTCATCGCTTATAAGCGTGGACGGTTCAATGTCAGCGGCATAAGTGTGCTTACAGATGGGTGGGATAAGATTTTGCGCTTCTGGAATTGGTGCAGCAACCCGTTTGTTCTTATCATCATAACTCGCCTGATAGTACGAGAGATCCGCTTCTTCAACCAGTTGACAAGCCAATGGGCGTACTTCTCGGTTTATGATTCGGAGATCATCATTGCCAAATTCTATTCCGTCTTCCTTCAAACTGGAATAGCCTTGGGCCGCTTCCACTGGATCAAAGTCAGGTACCCACTCTTTTGCACGGGTTAGTGCGGCCAAAGCACTCGTTCTAGTGGCAGACTTTTTTAGCTCGTCTACCCGGGCAGGAAGCATAGATAACCTTTCTAAGGTATCTTTGATCAAAGTGGGAGGAGGATTATTGTGTGAAGCAGTATAGATGATCCGCTGCGCATCGATATACACTTGCTCTATCAGAGTATAGGCCGCTTTCAATTTCTTCTGTACGTTAGAGCCCAGATGGCTAATACGAGTTCATGCATCATTACAAGCATTAGTAAACCGGCAATGCATGGAAGGATATGTTGAAAACATAAGTCAAGGATGTTTACCGAACACAGCAGCAGTCATGGCCTGAATCTGCCGCTTTACACCAGTCAGCTCATCATCCACCGGTTTAAGAGCTGCTTCCGCATCTTCGGCCCTTTTTTGCAAAGCGGCTTTCGCTGTCTCCCAATCAGACCGCTCCTTGTTGAAGCCCTCTTTAAGTTTCTCCATAGCGCCTAGAGCGCTGGTTAACTCTTCCTTGGCTTTGGAGGTTTTGGCTTGCTGGGGTTTGAGATTCTCCTGCATATCAGCGGTTTAGCTTTCTTTCTTGCTCAGTTCAGCCTATAAAGAGACAGATATATAATGAGTTGCCAGTACATATTTGAAGTACCAGGCACATAAAAAGTTATGCCCTTTGGTACTTGGGGGCTAATGCATATTTGCTTTTTATCAGAAATTTCTACAAGTCCCAAGCACAATACAAGTATTAAACTTAGCACTTGGGGGCTAATGTGTGTTTGTTCATAATTGTTGATATGGGAAATATTTTACAAAGTCCCGGTTCATCTTTACAAAGTTAAACCGGCCCTCGGGGGCTAAATCTGTGAAGTTAAGATGCATTGTTGCGAACATGAAATTGTTACTAAAGTCCCGGTTTAGATTGGTATCCTAAACCATCACTTGGGGGCTACTGGAATTAATAAGATGCAATTGAATGTAAGAGAGAGAAAATTATGTTAGTTACCTCATATCGCTCCTTCATCAAGTTTACCAAGATAGCTTCATAATCACGGCTGGTATGCAGACGGTTCAAGAAGCCAGAATGAATGTCTTAAGCATTGAGATGGGCATAGCTTGATAATTCGGCATTCCATTTGCCTTTGCCGATAGCAGAGAACTCCTCCTTGGCAGTATGCTTTGACAAAGCGACAAGATTGCCAGGAGTGGTGTGGCCAGTGCCAGTAATCATAATTTCATCATCTTTTTCCTCAGCAGGCTTTACTGGAGTTGGTGGTTTGTCAGTATTTTTAACTGGACTGACCGGTTTATCATCAGCTTGGACAGGGCTGGTGGGCTGATCAGCACGGCTGGTGGTGTCAATTTGCACCTGTTCAGCGACAAAATCATGGTCTTGAGGAGGTGAGTCATTGAGCATGACGTCAGCATCAGTCTCTTCAGGGTCTGGAGTTTTTTCCGATTCAGCCACGTTATCATTATCCGGTTTATTCAACCGAGCCTTCTTGCTTGGTCTGGGTTTGGCGCTGAGAAAAATAAAACATGAGGATCAGTACAGTGTATAAAAACACGTCAAGGATAAAAACAAGTGTATAGCTCACCCATGAACCGTTTTGAGGGGTGGAAGTTTGGTGGCTGACGACTCGCCAGAAGATGAGTGAGAAGTACACTGATAATTTGAATCAGATGGGTTAAGAGGTTGTCGAAAACAACCCGCTTTGGGGCGTGAAGTGTCAAGGGGATAAGAGACCTCTGATAGGCGTTTCCGAACCGGAGTGTCCGGTAAACCGGCGGAGGTAACTACCTGGCCGCTATGCCGGGTTGTGCGGCGAGCCTCGTGCTGCTGCGTCTTCACAAGAAAACTCGGATCCAAGTAAGCAAGAGGACGAGAAAAATTTACTTTCCGGTTTGCTCGACGGATTTTTAGTGTTGGCAAAGGATCTGAATCTGAGGAAAGAACCATTACCTCTATGGCAGCGGCTTGGCTGCCTTCAGCGTTGTCCTGACAATAATCATTATCAATGAGGTGTACGAAAAATGAACCAAGAGAGTCAAGTTCTACCTCTAATTCCGGGTTACCCACATCGTCATCAGCTCGTAGCTCGGAGGATGCAGTGGTCCTTTTCTTGGCAGGTTTCTTAACAACCTTGGTCTTTGGGCGTTGTGCCTTGGCCGGTTTTTCTTGCGGCTTGGTCGGTTTTTCTTGAGGTTTCTTATTCCAGAACAGATCATCACCCTGTCAAGAAAATAATCAAACTTTCAGAAAATACTTGTATAAAAGCAAATTAAGATGAAAAAATTATATGATTCTTACAGCGGGCTGTTTGTTGAAAGTGTAGAAAGGGAGTAGTCCGGTTTGGGCACAGACAGCCTCCGGTTCGTTCAGCATCTTCTTTACAGCCTCAGTAACTTCCGCATCTGTAAGCTGAATGTCAATGTGTCGTTGAGCATCCTTCAGACTCCCCGTGCACTCACACATCAAACCGGAGCGTCGGCTTAAGGGCAGAATACTCTAGCTTATCCAACAACGAGCAAAGTCAATTCCTGTCAAACCGTTTGCCATGAAGGCTCTAAGCTTTGACAGTTGAGGGGCATACTTGGCCCTTTCTTTTGCAGTCAACCTCGGAGGAAAAGGATGTGTGTTGCTAAGGCGTTCAGGACGGTAACCCGGCAGGGGTTTTTCATCAGTTGGAGATGTATCCTTGCAATAAAACCAGGTCTGGTTCCACTCTTTGGGGTGGATGTAGAGCTTGGGATGAGGGAAAGTGACTTTCTTCCTTTTCTGAACCGCCATTCCACCCAATTCAGTATTGGGTCCATCCGTGAATCCTGTGCGACGGTTTAAGTGAAAGAAATCCCTAAACAGTTCAACTATAGGTTCCTCTTGTAGGTAAGCCTCACAAAAGACTTGGAAGTGGCAGATGTTGGTCACAGAGTTTCGACCGATGTCTAGAGGGCGCAGTTGAAAACTGGCCAGTACATCTCGGAAAATTTTTAAACCGGGAGGGCTAAAACCCCGGCCCAGGTGATCAGTAAACATGACTACCTCTCCATCCTTGGGTGTAGGAGGATTTTCCGGGCCTGGGACCCTCCAGTGGATGACATCTTTCTTGGCTAAAATGTCTGTTTTAACACATTTGATTAACTGCTCTTCGGTGACTCGAGAAGGAGCCCAATTTCATTCATAGACTTGCTTGGCCATGGCAATGAAAATCTGAAACATGATTATTGCCGGTTTAAGATTTACCGTGGACAATTATACAGCGGTATAAGGATGCAAGCATATTATTAAACCGGAGTTGGTTATTCGTAAACCGAAGTCTAATGATGAAGACAGTATAATGATGAGTGCATTGGCGGCTCAACAGGGGACTAATGGTATCTACTGGGTCTTCATTTTTCTAGGGAGTTAAACCGCCTAATCTGGTATTGAAGATACAGGTCTAAAGATGTGTAAGTGAAGGAAAAACAAGTTTCACAGCTTGGCATGGTAATTTCAGATCTGCCGTGCGTTGGAAAATCAAAATAAATTCTGACCTAATCTCAAGTGTTGGAACAGTCTGGCAAGGTTCAGATGAGTTTTGCATAAAGGAACAGATCTAACAAAAAGGGGATTATGGCTACGGCCGCGTAAGAAGTATCGGATCCAGCTAGTTGTTTATGCTAATGAAAAGAACATGAAGGAACAATGGCGGAGATTGGATAAACTCTGATGAACCTTGAAACCCTAATGGTGGATCTAGAACAAAGAAAAGAAGAACTCACTGGTGATGAGGGAATAGCGGAGGAGCGCCGCACTTCTCTGGTCCAGTCAGTTTGATGCAGCGGCCGTGGCGGAGGCAGAAACGAAGGTCGACGGTGGCGGTGGGGCTCCAAAGGCTGGGCAGCGCAAGGAAGAGGATGAGGCGAAGAGATACGGGGGAGGGGGGATGGAAAGACCCCCTGGCCCTATTTATAAAGGCAAAAAGATAAGCGTTAGGCGCGAAAATCGAGGAGCCCAAAATTTGGATATGAGGCGGAGCTGTCGCCTTGATTGTCGGAGGCTCATTAATAAGGATGGGTTATATATAGTTTTAAATAACAAATGATGTCATGGCGGTTTACCATGGTCCTGGAAGGTGACTTCACGGCGATTTACAGATTATGTGAAGATGTTGAAGAAGAAATTTTCTGAAGTATGGAGCATTGACATGAACCAGTTCAAATCAATCTGGGGCCTAATGTTGGGATATTACCACTGGGCGTAAACCGGCCAGGAGAGGCCGGGTTAACCCTATAAGTAGTTCATTATATCTGAAACCCATGAAGACAGATGGTGACGCTTTATGAAGCCTGGGCCCAAAGCCAGTCTAAGGCCTGTAAACATAAATCGGTATTAATATGTAAACTTGTGTTGTAAGGTAGAAAGAACAAAGACCGAGCCGGACACGTTTATGAGCCGGCCTCGGGATTCTGTAAACCGACGGACGTCAACCCGTGTATATAAGGGGACGACCCGACGGCGGTTCAGGGACGACAGACAACAATTCGAGACTCAGGCAAAGCGTATTCGCTCCCTGGTCATCAAAACCCCAGCAATTCCATCACAACTAGACGTAGGCTTTTACCTTCATCGTAAGGGGCCGAACTAGTATAAAACTCTCGTGTCCCTTGTCCGGTTTAACCCCTTTAAGCTAACCCGTAGCGATGGCTCCACGACTAAGTCCTTTCACGAGGACATCTGCCGTGACAAAACCACGACAAGAACCAAGACAGCCTAGACCTATATCCACTGAAGAAACACCTCCACACGCCGTGAGCCATGCTCGATGATGTGAGTGAAACTCTGCACCATGACCCTGATGTCATGACCTAGACGCACAAAGCACCTGTGCAAATCTGAAATGATTCAGACGCAGACACCGCCTCTCATCCAACGCCAACAATAACGAGAGCCAACACATCGAAGAAAGATCGGAAGAACCATATTCTTCGTCGTAATTGCCACGGCCCGAGCCGAAACCATGGACAACCAAATACCCCAATTTAGAAACCCTAGAGTATCAGTTAGCAACGGGACAAGATTTCAGGCTTCCCATTCCCTCGCCACCCCTAGAGCGGCAGGAGGAGGCGAGGGAACCCCGGTGATGCTGATGGCAGGATCGTCCTCTCTGTTTTCTCTTTTTTCAGGCCGTGGTGGCTAGGTTAGATGCGGTTTGACATTTTGGTAGCAATTTTTTTTCTTCCACTGGAATATATCTTTGAAAGAATTCTTTATTGCTTGTGTGGTACCATGAAACAAATCTGGTGAGAAGAAAACCATGTAGATGGTTACACTCATACTCCTTTTCATGTTGCCCACGTCAAAAGACCGCCGAGCTAACACAATACACACGCAGACGCTCTCGCCACAGACGCCTTCATAGTGGATATGAACGTCCCTTTCCATTGAACGCACATCGCTGTAAGATCTTAAATAAATCCAGAAAAATGCAAGCAGCAGTGTCAAGTCTAGAACTTGAACTCTGGTAACATTTGGATTATTCGATCATATTGGTTCTGATAAGTTAAACGACGGTATATCTTCATTCCTAACCTTCTTTGGGTTGGTTCTCCCGTACGTACACCACGTTCGCCTCGGATCTCGAGCCGTCCTCCATTCTTGTGCATGTGCGTGCCTCCTTGTGCTTAGACATGGCGCCCTCCACGTATCAATATAGTACAGCGATTTATCGGATGACAGAGAAATTATGCAGATCCTACGTACAGAGCGAGTGTTTGTTTGCGTTAAATCAGGGACAGCGCCGCTAAACAAAGCTTGAGGCTAATCATGCTCCCCATATTCTAGATCTAGGTTGTCTGATACGGAATAGATCTGAACTCTCAAAAGGAGAAACAAAAAAACTGAGACATAGTAGTATATCTGGCTCTATAGTTAAATCGGGCTGCAGCAATCATCCTGGAGGATCGTGCCTGCCATGATGCAGACGTTGAGACCGAACAAACACATGGAAGCAGCAGAGCAGAAGTCGGGCTCTGAATTTTTAAGTGGGGGCCGATCGATCGGGAAGAAGGTATCCGATGCCTTGACGTTTGCTGCACTGCCGGTAGCCGCTTGGACATTGGAGCATACTGATCGCCGCCACATACCGTCGTTATTGTTAACGACGGTGATTAGCCATAGCTTAATTGTTACTTAAAGCAGACCGTATCCACAGCTGTGATTGTTAATTAGAATAGTGCATGGTTATACTTTAGGAGAGCGCGGACTGGGAAGAGTCGGACATGCATGCATGCACGGAGAGTATGAGCATACACAATGGACAGGATTTTTTTCTTAGCGTAATGGACAGGAACTTTTGATGTATGAAAAAAATAATTATATAAAAATTCAGAAGAATCTATTTTTTGAATAAACATGACCTTTCATTGTACATGTAAAAAAATTCCACCGAAAGAAAAAACCCTGTTGACTGCTTCTAAAAACAAATTTTTCGGCCAAAATAGTGTGAATAGTGACCTATAATAGCAATATATTTTGTTTTTTGCCCTAAAGTCAACACTGGTATTTTATTTGGGAAATTTATATAGTAGTGCAAAAGAAAGTCAAGTTTATTCCAATAAAACTTCTATTTTTTTTACTATTTTAATAATAATAATTATTCCCATATCAGTTGTATATACACCCAGGAACCAAAGGTATTTCCCCATTCGCAATGGGAAAGTACCCTCGTACACCTGGTTGTAGATGAATTTGATAAACAAGTTTTCGTCAAAGAAATAGCAATTAAAAATAAGTCAAAAATATTCAAAACTATTTTCGAACACTCGTATAAAATTTTCTATAAACACAGGAGTAGGGTCTTACCTCCTCCTAGTGGGCCCGAAGCTGGATAAATCGTTTGTCTCGTGTCTTACCATCTAGATTCTTCACATGCACCCTCTACGAAATTATGTCATCGCTCAACAACACTGTGGGACTTAAAGTACCGACATAAGTTGGAATTCAATACAACAAATTTCACTTTTATCAAGATTGGTTGATCTAATTGAATGATGAGCACAATAACAACAACATATGAAACCGGAGAGGGTGGAGTCTCTCAGAATTTGGTAATAGGAGAAATGAGAACACAACTCATATTGTACACACGATGGGGGTTCGAACCTGCACTACTAGGAAAAAGCCTAGTAGTAGCGCGGGTTAAAAGCTAGTAGTAGCGCGGGTGCCTGTGCTACTACTACGGCACTACAGCTAACTAGTAGTAGTAGCGAGGTGCATCCCGCGCTACTAGTACGTGTGTTAGTAGTAGCGCGGGTTCAACACGCGCTACTACTAACTATCTGTAGCGCGTGTCTGTGACTCGCGCTGCTACTATTAATTTGAAAACCCACAAAAAAAATCTGGACCCCGTGCATGCCGTCAATGGTGTCAATGGTTCGATCCAGCAACGACAAGGGTCGCGGGAGGTGCGGACGGGCAGCGGAGACCAGATCCAGCGACGACTGTTGTAGAGGGACCGGATCCAGTGTAGAGCAAGACCAGATCCTCCTCGCGGTCAAGGCGGAGAACTCCTAGTTGGCCATGTCGACGACCTGTGCCGGCATGGGCATGGGAGGTGAGTAAAACCAAAGGGAGAGGGAGAGGGAGAAGGAAAAAGAGAAACAAGGGAGGAAGGAAGGAGATGAAGGGCGCATCGGGGCTGCTCACCGGTGGTGAGGTGCTCCGCCGTGGTGGCATGGAGGCGAGGGGGAAGATGGGCGAGCTCCTTGACGCCAGCGATGCGAGGAGAAATATGCGGGGTGCCATGGACGAGGAGATGTTCTTGGGCAGGAGCACCATGGAGAGAGGGGGAAAGTGAGGGAGAGAGGAGGAAAGTGAGAGAGGGGGAAGTGAGGGAGCGACAAGGGTGAGAGGAGGGATTCGGCCGAGGATATGGGGATTTCACCTACCTTGTACTTAGTAGTAGCGAGGGGTATAAAACCGCGCTACTACTATCAACTTAGTCGTAACGCGGGTTTATACCCCTCGCTACTACTATGGCATTATCCCGGGGGGCACGGTAGAGACATCTTAGTAGTAGCGAGGGTTAAAAACCCACGCTACTACTATCAACTTAGTAGTAGCGAGGGGTAAAACCCCGCGCTACTAGTAAGTAGAAGTAGTGCCCCTAATTTCAAAGCCTGCTCAAATTTGTCCCTCCGCCGTTAGGTGCCCTTACAGAAATGCCCTTCTGCGCCGTTACCGTCCGGTCAAAGCCGGTCAAAGGGCTTTGACCGTCCTGAAAAAAATAGCAATTTTTTTAAAAAAATCTGAAATATTGTGAGATCGAAAATACTCATGTGCGCAAGGTGCGTGCAAGTTTTCGTGCTATTTGGACATTCCAGAAGATCGTGACGAGGAAAAACAGTTAATATGTACGCTTGTGAACAGTAATTTAAAAAACAATTGCAGAAAAATTCAAAAAAATATGAAAAAACTTGACATCAAGGAGGCTCGGGTCTGCAAGGCGCGTGCAAATTTTATTTGTGTTTGGACACTGTAGGAGCTCGTGGAGAAAAAACAAAATTTGGCTTGGGAAAAAACTTTGGAAAAAATGACTATTTTGTTTTTTTATTCTAGAGCTCCTATAGTGTCCAAACACAAATAAAATTTGCACGCACCTTGCAGACCCGAGCCTATTTGATGCCAGTTTTTTTTCATATATTTTTGAATTTTTTTGCAATTCTTTTTTGAATTTACTATTCACAAGCGTACATATTAACTGTTTTTCTCGTCATGATCTTTTAGAATGTCCAAATAGCACGAAAACTTGCACGCACCTTGCGCACATGAGTATTTTTGATCTCACAATATTTCAGATTTTTTAGAATTTTTTTGCTATTTTTTTTAGGGTGGTCAAAGCCCTTTGACCGGCTTTGACCGGCTTTAACCGGATGGTAACGGCGCAGAAGGACATTTCTGTAAGGGCACCTAACGGCGGAGGGGCAAATTTGAGCAGGCTTTGAAATTAGGGGCAAATCTGAGAGTGGGCGCAAATTAGGGGCATACATGTAAATGTCCCTATAAATAACCCTCGCTACTAGTAAGCGTCTGCCTATAAGCTTTTCCCTAGTAGTGCTGGATCGCCTGGAACACTAAACAACGTCCCTACCACTGAGCTAATGCTCAATTATATAAACGAGTTAGGCATAGGAGAAACTATGCAGCAAATTTAAATAGAATTGGTGAATCTCAAGCTTGGGCTGGCTAGCCTAGCAACTTGTGTTGCTGGCTAGTAAGACTCTGGGTCTTTCCTGATAACTAATGATCCATGTGTTAGATTGTGTGTAGAGATAATGTATAAGATAAGAGATGATTCCCTTTTATTTTCGCATTAGTTTTGTGCTATGAAGGCATTAATCTTATCTTGGAAGCTAGAAGATGTCGCCAATTAAGGTGGAACACTAGGAATGACCTAACTATGCACACAAAGTAAAACAACATGCGCATTAGAGCCTCGACAACATGAGCCTCCTTGATTTAAAAACTATGTTTTCCATGCGTGCATGTATCAATAATAAAACCAATGTGACTATCTTTTGCTTCATTCTACTAAAAATTCTAGAATTTGTGCCCAGAGTTAGATGTGAAAACATGCCATTTTGCTAAGTAGACTCACTCTATGGAGGGGGAGCTAAGGTTGGAACCTTTTCATTTTAACCAACTAAACTCATTCTTAGTTTTTGATTATTTCGAGCCTCCTTTTCATGTATGTACCGGTACTATATCCTTTATAGGCCCCTCCCAATGCTCCACCTTGTACAGGTGCTAAGCCTGCCATGTAGGCAAAAGATTTGACGTGGCAAGATAATTAAGAGGAGAGAGAAGAGTGTGGTGACCCCAGGAAGAAACAATCCAAGCACGAGAACCTAGGCAAAACACTTAAATGGAAGAAGCCCACCAATGCATGAAGAACTTTAGTAGCAAAATCATTAAATGAGGGATGCTTAGACCTACACTAGTAGAAAACCGGCCTATTGTCCCGGTTCGTAAGGGCCTTTAGTCCCGGTTCCTGAACCGGGACTAAAGGGTCGTTACTAATACCCTCACCCTTTAGTCCAGGTTCAAACCAGAACCGGGACAGATGGGCCTCCACGTGGCCTGTGCGCCGAGCCCAGGCAGGAGGGCCTTTTATCCCGGTTGGTAGCACCAACCGGGACCAATAGACATCCACGCGTCAGCATTTCTGTGGCTGGGGTTTTTGGTTTTTTTTGAAAGGGGGGAGGGGGTTTGGGAATTTTGGGGGGTTAATTTAGGTATTTCATATATTGTGTTAGCTAGATAGCTAATTAATAGAGAGAAGTGTCCTCTCTTATGTCCGTGCTTGGTCGACGTTACGTATTAAACATACGTATAGAGAAGACTAGGCATATGCTAGATAGTAAGCAAACGAAGAAAACAGAAGATCGTCATGAACATATATGCATATAGAGAGAAGTGATATCGACCACATCTCCTTCTCCGAGAGATTGGTCGAACAACAAGTTCTTGTATATCTATCGTCCGACACTACCGGCTACATATATACAATAATTATATTTTACAAATATAATCTCTTAAATTACGGACGCATGGTCCACATAGTATTCTCCGTCTTCAGCGATCACGTGGTCAAGAAAGAATGCCACCAATTCCTCTTGAATTGCTCGCATGCGATCTGGTCCTAGGAGTTCATTCCGCTGCCGAAACATCTAATTTGAAGAAGGGGGTCAATACACACACACACACACACACACACACACACACACACACACACACACACATATATATATATATATATATATATATATATATATATATATGTGAATGAATGAATGAAACTCAACACAAATGATGGTAATAAACAAAAATTGTGAATATTATTTCTTACGCACTTCATATTGTTTCTCAGAGTACCCGCCCCGCTCACAGGTGGTGTGGCGGATGGACTCGCAGACGTAGTATCCACAGAAATCATTCCCTTGTTCCTGCCACAACCACTTTACAAGAAATAGAGGTCATTAAACAGATAAGCAAGAATGCCAAATGGTATTGATGGAACTAGCGCTTGAATCAATAGCTAGGAGACGCGCGGAACATGGTACTATAGTACTTACTTTCGGGTACCTAAATTCCAGCTCCTTCGGGAGTCCCGGGGAATTTGTGCTAAATTTTCTTCAAACACTGCCAGACAAAAAAAAACAATTATTTGATATCAGGAAATGAACAAATTTGCTGATATGGTGGATAATGATCGATTTAACTTACTTCTTGAGGATTTCAGTCATGTCCGCATACTCCTGGGGATCTTTTCGTCTCGAGTCCAAGACAGTTACTACTCCCTTCTCAAGCCTAGTCTCCAGGAGAATATAGTGGAAACTGCGCACGCATGCATAACTCATCATATATATTACTATAACCTGGACTAATATATAAGGGAAACCAAATATGCACAAGACAACACTCACTTGAAGTTGTAAGGAAAGAGTATTATATTTTTGTGTTCATTTATTTTGAATGATCGTAGCAAGCTGGCCTCGGTTTCTGCGGCATGATCTTTAACCTGAACTGCATCTATGAGATTTGTGTTAATGAACCCATATCACCGATTTGTCTTTTCTTCAATTCGGCGATCTTCAATCTGCATAATATAGTGAGGATAATTATAAATACATGCAATGAAAGAGCTAAACTATGTAGAGAGACTTAATGACAGAAGTAGTAGTACTTACAGACAGTAGCAGGTGACTGTTGCTTTATCGAGGGCCAATTGATTGAAAAACTGATAGAACTCCTCAAATGGAACATGCAACAGTTCAATTCCAACGAGGCCATGCTCCGGTTTAACTCTCATATACAAAGTATTCCTCCCCCCAGACTCTCTGCAGGTTTTCATGTACCAATCATGCAATCTTCGCATCATCGTTGTTAGAGATCTTTCATCTTTGATGAGAGGCTTCCCATACTCGTATCTGTGTATCTGCACGTCCAGGAAACCATAATCTACATCATCGGGCAGATAATCGTCAAGATTGGTATAACCGGGCGCCATCCTCGGATTGACGCTAGGCACCTTGAGCGGGGGGCACGATTGCTTTGCTTGTTCGCCGAGCTGGGCAATTTGTTTCCCAGCTACTCGTCGTTCTTTCAGCCTTTGATCACTGACTGGTCTTCGTTCTTAGGCTTATTCCATTGCTGGATGATGATCAGGATCTTGTCCCTAACCAGAACCCCGCACTGAGCAACAAATGCCTTCTTTGTTCGGATGGGTTCAATAGGTTGGCCGTCGGGCGCGATTTCTATGATCTCAAACCTTTCATCCGAGCTCAACTTTCTCTTCGGGCCTCGTCTCTTTACCTTAGTTGTGCTCGATCCGGAGGGCTAGAAAAAAGAACAAAGACTTAATTAATATGTGTACATACCAAAACAATGAATGCATCAATTAGCTAGTCAGCACAGGCTAAACTAATATATATACCTGGCCGGACTCGGCTCGGTCGCCGGACTCGTTTCGGTCACCGGACCCGTCGTCACGTTCTTCTTCTTGCACCGGCATTAGGTCACCAGAGCCAGCTTCTTCACCCTCTCCTTCCAGAGTACCATCGGTGTCGTTGAGATACAACGAGACGGCATCACTTCCTTCTGCGATTATGTCCCTCAACAACGCTTCTCTTGCTTCGTCTCGGGCGATAGTGTCCATAGTTTCTACAAATATTTACAACATGGCAATTATTATTCAAACATGACAAATGGATATATTAGTGGCAAACGTAGAACCCTCGGCAACCCTGGAACCCTCGACCCCTAGACGACCCTGCTGGAACCCTCGACCCTAGAACCCTCGAACCCTCGACCCTGAAACCCTCGACCCTTGACCCCTTAACGACCCTCGACCCTCTACCCTAGTTCCCGACCCTCGACCCCTCGGCGATCCTCGACACCCTCGTTCCCGATAAAAATTAAGAAGAAGAAGAAGAAGAAGAAGAAGAAGAAGAAGAAGAAGAAGAAGAAGAAGAAGAAGAAGAAGAAGAAGAAGAAGAAGAAGAAGAAGAAGAAGAAGAAGAAGAAGAAGAAGAAGAAGAAGAAGAAGAAGAAGAAGAAGAAGAAGAAGAAGAAGAAGAAGAAGAAGAAGAAGAAGAAGAAGAAGAAGAGGAGGAGGAGAAAGGAATAGCTAGCGGAGAAGATCGAAGAAAAAAAATAAGAAAAAAAAGAGGAGAAGAAGAAAGGAATAGTGGAGAAGAAGAGAAAATAGAATATTCTACTTTCTCTTCCTCTCCACTATTCCTTTCTTCTTCTCCTCTTCTTTTTCTTCCTTTTTCTTCTTCTTATTTATTTCTCCTCTTCTTTTCCTCTCCTCTTCTTCTTTCTTTCCTCTTCTTATTTTCTTCTTTCTTTCCTCTTCTTTTCCTCTCCTCTTCTTCTTTCTTTCCTCTTCTTATTTTCTTCTTTTTATCCTTCTTTTTCTAAAATTGTAACTTTTGCATATATAAAACTTTTATAAAATTGTAACTTTCTATATATAAAACATTTTTAACATATATATTTTTAACATCACATACACATATACATTATAGCCACATACACATATACATCACATATGAAAAAAAAATAAACTAATAAAAAAAACATATTGCAACATATGAACAGAAACATATAGCCATATACATACACATACATTATATTTATATATATATATATATATATATATATATATATATATGAAAAAAAATTACACTAATAAAAATTAAACATATATATATGGCGGCAGCGGTGGCGCCGGCAGGGCAGGGCAAGGCGGCTGGGTGGCGCGCGGCGCCAGCGTAGGGCAGGGGCGGCGCACGGCAGCCGCACAGGGCAGGGGCGGCGGCGCGGCGGTCGCGCAGGAGAGGGGCGCAGGGGCGCGGGACGGGAGGGGGATGTGCTCACAGGGGGTGGCGGCGACGGCGAAGGCGATCAGCCTGACGGCGTCGGTGGCGGCAGCGACGGCGAAGGCGAGCAGCCTGACGGCGTGGGGCGGCGACGGCGACGAGGAGGAGCAGGGGGCGTCGGGGGAGAAGTGCGTGATTTGGTCGAAAACTGCTAAGTGTTTGCTTATATAAAAAAGGCTTTAGTCCCGGTTGGTGGCTTAAACCGGGACTAATGCCACCCTTTAGTCCCGGTTTGTGCCACCAACCGGGACCAAAGGCCTTTTTCAGCAACCCAAAGGGCGGGAAGCGGCGGCCTTTGGTCCCGGGTGGTGGCACCAACCGGGACTAAAGGGGGCGCATTGGTCCCGGTTGGTGGGACGAACCGGGACCAATGCACCCCTTTGGTCCCGGTTCGTCCCACCAAGCGGGACCAATGGCCTTGTGCTGGAACTGGCGTGGTGCGGTGGGATGTTTAGTCCCACCTCGCTAGCCGAGAGGCTTCAGCAGTGGTTTATAAGCGCTGCTGCGCCGATCACTTCGAGCTCCTCTCAAATGCAGGCTTACGGGCCTAAAGTCACTTTATCTGCCTGTGGGCCTACTGGGCCTCCTGCGGACCTGAATCCTGGCCCATGGTAGGGTTTCTAGTCGTATTCAGACCGTGTGGGCCCAGGAGGTGGCACTTTTTTGTTTTTTTTGTTTTCTTTGTTGCTTTATTTATTTTATTTTGTTTCTACTTACAACAAAATACTTATTGTTGCTATTTTTATTTTTTTCCAGTTTTTTTGTTTTGTTTTCTGCAGTATTTATTTTCTTTTGTTTTTTGCTTTATTTTTTAATTCATTTTGCTTTTAGTTTTAGAAAAATTATAAGCTTTCTATTAGTGCCATTAGTTTTCAAATTTGAAAACACTTTTTTTCTTTGTTGCTTTATTTATTTTATTTTGTTTCTACTTACAACAAAATACTTATTGTTGCTATTTTCATTTTTTTCTACTTTTTTTGTTTTGTTTTCTGCATTATTTATTTTCTTTTGTTTTTTACTTTATTTTTTAATTATTTTTGCTTTTAGTTTTAGAAAAATTATAAGCTTTCTGTTAGTGCCATTAGTTTTCAAATTTGAAAACACTTTTTTTCTTTGTTGCTTTATTTTTTTATTTTTTTTCTACTTACAACAAAATACTTATTGTTGATATTTTTATTTTTTTCCAGTCTTTTTGTTTTGTTTTCTGCATTATTTATTTTCTTTTGTTTTTTTGCTATATTTTTTAATTCTTTTTGCTTTTAGGTCAGCAATATTATAACTATCTGTTAGTGCCATTAGTTTTCAAATTTGAATAGTTAAAATTTGAATTCTTTGAAATTTGTGTGAATCACAAGTTTGTGATTAACTTTAATAAAAAAATTAACATATATGCACCTACTCGTCTGTTTTCAAATGAACTCTAAAATACTTGGCATAACATACTCGTCTGTTACAAATTTGGCATGATATCATCATAATAGTTGCGGGAGAAAGTCTTCACTTTTTCTTCGCTTGTGTCATTTGCTTATTGCGCCGTAACCATGGATAATCTTCATCGTTTATTATGATGCTTGGGTCAGCCTTGACATTGAAGGGAGGAATTTCATGAAACCTTTCATAATCTTCAGACATGTCTGTCTTGCCCTCCACTCCCAGGATGTCCCTTTTTCCTGAAAGAACTATGTGGAGCTTTGGCTCATCGTATGATGTATTCATTTCCTTATCTTCTCTTTTTCTCGATCTGGTAGACATGTCCTTCACATAGATAACCTGTGCCACATCATTGGCTAGGACGAACGGTTCATCAGTGTACCCAAGATTTTTCAGATCGACTGTTGTCAGTCCGTACTGTGGGTCTACATGTACCCCGCCTCCTGACAGATTGACCCATTTGCACTTAAACAAAGGGACCTTAAAATCTTGTCCGTAGTCAAGTTCGCATATGTCCACTATGTAACCATAATATGTGTCCTTTCCCTTATCGGTTGTTGCATCAAAGCGTACACCGCTGTTTTGGTTGGTGCTCTTCTGATCTTGGTCAATCGTGTAAAATGTATTCCCATTTATCTCGTATCCTTTCCAAATCAATACAGTCAAAGATGGTCCCCTGGACAACAAGTACAACTCATCACAAACAGTGTTGTCACCTCTGATACGTGCTTCCAACCAACTGCTGAAAGTCCTGATGTGTTCACATGTAATCCAGTCGTCGCACTGCTCCGGGTGTTTGGAGCGCAGACTGTTCTTGTGTTCATCGACATACGGGGTCACCAAGGTAGAGTTCTGTAGAACTGTGTAGTGTGCTTAAGACCAAGAATGCCTGTCCCTGCATATTATTGAGTCCGCTCCTAGCGTGCCTTTTCCAGTCAGTCTCCCCTCATACCGCGATTTAGGGAGACCTATCTTCTTAAGTCCAGGAATGAACTCAACACAAAACCCAATGACATCCTCTGTTTGATGGCCCATGGAGATGCTTCCTTCTGGCCTAGCGCGGTTACGGACATATTTCTTTAGGACTCCCATGAACCTCTCAAAGGGGAACATATTGTGTAGAAATACGGGCCCCAGAACGACAATCTCGTCGACTAGATGAACTAGGACATGCGTCATGATATTGAAGAAGGATGGTGGGAACACCAGCTCAAAACTGACAAGACATTGCGCCACATCACACCTTAGCCTTGGTACCATTTCTGGATCGATCACCTTCTGAGAGATTGCATTGAGAAATGCACATAGCTTCACAATGGCTAATCGGACGTTTTCCGGTAGAAGCCCCCTCAATGCAACCGGAAGCAGTTGCATCATAATCACGTGGCAGTCATGAGACTTTAGGTTCTGGAACTTTTTCTCTGGGATATTTATTATTCCCTTTATATTCGACAAGAAGCCAGTCGGGACCTTCATACTGAGCAGGCATTCAAAGAAGATTTCTTTCTTATCTTTCGTAAGAGCGTAGCTGGCAGGACCTTCATACTGCTTCTGAGGCATGCCGTCTTTTTCGTGCAAACGTTGCAGGTCCTCCCGTGCCTCAGGTGTATCTTTTGTCTTTCCATACACACCCAAGAAGCCTAGCAGGTTCACGCAAAGGTTCTTCGTCACGTGCATCACATCGATTGAAGAGCGGACCTCTAGGTCTTTCCAGTAGGGTAGGTCCCAAAATATAGATTTCTTCTTCCACATGGGTGCGTGTCCCTCAGCGTCATTAGGAATAGCTACTGCGCCGGGACCTTTCCAAAGATTATGTGTAAATCATTGACCATAGCAAGTACGTGATCACCGGTACGCATGGCGGGCTTCTTCCGGTGATCTGCCTCGCCTTTGAAATGCTTGCCTTTCTTTCGACATTGATGGTTGGTCGGAAGAAATCGACGATGGCCCAGATACACATTCTTCCTGCATTTGTCCAGGTATATACTTTCAGTGTCATCTAAACAGTGTGTGCATGCGTGGTATCCTTTGTTTGTCTGTCCTGAAAGGTTACTGAGAGCGGGCCAATCGTTGATGGTCACGAACAGCAACGCCTTTAGGTTAAATTCTTCATGTCCGTGCTCATCCCACGTACGTACAACGTTTCCATTCCACAGCTGTAAAAGGTTTTCAACTAATGGCCTTAGGTACACATCAATGTCGTTGCCGGGTTGCTTAGGGCCTTGGATGAGAATTGGCATCATAATGAACTTCCGCTTCATGCACATCCAAGGAGGAAGGTTATACATACATAGAGTGACCAGCCAGGTGCTGTGATTGCTGCTTTGCTCCCCGAAAGGATTAATGCCATCCGCGCTTAAAGCAAACCATACGTTCCTTGGGTCCTTTGCAAACTCATTCCAGTACTTTCTCACGATTTTTCTCCACTGCGACCCGTCAGCGGGTGCTCTCAACTTCCCGTCTTTCTTACGGTCCTCACTGTGCCATCGCATCGACTTGGCATGCTCTCCGTTTCTGAACAAACGTTTCAACCGTGGTATTATAGGAGCATACCACATCACCTTCGCAGGAACCCTCTTCCTGCGGGGTTCGCCGTGAACATCACCAGGGTCATCTCGTCTGATCTTATACCGCAATGCATCGCATACCGGGCATGCGTTCAGATCCTTGTATGCACTGCGGTATAGGATGCAGTCATTAGGGCATGCATGTATCTTCTCCACCTCCAATCCTAGAGGGCATACGACCTTCTTTGCTGCGTATGTACTATCGGGCAATTCGTTATCCTTTGGAAGCTTCTTCTTCAATATTTTCAGTAGTTTCTCAAATCCTTTGTCAGGCACAGCATTCTCTGCCTTCCACTGCAGCAATTCCAGTACGGTACCGAGCTTTGTGTTGCCATCTTCGCAATTGGGGTACAACCCTTTTTTGTGATCCTCTAACATGCGATCGAACTTCAGCTTCTCCTTTTGACTTTCGCATTGCGTCCTTGCATCGACAATTACCCGGCGGAGATCATCATCATCGGGCACATCGTCTGGTTCCTCTTCATCTTCAGCAGCTTCACCCGTTGCAGCATCATTGGGCACATCGTCTGGTTCCTCTTGATCTTCACCAGCTCCCCCCGTTGCAGCATCACGGTATTCAGGGGGAACGTAGTTGTCATCGTACTCTTCTTCTTCGTCGTCTTCCATCATAACCCCTATTTCTCCGTGCCTCGTCCAAACATTATAGTGTGGCATGAAACCCTTGTAAAGGAGGTGGGTGTGAAGGATTTTCCGGTTAGAGTAAGACATCGTATTCCCACAGTTAGTGCATGGACAACACATAAAACCATTCTGCTTGTTTGCCTCAGCCGCATCGAGAAACTCATGCACGCCCTTAATATACTCGGAGGCGTGTCTGTCACCATACATCCATTGCCGGTTCATCTGCATACATTATATATAATTAAGTGTCCAAATTAATAGAACTTCATCATCACATTAAAACCAAAGTACATACATAGTTCTCATCTAACAACATATAGCTCTCCAGAGCATCTAATTAATTAAACCATACATTAATTAAAACAAAGGCGATCATAATCGCAACCAAGGTAACAATTGATCCAACGACATAATGATACCAAGCCTCGGTATGAATGGCATATTTTCTAATCTTTCTAATCTTCAAGCGCATTGCATCCATCTTGATCTTGTGATCATCGACGACATCCGCAACATGCAACTCCAATATCATTATTTTTTCCTTCAAGAAATTGTTTTCTTCTTCAACTAAATTTAACCTCTCGACAATAGGGTCGGTTGGAATTTCCGGTTCACATACATCCTAGATAAATAAAATCTATGTCACGTTGGTCCGCATAATTATCATAAAGAATAAATGAACCAATAGTTATAAAGATTAATATATATACCACATCCGAATCATAGACAGGACGAGGGCCGACGGGGGCGGATACCAAAACCATCGCACTATATAAGATGCAATAATAAAAGTAAGAAAATGATACAAGTATCTATCTAAACATACAAGTAAGAATATTTTTCCTTTCAGAAAGAAGATAAGAGCAAGAGGCTCACCACGGTGGTGTCGGTGATGAGATCGGCGCGGGTGATCGACGGCGGTGAAGACAGGGGTGGGGCGTGACAGACCGCTAAATCTAGACAAATCTCGAGGAAAATGGAGCTTTGAGGTCGAGCTTCGAGAGGAGAAAGCTTAACTAGTGTGGCTCGGGCATTTCATCGAACACCTCATGTGCAAAGGAGGTGAGCTAGAGCACCACAAGCCCCTCCTCTCGCCGGCCCAGAAAAACAGAGCACTCAGTGCTCTGCTCCGGCGCGAGGGGTATATATAGGCTGCACCACTGGTCCCGGTTCGTGGCATGAACCGGGACTAAATGGGAGCCTTTGGTCCCGGTTCATGCCACGAACCGGGACCAATGGTGGTGGGCCAGGAGCCAGGCACATTGGTCCCGGTTCGTCCCACCAACCGGGACCAAAGGGTCCATACGAACCGGGACCAATGGCCCACGTGGCCCGGCCGGCCCCCTGGGCTCACGAACCGGGTCCAATGCCCCCATTGGTCTCGGTTCTAGATTGAACCGGGACTAATGGGCTGACCCGGCCTGGACCGTTGCCCCCTTTTCTACTAGTGCTATCCCAATGGATAGTTGCTTAGATGAGGTGCTAAGCACATTTAATAGTTTAGCAACTATAGTCCTAATGCATTGGTACTTAACTTGTTGTTGCTAAGATCCCTTCATTAATGACTTAGCTACTAAACTCTTTCATGCATTGGTGAGCTTGCTTCATTTAAATGTTTGGCCTAGGTTTATGCGCTTGGCATTGGTTCTTCCTGGGGTGACCAAACCCATCTCTCTCCTCTTAATTGTCTTGCCACATCAGATCTTTTGCCGACATGGCAGGCTTAGCACCTGTATAAGGTGGAGCATTGAGAAGGGTTATCACCAACAAGTTAAGCACCTATGCATTGGGGGCTTTAGTTGCTAAAGTTTTTAATGTGCTTAGCACCTCATGTAAGCATCAATGCATTGGAGGTAGCCTAGTACCCATCTTTCAAAATGTATTAAATGTACATATATTTTTGCTCCTTATTTCCGTCGAGGAAAATTGGCCTATTTTGGATTAGAGGGGGCGGGGGGGAGGGGGAGGTAAAATATTAGATCACAGAATTAATCAATAAAATAGATAAAGGTCATAGAGGTGTATCTACATTTGGGGAAGTAGGGGAACAAACTAGTGAAAGAAAAGATATCAGCATGAAACTGGAGGAATCAAGAGTAATTACCGAAATAATATTGTGGAATCAATCAAAGGTAACTCTGTTGATATAGTATATGCCCAAATAAAATGAACCGCCGGAGCTCGTGTAATAGTTGGTTTAACTTCCCCAACTATGCATATGAACACCTTATTTTCATTGAAAATACACCACCAGCCTTAATGATTACAACAGCGACGAAGGACAATATGTCAAGAAAGATGTTATATTAGACCCCAAACATTCACTTCGGTTTACATTCCCCTATTCGAAAAATGTGAAGTAGTTCTTGCTTACCAGATACTCCTTTTTTTGCGTAGAAGTTTTTCTGATACTTCATCTAGTGGGTATCTGTTTATCAGATACTCCACCGAGATGGAGTAAATGTTAAGTTTGGTAAAGTACTGTCCACCTAGCTAGCCAGATGTAGATGCGTGCTGTGTCAATCTCTTTCTTCTCTGCGACATGGAGGGAGGTGAAGCTGTGGAACCAGCAGTCGACTTTAAGCTAAGAGTAGATCCACCACTAGTCGCGTACGTACGTAGCATGTGGCCGTGTATGATACTGTAGTATCCTTTTCTTACCACGTAGGGCCCTCGCTCGCCTGCCATGAAACGTAAACAAACAAAAGCAAGCAGGTAGGTGGCGAGCCTACATCATATCGTACACTACAATACTATACATTTGTGTACGACTACCACTTGGCCTTTAGTATGAATCTGGATCATGTCGAGCTTATTTTATGGCGGGAACACGTCGAGAGAGATACTACATGCATATGCATGGTAGTAAGTGTGAGTGGTCCTGATCGATCAGCTTGTTTTTCTTTTTTGAATCATACTAGCTACTGTATTTAGCAATCCAGTGCGACTGCACGTACGTACGCTGTTACGGTGTTGGAGGAGTAGTAATAATATATTTTAGGTGTGAGGCAAGGCGACGTGGGTGCCAGTGGACCCTTTGAGTAAAGATGACTTCAGATAAATTATCTATAGTCAGTTCCAGTGTGATTCAGTGATTGTACCCTGGCGCACAACATTGTTTATCTACGTAGAGTACTATTTTAACCCTGCTAGCCGTCTGTTTCCACACCTTCCCTTTTTCTTACGGGTTACTGATCTGGTGGCGACAGAGATATCGCCTCTCTTACTTTACTACTGTAGAAAACATACAAATTTCAGCAAGCATTTCGTCTTGTTTCTGTTTCCAGGAGAGGATTGGTTTGGCAGGAATCGACAACAATTTCTCTAGCTGGTTGTGGTTGGCATGCATGGTACACATCCAGTATGACGTGTTAGAAGAGAGAGAGGAATTGTTGCGGAATATGATGGATGTATTATTGAGCCTCGAGGGCGAGTACATATTGAGTACAAGACTTGGAGGGCAAGAAGCCTCTCCTGGAGATAAGGTAGTAGACGGATTACAAATCCTAGACTACCAAATACAAGTATCCCAAATATATCTCTAACATCCCCCCGCAGTCGTAGCGGTAGCATTGCGAACAACAGGAGCATCGCGGACGGTCAGACTGGAGAGGATAGCAGCCGACGGACTGACATCCCCCCGCAGTCCTAGCGGGAGCGTCGTGGACGGTGTCGCATCGCGGACGCGTTGACTGTAGAGGAAGCCGACGAGTTGCTCAAGCGGATGATAGCCCTTTGTGCCGATGTCGAAGTAGCCGAGAGCGTAGGGTGGTGTAGCCGTGGTCGAGGTAGCCGTGCGAAGAACGCCGTGGTCGATGTCGAGTCGGGTAGCCGGTGTCGAGGGAGTTGCCGTGGAGCCGCTGGCGCAAGGAGGCGCCGAGTTAGTCAAGGGCGCAGTGGTGTCGAAGAAGTGATGCGCCAGGAAGGAGAATGGTGTTGACGACGCGTCGCGCCGGGGTTGCCAACCCCGGGGACACATCATAGACGACGGCACGCGCCGGTGTTGCCAGCACCGGGCATGCGTAGACGGACGAAGACGAAGTTGACGAAGCGCCGACCAGGCTTGCCAGGCCCGGGGACACGTCGTGGACGAAGGCACGCGGCGGTGTTGCCAGCACCGGGCATGCGTAGACTGGGACCTGCACGAGTTGTACGACATGTTGAAGAAGTCGGAGAGGCCAGCAGAGAAGAACTCGACGACGATTGCGGAGTCCATCGGCGCGGGGCCGATGTCACCTACGGTGGTCGGAGTAGATGAAGTGGTCGGGGTAGATGACGGCGACGCTGACGACGGGCTCGTGCTGGATGAAGACGAACGGGGTGGACGGGAGGTAGCAGTGGCAGCGGCCAAAGAAGAGCGGCGGCGGCGGCCTGACGGCGGCGGCGGCGACTAGGTTAGGAGTGCGGCGGCGGTCCTCGAAGTAGGCGAAGAACCCGACAGCGTGACGAAGACCGGCGCGGACGGTGGCGTTCCCGCGCCAAAGAGAGACGGTGCGGCGCATACCACGAGAGGTCGACGCGCGGTGACGGCAGAGTGGACCGCGGGCCGCGGCGCTACGGCCCGAAGGGAAGACGCAGCGGCGGCAGGCGGTTCGGGGCGACGGCGGGAAGACCTCGGAGTGGCGGCGGGGACCACGGGCCGCGGCGCTACGGCCCGAAGGGGCAGTGCAGCGGCGGAGTGCGGGTCGGTGCAACCGCGGGGACGGCGTCGGGGCGGCGGCTGGGACCGCGTATCGCGGCACTACGGCCCGTAGGGGCGACGCAGCGGCGACGCACGAGTCGATGCAGCCGCGAGGAGAACCACGGGGCGGCGGCGCTGCGGCCCGACGGGGCGACGCAGCGGCAGCCTGTTGCTCGATCGGTGGAGGGGCACACTGAACTCGGGGACGATCTTCACGGGACCTGCGGAGGCGCCCGTAACCCACGGGCCAGGTTGGTCACGCGACGTAGATGAGACGGATCGCGGCGGCGAGCGGGTGATCAAGCCGATCGCGCGCGAGGTTGGGGACGCCGCTCGGTGGAGGCGGGGTGACGGCGGAGTCCGTGGATGAGGCTGACGACGACGGACGGCGGGGGACGTCAGCACCGGCACCCGGTCTGCCAAAGCAGCGCCGACGCCCGGGCAACGAGGCCCGAGCGACCAACGGAGCAGTGGCGCCCGAGTTGAGGCGGCCGACGAGCCTGATGCAGTCGAGGACGAGGCCGGCGAGGTAGACCGCCGAGCCGCCGTCCAGACGCGGCGGAGGCGGGTGACGTGGATCGATGGACGGGCCGGCGCGCGAGCGTCGGCTATGATTGGCCGACGCATGGCGTGAGGCCGCCGAGTCATGACGATGCAGGTGTCCCGGTCGGAGCAGGGTGGTGACGACCGGCGCAGGGCGACGGACGGACCGACGTGCGGACGGCGGCTGGCCTAGACGGGCCGCCGCGGCGCGCGAGGCCGCCAGGTCGAAGGAGAGGCCGGCTGGTCGCGCCGAGGTCAGAGTAGAGGCGCACGGGGTTCGACGGCGGCGGCGGGCGACGCAAACCGATCGAGATTAGATCGGAAAACCAAAAAGAAAAACACCGATCAAAACGACCGGCGAGAGAGCGAAAAACCCGGAGCAAGGGCTCGGGAAAAAGACTCTCTAGGGTAGCCGGCCAACACGGCCGGCGGACGAACCCTAGGTACGGGCGGCGCGGCCCCCGGCGACGGTCATGGAGGCCGACCGCCCCAGGGGCGGCGCGTTACCGGAACCCCCCGGGGGTTAATGGGCCTTCATGGGCCATAAGGGAGAAGAGAGGGGCCGGCCAGGGCAGGCCGCACGCCCCCTCCCCCCTAGTCCGAATAGGACAAGGAAGGGGGGGGGCGGCGCCCCCCTTTCCTCTTCTCCCTCCCCCTTTCCTTCTCCAACAAGGCAAGAGAGGGGGGAGTCCTACTCCCGGTAGGAGTAGGACTCCTCCAGGCGCACCCCTTGGGGGCCGGCCGCACCTCCCCCTCCCTCCTTTATATACGGGGGCAGGGGGCACCCTAGAACATACAAGTTGATCTTCGTGATCGTTTCTTAGCCGTGTGCGGTGCCCCCTTCCACCATATTCCACCTCGGTCATATTGTTGCAGTGCTTAGGCGAAGCCCTGTGTCGGTAGAACATCATCATCGTCATCACGCCGTCGTGCTGACGGAACTCATCCCCGAAGCTTTGCTGGATCGGAGCCCGGGGAGCGTCATCGAGCTGAACGTGTGCTAAGAACTCGGAGGTGCCGGAGTAACGGTGCTTGGATCAGTTGGACCGGGAAGACGTACGACTACTTCCTCTACGTTGCATCAACGCTTCCGCTTCGGTCTACAAGGGTATGTAGACAACACTCTCCCCTCTCATTGCTATGCATCACCATGATCCTGTGTGTGCGTAGGAAATTTTTTGAAATTACTACGTTCTCCAACAACCACTGCATCCTCCGATCCATCGGCTGACGATGATGTGGGTAACCTGGATCTTGAGGTAGAATTTGACTCACTTGGTTTATTTTTCATACGCCTTATTGATGATGATTATTGCCAAGACGACGCTGAATTCAGTCACGCCGATGCTGAAGAGGTAATCGTTCTTTCCTCCGATTCAGACCCTTTGCCTTCACTAAAGACCCGTCGGGAAAACCAGAAAGTTAAATTTTCTCATCCTCTTGCTTACTTCGATCCAAACTTTCTTGTGAAGACACAACAGCACGAAGCTCGCCGCACGACCCGGCATAGTGGCCAGGTAGCTACCTCTGCCGGTTTACCAAACAGTCCGGTTCGAAAACACCGTTCAGAGGTCTCTAGTTGCCTTGTCACTTCATGCCCTAAAGCGGGCTGTTTTCGTCAACCTCTTAATCTTTTTGATTCCAAATATCAGGGCACTTCTCATTCCTCCTCTGGTGAGTCGTCAGCTACCAAGCTTCCACCTCTCAAAACGATCATTGGGTAAGTTGTTCACTTGCCTCATTTTAACATGTATTTTATACGTTATATTGACCTTCATGCTTTACTTGCTCAGTGCCAAACCCAGACCAAGCAAGAAAGCTCGCCTGAGCAAAATGGCATAGGAAAATACAGTTGTTGAACCGGAGAGCATACCAAACCCTGAAGAGACCAATCTTGATGATGTGCTGAATGACCCACCACCACAAGACCATGAATTTGTTGTTGAACAGGTAGAGGCTGACACCACAGGCCCTGTTGATCAGCCGACTAGCTCCATGGCGACTGATAAACCGGCTAGTCCAGCAAAGAATACTGACAAACCGGCGACCCCAGTACAAACCGGTGAAGAGAAACACGATGATGTGCTTATTACTGGCTTTGGTCATACTGAACCAAGTAACCCTGTTGCTTTGTCAAGACATACTGCCAAACAGGAGTTTTCTGCGGTTGGCAAAGGCAAATGGAATGCTGACTTGTCAACATATGTCGCTCTGAATGCTCAAGATCTCCATTCTGGCTATCTGTACCGGCTGTACACCAGCCAGGATTATGAAGCCGGTCTGGTCAATATGATGAAGGAAAAATATGAGGTAACTTCCTATATGCTTCTCTGCTTGTTTTATTTCATGGCTTATCAACTCCAATAGCCCCCAAGTGACGGTTTAAAATATCAACTTAAACCCGGACTTGTTGTAATTATTCAATTTGAACCTCAATTGCATGTTTAACCTTGCTGACGTAGCCCACAAGGGCCGGTTTAACTTTATAAAGATAAACCGGAACTTTATAAAAGAAATTTTTATGTATCAGTAGACTTTGAATAAATAGCCATTCGCCCCCAAGTGCCAAGTTGAATACTTGTATTGAGCTTGGGACTTTGTAGAAACTGTATGATGAAGAGCAAATATGCATTAGCCCCCAAGTATCAAGGGCATAACTTGTTATGGGGTTGGTACTTCAAATTTGTACTGTCATTTCATCATATAACTATCTCTATGCAGGCTGAGCTGAGCAAGGGAGACAACCAAACCGCCGACCTGCAGGGGAACCTTAAGTCGCAACATGCAGAAACCTCCAAGGCAAAGGAAGAATTGACCAGCGCTTTGAATGCTATTGAAAAGCTTAAAGAAGGTTTCAACAAAGAGCGGGCGGATTGGGCGACTGAGAAATCCGCTTTAACGCAAAGGGATGACAAAGCAGAAATCGCTCTTAAACCGGTGGTTGATGAATTGACCAGCGTGAAGCAGCAGATTCATGCCATGACTGCAGCTGTATTTGGTAACTCTCCTTGTTTTCTGAATTGAGCAGACCTTGTCATGTTGCTGCCGGTTTACTAACCCTTGCAATGATATAGGAACTCGTATTGGCCACTTGGGATCGGATGTATGGAAGAAATTAAAAGCTTCCTACACTCTGATAGAGCAACTATACTCTGGTGCACAACAGATCATCTACACCGCTTCCCACGACAATCCGCCGCCCACCTTGATCAAAGATGCCCTTGAAAGGTTATCTATGCTCCTTCCCCGGGTTGAAGAGGTGAAGAAATCTGCTGCTAGAACGGGTGCTTTGAGCGCCCTAATCCGGGCAAAGGCATGGGTGCTTGACTTTGATCCTGTTGAAGCGGCTCAAGGCTATCCCAGCTTGAAAGAAGACGAGACAGAATTTGACGAAGAGGATCACCGAACCATAAACCGGGAAGTGCGTCCTCTGGCTTGTCAACTGGTTGAAGAAGCAAATCTTTCCCACTATCAAGCCAACTATGATGAGAAAAACAAGCGGGTTGCTGCACCAATTCCTGACGCTGAGAATCTCATACCGCCAATCTGTAAGCATACTTACGCTCCTAACATTGAACCGTCGCTGCTGATAAGTGATGAAGCTGTATTTCAAGCGTTAACTGGGATCGACTGGGCAACTGTTGATTTCCAGCCACTGGGTAGAGAGGAAGAAGTCGAACCGGTGCGAGAATCTGCAACCATCAGGTCAAGCTAGTGACCAAGCGTGAACCGGAGGCCGGTTCAAACTACTACATGATGTGACATGTATTTGATAAAAACAATGATCTTTTTGGGCTCTGGAATGCCTTGTAATAGGCTAGTTAATATACTTGGTCTGGTATGCCTTCGTGCATGTTTATCTTCAACTGATGCTTGTTTGATTCATGCATTTTTATCCAAGATGTTTCTGCAGTCAAGAAGCTTAAAACGCCCTGGCGGTTTACCACCGGGCGGGTCATTATGCTCATGTATATAAAGCCAAAGATGATAACTTAGGTTAGATTATATGACCAAATATGGAAATATACAATACCTGCCACCGTCGGGCATGATGTTGGCTTGGCCAACCTTGTAGCGGGGCTGATAACCCGAACTTTGGAGGAGAAAACAACTCCTGTTAATATAAGGCCGATTTACAATGTAATCCTATCCGGGTTATGATAAATACCGGTTTAGTCCATAATAAGATGGTAACGTGAAATCAGACCGAGCAAATAGTCTCCGGATTAAGATTTGACCGTGTTCTGTCGATGTATAATGGACAGTCGAACCGGATCATCACAAAAGGGAACAGAACGCAAGCAAAGGCAAACATAAAACCATTGTAATCGAGGCTTTAAGCCAATCAAGAGGTATTACCACGGTCGGACACGACCAGGCCCCCAAAAAGGCCTAGCTATGGTTCGAATCAGCCAGGTCCCCAAATGATGCATTGGCAGTACGCCGATCAAGAGGCGTAGCTATGGTTCGGGTTCGACCATGCCCCCAAGCGATGCTCTGGCTTTGCGCCGATCAAGAGGCGTGGCTATGGTTCGGATACGACCAAGCACCCAAGTGATGCTGTGGCATTGCGCCTATCAAAAGGTATTGATATGGTTCAGACACGACCAAGCCCCCAAGTGATATAATATAAAGCTTTTGAGAAGCTGAATCAAGGGGTAAACCGGATGCCGCTTTAAGAACAGAAGCTCCATGTAACCACTCATGATGTAAAAATAACAGATACCCCGCTTTAGCTGAGGTTCCAGTTTATTGCATTGATCATAATATATACATTGTAAAAATATGTACATAAGCAGAGCCTATAGCTCAAGTATAGCAGGGCCGAAGATGAGCAATATTCCACGGCCGATTGGTCTCCTCCTCCGATTTACGTGAGTCTTTGCGCTCTCGAACATCGATTAGGTAGTATGACCCGTTGTGTAGATTCTTGCTAACAACAAAAGGTCCTTCCCAAGGGGGTGACAACTTGTGCATATCCGTCTGATCCTGGATGAGCCGAAGCACCAAATCTCCTTCTTGAAAGGTTCTGGTTCTAACCCGACGGCTGTGATAGCGACGCAGATCCTGCTTGTAAATCGCCGAACGAGCGGCCGCTATGTCACGCTCCTCATCTAACAGGTCAAGAGCTTCTTGTCGTGCCTTCTCGTTGTCCGCTTCAACATATGCCGCTACACGCGGTGAGTCATGATGGATGTCACTGGGAAGAACCGCCTCCGCTCCATAAACCATGAAGAACGGCGTGTATCCTGTCGATCTGTTGGGTGTGGTATTGATGCTCCATAACACAGAAGGTAGCTCCTCAACCCAACAACCCGGCGTCCACTGCAAAGGAACCATAAGTCGGGGTTTGATGCCTCTCAAGATCTCTTGATTGGCCCTCTCTGCTTGACCATTGGACTGTGGGTGAGCTACTGATGGTACGTCAAGCCGGATGTGCTCACGTTGACAGAACTCCTTCATGGCACCCTTGGACAGATTGGTACCATTGTCAGTGATAATTCTATGTGGAAAGCCAAACCGGAAAATCACCTTTTTGATGAATTGAACCGCCGTGGCTGCGTCACACTTCCTAACGGGCTCTGCCTCTACGCACTTTGTGAACTTGTCAACCGCCACCAAGAGGTGGGTCTTCTTGTCCTTGGACCTCTTGAAAGGCCCAACCATATCCAGCCCCCAAGTCGCAAACGGCCAAGTAATTGGAATCATCCTCAATTCTTTAGCCGGTACATGAGCGCATCTGGAAAACTTCTGACAGCCATCACATCGTCTGACCAAGTCCTCAGCATCAGCATGAGCTGTCAACCAATAAAACCCGTGACAAAAAGCTTTGGTCACCAAAGATTTTGAACCGGCGTGGTGACCGCAATCTCCTTCGTGGATCTCACGCAAAATTTCATAGGCTTCTTCAGGAGATGCACAACGTTGAAACGCCCCTGACACACTGCAATGATGCAACTCTCCATTGATAATAGTCATGGACTTGGATCGCTGGATTATCTGCTTGCCCAGAGTCTCATCCTCTGGTAACTCTCCCCGGCTCATATACGCCAGGTAAGGAGCTCTCCAATCCGGGATAACATGAAGGGCCGCCACCAACTGAGCCTCTGGATCAAGAATAGAAAAATCCTCTTCACCAGCGAGCTTCACAGATGGGTTATGCAGAACATCCAAGAAGACATTAGGCGGAACCGGTTTACGTTGAGAACTGAGGCGGCTTAAAGCATCCGCCGCTTCGTTCTTCCGCCGGTCCACATGATCCACTTGATAACCTTTGAAGTGACCTGCAACAATATCCACCTCACGGCGATATGCTGCCATGAGCGGATCCTTGGAATCCCAAGTGCCAAACACTTGTTGAGCCACTAGGTCCGAGTCACCGAAGCACTTAACTCGGCTTAGATTCATCTCCTTAGCCATCCGAAGACCATGGAGTAAAGCTTCGTACTCAGCTGCATTGTTAGTACAAGGGAACATTAAGCGGAGAACATAACAAAACTTGTCACCTCACGGGGAAGTTAATACGACTCCAGCCCCCGAGCCCTCCAATTGCCTGGACCCATCAAAATGAATAGTCCAGTAAGTGTGATCCGGCTTCTCTTTAGGTGTTTACAGTTCTGTCCAATCATTGATGAAATCCACAAGTGCCTGAGACTTGATCGCCGTTCGAGGTATGTATTTCAACCCATGAGGCCCAAGCTCTATAGCCCACTTGGCAATTCGGCCAGTTGCTTCCCTGTTCTGGATTATATCTCCCAAAGGAGCAGAGCTGACCACTGTGATGGGATGACCTTGGAAATACTGCTTAAGCTTCCAGCTTGCCATGAAAACTCCATACACCAATTTTTGCCAATGCGGGTACCTCTTCTTGGACTCAATAAGTACCTCACTGATATAGTAAACCGGACGTTGAACCGGATATTCCTTGCCTGCCTCCTTGCGCTCCACCACAATAGCCACACTGACTGCTCTAGCATTGGCTGCCACATATAACAACAATGGCTCTTTGTCAACCGGAGTAGCAAGAACCAGTGGATTAGCCAGCTGCCGCTTTAAATCCTCAAACGCCTCCTCTGCGGCGGAACTCCAGGCCTGCCAAGCGTTGAACGTCATTGATACACTTCGGTTTAGCCAAGGATGTGATGGCTGTGATCTTTTCCGGGTTAGCCTCAATGCCCCGATTAGATACCAGACAGCCCAATAGCTTGCCTGCCGGTACACCAAAAACACACTTGGCTGGATTAAGAATCATCTTGTAAACCCGCAGGTTATCAACGGTTTCCTTCAAGTCGTCAATCAGAGTCTCCTTCTTCCTTGACTTGACTACAATAACATCCACATGAGCATGAACATTACGGCCAATTTGCTTATGAAGGCAATTCCGCACACACACCATTGATAAGTCGCCTGGGCACTCTTGAGCCCAAAGGGCATAGACACATAGCAGAAGGCTCCGAAGGGAGTTATGAAGGCCGTCTTCTCCTGGTCCTTAACTGCCATTTCGATCTGATGATAACCAGAATATGCATCCAAAAAACTCAAATGCTCACAACCCGTCGTAGCATCAATAATTTGATCAATACGGGGGAGGGCAAAAGGTTCTGCTGGACAAGCCTTGTTGAGATTTGTGTAATCCACACACATACGCCATGTGCCATTCTTCTGAAGGACCAGCACCGGAGTAGCTAACCATTCAGGATGGAAAACTTCAACGATAAATCCAGTCGCCAAGAGCCTGGCCAATTCCTCTCTAATAGCTTTGCGTCTTTCTTCATTGAACCGGCGGAGAAACTGTTTCACCGGTTTATACTTAGGATCAACATTGAGAGTGTGCTCAGCGAGTCCTCTCGGTATACCTGGCATGTCAGAAGGCTTCCATGCAAAGATGTCCTGATTCTCATGGAACAACTCGATGAGCGCGCTTTCCTATTTCGGATCCAAGTTTGCGCTGATGCTGAACTGCTTGGATGGATCACCAGGCACGAAGTCAACAAGCTTAGTCTCAACAGCCGATTTAAACTCCAGGGCCGGATCATGCTCTGTAGTTGGCTTCTTCAACGAAGTCATGTCTACCGGATCAACATTATCTTTATAAAACTTCAACTCTTCTGTGGCACAAACCGACTCAGCATAGGCCGCATCACGTTCTTCACAGTCCAGAGCAATCTTTCGGCTTCCATGGACGGTTATGGTTCCTTTGTGACCCGGCATCTTGAACTGTAGATAAACATAACAGGGCCGTGCTATAAATTTAGCATAAGCCGGCCGTCCAAACAGGGCGTGATACGGACTTTTGATTTTCACTACTTCAAAGGTCAACGTTTCTGATCTGGAATCGTGATCATCTCCAAAAGCCACCTCCAGAGCTATCTTACCAACAAGATACGCCGATTTACCAGGCACTACACCATGGAACACCGTATTGGACGGTTTAAGATTTTTATCGGTTAATCCCATGCGACGGAAGGTTTCATAGTAAAGGATATTGATACTGCTTCCTCCATCCATGAGTACCTTGGTGAACTTATAACCTCCCACCTGAGGTGCCACCACCAATGCCAGCTGACCCGGATTGTCAACCCGGGGTGGATGATCCTCTCTACTCCATACAATTGGCTGCTCGGACCAGCGCAAATAACAGGGCACTACCGGTTCAACGGAGTTCACGGCCCTCTTATGAAGCTTTTGGTCACGCTTGTCTAAACTAGTGGTGAATACATGATACTGCCCACTGTTTAACTGCTTTGGGTTGCTCTGATAACCCGATTGCTGCTGCTGTTGCTGATTCAAGCCACCCTGGCTGCCCTGATTACCTTGATTGTTTTGTCCGCCCTGATTACCGTTGAAGCTTGAACCGGAATTTCCTCCACCATAACCCGACCCATGAGATCCGCAGCCTAAACCGCCACCTGATCCGTGATCATACCGGAAAGCATTAGAATTTTTAAACTCCTGCATGATGTAGCAGTCCTTCCAGAGGTGTGTGGCCGGCATCTCCTTCGTCCAATGTTTTGGGCAGGGCTGGTTCAACAGGTAAGATAGGCGGTCCGGGTTAGGATTAGGCGCTCCGCTGCGATTGGGCGGTTTACCCTTTCGTTGCTGGCCCTTGTCCTGTGTACTGGTTTTAACCACAAAGTCCATGCTATTATCCGCTTTACGTTTGCCGCCGTTTCCGTGACCCGCCAGGTTGTAGTGCTGCGCTTTGGTGTTGCCGCTCTTTTTTCCCTTTCCTGCCTTATCATCATCAGACTCGGGATCCTTGGTACTATCAGAGTCGGCATACTTCACTAACGCGGCCATGAGGGTCCCCATATCGTTGCAATGGCGCTTTAGTCGTCCCAATTTCAATTTCAGAGGTTCAAACCGGCAGTTGCCTTCCAAGGTGAGAACTGCAGTATCAGCATTGATGTGATCTGACGAATGCAAAATTTTCGAGACCCGGCGCACCCAACGGGTTGTTGACTCTCCTTCCTCCTGGACATAGGCAGCTAAGTCTACTATCGACATAGGCTGCTTGCACGTATCCTTAAAATTCTGGATAAACCGGGCTCTCAACTCAGCCCATGAACTGATAGAGTTAGCCGGTAGACTTTTTAACCAAGTACGGGCCGTTCCTTCTAGCATCATGGTGAAATATTTCGCACACGCCGCATCATCCACATCTAGCATCTCCATGGCCATCTCATAGCTTTCCACCCATATTTCTGGAGATAAATCGGCAGTGTAATTTGGCACCTTACGCAGGCCCTTGAAATCCTTGGGCAGGCGCACATTGTGTAATGCTGGGACAAGGCACGACACCCCCAAAGAACTAGAGGTAACTCCTGGCTCGACTGATGTGGTTGGACGAACCGGAGTAAGCTGACGAGCTTCATATTGCGCCGTTAACTCGGCCTCCCTGCGCGCTCGGGCCCGGTCTACCACCTCCTGAGCATCACCAGCCCCGCCGGCCGGGCTGTTGCCACGGGGCTCTTCACGGTTCCGTGCGTTGCTTCACACAGCCGGTTCATCCATACGGCTGCCGTAACTCCGGCTTGGACGAGGGGTGGAGTGAATTCGATCACGGCTGTATGAATAGGCTTCCTGTTGAACCAAGGATGTTCGAAGAAGCTCCTTAACCCGACGCGTCTCTACCGCCGCCGGAGAATCACCTTCAATCGGGATGGCCTCCAGTCGTGAAGTGGCAGCAACGAGAATGTCCATCGGAGTAGAATAGTGACTCGGCGGCGTCGGGACGGGCTGAGACACAATGTTTTTCTGCCGAGGCGGATCCATCAAACGTGGCTGAACCGGCGCACAAGCTCCAGGTGCCTCCGCCCGATTTGCTATTGGCGGGTTACTGGTCCCCGCTTCTGGGGTGTTAAAGAGGTTCCTAGCATCGTAAACCGGAGGTAGGTGAGACCTGTGCCTCCTCTTTAGGACTTCATGCGATGCATTTTGATCCAGCATAAGCCGGTAAGCCTGCGCGTCCAAAGCGGCCCGCTCCGCTGTCATCCTGACATCCTCAGCGGCCAAATCGGCCTTGGCCTGGGTAATCTGATCATTTATCTTTGCAATTTCCACGTTGTGGGCATCCTGATCCGCCGGATTAGCCTCCTCCATGAGCGTAGCCAATGCATCAAATAGATCAGATAAAACTTGAGCCGGCGGCCGCACAGGGCCTCCTGCCCCGGCTGCCGTCGCCGCTGCTCATCCGGAGATCATTGCTGCTGCAGTCGAAGAGTGGATCGCCGCCTGTCTTCCGGCCATGAATATTCCAACCCGGTTTGGCGGATCAGAGGGGTCCGGAATACTGTCGCCATCGGAACAGCCCCCAATCCGACCATCTTGCAATTGATATAACGACTCGGTCTCTCCAGTCGATGACTCGTCGCCGGAATAAACGACGGTCTCACCACCAGATTCCGATCTATCCTCGTATTCTCCTCCATGGTTGACTCCCACAAAGGCACGCTTCATGACCGGCTTGACCCGGGCAGATCGTGCACGCTGAGCCGTTTTGACGAGGTCGGTGCAGATGTCCGGCTCAGGGCCCGATTGACCGATCTTTTTGTTGAAGACGTGTATACCACCAAAGGGGACCTGGTACCCGTACACAATTGAGCCGGCCTCGGGGCCCCATCCTGCATCGTCGATGTAGAGCTTGCCACGATGACTCTTGGTCATCCGGCCCACGGCGTAACCCTTGAGTCCTTCGAAGTTGCCCTCCGAACTTGAAAGCATCGTGCGATAGCCCCACGGTGAGCGCCAACTCTCGTGATTTTGTCACGGCAGATGTCCTCTTGAAAGGACTTAGTTGTGGAGCCATCGCTACGGGTTAGCTTGAAGGGGTTAAAGCGGACAAAGGACGCAAGAGAGTTTATACTAGTTCGACCCCTTCGATGAAGGCAAAAGCCTACGTCTAGTTGTGATGGAATTGATGGGGTTTCGATGACCAGGGAGCGAATATGCTTCGCCTAAGTCTCGAGTTGTTGTCTGTTGTCTTGAACCGCCGCCGGGTCGTCCCCTTATATACATGGGTTGACGCCCGCCGGTTTACAGAGTCCCGAGGCCGGATCATAAACGTGCCCGGCTCGATCTCTGTTCTTTCTACCTTATACTGCAAGTTACATGTTAATGCCGGTTTCCAGCTACAGGCCTTAAACCGGTTCTGGGCCCTGGGCTTCTACATAGCGTCACCATCTGAGTTCATGGGCTTCAAGCGTAATCAACTACTGATAAAGTTAACCCGGCCTCTCCTGGCCGGTTTACGCCCGATAGTAATATCCCCAACAGTAGTAGTATTATTGTTTTTATAGAATAACATAGTATTTGTTTAGGCAAAAGTAGTATTATTGTTGTTAACAAGGAGCTCGCCACAACACTCTGCTGGGCCGGACCATAACTCCCGCGTTTAGAGCTCCCGCTTGAGGAAAAAAATTGATGCTCGCTCTAATAAAGAACCAGCTTAAAAAATCGGTACATCCTGGTTCCAAAAAAAATAGACTATCGATCTTTGATGTTAAACAATATATTATTGTGAACAAAGTTCATAAAACTTTGAAAAATGTTCGCAAATCAATAAAAATAACTTTGCGGATTTTTAAAAAGTATTTACAAAATATATGATTTTTCGAATTTTAAAATTAGTTTGAATTTTTCAAAATGTTCATGGATGTTGAAAATGCTCATGATTTTAATAAATGTAATGAACTTATAATGTGCTCATGAATTTCAGAAATGTTCACGTGTGTGAACATATTGAATTAAAAACTCTTATTGAGTTAAAATTGTAGGTAAATCTAAAAAAATTATAAAACCATGAAATTCAAATATATTAAAATTAAAAAATCATTCCTATCTTGAATCCTTTAGTTTTAGTTTGTTCATTCAAAAAAATTAGAAAAAGGGGGAAAAACTTTTCCTTTCTTGAATCCTTTAGTTTTAGTTTGTTCATGATTTTTTTACACTGCCAAATCATTTTTATCCATAAGGGATTTATATAGATCAATACATGAGACTGCACACCATGTAAACGTGCACGTGGTCACATTTGACCATACACAACTAGTGCCGGCGGCATAACAATAAATCTATGGGGTCAAAGAGACGATTATCACAGAATTTACATGTTTTTTTTTCAATTATATGAATACACACATCTACATGAAGGATTAGCAAAATAGCCGTGGGATTAGCAAAATAACGTGGATACGCCACTCACAGGATACCAGAGTGTTCCTGTAAACGCGCATGTTGATCACAAAAAGGATAAACATCGGAGATTGGACTTCTTTCGTCGAGATGTTGAAAGATTTGGTTGCGTGGCTAGTGTTTAACGAGTTATTTGGTTTTGTTTTGTTTTTTCGAAAAGGGGACTCCCCGGCCTTTGCATCAGAACAATGCATACGGCCCTCTTATTAAACAAATAAAAAGGTTCCAATAAGGTCTGAAAGTCTCCAAATGAAAATAAAAAAAAAGCTCACCCAGAGCCAAAAAGGCTAGAAGACAACTAGCCAAATAAAGGACGCCACAACCGGCTGGCAAAAAGAGAGATAGGTAAACTAATTGTCTATTCTATTACACGACCGCCATCCAAACCGGTTGAAGATATCCCGAGCTACCATCTCCCAGCGGATAGATCCAGTAACCAAACGCTCACTAGCCTCCGCCGGAGTGAGTAGCGAGCACGAACGGATCAACGCCGTGGCTCGAAAAATAACCTGCAAAAAATGAATGCGTGTTGTCCTGTTAAAAACCAAATCATTTCTGCAATTCCAGAGATCCCACAACAAGGCGCAGACTCCTACGCGAATATGTCTCGCTAAATCAAGCTCTATCCCGTTAAGCCACGTTCCAAATAACGTGTTGACAGAACTCGGTGGAGTAATATTAAAAGCAATATGGACTGTCCACCATAAAACTTTGGCTCGCGGGCAATCAAGAAAAAGGTGTTTGATCATCTCATCCCGATCATAGAAACTACATCTAGTAGGTCATGTCCAATTACGCTTTGTCAAGTTGTCCTTTGTTAAAATAATTTGTTTATGGACAAACCACATAAACACTTTGATTTTCAAAGGAACTTTGACAGGCCAAACATGTTTGGAACTAGGAATCGATCTTGAATTGATAACATCAACATACATTGATTTAACTGAAAATACTCCAGACCTAGTAAGTTTCCCGCATAATTCATCGGGTTGTTGAGAAAGCTGAACGTCCATCAGTCTACTTACTAGACGGAGCCATTCTTCCCAACGATTGCCCACTAGCGCCCTTCTGAACTGAATATTAAGGGGGATAGATTGAAATACCGTTGCAACGAACACCTCACGTCGTTGAACAATACGATACAGAGACGGGTATTGAATGGCTAGGGGTGTCTCTCCGAGCCAAGTATCCTCCCAGAATCGCGTACTAGCACCGTTACCAATAATAAACTTTGTCCTATTAAACAGGGATTGTTTGACTTTCATAAGCCCTTTCCAAAAAGGTGAGTCAGTCGGCCTTACTGTCACCTGAGACAAAGTTTTGGTTTGAAGATACTTTCTACGGAGAATTTGCACCCAAGTGGCATCAGTCTCACTTGATAACTTCCACAGCCACTTACTGAGAAGGCATCTGTTCTTAACTTCAAGATTCTCAATACCAAGACCCCCCTGGTCTTTCGGTCTACAGATGATATCCCATTTGGCTAGACGGTATTTTCTTTTTAGTTCATCACCCTGCCAAAAGAATCATGATCGATAAAAGTCCAGTATTTTCCTGACTCCAACTGGGACTTCGAAGAACGACAAAAGAAACATAGGCATTCTCGTGAGAACCGAATTTATCAGAATTAATTGGCCTCCGTATGACATAAGCTTGCCCTTCCAGCAACTCAGTTTCTTTTCAAATCGGTCCTCGATGCACTTCGATTCTCTGTTTGTCAGCCTGCGATGGTGGATTGGTATTCCTAAATATGTGAATGGTAAAGCCCCCAAATCGCACCCAAACAATTGCCTATATGCCTCTTGTTCGTCATTGGCTCTACCAAAGCAAAACAACTCGCTTTTGTGAAAGTTAATCTTTAACCCAGTCAATTGTTCAAATAAGCATAACACCAGCTTAATATTTCTCGCTTTTGCCAAGTCATGCTCCATAAAGATGATTGTATCATGGGCGTGCTGTAGGATGGACACACCTCCATCAACGAGATGAGGAACCAGGCCACTCACTTGACCAGCTTCCTTAGCCCTTCCTATCATAATTGCCAACATATCAACTACAATGTTGAATAGGATAGGGGACATCGGATCCCCTTCTCTCAGGCCTTTATGTGTTTGGAAATATTGACCTATTTCGTCATTCGCTTTAATTCCAACACTCCCTTTTTGCGTAATCGATTCAACCTGGCGGCGCCAGGCTTCATCAAAACCTTTCATACGCAATGCCTGTTGGAGGAATGTCCATTTGACCTTATCATACGCTTTCTCGAAATCCACCTTAGAAACAACTCCATCAAATTTTTTTCGAGTGGATTGCATGGAGCGTTTCATGAAGGACCACCACCCCTTATAGGATGTTTCTGTCCGGCATGAAAGTAGTTTGGGAATGCTGCATGATACGTCTCCAACGTATTTATAATTTTTTATTGTTCCATGCTTTTATATTATCTATTTTGGATGGTTATTGGCTTTATTAAACACTTTTATATTATTTTTGGGACTAACCTATTGACCCAGAGCCCAGTGCTAGTTCATGTTTTTTCCCTTGTTTGAGTGTTCCGAATAAAAGGAATATCAAACAGAGTCGAAACGGAATGAAACCTTCTGGAGAAGTTATTTTTGGAAGGAAAGCAACCCGATAGACTTGGAGTGCACGTCAGGAAAGAAACGAGGGAGCCACGAGATAGGGGGCGCGCCCACCCCCCTAGGGCGCGCCCTCCACCCTCGTGGGCCCCTCGTGGCTCCCCTGACGTATTTCTTCCGCCTATATATATCTGTATACCCTAAAACGATCGGGGAACATAATAGATCGGGAGTTCCGCCGCCGCAAGCCTCTGTAGCCACCAAAAACCAATCGGAACCCTGTTTCGGCACCCTGCCGGAGGGGGGAACCCTCACCGGTGGCCATCTTCATCATCCCGGCGCTCTCCATGACGAGGAGGGAGTAGTTCACCCTCGGGGCTAAGGGTATGTACCAGTAGCTATGTGTTTGATCTCTCTCTCTCTCTCTCGTGTTCTTGATTTGGCACGATCTTGATGTATCGCGAGATTTGCTATTATAGTTGGATCTTATGTTCCTTCTCCCCCTCTACTCTCTTGTAATGGATTGAGTTTTACCTTCTAAGTAATCTTATTGTATTGAGTCTTTAATGACTTGAGAACACTTGATCTATGTCTTCCCGTGCGTATCTGTGGTGACAATGGGATATCACGTGATTCACTTGATATATGTCTTGGTGATCAACTTGCGGGTTCCGCCCATAAACCTATGCATAGGGGTTGGCACACGTTTTCGTCTTGATTCTCCGGTAGAAACTTTGGGGCACTCTTTGAAGTACTTTGTGTTGGTTTGAATAGATGAATCTGAGATTGTGTGATGCATATCGTATAATCATACCCATGGATACTTGAGGTGACATTGCAGTATCTAGGTGACATTAGGGTTTTGGTTGATTTGTGTGTTAAGGTGTTATTCTAGTATGAACTCTAGGGTTGTTTGTGACACTTATAGGAATAGCCCAATGGATTGATTGGAAAGAATAACTTTGAGGTGGTTTCGTACCCTACCATAATCTCTTCGTTTGTTCTCCGCTATTAGTGACTTTGGAGTGACTCTTTGTTGCATGTTGAGGGATAGTTATGTGATCCAATTATGTTATTATTGTTGAGAGAACTTGCACTAGTGAAAGTATGAACCCTAGGCCTTGTTTCAACTCATAGCAATACCATTTACGCTCACTTTTATCTTTAGTTACCTTGTTGTTTTTATATATTCAGATCAACAGGAAACAACTAGTTTGACGTCAGTAGGCGTCTTTGTCGTCAGCTTTTCATCGGGCCAGACGGCAAAGAGGTCATTTGCCGTTAGCTGCTGACGACAAAGAATGACTAACGGCAAAAAACTATTTTGCCGTCTGCACTTTTTATTACAGACGGCAAAGACTCTTTGCCGTCTGTCTTTTTTTTTACAAACGGCAAAGAGTATATTTTGCCGGCTGAAATAAAAAATACAGATGGCAAAGTATTTGCCGTCTGTCTTTTCTATTGTAGACGGCAAAGTGTGATGTTTGCCGTCTGTAAAACAAACCCAGACGGCAAAGTATGATGTTGGCCGTCTGTAAAAAAACCCAGACGGCAAAGTGTGACGTTTGCCGTCTGTAAGGCCAACTCCACCGCGCGACCCCAAACGGACGTCCGGATTGGCCCGAATATGTCCCTTTGGGGCGCCGATGGGTACGCCCGTGTCCATTGGGTCGTGCGTGCGCCCACCACGCGGCCGCACCCCAAGTCGTGTCCGGGGTGGACGGGATTAAAAATAATAATTAAATAACTAAAAAAGCAAATAAACGCATTTAAAAAAAATATAAAACATATATATGGGTTGGCCACAAAACGACCCAGTTTCAACGGCCACTTAAAAGGCCGAGATTCATAATTAACATAATAAGAAAATAAAAAAAAACTCCTCCTGCGCGCTCCTGCCGCGCCCGTCGGTGCCGTGGCCGTCGCCGTCTTCACTGGCCGCCGGTGTCTTCGTCGTCGCTGACGAGGTCGACGTACTCTGGTGGCGTCCAGAGGTGGGCCGGCAGTGCGTGGTGAACGGGGGCGGGCTGGACGGCTGGAGGTGCCTACACCACCTCCTCCCGCGGCGACGCCTCCCGCTCCGGAGTGGGGCACCAGTTCACACCCAGGTCGGCGGGCATCTCCGGCGCAGTGCACGACCAGCCCCACCCCTGGCCCAGGAGCTTCTCGAACGCGGGCGAGTCCTCCTCCATCGGCTCCTCCTTGGCGGCCGCCAGCTACAGCTCCGGGAAGGCGACGTCCCCGGCGGCAGAGAGGGCCATGGCCTCCTCCAGGCCGTCCCACTGCCGCTCGTCGTGCGTGTTCATGGAGTCGTCCATGACACGCTGCAGGAGACGGGCCTCCTCCCCCGCTGTCATGCGAGGAGGGGGAGGGGGCGACGGAGACGGGGAATGCGATGGCGTGGGCGTCAGGCCACGCACCCGCGTACGCCCGCGCGGCTCTGCACATGGCCTCCGCGGCCCCGACACGGTGCTGGCAAAGTAGGACGCGCGCCGCACATCGTGCTCGTCCTGGAGCCATGTGTCCCAGAACGGCGACTCGGGGGCATACCTGTGGTCGTAGTTTAGGTCGTCGGGGAGGAGGTGGCGGCGGCGGTTGATCTCATCGCGGCGTGCACGGCCGGACGCCGGCACTGGCGGGATGGGGACCCGGTCGCAGAGAGGTGCCACCCGTTGGGGAGGTGGGCGTCGCTCCACGGGACCGGCGTCCTCATCTCCCAGTACCTCCGGCACACGTCCGCGCAGATGTACTGCCGGTCGCGCTCGCCGGAGGGCCTAGGGGCAATGGTGAAGGGGCCAGGCGCGGGGGCTCGACGGGAGGAGTGTGGCGGTGGCGCGGGGGCCCGACGGGAGGAGCGCGGCGGAGACGCGGGCTTCTCCTTCTTCACGGAGCCGCGGCGGCGCCCCGAGGAGGAGCCGGCCTCGCGGTCGTGCTTGGCCTTGCCGTTCTAGAAGCCCATGGCGAGGTGGGCGGCCGGCGAGCTCGAGGAGGAGTCGGGCTAGGGTTTCTGCGTTGTCGGGGTTCGAGGAGGCCGCTGGGTGCCGTGGGGCAGTGTGGACGACGACCCGTCCACGCTTCCCACTTAAAGAAGGACGGTGACCGTTCGACGTGCGGATGATAGGTGGGGCCGCCCGCTCGTGCGCATTGATGTGGGTGGGTGGGAGGTGGGTGGCCGCCTGCCACGCGGCCCCGACGCGGACAAGCGCGCGTCCGTTTGGTGTCCGCCGCGACCCAAACCCGGCGCAAGTTTGCGCTCGAAATGGGTCGGCCCGGACACAAAACGGACAAGATGGGTCCGGGCCGTCGCGCGCTGGGCCGCCTCCTTTGTCCCTTTTACCCCAAACGGACGGGGCTGGACAGGATAGGGTCGCGCGGTGGAGTTGGCCTAAAAAAACCCGGACGGCAAAGAAGAGACACACGACACGGATCGATCACATGGATCGATGACGTGGCAGCCCCTCCTACCCACGCACCCCCACCACCCACGCTCGACCCCACTAACATCGCACCAACCCATGCAGCGGCAGCCCACCCTCCCGAGACCCCACCCACGCCCCAGCGACAAAAATCCCCACCCACCCACTTTGCTCGATCCCATCTGCCTCCCTTCTCTCGATCCCCACCGCACCACCACTCCACTACCCGCCGGATACCGATGCCGCGTCCCCTCGCCGGACCCCGATGCCACGTCCTCTCGCCGGACACCGAAGCCTCGTCCCCTCGCCGAACCTCGCCACGTCCCCTCGCCGAAAGTGAGGGCGCTCCTCGACGGCGCGCTGGCCGAGGCCAACCGGGAGCGGAGCTCTCCAACGACGGCGCCGACGGCGACGTAGACGGCCAGGAGGACAAGGAAGTATAGTGCCCCGCGTCCACCCGCGCCACCGGGCGCCTCCGCCCGCGCGACAGGGCGCCACTGCTTCCGCCCGCGCCACCGGGCGCCACCGCCTCCGCCCGCGTCCACCCTTCGGATCTTGCCTCCTCCCGCGCCACCGGGCGTCGCCTGCGTCCACTCGCCGGAGCTTGCCTCCGCCCGCGCCACCGAGCACCACCCGCCTCCGCCCGTTCTGTTTGACTGCTGGAGCCCGCCTCGCTCGCCTCACTGGCCGTCGCAGGGAGCAGCGCCGGGCACGGAGGGCCGCTGCTGCTTGTTTCCATCGGGTGTAGGACACCGAGCGGCTGCCGACGGGCGCTGCCCCATGCCCGGTGCGGTCTGCAGCAGGGCGGCCGAGTTGTTTGGCCCTTTTTCTGTAAATTGATTATCGAAAATATTGATGTTGATTTCTGTAAATTGATATACAAACTCTATGAAGAATATTGATGTTGTAGCTGCCAATTTTCCATGGTCAGGTGTTCTGTGTACCGGTTGTAATAGACTTGTTGTGTAAAGCGATCTATGAAGAATGCCATGAGAAATGTTTTAAAAAATGTCCTGTGATTTTTTTAAAATTAAAAAAAAACCTTTGTTGTCTCGAAATTAGATCAGCTGATGGCAAAGATTGTGTTTTGGCTGACGGCAAAGATATTGCTTTGCCGTGTGTTGTTGGGATTGGCTGACGGCAAAGTCTTTGCCGTCTTCCCGATGAAAAGCTGACGGCAAAGTATTCTTTGACGGCTAATCTTTGCCGTCTGAGTTTGCTGTCTGCTTCCTGACGGCAAAATATTTGCCGTCTGGATTTAGGTCTTTGCCGTCTGTGATCCACAGACGGCAAATTACCTGTTTCCTGTAGTGAAAAACCAATATCTACCATCCATATTGCACTTGTATCACCATCTCTTCGCCAAACTAGTGCACCTATACAATTTACCATTGTATTGGGTGTGTTGGGGACACAAGAGACTCTTTGTTATTTGGTTGCAGGGTTGTTTGAGAGAGACCATCTTCATCCTACGCCTCCCACGGATTGATAAACCTTAGGTCATCCACTTGAGGGAAATTTTCTACTGTCCTACAAACCTCTGCACTTGGAGGCCCAACAACGTCTACAAGAAGAAGGTTGAGTAGTAGACATCAAGCTCTTTTATGGCGCCGTTGCCGGGGAGGTGAGTGCTTGAAGGTATATATTTAGATCTTGCAATCGAATCTTTTTGTTTCTTGTTTTATCACTAGTTTAGTCTATAAAAGAAAACTACAAAAAATGGAATTGAGTTTGTCTCATACGCTTCATCATTTTAACATCTTTCGTGAGAATGATTGAAAGGAAAATTGTGCTCAAGTGCTAGAAGAAGAATTACATAGAATGCTTGGCATAAAATATGTGAATGATGAGCATGGTTGCAATGTTGTTAGTATGAATTCCTTGAATATCCATGATGATAATGATATGCAAAGCCACAAGCTTGGGGAAGCTATGTTTGATGGAGATGATATTTTTTTGTCCCCCAAGCTTTGATGAGAAAATTTACTATGATGAAAGCATGCCTCCTATCTATGATGATTAATGTGATGACACGTATGCTTTAAAGAATAATTATAACCATGAAACTTGTCATCTTGATCTTAATTTTCAATCATATGATAGTTATTTTGTTGAGTTTGCTCCCATTACTATTCATGAGAATAAATTTGCTTATGTGGAGAGTAATAAAAATTATAAGCTTGTAGATCATGAAAAGAATGCTTTAGGTGCTAGTTATATTGTTGAATTCATTCATGATTCTACTGAAAATTATTATGAGGGAGGAATATATGCTTGTAGGAATTGCAATAATATCAAATTTACTCTCTATGTGCTTAAAGTTTTGAAGTTATGTTTGTTTTGCCTTCCTATGCTAGTTGATTATTGTTCCCATAAGTTGTTTGCTCACAAAAACCCTATGCATAGGAAGTGGGTTAGACTTAAATGTGCTAGTCATGTTCTTCATGATGCTCTCTTTATGTTTCAATTCTTATCTTTTATGTGAGCATCATTGAAATCATCATGCCTAGCTAGGGGCGTTAAACTATAGCGCTTGTTGGGAGGCAACCCAATTTTATTTTAGTTTCTTGCCTTTTGGTTCTGTTTAGTAATAAATAATCCATATAGATTCTGTTAAGATATGGTTTTGTGTTTTAATTAGTGTTTGTGCCAAGTAGAACCTTTGGGAAGACTTGGGTGAAGTCTTTATGATCATGCCGTAAAAAATAGAAACTTTAGCGCTCACGAGATTAGCTTCAACTTTTTACTGAAGAGTGATATTTAGTTGATTATTTTTGCAGATGATTACTAGACAAATTCATGAGGTCCACCAATTTATATTAGAATTTTTGGAGTTACATAAGTATACGTTTCATACAGATTACTACGGACTGTTCTGTTTTTGACAGATTCTGTTTTTCGTGTGTTGTTTGCTTATTTTAATGAATCTATGGCTAGGAAAATAGTTTATAAACCATAGAGGAGTTGGAATACAGTAGGTTTAACACCAATATAAATAAAGAATGAGTTCATTACAGTACCTAAGTGGTGATTTATTTTCTTATACTAACGGAGCTTACGAGTTTTCTGTTAAGTTTTGTGTTGTGAAGTTTTCAAGTTTTGGGTAAAGATTCGATGGACTATGGAATAAGGAGTGGCAAGAGCCTAAGCTTGGGGATGCCCAAGGCACCCCAAGGTAAAATTCAAGGATAACCAAGAGCCTAAGCTTGGGGATGCCCCGGAAAGCATCCCCTCTTTCGTCTTCATTCATTGGTTACTTTACTGAGCTATATTTTTATTCACCACATGATATGTGTTTTGCTTGGAGCGTCATGTCATTTTATTTTGTTTTTCTTGCTGTTTGAATAAAGTATCAAGATCTGAAATTCTTAAAATGGGAGAGTCTTCACATAGTTGCATAATTATTCAACTACTCATTGATCTTCACTTATATCTTTCGGAGTAGTTTGTTGTTTGCTCTAGTGCTTCACTTATATCTTTTAGAGCACGGTGGTGGATTTGTTTTATAGAAACTATTGATATCTCATGCTTCACTTAGATTATTTTGAGAGTCTTAAATAGCATGGTAATTTGCTTAAATAATCCTAATATGCTAGGTATTCAAGATTAGTAAAAACTTTCTTATGAGTGTTTTGAATACTAAGAGAAGTTTGATGCTTGATGATTGTTTTGAGACATAGAGGTAGTGATATTAAAGTTGTGCTAGTTGAGTAGTTGTGAATTTGAGAAATACTTGTGTTGAAGTTTGCAAGTCCCGTAGCATGCACGTATGGTAAACGTTTATGTAACAAATTTGAAACATGAGTTGTTCTTTGATTGTCTTCCTTATGAGTGGCGGCCGGGGACGAGCGATGGTCTTTTCCTACCAATCTATCCCCCTAGGAGCATGCGCGTAGTGCTTGGTTTTTGATGACGTGTAGATTTTTGCAATAAGTATGTGAGTTCTTTATGACTAATGTTGAGTCCATGGATTATACGCACTCTCACCTTTCCATCATTGCTAGCCTCTTCGGTACCGTGCATTGCCCTTTCTCACATTGAGAGTTGGTGCAAACTTTGCCGGTGCATCCAAACCCCGTGATATGATACGCTCTTTCACACATAAACCTCCTTATATGTTCCTCAAAACAGCCACCATACCTACCTATTATGGCATTTCCATAGCCATTCCGAGATATATTGCCATGCAACTTTCCACCATTCCGTTTATCATGAGACGTTCATCATTGTCATATTTCTTAGCATGATCATGTAGTTGACATAGTATTTGTGGCAAAGCCACCGTTCATAATTCTTTCATACATGTCACTCTTGGTTCATTGCATATCCCGGTACACCGCTGGAGGCATTCATATAGAGTTATACTTTGTTCTAGTATCGAGTTGTAATCATTGAGTTTTAAATAAATAGAAGTGTGATGATCATCATTTTCTAGAGCATTGTCCCAAGTGAGGAATAAAAAAAAAGAGAAAGGCCATAAAAAAGAGAAGGCCCAAAAAAGGCCATAAAAAAGAGAAGGCCCAAAAAAATGAGAGAAAAAGAGAGAAGGGACAATGTTACTCTCCTTTGCCACACTTGTGCTTCAAAGTAGCACCATAATCTACATGATAGAGAGTCTCTTGTTTTGTCACTTTCATATACTAGTGGGAATTTTTCATTATAGAACTTGGCTTGTATATTCCAACAATGGGCCTCCTCAAGTGCCCTGGGTATTCATGAGCAAGCAAGTTGGATGCACACCCACTTAGTTTCTTTTGTTGAGCTTTCACACATTTATAGCTGTAGTGCATTCGTTGCATGGCAATCCCTACTCCTTGCATTAACATTAATCGATGGGCATCTCCATAGCTCATTAATTTGCCTCGTTGATGTGAGACTTTCTCCTTTTTTGTCTTCTCCACATAACCCTCATCATTATACTCTATTCCACCCATAGTGCTATATCCATGGCTCGCGCTCATGTATTGCGTGAAGGTTTATAAGTTTGAGATTACTAAAGTATGAAACAATTTCTTGGCTTGTCATCGGGGTTGTGCATGATGAGAGCATTCTTGTGTGACGAAAATGGAGCATGACTAAACTATATGATTTTGTAGGGATGAACTTTCTTTGGCCATATTATTTTAAGAGGACATAATTGCTTAGTTAGTATGCTTGAAGTATTATTACTTTTATGTCAATATGAAATTTTATCTTGAATCTTTCGAATCTGAATATTCATGCCACAATTAAGAAGAATTACATTGAAATTATGCCAAGTAGCATTCCACATCAAAAATTCTGTTTTTATCATTTACCAACTCGAGGACGAGCAGGAATTAAGCTTGGGGATGCTGATATGTATCCAACGTATCTATTGTTTTGGATGGTTATGGGCTTTATTAAACACTTCTATATTATTTTTGGGACAAACCTATTGACCCAGAGCCCAGTGCCAGTTCCTGTTTTTTCCCTTGTTTCAGTGTTTCGAATAAAAGGAATATCAAACGGAGTCAAAACGGAATGAAACCTTCTGGAGAAGTTATTTTTGGAAGGAAAGCAACCCGATAGACTTGGAGTGCACGTCAGGAAAGAAACGAGGGAGCCACGAGGTAGGGGGCGCCCACCCCCTAGGGCGCGCCCTCCACCCTCGTGGGCCCCTCGTGGCTCCCCTGACGTATTTCTTCCGCCTATATATATCCATATACCCTAAAACGATCGGGGAACAGAATAGATCGGGGGTTCCGCCGCCGCAAGTCTCTGTAGCCACCAAAAACCAATCGGGACCCTGTTCCAGCACCCTGCCAGAGGGGGGAATCCTCACTGGTGGCCATCTTCATCATCCCGGCGCTCTATATGACGAGGAGGGAGTAGTTCACCCTCGGGGCTAAGGGTATGTACCAGTAGCTATGTGTTGAATCTCTCTCTCTCTCTCTCTCTCTCTCTCTCTCTCTCTCTCTCTCTCTCTCTCTCTCGTGTTCTTGATTTGGAATGATCTTGATGTATCGCGAGATTTGCTATTATACTTGGATCTTATGTTTCTTCTCCCCCTCTACTCTCTTGTACTGGATTGAGTTTTCCCTTTGAAGTAATCTTATCGAATTGAGTTTTTAATGACTTGAGAACACTTGATGTATGTCTAGCCGTGCGTATCTGTGGTGCTAATGGGATATCACGTGATTCACTTGATATATGTCTTGGTGATCAACTTGCGGGTTCCGCCCATGAACCTATGCATAGGGGTTGGCACACGTTTTCGTCTTGATTCTCCGGTAGAAACTTTGGGGCACTCTTTGAAGTACTTTGTGTTGGTTTGAATAGATGAATCTGAGATTGTGTGATGCATATCGTATAATCATACCCATGGATACTTGAGGTGACATTGGAGTATCTAGGTGACATTAGGGTTTTGGTTGTTTTTTTGTCTTAAGGTGCTATTCTAGTACAAACTCTAGGGTTGTTTGTGCCACTTATAGGAATAGCCCAATGGATTGATTGGAAAGAATAACTTTGAGGTGGTTTCGTACCCTACCATAATCTCTTCGTTTGTTCTCCGCTATTAGTGACTTTGGAGTGATTCTTTGTTGCATGTTGAGGGATAGTTATTTGATCCAATTATGTTATTATTGTTGAGAGAACTTGCACTAGTGACAATATGAACCCTAGGCCTTTTTCAACTCATTGCAATACCGTTTACGCTCACTTTTATCTGTAGTTACCTTGATGTTTTTATATTTTCAGATTACAAAAACCAATATCTACCATCCATATTGCACTTGTATCACCATCTCTTCACCGAACTATTGCACCTATACAATTTACCATTGTATTGGGTGTGTTGGGAACACAAGAGACTCTTTGTTATTTGGTTGCAGGGTTGTTTGAGAGAGACCATCTTCATCCTACGCCTCCCATGGATTGATAAACCTTAGGTCATCCACTTGAGGGAAATTTGCTACTGTCCTACAAACCTCTTCACTTGGAGGCCGAACAACGTCTACAAGAAGAAGGTTGAGTAGTAGACATCACTGCACCACAGAATGCACAATCTGTGTGAGCCGATTAGTCCCAACTTTGGTGAAGATTTTGAAACTAACATTGAGAAGGCAGATCGGCCTGTACTGCTCTATTCTCACAGCATCTGTTTTCTTAGGAAGCAGTGTTATTGTTCCAAAATTTAAATGAAATAACTGAAGTTGTCCAGAAAATAGATCATTGAACATTGGTAGCAAATCCCCCTTAATAATATGCCAACACTTTTTGTAAAACTCCGCCGGGAATCCATCTGGCCCGGGAGCCTTATTGTTTTTCATTTGCGCTATAGCATCATACACCTCCTTCTCCGAGAACGGGGCAACCAAAATATCATTATCATTAGCAGTTAGTTGAGGCACATCCTCAATCATGGACTCATCGAGGGACACACAACTATCCTCCGGAGGTCCAAATAACTGCTTATAATACTCGGTTATGTAAAATTTTAGGTTGTCCCGTCCTAGAATAGTTCCTTCATCTTGTTCAAGCTGAAAGATTCTCTTCTTTCTGTGTTTGCCATTAGCAATCAAGTGAAAAAATTGAGTGTTCGCGTCCCCCTGGACAACTTTGCGGACCTTAGCCCGCAATGCCCGCTTCAATTCTACTTCGCGGAGAAGTTCTTTCAACCTCATCTCCGCATCTAGTTTAACCTGAAGCTCTGCGGCTTGCAAAATCGTGGATTTGGCTTTTAAATATAGGGTCTGAATAAGAGAAAGGATTATTTACTTTTCAACCTTATAGATCCCACTAAGATGCTTAGCCCATCCCCGTAGGAAACTTCTCAAATGCCTAATCTTATTCTACCAATGCTCAACAGAAGTCCTACCTCCTGCATCCTTAGCCCGCTCCCTAGCAATCAGATCCAAGAATCCTTCTCGTTCAAACCATGCCAGCTCAAAAGAAAAGGTGTTTTTTGTTTCCCACATGGTTTGGCTCACCTGAGTCCACGAATAAAGGTGTGTGATCCGAGATTCCAAGCGAGAGAGCCTGAACTGTTACGAGAGGGAACTTCTGTTCCCACTCGATGCTCGCGAGTACTCGATCAAGTTTCTCATACGTCGGGTTTGGCAAAGCATTAGCCCAAGTATACTTTCTACCGGAAAGCTCTATCTCTCTCAGATCCAAGCTTTCAATAATGGTATTGAACATAAACGACCATCTGCCGTCAAAATTATCATTATTCGTTACCTCTCTCCTCCTAACGATATTGAAATCACCCCCAACTAAAATTGGGAGCTGCTCGAATCCGCAGATTCGAACAAGGTCCACCAAAAACTCCGGTTTAAGCTCGGGCTGCGCGGCACCATACACCGCCACCAAAGCCCAGTTAAACCCATCAGCTTTGGACCTGACTCGAAACTTAACTGCGAAGTCACCCATCACTACACTTCCGACATACAACGAATCGCATCTCACTCCAAGCAAGATCCCACCCGATCTTCCTGGCGGAGGAAGGCAATGCCAATCAAAATCAACACCGCCCAATAAAGTGTTGAGAAACTTGTTGGGGAACGTAGTAATTTCAAAAAAAATCCTACGCACACGCAAGATCATGGTGATGCATAGCAACGAGAGGGGAGAGTATTGTCTACGTACCCTCGTAGACCGAAGCGGAAGCGTTGACGCAACATAGAGGAAGTAGTCGTACGTCTTCCCGGTCCAACCGATCCAAGCACCGTTACTCCGGCACCTCCGAGTTCTTGACACACGTACAGCTCGATGACGCACCCCGGGCGCCGATCCAGCAAAGCTTTGGGGAGGAGTTCCGTCAGCACGACGGCGTGGTGACGAACTTGATGTTCAACCGTCGCAGGGCTTCGCCTAAGCACCGCTACAATATGACCGAGGTGTAATATCGTGGAGGGGGGCACCGCACACGGCTAAGGAACGATCACGAAGATCAACTTGTGTGTTCTAGGGTGCCCCCCTACACCCGTATATAAAGGAGGGAGGGGGAGGTGCGGCCGGCCCCTTTGGGGTGCGCCTGGAGGAGTCCTACTCCCACCGGGAGTAGGACTCCCCCCCTCTTGCCTTGTTGGAGAAGGAAAGGGGGAAGGGGAAGAGGAAAGGGGGGCGCCGCCCCCCTTCCTTGTCCTATTCGGACTATGGGGGGAGGGGGCACGCGGCCTGCCCTGGCCAGCCCTCCTCTTCTCCCTTATGGCCCATGAAGGCCCAATAACCCTCGGGGGGGTTCCGGTAACCCCCCGGTACTCCAGTAAAATGCCGATTTCACCCAGAATGATTCCGATGTCCAAATATAGGCTTCCAATATATCAATCTTTATGTCTCGACCATTTTGAGACTCCTCGTCATGTCCGTGATCACATCCGGGACTCCGAACAACCTTCGGTACATCAAAATACATAAACTCATAATGAAACTGTCATTGTAACTTTAAGCGTGCGGACCCTACGGTTCGAGAACAATGTAGACATGACCGAGACACGTCTCCGGTCAATAACCAATAGTGGGACCTGGATGCCCATACTGTCTCCTACATATTCTACGGAGATCTTTATCGGTCAGACCGCATAACAACATACGTTGTTCCCTTTGTCATCGGTATGTTACTTGCCCGAGATTCGATCGTCGGTATCCAATACCTATTTCAATCTCGTTATTGGCAAGTCTCTTTACTCGTTCCGTAATACATCATCTCACAACTAACACATTAGTTGCAATGCTTGCAAGGCTTATGTGATGTGCATTACCGAGAGGGCCCAGAGATACCTCTCCGACAATCGGAGTGACAAATCCTAATCTCGAAATACGCCAACCCAACATGTACCTTTGGAGACACTTGTAGAGCTTCTTTATAATCACCCAGTTACGTTGTGACGTTTGGTAGCACACAAAGAGTTCCTCCAGTAAACGGGAGTTGCATAATCTCATAGTCATAGGAACATGTATAAGTCATGAAGAAAGCAATAGCAACATACTAAACGATCGGGTGCTAAGCTAATGAAATGGGTCATGTCAATCAGATCATTCATCTAATGATGTGATCCCGTTAATCAAATAACAACTCTTTGTCTATGGTCAGGAAACATAACCATCTTTGATTAACGAGCTAGTCAAGTAGAGGCATACTAGTGACACTCTGTTTGTCTATGTATTCACACATGTATTATGTTTCCGGTTAATACAATTCTAGCATGAATAATAAACATTTATCATGATATAGTTGGAGAACGTTGCAGAAAATTAAAAATTTTCCTACGGTTTCACCAAGATCCATCTATGAGTTCATCTAAGCAACGAGTCATGGGAGAGAGATTGCATCTACATACCACTTTGTAGATCGCGAGCGGAAGCGTTCAACGAACGGGGATGAGGCAGTCGTACACGACGTGATCCAAATCACCGGAGATCCTAGCACCGAACGGACGGCACCTCCACGTTCAACACACGTACGGTCAGCGTAACGTCTCCTTCTTCTTGATCCAGCAAGGCAAAGGAGAGGTTGGGGAAGATGGCTCCAGCAGCAGCATGATGGCGTGGTGATGGTGGAGCTGCAGTACTCCGGCAGGGCTTCGCCGAGCTCTACGGAGGAGGAGGAGGTGTTGGAGAGGGAGAGGGAGGCGCCAAGGACCAGGGGTGCGGCTGCCCCCTCCCCCCCTTTATATAGGCCTCTTGGGGGGGGCGCCGGCCCTGGGAGATCTGATCTCCAAGAGGGCAGCGGCCAGGGAGGATTTCCTCCCCCCCCCCCCCCCCGCCAAGGCACCTAGGAGGTGCCTTCCACTTGTGGGACTCTTCCCCTTTGGAACCCTAGGCGCATGGGCCTCTTGGGGCTGGTTCCCCTTGGCCCATGTAGGCCAAGGCGCACCCCCTAGAGCCCATGTGGCCCCCCGAGGCAGGTGGCCCCACCCGGTGGACCCCCCCGGGACCCTCCGGTGGTCTTGGTACAATACCGATAACCCCGAAACTTGTCCCGATGGCCAAAACAGCACTTCCTATATATAATTCTTTACCTCCGGACCATTCCGAAACTCCTCGTGACGTCCGAGATCTCATCCGGGACTCCGAACAACATTCGGGTTACTGCATATACATATCTTCACAACCCTAGCGTCACCAAACCTTAAGTGTGTAGACCCTACGGGTTCGGGAGACATGCAGACATGACCGAGACGGCTCTCGGGCAATAACCAACAGCGGGATCTGGATACCCATGTTGGCTCCCACATGCTCCACGATGATCTCATCGGATGAACCATGATGTCAAGGATTCAATTAATCCCGTATACGATTCCCTTTGCCAATCGGTATTTTACTTGCCCGAGATTCGACCGTCGGTATCCCAATACCTCGTTCAATCTCGTTACCGGCAAGTCACTTGCCTCATACCGTAATGCATGATCCCGTGATCAAACACTTTGATCACATTGAGCTCATTATGATGATGCATTACCGAGAGGGCCTGGTGATACCTCTCCGTCAAGCGGAGTGACAAATCCCAGTCTCGATCCGTGTCAACCCAACAGATACTTTCGGAGATACCCGTAGTATACCTTTATAGTCACCCAGTTACGTTGTGACGTTTGGCACACCCAAAGCACTCCTACGGTATCCGGGAGTTACACGATCTCATGGTCTAAGGAAAGGATACTTGACATTGGAAAACTCTAGCAAACGAACTATGCGATCTTATGCTATGTTTTGGATTGGGTCTCGTCCATCACATCATTCTCCTAATGATGTGATCTCGTTATCATTGACATCCAATGCCCATAGTCAGGAAACCATGACTATCTATTGATCAACGAGCTAGTCAACTAGAGGCTTACTAGGGACATGTTGTTGTCTGTTATTCACACATGTATTATGATTTCCGGATAACACAATTATAGCACGAATAAAGACAATTATCATGAACAAGGAAATATAATAATAATGCTTTTATTATTGCCTCTAGGGCATATTTCCAACAGTCTCCCACTTGCACTAGAGTCAATAATCTAGTTACATTGTGATGAATCGAACACCCATAGAGTTCTGGTGCTGATCATGTTTTGCCTTAGGGAGAGGTTTAGTCAACGGATCTGCGACATTCAGATCCGTGTGCACTTTACAAATTTCTATGTCTCCATCTTGAACATTTTCACGAATGGAGTTGAAGCGACGCTTGATGTGCCTGGTCTTCTTGTGAAACCTGGGCTCCTTGGCAAGTGCAATAGCTCCATGGTTGTCACAGAAGAGTTTGATTGGCCCCGACGCATTGGGTATGACTCCGAGGTCGGTGATGAACTCCTTCACCCAAATTTCTTCATGTGCTGCCTCCGAGGCTGCCATGTACTCCGCTTCACATGTAGATCCCGCCACGACGCTCTGCTTGCAACTGCACCAGCTTACTGCCCCACCATTCAAAATATACACGTATCCGGTTTGTGACTTAGAGTCATCCAGATCTGTGTCGAAGCTAGCGTCGACGTAACCCTTTATGACGAGCTCTTCGTCACGTCCATAAACGAGAAACATTTCCTTAGTACTTTTCAGGTACTTCAGGATATTCTTGACCGCTGTCCAGTGTTCCTTGCCGGGATTACTTTGGTACCTACCTGCCAAACTTACGACAAGGTTTACATCAGGTCTGGTACACAGCATGGCATACATAATAGAACCTATGGCTGAGGCATAGGGGGTGACACTCATCTCTTCTATATCTTCTGCCGTGGTCGGACATTGAGCTGAGCTCAATTTCACACCTTGTAACACAGGTAAGAACCCCTTCTTAGATTGATCCATATTGAACTTCTTCAATATCTTATCAAGGTATGTGCTTTGTGAAAGACCTATGAGGCGTCTTGATCTATCTCTATAGATCTTGATGCCTAATATATAAGTAGCTTCTCCAAGGTCCTTCATTGAAAAACTTTTATTCAAGTAGGCCTTAATGCTGTCCAAGAGTTCTACATCATTTCCCATCAAAAGTATGTCATCTACATATAGTATGAGAAATGCTACAGAGCTCCCACTCACTTTCTTGTAAACGCAGGCTTCTCCATAAGTCTGCGTAAATCCAAACGCTTTGATCATCTCATCAAAGTGAATGTTCCAACTCCGAGATGCTTGCACCAACCCATAAATCGAGCGTTGGAGCTTGCACACCTTGTCAGCATTCTTAGGATCGACAAAACCTTCCGGCTGCATCATATACAATTCTTCCTTAAGGTAACCATTAAGGAATGCCGTTTTGACGTCCATTTGCCATATTTCATAATCGTAGAATGCGGCAATTGCTAACATGATTCGGACGGACTTCAGCTTCGCTACCGGTGAGAAAGTCTCATCGTAGTCAATTCCTTGAACTTGTCGATAACCCTTAGCGATAAGCCGAGCTTTATAGATGGTCACATTACCATCCGCGTCTGTCTTCTTCTTAAAGATCCACTTATTTTCTATGGCTCGCCGCTCAACGGGCAAGTCAGTCAAAGTCCATACTTCGTTTTCATACATGGATCCTATCTCGGATTTCATGGCTTCTAGCCATTTGTCGGAATCCGGGCCCACCATTGCTTCCTCATAGTTCGAAGGTTCACCGTTGTCTAACAACATGATTTCCAAGACAGGGTTGCCGTACCACTCTGGTGCGGAACGTGTCCTTGTGGACCTTTGAATTTCAGTAGGAGCTTGATTAGAAGTATCTTGATCATCATCATTAATTTCCTCTCTAGTCGGTGCAGGCACCTCAGGAACGTTTTCTTGAGTTTCGCCATTTTCCGGTTCAAGAGGTAACACTTCATCAAGTTCTACTTTCCTCCCACTTACTTCTTTCGAGAGAAACTCTTTCTCTAGAAAGGATCCATTCTTGGCAACAAAGATCTTGCCTTCGGATCTGAGGTAGAAGGTATACCCAATAGTTTCTTTAGGGTATCCTATGAAGACGCATTTTTCCGACTTGGGTTCGAGCTTTTCAGGTTGAAGTTTCTTGACATAAGCATCACATCCCCAAACTTTTAGAAACGACAGCTTAGGTTTCTTCCCAAACCATAATTCATACGGTGTCGTCTCAACGGATTTAGACGTAGCCCTATTTAAAGTGAATGCGGCAGTCTCTATAGCATAGCCCCAAAAAGATAGCGGTAAATCGGTAAGAGACATCATAGATCGCACCATATCTAATAGAGTGCGATTACGACATTCGGACACACCATTACGCTGAGGTGTTCCAGGCGGCGTGAGTTGTGAAACTATTCCACATTTTCTTAAGTGTGTGCCAAATTCATGACTCAAGTATTCTCCTCCACGATCTGATCGTAAAAACTTGATTTTTCTGTCACGTTGATTTTCAACCTCACTCTGAAATTCCTTGACTTTTCAAAGGTCTCAGACTTGTGTTCCATTAAGTAGATATACCCATATCTACTCAAGTCATCAGTGAGGGTGAGAACATAACGATAGCCACCGCGAGCCTCAACACTCATTGGACCGCACACATCGATATGTATGATTTCCAATAAGTTGGTTGCTCGCTCCATTGTTCCTGAGAACGGAGTCTTGGTCATTTTACCCATGAGGCATGGTTCGCACGTGTCAAATGATTCATAATCAAGAGACTCTAAAAGTCCATCGGCATGGAGCTTCTTCATGCGTTTGACACCTATGTGACCAAGGCGGCAGTGCCACAAATATGTGGGACTATTGTTATCAACTTTAACTCTTTTGGTATTCACACTATGAATATGTGTATCATCACGTACGAGATTCATTAAGAATAAACCATTAACCATCGGAGCATGACCATCAAACATATCTCTCATATAAATAGAACAACCATTATTCTCGGATTTAAATGAGTAGCCATCTCGAATTAAACGAGATCCAGACACAATGTTCATGCTCAAACTTGGCGCTAAATAACAATTATTGAGGTTTAAAACTAATCCCGTAGGTAAATGTAGAGGTAGCGTGCCGACGGCGATCACATCGACCTTGGAACCATTCCCGACGCGCATCGTCACCTCGTCCTTCGCCAGTCTCCGTTTATTCCGCAGCTCCTGCTTTGAGTTACAAATGTGAGCAACTGCACCGGTATCAAATACCCAAGAGCTACTACGAGTACTGGTAAGGTACACATCAATTACATGTATATCACATATACCTTTTGTTTTGCCGGCCTTCTTGTCCGCTAAGTATTTGGGGCAGTTCCGCTTCCAGTGACCACTTCCCTTGCAATAAAAACACTCAGTCTCGGGCTTGGGTCCATTCTTTGGCTTCTTCCCGGCAACTTGCTTACCGGGCGCGGCAACTTCCTTGCCGTCCTTCTTGAAGTTCTTTTTACCCTTGCCCTTCTTGAACTTAGTGGTTTTATTCACCATCAACACTGTATGTTCCTTCTTGATTTCTACCTCTGCTGATTTCAGCATAGCATATACCTCAGGAATGGTCTTTACCATCCCCTGCATGTTGTAGTTCATCACCAAGCTCTTGTAGCTAGGTGGAAGCGACTGGAGGATTCTGTCAATGACCGCTTCATCCGGGAGATTAACTTCCAGTTGAGTCAAGCGGTTGTGCAACCCAGACATTTTGAGTATGTGTTCACTGACAGAGCTATTTTCCTCCATCTTATAGCTAAAGAATTTGTCGGAGACTTCATATCTCTCGACCCGGGCATGAGCTTGGAAAACCATTTTCAGCTCTTCGAACATCTCATATGCTCCATGTCTCTCAAAACGCTCTTGGAGCCCCGGCTCTAAGCTGTAAAGCATGCCACACTGAACGAGGGAGTAGTCATCGGAGCGTGACTGCCAAGCATTCATAACGTCTTGTTCAGCAGGGAGAACAGGTGCGTCACCCAGTGGTGCTCGTAGGACATAATCTTTCTTGGCATCTATGAGGATGATCCTCAGGTTCCAGACCCAGCCCGTATAGTTGCTGCCATCGTCTTTCAGCTTGGTTTTCTCTAGGAACGCGTTGAAGTTGAGGACTACGTTGGCCATTTGATCTACAAGACATATTGTAAATATTTTAGACTAAGTTCATGATAATAAAGTTCATCTAATCAAATTATTTAATGAACTCCCACTTAGATAGACATCCCTCTTCTAGTCATCTAAGTATAACATGATCCGAGTTAACTAGGCCATGTCCGATCATCACGTGAGACGGACTAGCCAACATCGGTGAACATCTTCATGTTGATCGTATCTTCTATACGACTCATGCTCGACCTTTCGGTCTTCTGTGTTCCGAGGCCATGTCTGTACATGCTAGGCTCGTCAAGTCAACCTAAGTGTTTGCATGTGTAAATCTGTCTTACACCCGTTGTATGTGAACGTTAGAATCTATCACACCAGATCATCACGTGGTGCTTCGAAACAACGAACTGTCGCAACGGTGCACAGTTAGGGGGAACACTTCTTGAAATTATTACGAGGGATCATCTTATTTACTACCGTCGTTCTAAGTAAACAAGATGCAAAACATGATAAACATCACATGCAATCAAATAATAAACGTGACATGATATGGCCAATATCACATAGCTCCTTTGATCTCCATCTTGGGGCTCCATGATCATCTTGTCACCGGCTTGACACCATGATCTCCATCATCATGATCTCCATCATCGTGTCTCCATGAAGTTGCTCGCCAACTATTACTTCTACTACTATGGCTAATGCGTTTAGCAATAAAGTAAAGTAATTTACATGGCGTTTCTCAATGACACGCAGGTCATACAAAAATAAAGACAACTCCTATGGCTCCTGCCGGTTGTCATACTCATCGACATGCAAGTCGTGATTCCTATTACAATAGCATGAACATCTCATACATCACATATAGATCATTCATCATTCATCACAACTTTGGCCATATCATATCACAAAGCACTTGCTGCAAAAACAAGTTAGACGTCCTCTAATTGTTGTTGCAAGTTTTACGTGGCTGAATTAGGGTTCTAGCAAGAACGTTTTCTTACCTACGTGAAAGCCACAACGTGATTTGTCAACTTCTATTTACCCTTCATAAGGACCCTTTTCATCGAATCCGCTCCAACTAAAGTGGGAGAGACAGACACCCGCCAGCCACCTTATGCAACTAGTGCATGTTAGTGAAGGAAATATGCCCTAGAGGCAATAACAAAGTTATTATTTATTTCCTTATATCATGATAAATGTTTATTATTCATGCTAGAATTGTATTAACCGGAAACATAATACATGTGTGAATACATAGACAAACAGAGTGTCACTAGTATGCCTCTACTTGACTAGCTCGTTAATCAAAAGATGGTTATGTTTCCTAACCATGAACAAAGAGTTGTTATTTGATTAACGGGATCACATCATTAGTTGAATGATCTGGTTGACATGACCCATTCCATTAGCTTAGCACCCGATCGTTTAGTATGTTGCTGTTGCTTTTATCCATGACTTGTACATGTTCCTTTGACTATGAGATTATGCAACTCCCATTTGCCGGAGGAACACTTTGGGTGCTACCAAACGTTACAACGTAACTGGGTGATTATAAAGGAGTACTACAGGTGGCACCAAAGGTAGATGTTGGGTTGGCGTATTTCAAGATTAGGATTTGTCACTCCAATTGTGGGAGAGGTATCTCTGGGCCCTCTCGGTAATGCACATCACTTAAGCCTTGCAAGCATTGCAACTAATGAGTTAGTTGCGGGATGATGTATTACGGAACGAGTAAAGAGACTTGCCGGTAACGAGATTGAACTAGGTATTGGATACCGACGATCGAATCTCGGGCAAGTAACATACCGATGGACAAAGGGAACAACGTATGTTGTTATGCGGTCTGACCGATAAAGATCTTCGTACAATATGTAGGAGACAATATGGGCATCCAGGTCCCGCTATTGGTTATTGACCGGAGACGTGTCTCGTTCACGTCTACATTGTTCTCGAACCGTAGGCTCCGCACGCTTAAGGTTACGATGACAGTTATTATGAGTTTTGATGTACCGAAGGAGTTCGGAGTCCCGGATGAGATCGGGGACATGACGAGGAGTCTCGAAATGGTCGAGACATAAAGATCGATATATTGGACGACTATATTCGGACATCGGAAAGGTTCTGAGTGGTTCGGGTATTTTTCGGAGTACCGGAGAGTTACGGGAATTCGTATTGGGCCTCATTGGGCCATACGGGAAAGGAGAGAAAGGGACCAAAAGGTGGCCGCGCCCCTCCCCTTGCTCTAGTCTGAATTGGACTAGGGAAGGGGGCGCCCCCTTCCTTCCTTCTCCTTCTCTCTTCCTTTTCCTTCTCTCCTACTCCCCCTACATGGAAGGATTCCTAGTTGGACTAGGAAAAGGGGAATCCTACTCCCGGTGGGAGTAGGACTCCCCTTGACGCGCCAAACCTAGGGCCGGCCTCCTTCCTCCCTTGCTCCTTTATATACAGGGGCAGGGGGCACCCCATAGACACAAGTTGATCCTTGAGATCGTTCCCTAGCCGTGTGTGGTGCCCCCCTCCACCATATTCCACCTCGGTCATATTGTAGCGGTGCTTAGGCGAAGCCCTGCGACAGTAGAACATCAAGATCGTCACCACGCCGTCGTGCTGACGGAACTCTTCCCCGAAGCTTTGCTGGATCGAAGCCCGGGGAACGTCATCGAGTTGAACGTGTGCCAAGAACTCGGAGGTGCCGGAGTAATGGTGCTTGGATCGGTCGGATCGTGAAGACGTACGACTACATCAACCGCGTTGATATAACGCTTCTGCTTTCGGTCTACGAGGGTACGTAGACAACACTCTCCCCTCTCGTTGCTATGCATCACCATGATCTTGCGTGTGCGTAGGAAAATTTTGAAATTACTACGTTCCCCAACAGTGGTATCAGAGCCTAGGTTTTTATGGTTTGATGTTATTTGCACGAGTAGAACACAAGTGAGTTGTGGACGATACAAGTCATACTGCCTACCAGCATGTCATACTTTGGTTCAGCGGTATTGTTGGATGAGTCGACCCGGACCAACCTTACGCGTACGCTTACGCGAGACCGGTTTCCTCGACGTGCTTTGCACACAGATGGCTTGCGGGAGACTGTCTCACCAACTTTAGTTGAACCAAGTGTGGCTACACCCGGTCCTTGAGAAGGTTAAAACGGAGTCTATTTGACAAACTATCGTTGTGGTTTTGATGCGTAGGTAAGATGAGTTCTTGCTTAAGCCCATAGCAGCCACGTAAAACTTGCAACAAACAAAGTAGAGGACGGCTAACTTGTTTTTGCAGGGCATGTTGTGCTTGTGACAAGATGCTAAATTTTATTGTATGAGATGATCATGTTTTGTAACCGAGTTATCGGCAACCGGCAGGAGCCGTATGGTTGTCGCTTTATTGTATGCAATGCAATCGCCCTGTAATGCTTTACTTTATCACTAAGCGGTAGCGATAGTCGTAGAAGCATAAGATTGGCGAGACGACAACGATGCTACGATGGAGATCAAGGTGTCGCGCCGGTGACGATGGTGATCATGACGGTGTTTCGGAGATGGAGATCACAAGCACAAGATGGTGATGGCCATATCATATCACTTATATTGATTGCATGTGATGTTTATCTTTTTATGCATCTTATCTTGCTTTGATTGACGGTAGCATTATAAGATGATCTCTCACTAAATTATCAAGAAGTGTTCTCCCTGAGTATGCACCGTTGCCAAAGTTCGTCGTGCCCAGACACCACGTGATGATCGGGTGTGATAAGCTCTACGTCCATCTACAACGGGTGCAAGCCAGTTTTGCACACGCAGAATACTCGGGTTATACTTGACGAGCCTAGCATATGCAGATATGGCCTCGGAACACGGAGACCGAAAGGTCGAGCGTGAATCATATAGTAGATATGATCAACATAATGATGTTCACCATTGAAGACTAATCCATTTCACGTGATGATCGGTTATGGTTTAGTTGATTTGGATCACGTGATCACTTAGAGGATTAGAGGGATATCTATCTAAGTGGGAGTTCTTAAGTAATATGATTAATTGAACTTTAATTTATCATGAACTTAGTCCTGGTAGTATTAGCATATCTATGTTGTAGATCAATAGCTCGCGTTGTTGCTTCCCTGTGTTTATTTTGATATGTTCCTAGAGAAAATTGTGTTGAAAAATGTTAGTAGCAATGATGCGGATCAGATCCGTGATCTGAGGTTTATCCTCATTGCTGCACAGAAGAATTATGTCCTTGATGCACCGCTAGGTGACGGACCTATTGCAGGAGCAGATGCAGACGTTATGAACGTTTGGCTAGCTCAATATGATGACTACTTAATAGTTTAGTGCACCATGCTTAACGGCTTAGAATCGGGACTTCAAAGACGTTTTGAACGTCATGGACCATACGAGATGTTCCAGGAGTTGAAGTTAATATTTCAAGCAAATACCCGAGTTGAGAGATATGAAGTCTCCAACAAGTTCTATAGCTAAAAGATGGAGGAGAATCGCTCAACTAGTGAGCATGTGCTCAGATTGTATGGGTACTACAATCGCTTGAATCAAGTGGGAGTTAATCTTCCAGATAAGAAAGTGATTGACATAATTCTCTAGTCACCATCACCAAGTTAGTAGAACTTCGTGATGAACTATAGTATGCAAGGGATGACGAAAAAGACTCCCGAGCTTTTCATGATGATGAAATCGATGAAGGTAGAAATCAAGAAAGAGCATCAAGTGTTGATGGTTGACAAGATCACTAGTTTCAAGAAAAGGGCAAAGGAAAAAAGGGGAACTTCAAGAAGAACAGTAAGCAAGTTGCTGCTCAAGTGAAGAAGCCCAAGTCTGGACCTAAGCTTGAGACTGGGTGCTTCTACTGCAAAGGGACTTGTCACTGGAAGCGGAACTACCCCAAGTGATTGGCGGATAAGAAGGATGGCAAAGTGAACAAAGGTATATTGGATATACAGATTATTGATGTGTATTTTACTAGTGTTCATAGCAACCCCTCGGTATTTGATATTGGTTCAGTTGCTAAGAGTAGTAACTCGAAACGGGAGTTGCAGAATGAACAGAGACTAGTTAAGGGTGAAGTGACGATGTGTGTTGGAAGTAGTTCCAAGGTTGATATGATCATCATCGCAATCTCCCTATACTTTCGGGATTAGTATTGAAACTAAATAAGTGTTATTTGGTGTCTGCGTTGAGCATAAATATGATTTGATCATGTTTATTGCAATACGGTTATTCATTTAAGTTACAGAACAATTGTTGTTCTGTTTACATGAATAAAACCTTCTATGGTCATACACACCAACAAAAATGGTTTGTTGGATCTCGATCGTAGTGATACACATATTCATAAATTTGAAACCAAAAAGATGCGAAGTTAATAATGATAGTGCAATCTATTTGTGGCACCGCCGTTTAAGTCATATTGGTGTAAAGCGCATGAAGAAACTCCATGCTGATGGGCTTTTGGAATCACTTGATTATGAATCACTTGATGCTTGCGAACCATGCCTCATGGGCAAGATGACTAAAACACCGTTCTCCGGAACAATGGAGCAAGCAACAGATTTGTTGGAAATCATACATACTGATGTATGTGGTCCGATGAATATTAAAGCTCGCGACAAGTATCATTATTTTCTGACCTTCACAGATGATTTGAGCAGATATGGGTATATCTACTTGATGAAACATAAGTCTGAAACATTTAAAAAGTTCAAAGAATTTCAGAGTGAAGTGGAGAATCATCGTAACAAGAAAATAAAAGTCTCTATGATATGATCGTGGAGGAGAATATTTGAGTTACGAGTTTGGTCTTCAATTAAAACAATGTGGAATAGTTTCACAAACTCATGCCACCTGGAACACCACAACATAATGGTGTGTCCGAACGTCATAACCGTACTTTATTGGATATAGTACAATCTATGATGTTTCTTACCGATTTACCAATATCGTTTTGCGATCATGCATTAAAGACAGCTGCATTCACGTTTAAAAGGGCACCATCTAAATCCGTTGAGATGACACTATATGAACTGTGGTTTAGCAAGAAACCAAAGTTGTCGTTTCTTAAAGTTTGGGGTTGTGATGCTTATGTGAAAAAGTTTCATCCTGATAAGCTCAAACCCAAATCGGAGAAATATGTCTTCATAGGATACCCAAAGGAGACAGTTGGGTACACCTTCTATCATAGATCTGAAGGCAAGACATTCGTTGCTAAGAATGGATCCTTTCTAGAGAAGGAGTTTCTCTTGAAAGAAGTGAGTGGGAGGAAAGTAGAAAACTTGATAAGGTAATTGTACCATCTCCCTTATTGGAAAGTAGTTCATCACAAGAAATCTGTTCCTGTGACTACTACACCAATTAGTGAGGAAGCTAATGATGATGATCATGTAACTTCAGATCAAGTTACTACCGAATCTCGTAGGTAAACCAGAGTGAGATCTGCACCAGAGTGGTACGGTAATCCTGTTCTAGAAGTCATGTTACTAGACCATGACGAACTTGCGAACTATGAGGAAGCGATGATGAGCCCAGATTCCGCGAAATGGTTTGAGGCCATGAAATCTGAGATATGATCCATATATGAGAACAAAGTTTGGACTATGGTTGACTTGCCCGATCGACAAGCAATTAAGAATAAATGGATCTTCAAGAGGAGGACGGACGCTGATAGTAGTGTTACTATCTACAAAACTAGAATTGTCGCAAAAGGTTTTCGACAAGTTCAAGGTGATTGACTACGATGAGAGTTTCTCACTCGTATCTATGCTTAAGTCTGTCTGAATCATGTTAGCAATTGCCGCATTTTATGAAATCTGGCAAATGGATAACAAAACTACAATCCTTAGTGGATTTATTAAAGAAGAGTTTTATATGATGCAACCAGAAGGTTTTGTCAATCCTAAAGGTGCTAACAAAAATATGCAAGCTCCAGCGATCCATCTATGGATTGGTGCAAGCATCTCAGAGTTGGAATACACGCTTTGATAAGTTGATCAAAGCATATAGTTTTATACAGACTTGTGGTGAAGCCTGTATTTACAAGAAAGTGAGTGGGAGCACTACAGCATTTCTGATAAGTATATGTGAATGACATATTGTTGATCAGAAATAATGTAGAATTATTCTGCAACGCATAAAGGAGTGTTTGAAAGGAGTTTTTCAAAGAAAGACCTCGGTGAAGCTGCTGACATATTAAGCATTAAGATCTATAGAGATAGATCAAGACGCTTGATAAGTTTTTTCAATGAGTACATACCTTGACAAGATTTTGAAGTAGTTCAAAATGGAACAGTCAAAGAAAGAGTTCTTGCCTGTTTAACAAGGTGTGAAATTGAATAAGACTCAAAACCCAACCACGGCAGAAGATAGGAAGAGAGTGAAAGTCATTCCCTATGCCTCAGCCATAGGTTCTATAAAGTATGCCATGCTGTGTACCAGATCTATTACATACCCTACCACTGAGTTTGGCAAAGGAGTACAATAGTGATCTAGGAGTAGATCACTGGACAGCGGTCAAAATTATCCTTAGTGGAATAAGGATATGTTTCTCGATTATGGAAGTAACAAAAGGTTCATCGTAAAGGGTTACGTCGATGCAAGTTTTGACACCGATCTGGATGACTCTAAGTCTCGATCTAGATACATATTGAAAGTGGGAGCAATTAGCTAGAGTAGCTCCGTACAGAGCATTGTAGACATAGAAAATTGCAAAATACATAACGGATCTAAATGTGAAAGACCCGTTAACTAAGATTCTCTCACAAGCAAAACATGATCACACCTTAGTACTTTTTGGATGTTGGTCACATGGCGATGTGAACTATGGGTGTTAATCACATGGTTGTGTGAACTATTGCTATTAAATCACATGGCGGTGTGAACTAGATTATTGACTCTAGTGCAAGTGGGAGACTGAAGGAAATATGCCCTAGAGGCAATAATAAAGTTATTATTTATTTCCTTATATCATGATAAATGTTTATTATTCATGCTAGAATTGTATTAACCGGAAACATAATACATGTGTGAATACATAGACAAACAGAGTGTCACTAGTATGCCTCTACTTGACTAGCTCGTTAATCAAAAGATGGTTATGTTTCCTAACCATGAACAAAGAGTTGTTATTTGATTAACGGGATCACATCATTAGTTGAATGATCTGATTGACATGACCCATTCCATTAGCTTAGCACCCGATCGTTTAGTATGTTGCTGTTGCTTTTATCCATGACTTATACATGTTCCTTTGACTATGAGATTATGCAACTCCCGTTTGCCGGAGGAACACTTTGGGTGCTACCAAACGTCACAACGTAACTGGGTGATTATAAAGGAGTACTACAGGTGTCACCAAAGGTAGATGTTGGGTTGGCGTATTTCGAGATTACGATTTGTCACTCCAATTGTGGGAGAGGTATCTCTGGGCCCTCTCGGTAATGCACATCACTTAAGCCTTGCAAGCATTGCAACTAATGAGTTAGTTGCGGGATGATGTATTACGGAACGAGTAAAGAGACTTGCCGGTAACGAGATTGAACTAGGTATTGGATACCGACGATCGAATCTCGGGCAAGTAACATACCGATGGACAAAGGGAACAACGTATGTTGTTATGCGGTCTGACCGATAAAGATCTTCGTAGAATATGTAGGAGCCAATATGGGCATCCAGGTCCCGCTATTGGTTATTGACCGGAGACGTGTCTCGGTCATGTCTACATTGTTCTCGAACCGTAGGGTCCGCACGCTTAAGGTTACGATGACAGTTATTATGAGTTTTGATGTACCGAAGGAGTTCGGAGTCCCGGATGAGATCGGGGACATGACGAGGAGGCTCGAAATGGTCGAGACATAAAGATCGATATATTGGACGACTATATTCGGACATTGGAAAGGTTCTGAGTGCTTCGGGTATTTTTCGGAGTACCGGAGTGTTACGGGAATTCGTATTGGGCCTCATTGGGCCATACGGGAAAGGAGAGAAAGGGACCAAAAGGTGGCCGCGCCCCTCCCCTTGCTCTAGTCCGAATTGGACTAGGGAAGGGGGGCGCCCCCTTCCTTCCTTCTCCTTCTCTCTTCCTTTTCCTTCTCTCCTACTCCCCCTACATGGAAGGATTCCTAGTTGGACTAGGAAAAGGGGAATCCTACTCCCGGTGGGAGTAGGACTCCCCTTGGCGTGCCAAACCTAGGGCCGGCCTCCTCCCTCCCTTGCTCCTTTATATACGGGGGCAGGGGGCACCCCATAGACACAAGTTGATCCTTGAGATCGTTCCCTAGCCGTGTGCGGTGCCCCCCTCCACCATATTCCACCTCGGTCATATTGTAGCAGTGCTTAGGCGAAGCTCTGCGACAGTAGAACATCAAGATCGTCACCATGCCGTCGTGCTGACGGAACTCTTCCCCGAAGCTTTGCTGGATCGAAGCCCGGGGAACGTCATCGAGCTGAACGTGTGCCAAGAACTCGGAGGTGCCGGAGTAACGGTGCTTGGATCGGTCGGATCGTGAAGACGTACGACTACATCAACCGCGTTGATATAACGCTTCCGCTTTCGGTCTACGAGGGTACGTAGACAACACTCTCCCCTCTCGTTGCTATGCATCACCATGATCTTGCGTGTGCGTAGGAAAATTTTGAAATTACTACGTTCCCCAACAGTTAGTCGGTGGAACCGGTCTCACATAAGCGTACGTGTAAGGTTGGTCCGGGCCGCTTCATCCCACAATACCGCTGAAGCAAGATAAGACTAGTAGCGGAAAGAAAGTTGACAACATCTACGCCCACAACAAATTGTGTTCTACTCGTGCAATAGAGAACTACGCATAGACCTAGCTCATGATGCCACTGTTGGAGAACGTTGCAGAAAATTAAAATTTTTCCTACGGTTTCACCAAGATCCATCTATGAGTTCATCTAAGCAACGAGTCATGGGAGAGAGATTGCATCTACATACCACTTTGTAGATCGCGAGCGGAAGCGTTCAACGAACGGGGATGAGGTAGTCGTACACGACGTGATCCAAATCACTGGAGATCCTAGCACCGAACGGACGGCACCTCCGCGTTCAACACACGTACGGTCAGCGTAACGTCTCCTTCTTCTTGATCCAGCAAGGCAAAGGACAGGTTGGGGAAGATGGCTCCAGCAGCAGCACGACGGCGTGGTGATGGTGGAGCTGCAGTACTCCGGCAGGGCTTCGCCGAGCTCTACGGAGGAGGAGGAGGTGTTGGAGAGGGAGAGGGAGGCGCCAAGGACCAGGGGTGCGGCTGCCCCCTCCCCCTGTTTATATAGGCCTCTTGGGGGGGGCGCCGGCCCTGGGAGATCTGATCTCCAAGGGGGCGGCGGCCAGGGAGGATTTCCTCCCCCCCCCCAAGGCACCTAGGAGGTGCCTTCCACTTGTGGGACTCTTCCCCTTTGGAACCCTAGGCGCATGGGCCTCTTGGGACTGGTTCCCCTTGGCCCATGTAGGCCAAGGCGCACCCCCTAGAGCCCATGTGGCCCCCCGAGGCAGGTGGCCCCACCCGGTGGACACCCCGGGACCCTCCGGTGGTCCCGGTACAATACCGATAACCCCGAAACTTGTCCCGATGGCCAAAACAGCACTTCCTATATATAATTCTTTACCTCCGGAACATTCCGAAACTCCTCGCGACGTCCGGGATCTCATCCGGGACTCCGAACAACATTCGGGTTACTGCATATACATATCTTCACAACCCTAGCGTCACCAAACCTTAAGTGTGTAGACCCTACGGGTTCGGGAGACATGCAGACATGACCGAGACGTCTCTCGGGCAATAACCAACAGCGGGATCTGGATACCCATGTTGGCTCCCACATCCTCCACGATGATCTCATCGGATGAACCACGATGTCGAGGATTCAATTAATCCCGTATACGATTCCCTTTGCCAATCGGTATTTTACTTGCCCGAGATTCGACCGTCGGTATCCCAATACCTCGTTCAATCTCGTTACCGGCAAGTCACTTTACTCGTACCGTAATGCATGATCCCGTGATCAAACACTTTGATCACATTGAGCTCATTATGATGATGCATTACCGAGAGAGCCCGGTGATACCTCTCCGTCAAGCGGAGTGACAAATCCCAGTCTCGATCCGTGTCAACCCAACAGATACTTTTGGAGATACCCGTAGTATACCTTTATAGTCACCCAGTTACGTTGTGACGTTTGGCACACCCAAAGCACTCCTACGGTATCCGGGAGTTACACGATCTCATGGTCTAAGGAAAGGATACTTGACATTGGAAAACTCTAGCAAACGAACTATGCGATCTTATGCTATGTTTAGGATTGGGTCTCGTCCATCACATCATTCTCCAAATGATGTGATCTCGTTATCATTGACATCCAATGCCCATAGTCAGGAAACCATGACTATCTATTGATCAACGAGCTAGTCAACTAGAGGCTTACTAGGGACATGTTGTTGTCTGTTATTCACACATGTATTACAATTTCCGGATAACACAATTATAGCACGAATAAAGACAATTATCATGAACAAGGAAATATAATAATAATGCTTTTATTATTGCCTCTAGGGCATATTTCCAACAGATATAAGGAAATAAAAAATAACTTTATTATTGCCTCTAGGGCATATTTCCTTCAGTCTCCCACTTGCACTAGAGTCAATAATCTAGATTACACGGTAATGATTCTAACACCCATGGAGTCTTGGTGCTGATCATGTTTTGCTCGTGGAAGAGGCTTAGTCAACGGGTCTGCTACATTCAGATCCGTATGTATCTTGCAAATTTCTATGTCTCCCACCTGGACTAGATCCCGGATGGAATTGAAGCGTCTCTTGATGTGCTTGGTTCTCTTATGAAATTTGGATTCCTTTGCCAAGGCAATTGCACCAGTATTGTCACAAAATATTTTCATTGGACCCGATGCACTAGATAAGACACCTAGATCAGATATGAAATCCTTCATCCAGACTCCTTCGTTTGCTGCTTCCGAAGCAGCTATGTACTCCGCTTCACATGTAGATCCCGCCAGGAAGCTTTGTTTAGAACTGCACCAACTGACAGCTCCACCGTTTAATGTAAACACGTATCCGGTTTGCGATTTAGAATCGTCCGGATCAGTGTCAAAGCTTGCATCAACATAACCGTTTACGATGAGCTCTTTGTCACCTCCATATACGAGAAACATATCCTTAGTCCTTTTCAGGTACTTCAGGATGTTCTTGACCGCTGTCTAGTGATCCACTCCTGGATTACTTTGGTACCTCCCTGCTAAACTTATAGCAAGGCACACATCAGGTCTGGTACACAGCATTGCATACATGATAGAGCCTATGGCTGAAGCATAGGGAACATTTTTCATTTTCTCTCTATCTTCTGAAGTGGTCGGGCATTGAGTCTTACTCAACTTCACACCTTGTAACACAGGCAAGAACCCTTTCTTTGCTTGATCCATTTTGAACTTCTTCAAAACTTTGTCAAGGTATGTGCTTTGTGAAAGTCCTATCAAGCATCTTGATCTATCTCTATAGATCTTAATGCCCAATATGTAAGCAGCTTCACCGAGGTCTTTCATTGAAAAAACTTTTATTCAAGTATCCCTTTATGCTATCCAGAAATTCTATATCATTTCCGATTAGTAATATGTCATCCACATATAATATCAGAAATGCTACAGAGCTCCCACTCACCTTTTTGTAAATACAGGCTTCTCCAAAAGTCTGTTCAAACCCAAATGCTTTGATCACACTATCAAAGCGTTTATTCCAACTCCGAGAGGCTTGCACCAGTCCATAAATGGATCGCTGGAGCTTGCACACTTTGTTAGCTCCCTTTGGATCGATAAATCCTTCTGGTTGCATCATATACAACTCTTCTTCCAGAAATCCATTCAGGAATGCAGTTTTTACATCCATCTGCCAAATTTCATAATCATAAAATGCGGCAATTGCTAACATGATTCGGACAGACTTAAGCATCGCTACGGGTGAGAAGGTCTCATCGTAGTCAATCCCTTGAACTTGTCGAAAACCTTTTGCGACAAGTCGAGCTTTGTAGACAGTAACATTACCGTCAGCTTCAGTCTTCTTCTTGAAGATCCATTTATTCTCAATTGCTTGCCGATCATTGGGCAAGTCAACCAAAGTCCACACTTTGTTCTCATACATGGATCCCATCTCGGATCATGGCTTCAAGCCATTTTGCGGAATCTGGGCTCACCATCGCTTCTTCATAGTTTGTAGGTTCATCATGATCTAGTAGCATGACTTCCAGAACAGGATTGCCGTACCACTCTGGTGCGGATCTTACTCTGGTTGATCTACGAGGTTCTGTAGTATCTTGATCTGAAGTTCTATGATCATCATCATTAACTTCCTCACTAATTGGTTCAGACGTCACAGAAACCGGTTCCTGTGATGTGCTACTTCTCAATAAGGGAGCAGGTACAGTTACCTCATCAAGTTCTACTTTCCTCCCACTCACTTCTTTCGAGAGAAACTCCTTCTCTAGAAACTTTCCGAATTTAGCAACAAAAGTCTTGCCTTCGGATTTGCGATAGAAGGTGTATCCAATAGTTTCCTTTGGATATTCTATGAAGACACATTTCTCCGATTTGGGTTCGAGCTTATCAGGTTGAAGCTTTTTCACATAAGCATCGCAGCCCCAAACTTTAAGAAACGACAACTTTGGTTTCTTGCCAAACCATAGTTCATAAGGTGTCGTCTCAACGGATTTTGATGGTGCCCTATTTAACGTGAATGCGGCTGTCTCTAAAGCATAACCCCAAAACGATAGCGGTAAATCTGTAAGAGACATCATAGATCACACCATATCAAGTAAAGTACGATTACGACGTTCGGACACACCATTACGTTGTGGTGTTCCGGGCGGCGTGAGCTGCGAACTATTCCGCATTGTTTCAAGTGTACACCAAACTCGTAACTCAAATATTCTCCTCCACGATCAGATCGTAGAAACTTTATTTTCTTGTTACGATGATTTTCAACTTCACTCTGAAATTCTTTGAACTTTTCAAATGTTTCAGACTTATGTTTCATTAAGTAGATATACCCATATCTGCTTAAATCATTTGTGAAGGTGAGAAAATAACGATATCCGCCACGAGCCTCAACATTCATCGGACCACATACATCTGTATGTATGATTTCCAACAAATCTGTTGCTCTCTCCATAGTACCGGAGAACGGCGTTTTAGTCATCTTGCCCATGAGGCACGGTTCGCAAGTACCAAGTGATTCATAATCAAGTGGTTCCAAAAGTCCATCAGTATGGAGTTTCTTCATGCGCTTTACACCGATATGACCTAAACGGCAGTGCCACAAATAAGTTGCACTATCATTATCAACTCTGCATCTTTTGGTTTCAACATTATGAATATGTGTATCACTACTATCGAGATTCATCAAAAATAGACCACTCTTCAAGGGTGCATGACCATAAAAGATATTACTCATATAAATAGAACAACCATTATTCTCTGATTTAAATGAATAACCGTCTCGCATCAAACAAGATCCAGATATAATGTTCATGCTCAACGCTGGCACCAAATAACAATTATTTAGGTCTAATACTAATCCCGAAGGTAGATGTAGACGTAGCGTGCCGACCGCGATCAGATCAACTTTGGAACCATTTCCCACGCGCATCGTCACCTCGTCCTTTGCCAGTGTTCGCTTAATCCGTAGTCCCTGTTTCGAGTTGCAAATATTAGCAACAGAACCAGTATCAAATACCCAGGTGCTACTGCGAGCTCTAGTAAGGTACACATCAATAACATGTATATCACATATACCTTTGTTCACCTTGCCAACCTTCTTATCCGCCAAATACTTGGGGCAGTTCCGCTTCCAGTGACCAGTCTGCTTGCAGTAGAAGCACTCAGTTTCAGGTTTAGGTCTAGACTTGGGTTTCTTCTCCTGAGCAGCAACTTGCTTGCTGTTCTTCTTGAAGTTCCCCTTCTTCTTCCCTTTTCCCTTTTTCTTGAAACTAGTGGTCTTGTTGAGCATCAACACTTGATGCTCCTTCTTGATTTCTACCTCCGCAGCCTTTAGCATTGTGAAGAGCTCGGGAATTGTCTTATCCATCCCTTGCATATTATAGTTCATCACGAAGCTCTTGTAGCTTGGTGGAAGTGATTGGAGAATTCTGACGCTATCATCCGGAAGATTAACTCCCAGTTGAATCAAGTGATTACAATGCCCAGACATCTTGAGTATATGCTCACTGACAGAACTATTCTCCTCCATCTTACAGCTATAGAATTTATTGGAGACTTCATATCTCTCAATCCAGGCATTCTGTTGGAATATTAACTTCAACTCCTGGAACATCTCATATGCCCCATGACGCTCAAAACGTCGTTGAAGTCCCGGTTCTAAGCCGTAAAGCATGGCACATTGAACTATCGAGTAGTCATCAGCTTTGCTCTGCCAGACGTTCTTAACATCGTCAGTTGCATCAGCAGCAGGCCTGGCACCCAGCGGTGCTTCCAGTACGTAACTCTTCTGTGCAGCAATGAGGATAATCCTCAAGTTATGGACCCAGTCCGTGTAATTGCTACCATCATCTTTCAACTTTGCTTTCTCAAGGAACGCATTAAAATTCAACGGAACAACAGCACGGGCCATCTATCTACAATCAACATAAACAATCAAGATACTATTAGGGACTAAGTTCATGATAAATTTAAGTTCAATTAATCATACTACTTAAGAACTCCCACTTAGATAGACATCCCTCTAATCATCTAAGTGATCACATGATCCAAATCAACTAAACCATAACCGATCATCACGTGAAATGGATTAGTTTTCAATGGTGAACATCTTTATGTTGATCATATCTACTATATGATTCACGCTCGACCTTTCGGTCTCCGTGTTCTGAGGCCATATCTGTATATGCTTGGCTCGTCAAGTATAACCTGAGTATTCCGCGTGTGCAACTGTTTTGCACCAGTTGTAGATGGACGTAGAGCTTATCACACCCGATCATCACGTGGTGTCTGGGCATGACGAACTTTGGCAACGGTGCATACTCAGGGAGAACACTTCTTGATAATTTAGTGAGAGATCATCTTATAATGCTACTGTCAATCAAAGCAAGATAAGATGCATAAAAGATAAACATCACATGCAATCAATATAAGTGATATGATATGGCCATCATCATCTTGTGCTTGTGATCTCCATCTCCGAAGCACCGTCATGATCACCATCGTCACCAGCGCGACACCTTGATCTCCATCGTAGCATCATTGTCGTCTCGCCAATCTTATGCTTCTACGACTATCGCTACCGCTTAGTGATAAAGTAAAGCATTACAGGGCGATTGCATTGCATACAATAAAGCGACAACCATATGGCTCCTGCCAGTTGCCGATAACTCAGTTACAAAACATGATCATCTCATACAATAAAATTTAGCATCATGTCTTGACCATATCACATCACAACATGCCCTGCAAAAACAAGTTAGACGTCCTCTACTTTGTTTGTTGCAAGTTTTACGTGGCTGCTACGGGCTTAAGAAAGAACCAATCTTACCTACGCATCAAAACCACAACGATAGTTTGTCAAGTTGATGCCGTTTTAACCTTCGCAAGGACCGGGCGTAGCCACACTCGGTTCAACTAAAGTTGGAGAAACTGACACCCGCCAGCCACCTGTGTGCAAAGCACGGCGGTAGAACCAGTCTCGCGTAAGCGTACGCGTAATGTCGGTCCGGGCCGCTTCATCCAACAATACCGCCGAACCAAAGTATGACATACTGGTAGGCAGTATGACTTACATCGCCCACAACTCACTTGTGTTCTACTCGTGCATATAACATCAAACCATAAAACCTAGGCTCGGATGCCACTGTTGGGGAACGTAGTAATTTCAAAAAAAAATCCTATGCACACGCAAGATCATGGTGATGCATAGCAACGAGAGGGGAGAGTATTGTCTATGTACCCTCGTAGACCGAAGCAGAAGCGTTGACGCAACGTAGAGGAAGTAGTCGTACGTCTTCCCGGTCCAACCGATCCAAGCACCGTTACTCCGGCACCTCCGAGTTCTTGACATACGTAGAGCTCGATGACGCACCCCAGGCTCCGATCCAGCAAAGCTTCGGTGAGGAGTTCCGTCAGCACAACGGCGTGGTGACGATCTTGATGTTCAACCGTCGCAGGGCTTCGCCTAAGCACCGCTACAATATGACCGAGGTGTAATATCGTGGAGGGGGGCACCACACACGGCTAAGGAACAATCACGAAGATCAACTTGTGTGTTCTAGGGTGCCCCCCTGCCCCCGTATATAAAGGAGGGAGGGGGAGGTGCAGCCAGCGCCTTTGGGGTGCGCCTGGAGGAGTCCTACTCCCACCGGGAGTAGGACTCCCCCCTCTTGCCTTGTTGGAGAAGGAAAGGGGGAAGGGGAAGAGGAAAGGGGGGACGCCCCCCCCCCTTCCTTGTCCTATTCGGACTAGGGGGAGGGGGCGCACGGCTTGCCCTGGCCGGCCCTCCTCTTCTCCCTTATGGCCCATGAAGGCCCAATAACCCCCGGGGGGGTTCCGGTAACCCCCCGGTACTCCAGTAAAATGCCGATTTCACCTGGAACGATTCCGATGTCCAAATATAGGCTTCCAATATATCAATCTTTATGTCTCGACCATTTCGAGACTCCTCGTAATGTCCGTGATCACATCCGGGACTCCGAACAACCTTCGGTACATCAAAATACATAAACTCATAATGAAACTGTCATCGTAACTTTAAGCGTGCGGACCCTACGGTTCGAGAACAATGTAGGCATGACCGAGACACGTCTCCGGTCAATAATCAATAGCGGGACCTGGATGCCCATATTGGCTCCTACATATTCTACGAAGATCTTTATCGGTCAGACCGCATAACAATATACGTTGTTCCCTTTGTCATCGGTATGTTACTTGCCCGTGATTCGATCGTCGGTATCCAATACCTAGTTCAATCTCGTTATCGGCAAGTCTCTTTACTCGTTCCGTAATACATCATCTCACAACTAACACATTAGTTGCAATGCTTGCAAGGCTTATGTGATGTGCATTACCGAGAGGGCCCAGAGATACGTCTCCGACAATCGGAGTGACAAATCCTAATCTCGAAATACGCCAACCCAACATGTACCTTTGGAGACACGTGTAGAGCTCCTTTATAATCACCCAGTTACGTTGTGACGTTTGGTAGCACACAAAGTGTTCCTCCGGTAGACGGGAGTTGCATAATCTCATAGTCATAGGAACATGTATAAGTCATGAAGAAAGCAATAGCAACATACTAAACGATCGGGTGCTAAGCTAATGAAATGGGTCATGTCAATCAGATCATTCATCTAATGATGTGATCCCGTTAATCAAATAACAACTCTTTGTCTATGGTTAGGAAACATAACCATCTTTGATTAACGAGCTAGTCAAGTAGAGGCATACTAGTGACACTCTGTTTGTCTATGTATTCACACATGTATTATGTTTCCGGTTAATACAATTCTAGCATGAATAATAAACTTTTATCATGATATAAGGAAATAAATAATAACTTTATTATTGCCTCTAGGGCATATTTCCTTCAAAACTGAGGCTCAAAATTATCTCTACCAGTTTCCGAGAGAGCAATAAAATCTAATCTATGCTCCAGAGACACCTCAGCAAGAAACCTTCTTTTAGCCAAGTCTTTCAGACCTCTGCTATTCCAAAAGATTCCTTTCATATTTCATCATGAAATTTTTTGGTAGTCCGAATCCTAGCACTCCTACGAACCGCTGAAACGGGATAAATCTTCCGCTTCCAATTGTGTTGGGTTTACTTTGGTCCTGCATCCGGTCCTCACAACTGGGCTCAGTGGGTCTAGCTGCTGCATTCTCTAGAGTTACATCCTCTTCCTCAGACTCGGGAGTGGATGGTGCAAGATCCGCATAAAAATTATCGATCACTCTGACCCCCAACGCATCAATCTGTGCATCATTCATGGGTTTTACCGCAGCTAGGTTTCGAATTGTTTCTAAAGGCGTTCCGCTTCCAAATCTAAGACATCATTAACCGAGTTGGAATTTTCACTAGCATTACTCCCTAGCGAAACTCCTAATTGGTTTGCATTATCTATAATCTCCTCATTAGAAAAATGCAAGATAGAATTAGACACGTTGACAGACATACCAGTATTAACCTCAATGTCACGAAGCTTGGCCGCCCTCATAGCGCACCTCTGCTGCATGTCATCAACCTTTGGGTGCTCCTGGATACGAGCACTCATCCGTCGCCCCGCAGAAACTGGGTCGGGGAGCCCGCCAAAGGCAATGACCTCCTCCCGAGTAAAAGCTCGCGTTGAATCCCACGAAGGGTCAACCAAAGTTACCGAAGGAAGTGGCGGTGGGCTCCCACGCCCCATGGACAAGTGTCCCAAACCGACGCCCTGGGTCACCGGTAAGCCAGGAGAGAGAAGTGCGGGGGCCGCCTGCCCGAGCACTCCTCCCGCCCAAACCCTCTGGCCAGAGGGTAACACCGGTGCTGCAGGATACGCGGTCTTCCTGACCGCCGAAGGAGAAGGGGGAAACGAGGCCACCTGCCCCAGACCCCCCCTGCACCACTAGAGAAGTGACCGCCCTGGCCACCGCCGAAGAAGAGGGGACCTAGGCCACCTGCCACAGACCGCCTCCCCCACATCCGGCCATCGTCGTCGATGCCAGTGTCCCCGGCGCCAGGATAGGAGAAGAGGTCGAGGACACCTGCCCCGGACTCCCTCCCCCAGACACAACCTCCGAATCAAACGTCATCTCCCTGAACGCGACAGCTGGGAGAGCGGGGGGAAGAGAAGCCACCTCAGGCTCCACCTCCCCTCCCCCAACCAAGGTCGTAGCCGAGGGCGTCCTCACCAAGCCTCCGATCATGGGACTATCAGCAGCATCAAACTCCAACACAGGAAGCGTGCGCTCAAACACATCATAAGAATCCACCCGGTCACTCCAGAGCCTGGGAGGTGTAGAAGCTGGCTCAAAAGACCCAAACCGCACAGAACTCATAGGCACCGAGGACGATGGTGCCGTCTCTACCCCGGCCCCGTCCCCGGGCAGCTGAGCAATAGGGCCTGATCCGTTGGACCCCTCTCGACCAACCTCATCAGTCAGTGCCCCTTTAGCACCCGCGCTATCATCACCCTTGTGCATATCCACATCAGTCCCATTGATCGCCTCAGCAAACAGATCTGCATCCTCAAACTCGATCTCGAGAGGAAAACCTCTCCCCTGTAAGTCCAGTTGACCACATCAGGGATAAACTCAATGTCCAGAATGCTCACTAGAAGTCGGGCCACCCCATGAGCGCGGGTAAAGGCCATATCCACTTTCTCAATTTTTCCAACCATAATGCCCAGACTAGCCACAAGTCGAGCATCCTGCAATGGCTTAGAGGGAGCCCCGGAAAACTGCAACCAAACCTGAGTAAGGGGCTTGCCCTGTGGCTCCACCTTCTTCCACTCGTGAAATTCCAGAATGCATTTAGTGCCAGGAACTCTGCACAACTCAAAGCTCCGCAATCTCTGCAAATCATCCATAGTTGGGAAGTCAACCTTGAACACATTGGCCTCAATACTGATAAGCTCCCACTGGAAGTCACCTGGAGCCAGTTCCTGAAGCCTCTGCACAATCTGAGCCTCAGAAACCTCTACCTGGGTAGCTTTCATTATCCCAGTGGTCAAACTCTGCGTCTCCTCCGGAATCTCTCTCGCAACCGGGGACTCAAAGAACATCAACTCGGCACAATATACTCCATACATTGTAAGAGCCGGAACCTGATCACGCAGAAACGGGCAATCCCCCGTGACATGTGATGGCTTACCACACGAATCGCACAGCTCCGCCACGCACTCAGCAATGAAGTGACCCTTCTCACCACATCGATAGCATAACATCTTTTCCTTCTTACGCGCCCACTTGGATGCTCTCTCTGAATCAGTCATGTCGCCTGCCTCAGCTGTAGCCCCATTCCCAGGAACCTCCGCGTTGGCCAGTGCTGTCACGACATCCATCGCCTGGCTAGGCAGGTCAGTCGACTGAACGGTATCGGCTACCATGACAGATGCCGCATGGTCAACAACTGCCGGTGGCGAAGACAGTCTGCGGTACCGACCACGACCACCACCATGACCACCACGGTGACCGCAGTAGCCACCTCTCTGCCGATAATCTGGGCCGGAAGCTGCCTCGACAAAACCACCCGGAGGGCCGAGGAAAGGTCTCTCAGCAGAACCATCACTCTGCCAGGCATAACCACGACCACCTCCTGTGGATGACGAGCCACGGTGTTGTCCATCCCCATATGCATCATAACCATCGTCCCCCCACTGTCCCGGGGCGGACCATAGGACTCTCCAGCGGTCGAGTTCTACCTCATCTGCGCTGGGCCCGAGCGTTTTTGTGACGGCCTTGCGACGTAGTGAGGCGGCAGAGCAGCACGAGGCTGAACGCCGGCAGTAGTAATCTGGTTGACCATAGCCGGCCTTGGACCGTTGGCTCCACCCCGACCTGCAGAGTAGTCGGCGAGGACGGCCCAGTCGACCGGGGTCCAGCAAGCCCACCTCTGCCCACCGGAACCACGGGCGGCCTAGCCGCCACCGGCTGGGAGCCAGGAGGCAAGCCGCCCCGACCTGAAGCGGGCACAGGAGGCCGAGCCCCAGCGATGTCACCCTCCCCCCCTGCTCCGTGGCTGCAACAGGAGCGGCGGCACCACGCCCAGCGACGGTAGCACCAAGCCCAGCGCTGGCAGGGCCACGGCCAGCGCCCGCTGGCGGCGGCGGCTCAGCCCCGGTTCGGCCCCTTGCTACCACCGCCAGGGGCTTCTTCACAGGAGGCAAACCCGCCCCTCGGCCCGCCATGGCACCAAGGGAGAAGATCCTTCGCGCACGTCCAGGACCGCAAGAAGGGCACCCTGGCGTCCCGTTCCAACGAACCCTAGCTCCCGGCGCAACTTCGTACGTATGGCAAGAAACGATCTCGTCTCTGCATGGATCGATAGTCGCAATACTAGTGGGATTCGGTATAGCCTGGGCCTCATACCCAACTATCTCCGGCCCAGCCAGTTGCGGCCTAGAGACTGACAGATTCGGCCCAACTCAGCCCAGAATTAAATTCAAACGACAGTCCCGAGTGAAGGAAATATGCCCTAGAGGCAATAATAAAGTTATTATTTATTTCCTTATTTCATGATAAATGTTTATTATTCATGCTAGAATTGTATCAACCGGAAACATGATACATGTGTGAATACATAGACAAACAGAGTGTCACTAGTATGCCTCTACTTGACTAGATCGTTGATCAAAGATGGTTATGTTTCCTAGCCATAGACATGAGTTGTCATTTGATTAACGGGATCACATCATTAGGAGAATGACGTGATTGACATGACCCATTCCGTTAGCTTAGCACTCGATCGTTTAGTATGTTGCTATTGCTTTCTTCATGACTTATACATGTTCCTATGACTATGAGATTATGCAACTCCCGTTTGCCGGAGGAACACTTTGTGTGCTACCAAACGTCACAACGTAACTGGGTGATTATAAAGGAGCTCTACAGGTGTCTCCAAAGGTAGATGTTGGGTTGGCGTATTTCGAGATTAGGATTTGTCACTCCGATTGTCGGAGAGGTATCTCTGGGCCCTCTCGGTAATGCACATCACTTAAGCCTTGCAAGCATTACAACTAATGAGTTAGTTGCAAGATGATGTATTATGGAACGAGTAAAGAGACTTGCCGGTAACGAGATTGAACTAGGTATTGGATACCGACGATCGAATCTCGGGCAAGTAACATACCGATGACAAAGGGAACAACGTATGTTGTTATGCGGTCTGACCGATAAAGATCTTCGTAGAATATGTAGGAGCCAATATGGGCATCCAGGTCCCGCTATTGGTTATTGACCGGAGACGTGTCTCGGTCATGTCTACATTGTTCTCGAACCGTAGGGTCCGCACGCTTAAGGTTTCGATGACAGTTATATTATGAGTTTATGAGTTTTGATGTACCGAAGGAGTTCGGAGTCCCGGATGAGATCGGGGACATGACGAGGAGTCTCGAAATGGTCGAGACGTAAAGATCGATATATTGGACGACTATATTCGGACTTCGGAAAGGTTCTGAGTGGTTCGGGTATTTTTCGGAGTAGCGGGGAGTTACGGGAATACGGGGGAGAAGTATTGGGCCTTATTGGGCCATACGGGAAAGAGAGAGGGGCTGCCTAGGGCAGGCCGCGCGCCCCCCTAGTTCTAGTCCGAATTGGACTAGGGGGAGGGGCTGCGCCCCCTCCTTCCTTCCCTTCTCTTTTCCCCTTCCTTGTCTCCAACTCCTAATACTTGGAAGGACTCATAGTTGGACTAGGAAAGGGGGAGTCCTACTCCCGGTGGGAGTAGGACTCCCCTAGGGCGCGCCATAGAGAGGGCCGGCCCTCCCCTCCTCCACTCCTTTATATACGGGGGCAGGGGGCACCCCATGGACACACAAGTTGATCTTCGTGATCGTTCCTCAGCCGTGTGCGGTGCCCCCCTCCACCATATTCCACCTCGGTCATATTGTCGCGGTGCTTGGGCGAAGCCCTGCGTCGGTAGTTCATCAAGATCGTCACCACGCTGTCGTGCTGACGAAACTCTTCCCCAAGAGCTTTGTTGTATCGGAGCCCGGAGAACGTCATCGAGTTGTACGTGTGTCAAGAACTCGGAGGCGCCGGAGTAACGGCGCTTGGATCGGTCGGATCGGGAGGAGGACGTACGACTACTTCCTCTACGTTGTGTCAACGCTTCTGCTTCGGTCTACGAGGGTACGTAGACAACACTCTCCCCTCTCGTTGCTATGCATCACCATGATCTTGCGTGTGCGTAGGAAAATTTTGAAATTAGTACGTTTCCCAACAGTGGTAACAGAGCCTAGGTTTTTATGGTTTGATGTTATGCACGAGTAGAACACAAGTGAGTTGTGGACGATATAAGTCATACTGCCTACCGGCATGTCATACTTTGGTTCGGCGGTATTGTTGGATGAAGCGGCCCGGACCGACATTACGTGTAAGCTTACGCGAGACTGGTTCTACCGCCGTGCTTTGCACACAGGTGGCTGGCGGGTGTCAGTTTCTCCAACTTTAGTTGAACCGAGTATGGCTACGTCCGGTCCTTGAGAAGGTTAAAACGGAGTCTATTTGACAAACTATCGTTGTGGTTTTGATGCATAGGTGAGATTGGTTCTTGCTTAAGCCCGTAGCAGCCACGTAAAATTTGCAACAAACAAAGTAGAGGACGTCTAACTTGTTTTTGCAGGGCATGTTGTGATGTGATATGGTCAAGATGTGATGAGATATAAGTTGTTGTATGAGACGATCATGTTTTGATGAAGTTATTGGCAACTGGCAGAAGCCTTACGGTTGTCTCATTATTGCATAAGATGCAAGTGCCAAATAATTGCTTTACTTTATCGCTATACGATAGCAATAGTTGCAAGAGCAATAGTTGGGGAAACGACCACGTGACGACACATTGATATAGATCAAGATGATGGAGATCATGGTGTCGTGCCGGTGACGATAGAGATCATGACGGTACTTTGGAGATGGAGATCAAAGGCGCAAGATGATCATGGCCATATCATGTCACATATATTGATTGCATGTGATGTTTATCTTTTATACATCTTATTTTGCTTAGTTTGACGGTAGCATTTTAAGATCATCTCTCACTAATTATCAAGAAGTGTTCTCCCTGAGTATGCACCGTTGCGAAAGTTCTTCGTGCTGAGACACCACGTGATGATCGGGTGTGATAGGCTCTACGTTCAAATACAACGGGTGCAAAACAGTTGCACACGTGGAATACTCAGGTTATACTTGACGAGCCAAGCATATACAGATATGGCCTCGGAACACGGACACCGAAAGGTCGAGCGTGAATCATATAGTAGATATGATCAACATATTGATGTTCACTGTTGAAACTACTCCATCTCACGTGATGATCGGACATGGTTTAGTTGATATGGATCACGTGATCACTTAGAGGATGAGAGGGATGTCTATCTAAGTGGGAGTTCTTAAATAATATGATTAATTGAACTTTAATTTATCATGAACTTAGTCCTGGTAGTATTAGCATATCTATGTTGTAGATCAATAGCTCGCGTTGTTGCTTTCATATGTTTATTTTGATATGTTCCTAGAGAAAATTGTGTTGAAAAAATGTTATTAGCAATGATGCGGATTGGATCCGTGTTCTGAGGTTTATCCTCATTGCTGCACAGAAGAATTATGTCCTTGATGCACCGCTAGGTGACGGACCTATTGCAGGAGCAGATGCAGATGTTATGAACGTTTTGCTAACTCAATATGATGACTACTTAATAGTTTAGTGCACCATGCTTAACGGCTTAGAATCGGGACTTCAAAGACGTTTTGAACGTCATGGACCATATGAGATGTTCCAGGAGTTGAAGTTAATATTTCAAGCAAATACCCGACTTGAGAGATATGAAGTCTCCAACAAGTTCTACAGCTAAAAGATGGAGGAGAATCGCTCAACTAGTGACCATGTGCTCAGATTGTCTGGGTACTACAATCGCTTGAATCAAGTGGGAGTTAATCTTCCAGATAAGATAGTGATTGACAGAATTCTCTAGTCACCATCACCAAGTTAGTAGAACTTCGTGATGAGCTATAATATGCAAGGGATGACGAAAGTAATTCCCAAGCTCTTCGTGATGCTGAAATCAACGAAGGTAGAAATCAAGAAAAACATCAAGTGTTGATGGTTGACAAGATCACTAGTTTCAATAAAAGGGCAAAGGGAAGAAGAAGGGGAACTTCAAGAAGAACGGCAAGCAAGTTGCTGCTCAAGTGAAGAAGCCCAAGTCTAGTCCTAAACTTGAGACTAAGTGCTTCTACTGCAAAGGGACTGGTCAGTGGAAGCGGAACTACCCCAAGTGATTGGCGGATAAGAAGGATGGCAAAGTGAACATAAGTATATTTGATATACATGTTATTGATGTGTACTTTACTAGTGTTTATAACAACCCCTCAGTATTTGATACTAGTTCAGTTGCTAAGATTAGTAACTTGAATCGGGAGTTGCAGAATAAACAGAGGCTAGTTAAGGGTGAAGTGACGATGTGTGTTGGAAGTGGTTCCAAGATTGATATGATCATCATCGCACACTCCCTATACTTTCGGGATTAGTGTTGAACCTAAATAGGTGTTATTTGGTGTTTGCGTTGAGCATAAATATGATTTGATCATGTTTATTGCAATACGGTTATTCATTTAAGTAAGAGAACAATTGTTGTTCTACTTACATGAATAGAACCTTCGATGATTACACACCCAATGAAAATGGTTCGTTGGATCTCGATCATAGTGATACACATATTCATAATATTGAAACCAAAAGATACAAAGTTAATAATGATAGTGCGACTTATTTGTGGCACCGCCATTTAGATCATATTGGTGTAAAGCGCATGAAGAAACTCCATGCTGATGGGATTTTGGAATCACTTGATTATGAATCACTTGATGCTTACATACCATGCCTTATGGGCAAGATGACTAAAACTCCGTTCTACGGAACAATGGAGCGAGAAATTGACTTGTTGGAAATAATACATACTGATGTATGCGATCCGATGAGTGTTAAGGCTCGCGGCGGGTATCATTATTTTCTGACCTTCACAGATGATTTGAGCAGATATGTGTATATCTACTTGATGAAACATAAGTCTGAAAAGTTCAGAGTATTTCAGAGTGAAGTGGAGAATCATCGTAACAGGAAAATAAAAGATTCTACGATATGATCATGGAGGAGAATATTTGAGTTACGAGTTTGGTCTTCAATTAAAACAATGTGGAATAGTTTCACAATCTCATGCCACCTGGAACACCACAGCATAATGGTGTGTCCGAACGTCATAACTGTACTTTATTGGAGATAGTACAATCTATGATGTTTCTTACCGATTTACCAATATCGTTTTGGGATCATGCATTAGAGACAGCTGCATTCACGTTAAAAAGGGGCACCATCTAAGTCCGTTGAGACGACACAATATGAACTGTGGTTTGGCAAGAAACCAAAGTTGTCGTTTCTTAAAGTTTGGGATTGTGATGCTTATATGAAAAAGTTTCATCCTGATAAGCTCAAACCCAAATCGGAGAAATATGTCTTCATAGGATACCCAAAGGAGACAATTGAGTACACCTTCTATCACAGATCCGAAGGCAAGATAATCGTTGCTGAGAATTGATCCTTTCCAGAGAAGGAGTTTCTCTCGAAAGAAGTGAGTGGGAGGAAAGTAGAACTTGATAAGGTAACTGTACCTGCTCCCTTATTGGAAAGTAGTTCATCACTGAAATCTGTTCCTGTGACTACTACACCAATTAGTGAGGAAGATAATGATGATGATCATGTAACTTCGGATCAAGTTACTACCAAACCTCGTAGGTCAACCAGAGTGAGATCCGCACTAGAGTGGTACGATAATCCCATTCTGGAGGTCATGTTACTTGACCATGACGAACCTACGAACTATGAGAAAGCGATGATGAGCCGAGATTCCGCAAAATGGTTTGAGGCCATGAAATCTGAGATGAGATCCATGTATGAGAACAAAGTATGGACTTTGATTGACTTGTCCAATGATCGGCGAGCCATTGAGATCAAATGGATCTTCAAGAGGAAGACGGACGCTGATAGTAGTGTTACTATCTACAAAGCTAGAATTGTCGCAAAAGGTTTTCGACAAGTTCAAGGTGTTGACTACGATGAGAGTTTCTCACTCGTATCTATGCTTAAGTATGTCCAAATCATGTTAGCAATTGCCGCATTTTATGAAATCTGGCAAATGGATAAAACAAAACTGCATTCCTTAATGGATTTATTAAAGAAGAGTTGTATATGATGCAACCAGAAGGTTTTGTCAATCTTAAAGGTGTTAACAAAATATGCAAGCTCCAGCGATCCATCTATGGACTGGTGCAAGCATCTCGGAGTTGGAATATACGCTTTGATAAATTGATCAAAGCATATAGTTTTATACAGACTTGCGATGAAGCCTGTATTTACAAGAAAGTGAGTGGGAGCACTACAGCATTTCTGATAAATAAATGTGAATGACATATTGTTGATTGGAAATAATGTAGAATTATCCTGCAAAGCATAAAGGAGTGTTTGAAAGGAGTTTTTCAAAGAAAGACCTCGGTGAAGCTGCTTATATATTCAGTATCAAGATCTATAGAGATAGATCAAGACGCTTGATAAGTTTTTCAATGAGTATATACCTTGACAAGATTTTGAAGTAGTTCAAAATGTAACAGTCAAAGAAAGAGTTATTGCCTGTGTTACAAGGTGTGAAATTGAGTAAAACTCAAAACCCGACCACGGCAAAAGATAGAAACAGAATGAAAGTCATTCCCTATGCCTTGGCCATAGGTTCTATAAAGTATGCCATGCTGTGTACCAGATCTGTTGTATACCCTACACTGATTTTGGCAAGGGAGTACAATAGTGATCTAGGAGTAGATCACTAGACAGCGGTCAAAATTATCCTTAGTGGAATAAGGATATGTTTCTCGATTATGGAGGTGACAAAAAGGGTTCGCCGTAAAGGGTTACGACGATGCAAGTTTTGACACTAATCTAGATGACTCTAAGTCTCGATCTAGATACATATTGAATGTGGGAGCAATTGGCTAGAGTAGCTTCGTGCAGAGCATTGTAGACATAGAAAATTGCAAAATACATAACGGATCTGAATGTGAAAGACCCGTTGACTAAGATTCTCTCACAAGCAAAACATGATCACACCTTAGTACTCTTTGGGTGTTAATCACATAGCGATGTGAACTAGATTATTGACTCTAGTAAACCCTTTGGGTGTTGGTCACATGATGATGTGAACTATTGCTGGTAAATCACATGGCGATGTGAACTAGATTATTGACTCTAGTGCAAGTGGGAGACTGAAGGAAATATGCCCTAAAGGCAGTAATAAAGTTATTATTTATTTCCTTAGTTCATGATAAATGTTTATTATTCATGCTAGAATTGTATCAACCGGAAACATGATACATGTGTGAATACATAGACAAACAGAGTGTCACTAGTATGGCTCTACTTGACTAGCTCGTTGATCAAAGATGGTTATGTTTCCTAGCCATAGACATGAGTTGTCATTTGATTAACGGGATCACATCATTAGGAGAATGATGTGATTGACATGACCCATTCCGTTAGCTTAGCACTCGATCGCTTAGTATGTTGCTATTGCTTTCTTCATGACTTATACATGTTCCTATGACTATGAGATTATGCAACTCCCGTTTGTCGGAGGAACACTTTGTGTGCTACCAAACGTCACAACGTAACTGGGTGATTATAAAGGAGCTCTACAGGTGTCTCCAAAGGTAGATGTTGGGTTGGCGTATTTCGAGATTAGGATTTGTCACTCCGATTGTCGGAGAGGTATCTCTGGGCCCTCTCGGTAATGCACATCACTTAAGCCTTGCAAGCATTACAACTAATGAGTTAGTTGCAAGATGATGTATTATGGAACGAGTAAAGAGACTTGCCGGTAACGAGATTGAACTAGGTATTGGATACCGACGATCGAATCTCGGGCAAGTAACATACCGATGACAAAGGGAACAACGTATGTTGTTATGCGGTCTGACCGATAAAGATCTTCGTAGAATATGTAGGAGCCAATATGGGCATCCAGGTCCCGCTATTGGTTATTGACTGGAGACGTGTCTCGGTCATGTCTACATTATTCTCGAACCGTAGGGTCCGCGCGCTTAAGGTTTCGATGACAGTTATATTATGAGTTTATGAGTTTTGATGTACCGAAGGAGTTCGGAGTCCCGGATGAGATCGGGGACATGACGAGGAGTCTCGAAATGGTCGAGACGTAAAGATCGATATATTGGACGACTATATTCGGATTTCGGAAAGGTTCTGAGTGGTTCGGGTATTTTCCGGAGTACCGGGGAGTTACGGGAATACGGGGGAGAAGTATTGGGCCTTATTGGGCCATACGGGAAAGAGAGAGGGGCTGCCTAGGGCAGCCCCCCCCTCCCCCAAGGACGAGTCCGAATTGGACTAGGGGGAGAGGCTGCGCCCCCTCCTTCCTTCCCTTCTCTTTTCCCCTTCCTTGTCTACTACTCCTAATACTTGGAAGGACTCCTAGTTGGACTAGGAAAGGGGGAATCCTACTCCCGGTGGGAGTAGGACTCCCTAGGGCGCGCCATAGAGAGGGCCGGCCCTCCCCTCCTCCACTCCTTTATATACGGGGGCAGGGGGCACCCCATGGACACACAAGTTGATCTTCGTGATCGTTCCTCAGCCGTGTGCGGTGCCCCCCTCCACCATATTCCACCTCGGTCATATTGTCGCGGTGCTTGGGCGAAGCCCTGCGTCGGTAGTTCATCTAGATCGTCACCACGCCGTCGTGCTGACTAAACTCTTCCCCAAGAGCTTTGCTGTATCGGAGCCCGGAGAACGTCATCGAGCTGTACGTGTGTCAAGAACTCGGAGGCGCCGGAGTAACGGCGCTTGGATCGGTCGGATCGGGAGGAGGACGTACGACTACTTCCTCTACGTTGTGTCAACGCTTCCGCTTCGGTCTACGAGGGTACGTAGACAACACTCTCCCCTCTCGTTGCTATGCATCACCATGATCTTGCGTGTGCGTAGGAAAATTTTGAAATTACTACGTTTCCCAACATCGAGCCGCCCTGATCCCGGACGAATTAAATCGAAAGGCGTAAGGTTCGGAAGATGTACTTTAGGTAGGGGGGCCTTCCAAGGCCGGATCGCCGTCGCCGCCGTTCTCCGGTGAACAACGCATCGTACCATCTCCTTCCTCTCGCCCGCGTGTAGCCCAACCCTCGCCGGATCGTCCACCGGCAAGACCCTGTCGACCGTCGAGGCCACCTCATCTTCGTCATAACCAGAGTTGAAAAACTCGCAAATCAGATCCGACAGAGTCGGCGACGGTGGTGAGGCCTCCGGATCCTCTCCGTCCCCGTCCGCATCATCTTCATCCGATCCGGCCAGCGCCCAGAATCGGCCGCCGCCGCACGGGCGAGCCGCCGCTGTGGAAGGCCGCGCCCCGGCGGTCACCTCCCCAGTCGCCCGCGGAGTCACGTGCGTCCGCGGCATATCCCTAGCCTTCGTCAAGGCCAGTTATTTGGTTTTGTATCTCATGTTTTTATTTATTTATTTATTTATCTAATATGATCTATGACGAGTTACTACGTATATTGCAGACGACGTTTAAACAAATATATGATGCTTGTGGTGTTTGATAGATCAAATTAAATTTCAGCTTAAAGTAAATTTCAGCTTTCGCGCAAACAAAAAAGTAAATTTCAGCTTACGGCGTGCCAGTGCCAGGCTTTGATAATTCGCTATAGCTCCGGCGCCGACTGGTGGTTTATTTTTGAAAAAAAAATCGAGATGCCTGGTGGTGCATGTATACCCTATACACTGTACTCGGCCTTTCTTGTCACTAAGAAATTAGATGGCCGTCCTCTTGTACTCCTGTTGCATTGGCTCTGAAATTGACGCGGAGCATGCAGAAGGAAACGATGGGACTCGCTGCAGTCTGGGCAGCACAGCGCGCCAGGAAGAGGCAGGGTCCATCTGACGGCTGACGTTGGGTGGGATGATCGAGATCGACCGGCGCAGCCTGCATCGAAAACTAGGGCTCTGTCCCACTGTTCAGCTCATTGTGCAGCGGCGCGGGGCCCACCTGTCAGTGCTTCCACGCAGCCCGGTATGAGGCATGCATGACACGGCCACAGGAACCATCTACTCCCTCCGTTTTCAAATATTTGTCTTTCTAAATATTTCAACAAGTGACTACATACAAATCAAAATGAGTGAATCTACACTCTAAAATATGTCTACATACATCCGGATGTTGCAGTTCATTTGAAATGTCTATAAAGACAAATATTTGAGAACGGAGGGAGTACCTCCTAGCTAACTCCTGTATTACCATTTTTCTTCTTCTGCTTCTTCTTACTGTCTATGCCTATGAAACTTGTCGCATTGGATTCCTGCATCGTCATTCATTTGTTATAAATGGGTCTGTAATCTAATTCAATCTTCAATTTTTTTGCAGCAGTACTAATTGTGCTAGAAAATCTGATGAATATTGAATATACTCCCTCCGTTCCTAAATATTTGTCTTTCTAGACATTTCAAATGACTACTATATACGCATGTATATAGACCTATTTTAGAGTGTAGATTCACTCATTTTGTTTCGTATATAGTCATTTGTTGAAATGTCTAGAAAGACAAGTATTTAGAAACGGAGGGAGTAGTTTCTAGTCGGTGGCAAGAGGACAGATCCATGCATGTGTACAGACTACAGAAAGCACCCAGCGATGCAAACTTGATGGGATCATGGGAGCCATATGCTCTAACAAACAATACACATGACGGCAATTAACCATACAGCATCATCGTCGGGAGATGTACTACTACTACTCTATAGCAGTAGAGAAGAACATGCCTTGGAGAGTAGATTAACTTCACTGTGCTGCTGTAAACATCCTTCTGCACCACCTGTATGCAGCTGTAGGTAGGTAGGAACAACATTCTACTCGGTAGTACTAGTAATTAAGTATACATTAATCACCGTCCTTAAAGAACTGTAGTTGCATCTTGCACTGCGGGTATGGGGGGTGAAGAGGGCAGAGAAATTAACCCTGGTGCAGTGAAAATTCATGATCCGGCCCCTGCAGCCTGCCTGCCTGCCGGCTTCCTTCTGCTTCTTGCAGCCCCTGATCCGTCTGATCTGATCCGTATTGAACCCTTTTTGTGCACAAGAGAGAGATCATGGTACACAGAGAAATGGAACATGGAAGCTTTAGGAGGGGGAGGGGGCAGCGATCCAAGAGTTTCACCACCCGCTCATCCCACCCACAATCATTTGAGCCACCCCATTTGCACTGCCGTTCTCTCTCCATCTCTCTCTCTCTCTCTCTCTCTCTCTCTCTCTCTCTCTCTCTCATGGCCCGGCCCGGCCTTTGCTTGTTGCCTGCATATAATTCTGTTCCTGGCTACGCTTGCTTCTCCTTTACTTATTTAGCCACTCCTCCATCATCACCTCCACGACGCCTGCCTCCTCCCTCCCTACGCTGCTACTACAAAAGACCACACGCAAGCAAGCAGAGTCACATCACACCACTGGCTTGGCTAGCTCCCCACCTCAGCCAATTCTCTCCCATAAACTATTTCTTGGATCCCTTGAGAGAGGATCTAGAGCAGCAGTGGGATCTGCGCGCGCGCACCAGCTTCGATGGGCCTCGATGTCGCGGAAATCTCTGAATTGGCGGCGCTCCGGCCGATTCAGACGGCCGTGAGCGGCGCTCGGGCCACGTCAGTACCGAGGGAGGACGACGGCACTGCCGTTGCCGACACCGGCTGCGTCGCACCGACGGCGAGCGGCGGGCAATCGGCCATGGCAGGGGGAGCGGACGACGACGACGCAGCCGCCGACACCGGCTGCGTCACGCCGAGGTCGAGCGGCTTCATGGCCATGCTGCCCATCGCGCCAGTGCAGCAGGACGACGGCGTCGACGTCGGCTTCACGACGCCGCTGGCCACGGGTGGAGTAATTGGGCCGCGAGACGGCTGCGCCGCTGACGTCGACGAGAACAGCTTCACCACCCCGACGACGGCCGACAGCGCGCTGGTGCCGGCAACGGTGTGCCCGCCGGCGCCGCGGAAGTCGGCGCCGGTCCCGACGAGGAAGCGCGCGCCGCTGCAGCAGCGGCTCTTCTTCTACCCGGTGCCGCACGACCTGACCACCGTCTTCGTCGCCGTGCCGCAGTGCCCGCCGCCCGCCAAGAAGATGCGGGCGCACGTGGTGGAGTCATCTGTGCCTCTAGGCACGTGAGAGGCGCAATTCGCGCACACGCATCCTCTGTCTCGTTCTTGTAGTTCAGCACTTCACATGCTGACATGCATGCTGCTGCTGCGCGCCATTGTCGCGACCGCGAGTGGACGAAGGAGTTCTTCAGAGAAGCGGAAGCGAGCAAGTCCATACACGAGCAAGGGCTCTCGATGTTGTAGTTGAATCATTCAACTCCCCTCGACTCCTCTGAGATGTGCGTCAAACACATACTAATCTACTAGTAGCACTCAAGTTTAGCTCAACCACTCAGCTCTCTCTCTCTCTCTCTCTCTTTTATATATATATATATATATATATATATATATATATATATATGGAAAATGCATCCTACTACCGGGTGTAGCTACACCCATTTCTTATATACTACCATGTGGTAGTATATACTCTACTTTATTATTTTTAATATGTTCATAAATTATATTTAAGATACTCCAGAGTGAGTTATAAGAAAAAATCGCAAGTGAGCTCATGATTTTATTGTATTTGTGAAATACGTACATATTTGTACGTGAAATAGAGTATGCACAAAATATGATACATACTACCAAAAAAATAATATATATACTACCTAAACATTATTATATACTACATACTACGCGTACATACTCTCCGATATGATAGATACTACCTAGAACGCATGAAACAAAAGTGGGAGTAACTACACCCGGTAGTAGGAAAAATTTGTCATATATATATATATATATATATATATATATATATATATATATATATATATATATATATATATATATATATATATATATATATATATATATTGTTTCTCACATGTAGAAATACACGAGCTGCTTTGGTGACTAGCTTGCTGCCTCACTACAAGTTTGCGTTAGGCATACATGGCTATTTGTATTTTTAGGCTTTCCGGTTTCCCAAACTTGACATAAACATGGAGTGTGGCTAGATCCCGGTTGACTTAACCAAGTCTCATTCAAGTGACACAACATATAAAAAAAGAAGAAAGAAAAAGCGCAGGGCGGGGATCTCGCTTGGTGCAGGGTGAGGATCTCGCTTTCTCATCCCGACATTGGCACCCACCACGTTTCCGCCCTTGTCTCGCCCCCCTCTGGCGGTCCACATTGGTGGATTACGGGCGTTTACGGACCCCAGGGCAACGATGAGAAGCTTGCCTTCCTTGTGGTTGCGGAGCTACAGGACTTCCGTAGCATGAGCGCGGGACAAGGACACCGGATCATGAGCCATACGTCGATCCTTTTCGCGGGATCTATGATCGCCTTAAAGCTACCGCACGCAAGCTTCGCTGTTGGAGTGCGAGGAAGATGGGCAGCATCTCCCTCCAACTTTTGCTTTCCCGTGAGATCATTGCCCGCCTGCATGAGCCGCAAGACTCTCGGCCACTCTCCCATGGCGAGAGGTGCTTGTGCCGCAAGCTCAAGCACACGTACCTCGGCTTGGCCTCGCTTGAGTGTTCCCTCACGCGGCAGCATTAGAGATTCTCATGGCTGCAGGTTGGCGCGGCTAATACCGCCTTCCGCCGCATCCATGCCTCCCATCGCCTCTGCTGGGGTCTAAGAGGAGCAGAGGGGCTTGGGCACGGAGACCAGGGAGGGGACGGGCCGGTGCTCGGGGAGGGGAGTGCAGCTTTGTGCGTCGCCGGCACACGACGTAAATAGCCACGACGAGGCCGAGGTGAAGGGTCGGTCAACCCGCTTCAATGCGGCGCAACAGCCAGAGTTGGTTCCTCGGGATGAGGTTTCCACATTGAATCGGCGACGCCCTAGAGGTCACGTCTGTCAGCGCCGCCCTTCCGTCCGGTCAAATCACGGCATCAATGCCGGCCACTGCTTGCCCTGGACCGGCATGAATGCGGCGCAAGCGGCGCGACATGTGGGATGGAAGGCACACTAGTAGAAAAGGGGGCAACGGTCCAGGCCGGGTCAGCCCATTAGTCCCGGTTCAATCTAGAACCGGGACCAATGGGGGCATTGGACCCGGTTCGTGAGCCCAGGGGGCCGGCCGGGCCACGTGGGCCATTGGTCCCGGTTCTTCTGGACCTTTTGGTCCCGGTTGGTGGGACGAACCGGGACCAATGGGCCTGTCTCCTGGCCCACCACCATTGGCCCCGGTTCGTGGCACGAACCGGGACCACAGGCTCCCTTTAGTCCCGGTTTGTGCCACGAACCGGGACTAAACTCTGGGTTCGCCCTCGTTGCACCCAGAGTTTAGTCCCACCTCGCCAACCGAAGGGCGCCCACACTTCCTTATAAGCCCGTCCCTTTCTGCGTTGTTGAGCTCCTCTCAAAGTGAAAATAGATGCACCTATAGAGGAAAATTGGACCTAAATTCATAAATATAAATGAATTATGAATTTTTGTTTAATTTTCTCTATAAGTGCATCTATGTTCACTAACAGAGAAGTTTTTATATTAACAATAAGTATTTTGTTATAAGTAGAAAGAAAATAAAATAAATAAAGCAACAAAGAAAACAAAGAAAAAGTGTGTTTTCAAATTTGAAAACTAATGGCATTAACAAAAAGTTTATAATTTTTCTAAAACTAAAAGCATAAAGAATTAAAAAATAAAGCTAAAAACAAAAGAAAATGAATAATGCAGAAAACAAAACAAAAAATCTGGAAAAAAAATACTTATATTAACAATAAGTATTTTGTTATAAGTAGAAAGAAAATAAAATAAATAAAGCAACAAAGAAAACAAAGAAAAAGTGTGTTTTCAAATTTGAAAACTAATGGCATTAACAAAAAGTTTATAATTTTCTAAAACTAAAAGCATAAAGAATTAAAAAATAAAGCAAAAAACAAAAGAAAATGAATAATGTAGAAAACAAAACAATAAATCTGGAAAAAAATACTTATATTAACAATAAGTATTTTGTCATAAGTAGAAAAAAAAATAAAATAAATAAAGCAACAAAGAATAAAATTATCAAAGTATTTTCTGTTCAAATTGGAAAATTAATGGCACTAACAGAAAGTTTATAATTTTTATATTATCTAAAACCAAAAATAATAACTGAAAAACTAGTAAGTATTTTGTTGTTAGTAAAAAAACAAAAAACTGGATTTTTTTTAAAAAAAAATGCCGCCTACTGGGCCACCACAGCCTGCATACGACTAGAAACCCGCTAGTTGGGCCAGGATGCAGGCCCACAGTAGGCCCAGTAGGCCCACAGGCACAGAGAGTGGATTTAGACCCGTAAGCCTGCAGTAGAGAGGAGCTCGAAGTGGTCGGCTCCGCAGGGCTTATAAACCACTCCGAGCCCCTCTCGGCTAGCGAGGTGGGACTAAACATCCCAACGCACCGCGGCAGTTCCAGTACACGCCCTTTGATCCTGGTTGGTGGCACCAACCGGGATGAAAGGGCGCCTTTGGTCCCGGTTCATGGCACCAACCGGGACTAAAGGCCGCCCCTTCCCGCCCTTTGGGCTGCCGAAAAGTGGCCTTTGGTCCCGGTTCGTGGCACACACCGGGACTAAAGGGGTGCATTGGTTCCGATTTGTGCCACGAACCGGAACCAATGGCTTTGCTATATAAGCAAAGATTTGGGAAATTTTCACATTTCCCTCGCAGTTGCCCCAGACGACGTCGAGCACATAGACGCCGCCAGGCTGCCCCGAGGCCGTCCGCCGCCCCTGCGGTCGCCCCCGACCACGCCGTCGCCGTTGCCCGTGCCTCGCCGTCGCCGTCGCCGCCCCGTGCCCCCTGCCTCCTCGCCGCCGACGCCGTGCCCCTCACCGTCGCCGTCCGCCTCCCCTGTCGTCGCCCCCGATCGCGCCGTCGCCGTCGCCCGTGCCTCGCCGTCGCTGTCTCCGCCCCGTGCCCCCTGCCTCCTCGCCGCCGACGTCGTGCCCCTCCTCGTCGATCGCCGCCCCGGCTTGCGTAATTTCCTAATTTAGAATGTATAGTTAATTTACTTGTATAGTTAGGATGTATAGTTAACTTAGATGTATAGTTAATTTAGTTGTACTTAATTTAGATGTATAGTTTAGATGCAAAAGTTAGAATTTTTTTCTGTTCATACATTTTTTTGGTGATATTATTGTTGCATATGCAAAAGTTTGTGTGTTCATATATATGCAAATAATATGTCAATTTTTTCATAGAATATTTATGATTTTTTTTGTTGTAATTTTGTTCATAAAATTTTTATTTTGTTCATAGAATTTTTATTATTTTTTTCTGTTGTAATTTTGTTCATATTGTGTAGGAATCTGAAAATTATGTATGATCAAAGTCATTTATGTATATGTTCATAGAATTCTTCTTCTTCTCCTCTATTATTCCTTCTTCTCCTCCTTTTTTTTTCTTCTCTTTTTCCTTTCTTCTTCTCCTCTTTTTTTCTTCTTCTTCCTCTTCTTTTTTTTGTTATCGGGTATGTCGTTGTCGACATACCCCCCCCTCCCCGATAACTTTTAGTAATTAGTACTACTTAGAAAGTGTTTAATGGAATTAGTTAGAACTAGGTAAACTTGTTTATTTTTAGTAAGTACAACATTATTCTATTTATAGTAAGTGCTTAGTAGTTGAACTAGTTGATTTAATAAAACTGGTTTATTTTACTATAGAAGTAGTTTATTTTTAGCAAGAAAATTAATAGAACTAGTTTATTTTTTTAGTTAAAGCAATTATTCCCGCATCGACGTGGACGATGCCTATCCCACATCCTCGCCGTTGAGTCGGCGGCGGACGACACCTGCTTGACCAGATGGGCCATGTCCGGGACTGGGCTCCGCCGGGGTGGTACTGGGAGGCGCTACCTTCCGGGTGGCGTAGCTTGGTGAGGAGCCAGCCCGTCGTTGACCCGATCCTTATTTGGTGGCGGTCGCGTGGGCCAGTGACGGTGCCGAGGCTTCCGGACACCGCGGAGGTGGTACGTCACCGTGTCAGCAAGGAGGACGAGCACGTCCGTCGCTACATGGTTGCGTTGGAGGGCAGGTTCGAGAATACCTGGCAGGTTCTTCAGGGATCTCACTGGAGCTATGATCCTGTGATGGTTCCTTCCCTTTGGGTGTCCACCGCCCGCGCCGATACCCGTCGGGCGCTACGGTTCTAGCTGTACTGGCGATATGTATGATACATAGTATTCGACGTGTATTAGTGATAATATTCGATGTACGGACACATGGAGATGATGTAGTTTTTCTTATAATTAAAGACATGCTAATTTGAATACTACTTTATTTTGCGATTTGATTTTTCTTATTGAATGCTCAAATTGAAGAGCACTATTCAAGGCATATGCATATGATTAGTTGAATAATAATGATCTAATTTAGTCTTTGAATTATAAACGTATAGGAAATGTCATCATCGGACGACGAAAGTCTCCCGGGGGAGTGCGACTGGTGCCACAACGACCGAGGTCAGTGCGACAGGCCTCACCTGGACGATGGTCGGCGCTTCAGCATTAAGCTCGAGGAGACCTTCGAAATTGAAACGGTACGCAACGACGACAAGTTTTTTTTTCATAATTAAGCATGACTTGAACTATTTCAACGTGTAATTTTCATCTTTTACAATTCGAGTATAGTTTACCCCATGCCATGCAAGACGCTATGTCTTGGAGATGATGGATTTTGAAGACCATGAAAATTTTGAAACGAAGAAAATTCACCTAAGGACCCATCATGATGTGGATTTTGAAGTAAAGTTATATAATGCTGAGAGCGTAACCCATTTTGGTTGCAAAAATTGGGAAGCATTTTGCAAATTGTATGGTTTTGATGAGGGTATGCTTGTCACCATGGATCTTGGTGATCCTGAAATCGAGCAAGACAATATGGACCTTTGGGTCCTTGCTGATACTCCTCCAGTTCTACCGCTATGTGAGTTTCTCAAACATAGTTAATTATTAACTAATTTATATTGTTCATTTCAAAATAGTTGACAGCTTATTTCCATTGACAGCTTATTTTGAAGTATCAAAGAATGTGCAGAAGATGGTAGATAGAACTTACTACACCGATGGCTCTGGGTTAACTTACAAGGAGAAAACTCATCTGGTTGGATTTTGTAATGATCTTGAGAATTACAATATCTACAATAGAACTCCTCAACATTATGGTCAATACGTGCCACTAGTGCACGTGTTGAACTACGGTAACTACCATGGAGATACCCTGGTAAGATTATTTACTATTACGACATCCGTGCATCTTTTTGCATACTTCTAAAACTAGTACATCATTGCTAACTACGAAGTTATTACTACGTTTTTCAACGGAGAATCCTAGAGGATTGTGTGCCTCATTTGATGTATCAGAATGGCGGCAGCCTTCGTGTTTTGAACATATATCCAGGTCATCCTACGAATCTCAACTGTCCATACCGGATTTCTAAAAAAAGTGGAGACATGACAATCAAAGGATGGGAAAATGTATGGACAGTCGTAATGAGCTTCTTGGAAGCAAAAGGAAGCGAGGCGCAAGAATTGGGGACAGGATGATCTCCATTCTTCATAATGGAGAGTCAGGGTCTATATTGTTTTATGCTATTTTACCTTAAGTGTGTTTAGGTCCTACCTGATACTGATGATCTTGTGTTAAGAACAATTATGTAGGGTTGGGTTCGATGACTATGAGAATGATGATCGTATGACTTATTATTAATAACGAGTAGAAGTTGTATGATGATGCTTGATTAATTAGTAGGACTTGTCATTATATATGATGATGTATGATGCGAGCATGCATGAATTATTATATATATATCTGCGGGTGAAATGAACATAGCAGTAGCGTAGGTAAACCAAGGATGAAGATATAAGAGAGGACACTTCTCTCTATTAGCTAGCTAATAACAACCTAAAAATAACCCCCTAAACCCCTAAAACAACCAGTTTTTTAAAAAAAAGAAAAACCTCAGCTCCAGCCAGCTGCTGACGCGTGGAAGCCTTTTGGTCCCTGTTTGTGTCATCAACCGGGGCCAAAGGCCCCCCTGCCTGGGCTGCCGGCAGCGGCCACGTGGAGGTCCATCTGTCCCGGTTCTGGTTTGAACCGGGACTAAAGAGTGAGGGTATTAGTAACGACCCTTTAGTCCCGGTTCAGGAGCCGGGACTAAAAGCCCATATGAATCGGGACAAAAGGCCGGTTTTCTACTAGTGGCATGGGAGGGACGGGTGTGTATGGTGGGGGTGGGGGGGGGGAGAGGAGTTGGTGGGCCAGGGCGATCAGAAGCGCGCGTGGGAGCGGTCTCGATTCCTAAAATGCCCCTGACGTTTGTCTCCGGTTTACAGGAGAAAGTACGCTAGGACCGTGCTGCAGACCAATTCAGACCCGGGTTGGATGACTTCTGCTCTTAAGACAGCGCGGTCCTGACTAATGCGGTGAAATGTTCTTGAGCTTGACGGAGGTGTTTTGGTTGGTCTGACCTCTGACAAAAGGACATGTAATTTGTTGCGTCCCAAGTCCCAACTCTTCCTTGGCTAACATGACGGTTTGCCAGACTTGGTGATGGAGCGGTGTCGGTGGCAGCAAATAACAAATGTCTCGCTTGTTGTCTGCTAGTCTCTAGTCCGTCGATGGTGGTGGTACTGGCGATCGAGCCGCTGCCAAATTCGTAGAGCAAGAGGTGGTTCGTGGTCCGACCGACAGCCGGCTCGCTCGTCGGGCCGAGCCGCGCCGCGTCCTGCTCGACATGTTGATTTGCATGGCTCGGATCCACCAACCTAACCTACGCTGACGAGGCCCCGGACGCATACCGGCGCCGCAGTTGTTGTGACGCTTGGCCTTTTCTGCACGTACGTACGCCATGCCCATGCACAGTAATGTACGTACGCCTACTTCGAATTTTTTATAATGATAATACATAGCTCATTTAAATAGAATAAAGATCAACTTACAAAGTACGCATGCACCGACCATACATAACTGAAAAGATAAGAAAATCCTATGCAAAATATCAGTGTTTGTCCATTTCCTTCGACACCACCGAAGCGCCCACCCAAGGATAAAAAGACATATCACCTCTTCACCCAAGCTCGATACGTCTCCATCGCTGATCAGCAGCTTTACGGACCTCCAAAGTAGAAGCAAAATCATAACCGTTGAAAGAATCAGACTGGGGCAACATGTCCCGGGACACGCCATCGAACTTCAGAACTGACACCCCCGCATGACGACGACGTCGGAGGAGGAAACCAGCACTATCAGCCTTCGACCACAGACCCAACACAAGATACTCCATCTTCCAACTGCCACTTGCATAGACAACCGCCTGCACGTACTCCTGAACGATAAAACCTCCCTGCTCCACCATGATGTCGGACGCAACGCCACAGCAACGAGGACAGAGTAGAAGGAGAGACACACCTGATGGAGTCGCCGCCGCCGCCTCGCCAACACCATCCATGAACCCTAACGCTGCCGATCTGAGGGATCGACAGAGACACGATGCCATCAACTCCAAGACGCCGCCATGAAAGACACCGCCGGTGTGGGAGTGGAGTTCATCCAGGTGCCGCTCCCACCACCCCAACGACGCACCACGACCTCCAAATTCAAACCCTAACTACAGAGCGGAGGAACGGGGTCCCCCCTCCCTCCTGTCGCCGGAGCAGCGGCCGAAGGGAGAGGGGGCCAGCGCCCCGGCCGGTGGAGATCGGAGGAAATAGATCGCCTCTCCCTAGTCGCCTGGTGGCGGCGGCGGCGGCTAGGTAGGAACGCCTCGCACCACGCGCCGAGAGTATGTACGCGGCAGTAGTCACCGCACTACGTGCCGTGCAGTGCCAACGGGGCGGCGACGACGACGGCCGTTGTGGGGCAAGTAACTTGGAAGATCATTGCAGTTTGCGGACAACCCAGAGATCGATCGTCTGTGGATCATTGTGGTTATGAGCCTCGCTATACTTCATCGGCGTGTTGGCGCTTATAGACTTTGGGCACACGTACGAATTTAATTTTAATTTTTTGCGCACGGAAATGCTTTCCATGCACGAGCTCGTGGTGAAGTCATTGTCACTTGCCAGACAGGGGTTTGGTCGTGACTGGGATATGTTGTGTGGAAAAAATTGGACTATCTTTGGTACGGAGGGAGCACGTTGTCTCTTGACGTGACTGGTTTAATTGGTTAGGTCCTAATCTCGTAGGTCCATTTCATATCAAGCTAAGAAAAAGTGTGTTGTCAACTTTTCAAACTTTTGTGAGGCCTCAAAATTAGCTTTGGTGGTTGGCCCACCCAGTAGTGCCTGATAGCGGCATTGATCGATCCTCTATGGGTGGCTGGCACATCGTCGCACAGCGCCGCCTGCCACCTTTGGCAGGCCCCTGCCTCTGTCGTCCTACTTTCATGGCGCGGCCGACTCTCCGGGCGTGCTTGAGCGGCCGTTTCTTCCGATGCCTCTCCAGATCAGGCTATCGTGCACGCGAGCGTAGGGATCCAATCCGGTGCACGTGATGTCGTGCCGAGCCCCGCATTGACCGGACTACATCATCTCGGGGGGACGGGGCTTGCCTGCTCCCGTCCCGTGCTCCCATCCGTGCTCCCGAAACGTTAAACTCGCATCAAACGGCTGGGCCAATTTCCCTTCCACACGTCCCTTTTCTGGCGCAAAAAACAAGGAAACCACCACGTATCCCGTATTTTACTCTCCCGCAGGTAATACTTGCGATTGATTCTATATGGAAAAGGCCCGCACAAAAATCTGGAGGGAAAATGACCGCCAATCTCACTTCTGCGCGCCAAAAAGCAGTGACGCCCATCCCATAAAACAGAGGTATCTTAAATCACAGGAAGAAGAAAAATTGCAATCGCAGCTGATTGTGATGAATTAATTTCAGGGAGAACATCAACTGTGCAAACATCAAGCGGACTGGGGCTCTATTGTCCCCTATGGCTTCTTCTTCAAGCACGGACTATGGGAACCATCAACAGGACAATGAATCTGAAGGACGAAAAGTAAGAAATCTGACTCATATTCTTCTTGATCTCTTTTCGTTGTTCCTGCCCTTCTTGTTGAACTGGTTGCTTTTCCCTGTTAACAAGCAAATAAACCAATCATGATTGTATAAGATCTATTCAAATCTGATTAAAACTACTATACAACCATGTAGACACACTGGGCATAGCAGTTTTGCACAACTTAGTTTGTTAGGTGATTCATGTAATTTCAACTGTACATATGCAAGAATCTGGTATTCATTCACACCGTACTACATGTAATAAAATCAAATGTCTAATTGTTCTTATCATTAATCTATATTAGTCTGAAAAAATTAACATTATGTCCATTTCCAATTGATTTAGATTCCGACTGTTGTAGAATAGTTTAGTTTCCATTTAGTATTCCAGTAGTGCGGCCTTCTAGACAAGACATGTTAGTATGACTATGAGGATTAAAGAGTTACACTACATATGCATGTGAACTAATGTGAATAGTGATTCATATAGGATGTGCATGAAACTGCTCCTAGCAATGCAAGAGATTACAGTAATGAAAGGGTACCAAAGCTTGGCATGCAATTTTTATCTGAAGAGGAAGCTTACTCCTTTTATAACAAGTATGCAAAAGCCATTGGTTTTAGCATCCGAAGAGGGAGTCAACATAAAGTAAAGAATTCTACTGTCATACAACAACGAACATTTACATGCTCCCGTGAAGGTATGGCCTGCTTGTTTAATTATGTGTACGAATTTGAGGCTGCACATAATCATTACTTTTGGATCACTAAGATACTTATTTAAATTGACAGGATTCCGCGCAGAAGATAAGAGAGAGGATTCTTTCTGTTACAGTAGGCCTGAAACACGATGTGGATGTAAAGCCCACATGAAGATAAGTCTTAAAGACGGATTATATTATGTGTACGAATTTGAGGCTGCACATAATCATAATCTTGCTACTGGAGACATGGCCTTATACTTAAGATCCCAAAGGAAGGTGACGGAAGCACAAATAGCAAACGCCGAGGTCGCAAAGTCTGTAGGCATTTCGAACAAAGCAACTATTGATCTTATGGCCAAAGAAGCATGTGGACTTCCAAATCTTGGGTTTGCACCCGAAGATATGAAAAATCGTTTGTACTCTAAGAGAACACTGCAAGCAAAAAAGGGTGACACAGGGGGAGTGTTGGAATACATGGAGAAGAAAGTAAAAGAAGATGCCAATTTTTTCTATTCAATTCAAATTGATGAGGATGATCTGATAACCAATATTTTTTGGGCTGACTCCAAAATGATCTCAGACTATGCATTATTTGGTGATGTTATATGCTTTGACACCACATATAGGAAACTAGATGATGGACGTCCCTTTGGTTTGATTGTTGGGGTTAATAATCACAAGAAAACGGTTGTCTTTGGTGCCACACTTCTGTATGATGAAACTGCTGAAAGTTTTGGTTGGCTCTTTAGAACATTTCTAACAGCTATGTCTGGGAAATATCCAAGGACAATTCTGACCGATGAAGATGCAGCAATGGCCAAGGCAATCAGTATAGTACTACCTCAATCCCATCATAGACTTTGTGTGTGGCATATGAATCAAAATGCTTGCAAGCACCTAGGAGGAGTTGTTGAAGAACACAAGAAGTTCAATGCTGATTTTCAGCATTGTATATATGATATTGAGGAAGAAGATGATTTTATAGATGAGTGGAATAGAATGATAGACAAGTATGGACTACGTGACAATACATGGCTGCAAAGGTTGTTTGAGAAAAGGGAGCAGTGGGCTCTAGTGTATGGCAGAAATACGTTCTCGGCCCACATGAGCACTACCCAAAGAAGTGAAAGCATGAATAACGAACTAAAGCGGTACATCAGTATTAAATATGACATGCTTACTTTTTTTGAGCACTTTGAGCGGCTAGTTGCGGATAAAAGATTTGTAGAGGTGAAATGTGACTTCAAGGCGTCACAAACTACTCCCAAGCTGATGGCAGAAGGTAGCTATGTTTTAAGGCAAGGCGCAACTACGTATACTCCAGCAATATTTAAGATGTTTCAGGAGCAAGTGCTTCGGACCCTGAACTATGACACATTTCTTTGTGATGGTACTGACAAAGAGCAGAGGGTTTATATAGTAAAATTCCATGGCACACAGCGTGAGCATGTCGTCAGATTTGATCCAAGCGAAGAAAAAGTCAATTGCAGTTGCAAGAAGTTTGAATTTGCTGGAATCCTCTGCTCCCATTGCTTAAAGATACTTGATATTAACAATATCAAGCATATCCCTGAACAATATATATTTAGAAGATGGACAATTGATGCCAAAGTGCTCGAGATAACAAGCGATCGCAATCTGCATGATGATCTAAAAGCAAGAATGTCTAGCTTCTATAAGGATTTATGCAGAATGTTTATCCACATAGCTGCTCGTGCCGCAGAGTCAGATGAAACTTATGATATGGCTGCTAAATGCGCAGAGCAGCTAGCACGAGATGTGGAAAAACAGTTGAAAATTAGAACTGATCCGGATCCAAGTCCGAATTTGGGTAACTCCTCAGTTTCACAAGGTATATGCATACAAGTTATATACTACGCTACTAGTTGCATACAATATTTTCAAACTAAGACTTACATTTAACTTTATGGTTGCAGGTACAAACATTGACTCTAGTAGAGTTTCAAAACATAACGAGGGGCTTGAAAGGCCAAAAGGTATGAAGGTCAAGGAGAAGACTGCACGAGGATCAGCAAGGCCTATTGGTGGCTTGGAGAAAGCAAAAACAAAGAAGAAAAAGAAGATAGATGATTCTTTCCAACTACAACCTGAAATGCCTTTCACAAATCAAATGTTTGTGTATAATCCAATGTTAATGGTATAAGAAGTCTACCCATTTAACTTTCTCTTATTTTCAAAATTCAATGATGCTAAGCTTTGCTATTAATCTTCTTAGGGTCATTTGGGAGAAAATATTGAAATGCCTTTCACAAATCAGATGTCTACACATAACCCAATGTTAACGGTATAAAAAGTCTACACACAACTTTCTCTCATTTTCAAACTACAATGACGCTAAGATTTGCTATTAATCTTCTTAGGGTCATTTGGGAGAAAGTATTATACCAGGATCAGCAAGATCCGTTGGTGGCTCGGAGAAAGCAAAAACGAAGAAGAAAAAGAAGACACCCAATTCTTTACAACTACGACCTGAAATGCCTTCCGCAAACCAAATGCCTGTGTATCTACCACAGTACAACCAAACCCAAATGGTAAAAGAAGTCTTCTTTTTAACTTCTTTTCATTTTCAATCCTGTGCTATCTAAGCTTTGCTATTTACTTGCATAGGGTCATATGGGAGCTCCCGCCAATCTTGTACACCCCTATTTAGCACATTACAACTCAAGTCTGCGACAATCCATTGGTACCTCTACCCCTACGATGATGTCAGGACAAAATCTATCATTCTCCCAACGACAGACTCCTACAAGTGGTACCTCTACCCCTATGATGATGCCAGGACAGAATATATCACTCTTGCAACAACAGACTCCTATGATTGGTACCTCTACCCCTGTGATGATGCCAGGACAAAACATATCATTCCTCCAACAACAGACTCCTACGAGTGGTACTTCTACCCCTGCGATGATGCCAGGACAGAACCTATCATTCCTCCAACAACAGACTCCTACGAGTGGTACTTCTACCCCTGTGATGATGCCAGGACAGAATCTACTATTCTTCCATCAACAGAAGCCGGCTTAATCGATGTTACAGATTTTTATCTCATGTATTTGTTTGCAATTCTATTAGAACCTATGAGTATACGACCATGCTTGCAATTCTTACTTGTTCATGTAACTGTCAATGGAATGCAACAATTTTTTTCTACCTTTCATGCACTGTAAATATTGTCAACTCGTTCACCGGTGTACTCCATCTAAAGACATGTCGCAAAACAGTGATAACACCCAACTTCTGTGAAATCGATAATAGTATTATGATTTCTAGTATGTCTACTGCTAAACAAGCAATATGAACTATGTTGTTGTAAGAATACTTTGCATCAGGTACAAACTGTAGTACGACCAACATCCAACGACATAGATTTTATGTCTAACCTCACAAGCAGGACTGTAGTTAATCACTGTGACTACGCCGGCGTTGACATTGTTGACCCATGTCTTCTAGCCTCATGCTGTCTGTAAATATCACCAACATCAGCTAATTAAAATTCAGTTCATTCAACCAGTAGAGAACATGATCAACATTTTGTGCTAGACAATCCCATCAGAGAGTGTCACTCACCGAGCATGGCGACCTCGACGGGCGTGAGCAGAGTTCTCACCAATACTTAATGAAAGAGATGCTTATAGTACTAGCATACGCCTGCTCAAATAGTATCATACAAATGAATGAGTTGCAGTTGATACATATCCAGACTCAAACGTGAGGCTAGCATTAGTACAGACCAAACAGTTTCATTAGTACTGTCTCACAAAACTACGGTCAGCTCAGGGCCTGTGAGATCTGCCGTCTTTCAGCTGTAGAATAGTTGACCGCCTCAATTTAGTGATCAGTAGCACGGCGTCCGCGTCCGCCTCTGCTGCTGCTTAGCTTCTACTGCTGCTATACTAGCAGGGAACACGCGCAAAGGCGCTGCGAGGAAGCCAAGTCGCCGGCGGCGACAGCCGCCACGGTCTAGGCGTCGGCGGCCGCCGCGACCGTTGCCTCGTCGGTGATGGACAGGCGGCGCCGCCTCAATTTGGTCTGAGAACAAATCCAATTAGCAGACAACAAATTAGAAGAAGGAAGAACCAAACTGGATCGAACGGGGAGGGGTCAAGGTCAGCAAGCAGGAGGAGCAAAACCAGGAGGCGGAGGTGGTCTTGAGATTGGAGAGGGCCAGCATCTGCGACGGGGGTGGCGCCACACCTTCTCCAGGCCATGGCCTAGGTCCGATCTGATTCAATCTTGAGCTTGTGCAATAGCTGCCTGCTTGGCTGCGGCGGCAAAGTGAGCGGCGGGGAGGGACGGGAAGTGCGGCGACGGGAGCAGAGGGCGGTCTCTGGATTCACTCGATGCCTTCGCTCCCCGCGGACCACGGTCGGCTATCGGAAGTGAGAGCAAAAGGGGAAGAAAGGGGACGAAGGGGAATACATACGGGGGGAGGGGACGGAATACGGGAGTTCCGCGAATTGTTTCCTCAGGAAAAATAGACGACAGGGAGGAAAAGGAGCCAACCGTTCGATGCGAGTTTAACGTTTCGGGAGTACAGATGGGAGCACGGGACGGGAGAAGGCAAGCCCCGTCCATCTCGGGGAGGGACGGGGCTTGCCTGCTCCCGTTCGGTGCTTCCATCTGTGCTCCCCGCACACCATTTTCTATCCAACGGTTGCCACATATCCTCCTCTTGACGTTTCTTTCTTCAGCGAAAGAAAAAAAAATAGATCTCGTATTTTCGTGTCCACCGTATCTCCTCTTTCCCAGCACGTATCTGCTTCTCTTCCTCATTCCCTTCAACATCAGAGACGACACCGGAGTCCGGATGGCGGAGGCAGATGTACGAGCAACCCCGTCTTCTCAATCGATCTCCTCCCGTGCGGCCATGTCGTCCGCTTCTCTTCTCTTCCTGTGGCCGCCCTGTCTCTTTTTCCTTCCGTCGCCTGATTCGTGGCCCGGACCGGGAGGTTGCCTAGCAAGTGGGACGTCGGCGTTGAGAAACTTCAGTCCACTGGTTCGTCAGCACCGGCGCGGTGGCGCAACCCACGTCCAGACGCCGGGCCTCTCCCGCCGCAAGATCACCTCCGCCGAGAGGAAGCCGTTGGACTCGTCCGTGCCGTCGTGCACGTGCCTACAAGGCGCCACGCTGCTACTCTACCTCGGCCTCGACCTCCCCGAGGCGTCGCCATTGTATGATGCCATTTAATTGCTCTCCAGACAAGTTGAAAAATCAAGATAGCCCTCAAGTTATCTCAGATGCAATCTCGGCCAATATTGTGATTTGTAGTAGTACATAGAGTGTTAAACAACCTATATGAAGTATGAACCAAGCTGCGGTTAGGCTTACTTTGCATCAGGAAAAATTACTGAACCAAACCCCTTACTAAAATCATTAGGAATTGTATCCTCATACCGATGGGAAGCCTGACAACCTGTAGGTAGGGAAAAGGTAGACTTGCATATCTCAACGGTGCAATAATCAGTGTAGATGGGTGGATTAAGAACTCGCAAGTTGTCCTCAGATGTCAGATGAAACCTTTTATAAGTACAGATATCGCGAATACCGTTCCTTTTCTAATGGCAGTGAGGTCTTGCAAGCGACGTATAACTGCAAAGCATGCTGTAAATGAAACCTGGATTAAGCTTTTGGATATTGATGCTATCTCACAACTAGGCTATGAGCGGCATATCTCAAATCGTACTCTCACAGCCCCAACAACTGCATCGACCTCAATCACGCCGCGCTCCTCCATGTTGGCGTGCAGCGACAGCGAAGCGCCGAAGCTGGCATGGCATCTAACTCCAGCATGGGCGAAGGTCGGCGCCGGGTTGACCTTCCGTTCGCCGTGGACGTCCTCGTCCACCTCTTCTGCCAGCCGGTCACCACCGCCCAGCCTGACGACGTCCATGCGGCTATGTTAGACGCCGCGGCCTCGTGCTACAGACGGGCGGCTGTGGCAGCCTAGTTCACTGCCGTAGTGTCGTCTCTGATGTTGAAGGGAATGAGGAAGAGAAGCAGATATGTGCTGGGAAAGAGGAGATACGGTGGACATGGAAATACGAGATCTATTTTCTTTTTCTTTCGCTGAAGAAAGGAACGTCAGGAGGAGGATATGTGGCAACCGTTGGATAGAAAATGGTGTGCGGGGAGCACGGATGGGGGCACCGAACGGGAGCAGGCAAGCCCCATCCGTTGGCGGTGGCATCGATCACCAGACAAAAAGTTTAAGGCAGCTGTGGCCCATATATATACGGCAAGTCAATTATATATACTGAATTATCAAGACATGCGCGATGAACATTTTTTGAGTTTCAACTACTTTTTGTCAATTTTAGAGTCACTTTTAAACAGGCCCGTCGATGAGGGGGAGCGAGGTGAGCGATCGCACAGGACCCCTAAAATTGTGGGGCCCCATCGAGGGAAAAACTGCTTTCGATGCCTTCTTCCGCTGAAAGATCGCTAGAAAACCAGAAAGCAGACGTACGCATGTTACGTGACTAGATTTACGTGGTGTCTTTACTGCGCATACGGCTGGTTATAGAGGCCCAAATAACATACTTCCAGAAAAGCAAAGAAGGTTAGAGGCCCAGTAGCACGATAGGATGACTGGATACAGATCGTTGGATTCCAGCGATTGCAGCCGAACAAGCAGCGAACCCTCTCCCTACGCGCGGCCCTAGCGGTCATGCCGGCGCCGGCGCAGTTACCTCCGATCCAATCTATTGCTGATCGTCTTGCTGTGGGAAGACGCAACACTGTGGATTGTGGATACGTTCGTTGTTTCAATCAGGATTGAGGAACACATCCTGGCCAAACAACGGACTGTGTTCTAATCTCCAAAAGCAAGGTTCTTTTTTTACTTCATTTTTTTTGTATTTGAATGATCTAGTCGTCTAGCGGTCGATACTATTAGAAACGAATTAGATTCTGTTTGATCAACTGTCACTTATAATTTGTTAGGTTCTGTTCCTTGATCTTCATCAGGTCTACTGAAATTAGAAAGCATGGATCTGGTGTTGCAAAGTGTAAGAAGAAACAAAAACTGAAAGTTGAGGCTCAATCTCTAGTGAGTTCCCTCGATACATATTTGTTGAGACACCCCCAACATAATTCTGAAAATCAAACAACATATGTTAATGTTGATAATGGTCGTGATGATACAACAATAGAGCTTGATATTGATGATGCTCCACCTTGTAGAACATGAGGTCTGTTCATTGCTTTGCAATCACCGTACCATTTTAGCATTAGTGTTTGATATATGCCTAACATAAGGTACAAATTAAACAGAGTTGAAATTATATAATAAAGTGGGAGTATGGGTTACACATATTATTAATACTTCTGTTATGTGAACTGTCCGAAATTTTGGGCCACATTTTGGTTTTCGCCCGGGGCCCCAAATTTCTGGAGACGGTCCTACTTTTAAAATTTTGGGTTTTTGTTTGCTTTTAATGTTGCATTTTTTATCTATGCTTTTTTTTCAAGTTCTGTATTTGTTGCAACTGCAAAGAAAAAGTGCAGTTGAATTTCAGTTGTGGACACCAAAAACTACTAAAACTCATCTACGCACTAGATAGCCCTTTTAAGTCTAGATGGCCCCTTAAATGCATTTACTGGTTTTTGTCAAATATTTTATTTGCTTCCTTCCCAAAAAAAGGAGCGCGTGGAGAAACCATGTGTACTCGCATAGATAGGAACAACTTATCGGCTGTGGCGAATTCGTTAATCTAAGATGATGTGCGGGCTTGGTCTCTCAGGGGTACTCATAGGAGTAGGGTGCGCGTGCTTGTGTTATTGTGTTAAAAAAAATAACATGCCCAACTTTTTTAAAATGCTAAAGTTATGGCGAATATCTCTTAAATATGGCTATTCTTGTCAAAAATGTCAAACAAGATGAAAACGTAGAATTTACTAAGAAAACTTATATCGGGCACGTAGCTGGAAACCCAAAATAAGTGTAACCCAGTAACATTTTTCCTTGAATTGAATAGACCATGTGAAAGTTTTGAGACAGACACGGAATTAAATCAGAGTATATAATTCAACCACCACATTACTCACAAATCTGGGCAGCGGCAGGTCTCTGCAGGGTGGTCCACAGTACATGAAGATCAATGGCAAGGAAGAAAGAAATGAAGATTAGTTGGCAATCCTGTCCGCTATAGCCAGCAACAGTGGTTGCCCTGTGGATACTGATTTGGTTACTCTCACTCTCAGGCAGCGATGATGAGAGGAAACTTATGGGCACCTGACCCACAGAAGCATCTCAACCCACACCATTTATGGCAGATGCATGGACCATCTAATTTTGCTCCTCGTTCACGCAAAAAGGGCCAAGGGAAACGTCAAAAAATTGGAGGGAAATGTACTTTGAATTTCGAATGTACTCCTACGTTCGTACTCATCTACATTCATTCATTGCTTGATTGATTTTAGTTCCTCCATCATTTCGCTAGGCTGACAGCGGGCACCACACTTCTGTCCCTGTTGTCTTCCAAGATAGCTATCGGGTACTACTACTGGTCCATGTCTAGTTAAGGCGTAGAGCTAACTTGTTTTCTTTCGTTATGTCGCCATTAACCACACGGTGGTTAACCTGGCAAGTGGCAACAACAACAACAAGGTAAATTAAATCGTAGCAATGGCCATGCATGCATGCATGCATGTGACCCAAGCAGAGGTCTTTGGAGAGGCAGAAAGAGCCTAGCTGCTTTTGACACTAACTGTGCGTCACTGTGGGTGAAAAAAAGCTTCATTTTGGCTGCCAGGCATATAGATCCATCTTAGAGAGTGATGGCAGAAGTGACACTGAAACCCAGAGGCTCCAGGTTTGTGTCTCTTTTTCTGCCACTGTAATCCTGGTCTGCACATCTGACTAGTGGCTAGCAACATACAAATAAACAGCAAAAATCCATATATGCGCGCGCGCGCACATATATGTTAGGCCAACTCCACCGCGCGACCCCAAACAGACGTCCGTTTTGTCCGGTTTCTGTCCGTTTGGGTAGGGCAATGGGGTCGTGTCCGGGTTTGTTCTGGGATGCGGTGATCGTGCGCCCAGCGCGCGGACGCATCCCGGTCACATCCCGTCCGCGTACTTTTTGTATGCAAGCCCTTAAGTTTTTTTCCATCATGAATACATGGGAATACATCACCAAATTTTGACTAGAAAAGTAAGACCAAAGAAAACAAGAACCACAAGAATACATTTTAGAAGATATGCAACTTCCATAACTGCTTCTGTAAGTTGGATTAGTGCCTTCTTGATGCATTCATTGTTGATCTGTGGAGGAGCTGCCTCCATCTTGCGTGTTTCTTTCTTCTTCTTCGAGCCTAAAGAAGTAGAGGTTGCTTCCTCGCATCTAGTCTCGTGTCTAGTCTCTAATCTAGCAACAAGTGCACTTGTCTCATCTACAACCACTATGCTAGCTAAAATGCACGAACATCTACTAAATTGTGCTTTATCAATATATCGATGTACTCTTCTTCCCAATACCAAAACTTGCATCCATTCTACACAACAAAATTTGAAGTTAGCACAACTAGTCAAATCTAGAGCACAAACCGAAGCTAAAAAAAGCGCATACCCCATCGTTTAAGAACTTGATGAACACCCATCCAGGATGTTCTGGCGTTGTATACACGCGGCGCACGACCTTCTTTATGCACTGGTCGCACTTAATGAGCGACAACGGTGTGCCGACGAGCTTTTGGGCTAGCACCGAGCCCGGCCGACCGCCATTCGTGTATCTGCCGGCTGACCATCGACGTTGTAGATCCGAGCGGATAGAGTAGGAGTCACTGCCTGCATGTGGCCTTGCGGCCCTGCCATGGCCTTCTGGCCCGGTGTCCGGCCAGTCCATGGCGTGGCACGGCCTCCCACAGCCGGGCGAGATCAAGACCGACCGATACGGTCCAAATCCGGCCGGCGGGTTCGCAAAACAGGTGGCCGTGGTTGGGTAGCTAGGGGGCGCCGAGGAGAAGGGGCGGGCGAGCGCGCGTCCGAGCTGCACCACTACAATGGCGGCAGCGGCGGCGGCGGCGGCGAGGGAAGAGTGGGGAAGGGTGGAGAAGAATGAAGGACGTGCGGCCGGAGGAAGGAAGGGGGCGGATAGAAAAAGGCGCCCCTGTGCCACCGATGGGCGGGCCAGGGGAGGACATGCGTGGACGGCCCGCGCGTCCGCGCGCTGTCCATTTCATCCCAAAATCGGAGCAAACTTGGGCCGACGATGGGTCGAAAGCGAACACAAAACTGACAAAAGTCCGTTTACGCCCGCGCGCTGGACCGTCTGGTTCGTTCGTTTTACCCTAAACGAACGCTTGCGGACAAGATGGGTGGCGCGGTGGAGTTGGCCTTATATTCTGCGATGCAAGGGCGAGATCGGGCAGCAGGCGCGTGGTAAAGCGTGCAGGAGCGTGGTGTGTCCCCCTTCGTTTTTATCACCGGACACGGCAGCGTGGCGGCCATTAAAATCTTGCAGGTGAGCTTGAATGCCGTCCGACGTGTCTACGTACGTAGGTACGTGACCAGCTGCATGCGTGCACATGCTAAAAATGGCGCCGCACGCTTCCCTTCGCTTGGATCGCGGCGGGGGGCGCATCTCGTGCGTCGCGCCATGATGCGCTAGCTGCCGGTGCATGCATGCCCTACGTCCCTGCGCGCGCGTCTGCTACGCCATAATACAGACGTTTTTTTTCATGCTAATACATGTCTCGTTCATATTATGAAAAAAAGTACAAGTCATGTAAAAGCCGACATGACAAAATTGAAAAAAATATTGGTAAATTAAAAATAAAAAAATTAAAACAATTGAGTTAAAAATTATAGGTAAATTAAAAATATTATTGAGTTTAAAATTGTAGGTAAATTAAAATAATTATAAAACCATGAAGTTTGAATACATTCAAATTTGAAAAATCAATCATGAATAAAAAATAAAATGGAGAAATAAAAAATAAAATGGAAAGAAAAAACATTTTCCTTCCTTGAATCCTTCAGTCTTGTTTCGGAAAACTGTCGATCTATTCATCTTCAATCATGGCAGTATAACGAACATCAGAAATAATGAAAATTACATACAGATTCATAGACCACCTAGCGACGACTACAAGCACTGTAGCGAGCTGAAGGCGCGCCGCTGTCATCACCCCTCCCTCGTCGGAGCCAGGCACAACTTGTTGTAGTAGACAGGCAGGAAGTCGTCGTGCTAAGGCCCCATAGGACCAACGCACCATGTCAGCAACCGCCGCCGATGAAGAGAAGCTTAGCTCGGAAGGATCCACCCTGAAGACACGTGAACAAAGACAAATAAAGACCGGATCTGAGCGGATCCACCAAAGACAACCACCGACCGAATTTCGTGAGATCCGCCGGAGACACACTTCCACACGCCCTTCGACGATGCCAGACACACCATCGGAACGGGGGCTAGACGGGAGAACCTTATTCCATTTTTAAGAAGCCGCCGTCGTCTCGTCTTCTTGAATATGACACAAACCCTAATAAAACATGAAGAAGCACCTGAAAACGGAGCCCTCCCGCAGGCAAGGGCCGGGATCCACCGCGCACCCATGGCCTTAAGGCCACAGAAGACGTGGGAGATCGGCGGCGCCACCGGTGGGAGGTAGAAATCCTAACCGCCTTTCCTTGTAGGAGAGACAAAGGAAGGAGACGAATAAACTCAACGAATCCTTCAGTTTTAGTTTGTTCACGATTTTTTTACACTACCAGTTTCTTTTTATCCATAAGGGATTTATATAGATTAATACATGAAACCTGCACGCCATGTAAACGCGCACATGCTTACATCTGACCATACACACGATACCAGAGTGTTCATGTAAACGCGCATGGTGGTCACAAAAGTGATGAACGTCGGAGATTGGACTTTTTTCGTCGAGACGTTGAGAGGTTTCGTCGTGTGGCATTGTGGCTAGTGTTTAACGAGATATTTGGTATTGTATCTCATGTTTTATTTATTTATATGATCTATGAAGCGCTACTGCTTATAATGGCTATGATGTTTAAACAAATATATGATGTTTGTCGTCATTGATATATCAAAGTAAATTTTAGCTTACGGCGTGCCAGGCTCTCGTAATTCGCTAGCACCGGCGCTGACTATTGGTGCATTATTATTTCGGGAATGTTAATGCCCACACGTGTGGGCGTTTGCACATCGCCCACACGCCTCCATCACTACTCATTTTGCCACGTATGAATAGATGACATCAGCAGATTTTTTTTTGGTTTTCGGCTTAAAAATGGTGTATCTCCTAAATAAAAAAGCGAACTAAAAATCTGTTTTCACCATTAAATCCGTTTCGACGAGATCTTCAAAACTAGACCCCATGTTGATATGTTTTGACGAACTTTTTTTTTGCAAGAAGTTGCCATGATGTTTACACTGCAGTTGCCATAGGGCTTAAACTAAAGTTGCCATGTGGCAATTTTAGTTTGTAGATCATGGCAATTTTAGTATTTTGATGATGGCAACTCCAGTACTTTGATCATGAAAATTATTTTTTGTATGAACCATGGCAATTTTACGTGCATGTATCATGGCAATTTTAGTTTATGATTCATGGCAAGTCTAGTTTCTGAATTCTCCGTTTTATAAATGTCAAAATTTAATTTTAAATGTAGAAGAAAATAGCTGAAACATGTCATGGCAACTTCAGTGTAAACATCATGGCAATTCATATGCAATAGACATGACAACTTTTAATCCAAAAAAAATTTCATCAAAACATATCAACATGTGATCTAGTTTCGAAGATCTCATCGCGAAGGATTTAATGGTGAAAACGGATTTTCAATCGGATTTTTCGTTTAAGAGATAAAACATTTTAAAAACTGAAAATCAAAAAAGATTCCTACATGCATGCATGCGATGATGTGGCAATCTGTTTACATTAAAGACGTGTGGTGCGTCTCCCTTCCTGCACACCTGTGGCAGTTAGTGTGACCCCAAAAAATTCTGCTGATGTCATCTATTCGTACGTGACAAAATGAGTGGTGATGGAGGCGTGTGGGCGATGTGCAAACGCCCACACATGTGGGCGTTAACATTTCCGTAAAACATTTTAAAAACTAAAAATCCAAAAAGATTCCTACATGCATGCATGCGATGACGTGGCAATCTGTTTATATTAGAGACGTGTGGTGCGTCTCCCTTCCTGCCACACGTGTGGCAGTTAGCGTGACCCTATTATTTTTGCTAGATGAGTGGTGGTGCATGTATACCCTATATGCTGCACTCGGACTTTCTCAAAATAATAAATTAAATGTGATTGTGTTGCCTACCTTATCTTTGTGATCCACTTACTTAGAGCATCTTTAGTTGCGTCCCCAACAGGCACCCCAAGGCCCTTTTTTAGCACTGACGCTAGAAAAACGGCCCAGCCGCGCCCCCAGAAATTTAATTTTTGCCGGTTCGGCCCGAAATTCTTGCCGACGGATCCAGGCCGAACCCGGTGCGCTGGGGGACCGGGGGGGGCGCCAGGGAAAGCGTTTTTGGCGCGAAAGCTCAGTGGGACCGCTGAGTCAGCGGCACACGGCGCATGATCCTCCTCCCTCGTCGCCTCGTTTTCTCGCGGGGAATCAATGCCAAGACTAGCACCGGTTAGCCTTCCGCTGATTCCCCACGGGCGGCGCAGTAATGCCGTCGGTCAGCCTTCCACTGATTCCCCTCCTGCCACGTGTACACACACGCCTACCGCCCCCTTCCCCTCGGCGGCTATAAAAAGCCACCCTCCTCACCGGTGGACGCACACTCCGTCGCCCACTCTCCATCTCTCTCTCGTCGCAGGCGCCCTTCTCGTCTCCCCCCCCCCCCGCCACAAACCTACGATGGGTGAACGGATTCCAGGCGACGCTGCGGAGGCCAACGGCTTCGGCCGCCGCACTCTGCACAAGTGGGAGGCGCACCTCCTCCCCGAGGCCAACTACCCGGCGCGCCGGTGAGGTGGAGGCTTAGCGCCGAAGGCGTCCTAGCCCCCCCCCCCCCCCCCCCCCCGCGCCCCGCGGCCCAACCCCGAGCACCCCGGCCACTTCCACGACGAGATCGAGCGCGTCCGGGCCTCCCTGACGGAGGAGGTGCGCGGCCGCCCGGTGTACGCCGCCGACAACCATGCGAGCTGGGCGGCGTACTTCCAACACCGCCACGAGCAGCAGCTCGCCTCCACCAACAACGCGTCGGTGAGGGGGCGCCACAACGCCGACGGCCGCGCGCCTGTGGTGAGGCATCCCCGGGCGAACGCTTCATTACGTCTTGTCGCACCTCGAGGGCGGCAACGAGCCGCCGCTCCAGTACCAGGCGGCCACGGCGCCTGCTCCCCGCCGGAGCGGCGACATTTGGCTGCCGCGGCGTATGACGGGTTCGTCATCCTCCCCCTCCTCCTCCCTCTCTTCTGGCTCGCCGGTGCTCGCCGGCGTGAAGGCCGAGCTCGCGGGACGCCGCTCAGGCGGCACACCCGCGACATCGTCATCAACGAGGGTGGCGGCGGTTCCTCCTCCTCCCGCGTCGTCAAGCCCAAGACGGTGCTGGGCCTCGTCGCCGTCAAGAACAAGTACGACGAACTGGCCGCCGCCGACGAGGCCGCCCTGAATTGGGCGCGCGAGGACTACGCGAAGCTGGAGATAGAGCGCCAGCGCCGTGCCCTCGAGGAGACCGCCGCCCGGCGCCGCGCCCTCGACGAGGTCGGCGTCATCGTCCTCGATGACAGTGACGAGGACGCGCCACCGCCGCCACTGAAGCCCGTCCGCCAAGGCGATGCAGGGCAAGGGAGCAGCAAGGACGGCGGCAGCGTGAAGAAGGAGGAGGCCGACGGCGGCGGCGACGGCGATGGTGACGACTACAGGGCCTTCGGCGCATTCTTTGGCCTGTAGGGCGGGCGGGGGGCGGCGGCGCATGTTTTAGTTTTTTATTATGTTTTTAAGACTTTAATGTAGAAACATTAATTAAAAAATTGCCTATTTTGCCCGATCTGTGTCGTGTTTGGCGACTTTTTAATTCAAGAAACGACGTCTGGGTTCGGCTTGGGTCGGCGGTTGGGAAACCAACCGCCCCCACGTCCATATTTTCATCGGTGCACCCCCATGCGGCGCTTTTTCAAGCCTCTGGGGGGCGAACGGCTGAAGATGCTCTTAGCACTAAGAAATTAGATAGCCGTCCTCTTGTATAAGAAAAATAAAAAAGATTATCCTGCTGTGAACAAAATTCTCCTGTTGCAGTGGCTCTAAAATTGACACGGAGCATGCAGAAGGAAACGTTGAGACTCGGTGCAGGCGGAGGCAGGGTCCATCTGACGGCTGACATTAGGTGGGATGATCTGAGATCGACCGGCACAGCCTGCACCGTAAATTATTAGGGCCCTGTCCCACGGTTCAGCCCAATGCGCAGCGGGCGCGGGGCCCGCCTGTCAGTGCTTCCACAAAGCCCGGTATGTGGCATGCATGACACGGCCACATGAACCATTTACCCTCCTACAAACTCCTATTTGCATCACCATTCTTTTCTTCTTCTTACAACTCCTTTGCAAGTTGTAACATTGGATTCCTGCATCGTCATTCATTTGTTTTAAATTTGGTTTGTAATCTAATCCTATCTTCATTTTTTTTGCAGCAGTACTAATTGTGCTAGAAAATCTGATGAATATCAGAATATAGTTTCTAGTCGGCGGCAATATACGACAGATCCATGCATGTGTACAGAAAGCACCCAGCGATGCAAAATTGATGGGATCATGGGAGCCATCTGCTCTAACAAGCAATACACATGGCGGCAATTAACCATAGCTGTACGTCCTAGCTACTCCAGCAAATACAGAACATGCATGCATCGTCCTAGTACTAGTAGTACTACTCTATAGTCTATAGCAATGCAGAAGAACATGCAGGTTAACTTCACTGTGGTGCTGTAAACATCCTTCTGCACCACCTGTATGCAGCTATGATCTGTAGGAGGAGTAGGAACAACATTCTTGAGCCGCTCTCTCTGATCAGTAGTACTAGTAATTAAGTAACACATTAATCACCGTCCTTAAACAACTGTAGTTGCATCTTGCACGGCGGGAATGGGGGGTGAAGAGGGCAGAGCAGGGTGGAGCGAAATTAACCCTGGGGCAGTGAAAATTCATGCGCCGGCCCCTCCTGTGCCTGCCTTCCTTCTGCTTCTTGCTGCTCCTGATCGATCCGTCTGATCTGATCCGTATTGAACCCTTTTTCTCCAATTGGAGAGATCATGGTAGAGACAGAGAGAGAGATGGAACATGGGAAGCTTTGGGAGGGGGAGGGGGGCTGCGATCTACTCGATCCGAGAGTTGTTTCACCGCCCTCTCATTCCGCCCACAATCATTTGAGCCACCCCATTTGCGCCACCCTCTCTCTCTCTCTCTCTCTCTCTCTCTCTCTCTCTCTCTCATGATCTATACAACATGCGGCTGCCCTTTTGCTTGTTGCCTGCATATAATTCTGCTCCTCGCTCGCTTGCTTCTCCTTTACTTATTTAGCCAGGCTACTCTCCATCATCACCTCCACGACGCCTGCCTCTTCCCTCCTCCTCGTCCTACACGCTACTACTACAAAAGACCACACGCAACCAAAGCAGAGTCACAACACACCACTGGCTTGGCTAGCTCCCCACCTCGGGCAATTCTCTGGCATAATCTATTTCTTGGATCCCTTGAGAGAGGATCTTGAGCAGCAGTGGGATCTGCGCGCGCGCACCAGCTTCGATGGGCCTCGATGTCGCGGAAATCTCTGAATTGACGGCGCTCCGGCCGATCCAGACGGCCGTGGGCGGCGCGCGGGCCACGAGAGGGCCGGTGGCGGACGATGGCGCTCCCGCCGCCGACACGGGCTGCGTCACACCGAAGGCGAGCGGCGCGCGATCGGCCACGGCAAGAGGAGAGGAGGACGACGACGCTGCCGCCGACACCGGCTGCGTTACGCCCAGGGCGAGCGGCTGCATGGCCATGCTGCCCATCGCGCCACTCCTGCAAGGCGACGGCGTCGACGCTGGCTTCGCCACGCCGCTGGCCACGGGTGGAGTAATTTGGCCGCGAGACGGCTGCGCCGCTGACGTCGACGAGAACAGCTTCACCACGCCGACGACGGCCGACAGCGCGCTGGTGCCGGCCACGGTGTGCCCGCCCGCGCCGCGGAAGTCGGCCCCGGTGCCGACGAGGAAGCGCGCGCCGCTGCAGCAGCGGCTCTTCTTCTACCCGGTGCCGCACGACCTGACCACCGCCTTCGTCGCCGTGCCGCAGTGCCCGCCGCCCGCCAAGAAGATGCGGGCGCACGTGGTGGAGTCATCTGTGCCTCTAGGCACGTGAGAGGCGCAATTCGCGCACATGCATCCTCTGTCTCGTTCATGCAGTTCAGCACTTCACTTCACATGCTGACATGCATGCTGCTGCTGCGCGCCATTGTCGCCACCGCGAGTGGACGAAGGAGTTCTTCAGAGAAGCGGAAGCGAGCAAGTCCATACACGAAAAAGGGCTCTCGATGTTGTAGTTGAATCACTCAACTCACCTCGACTCCTGTGAGGTGTGCGTCAAACAGACACGGAACTACTCTACTAGCACTCAAGTTTAGCTCAACCACTCAGCTCTCTCTCTCTCTCTCTCTCTCTCTCTCTCTCTCTCTCTCTCTCTCTCTCTCTCTCTCTCTCTCTCTCTCTCTCTCTCTCTCTCTCTCTCTCTCTCTTGTTTCTCACATGTACAAATACACGAGCTGTTCTGGTGACCAGCTTACTGCCTCACACGATCAAAGTCTGTTCTATTGTTGATGCAGTACAAGTTTGCGTTATAAATGATAGGCATACATGGCTATTTGTAGTTTTAGGCTTTCCGGTTTCCCAAACTGACATAAACATGAAGTGTGGCTAGATCCCAATTAACTTAATCAAGTCTCATTCAAGTGACACAACATATAAAAAAGAAGAAAGAAAAGGTGCAGTGCGAGGATCTCGCTTGGTGCAGGGTGAGGATCTTGCTTTCTCACCCCGACATTGGCACCCACCACGTTTCCGCCCTTGTCTCGCCCCCCTCTGGCGGCCCACATTGGTGGATCACGGGCGTTTACGGACCCCAGGGCAACGATGAGAAGCTTGCCTTCCTTGCGGAGCTACAGGACTTTCGTAGCACGAGCGCGGGACCATGGCTTATGGGTGGCAACATTAACATGATCACTTCTGCAGAGGACAGGAACAATAGTAGGCTTAACCACTGGATCATGAGCCGCTTCCGGCGTTTCATCGCGGACATGGAGTTGTGCGATATCTAACTCCATGGTTGGCGTTATACCTAGTCTAATGAGCTAGACCAGCCCACCTTGGTGCGCAATGACCGAGTCTTATGCACCCCTACCTAGGAGTTATCTCCGCCTAGTTGCATGCTTCGTTCTCTCTTCTCGACAGTGTCTGACCACTGTATGTCTGCTTCTCTTGGATTGTGCGTCCACCTCGGAGGCCGCCAAACGCTTCCACTTTGAGCACTTCTGGCCTAAGTTGGCTGGTTACATCGAGGTTGTGTCCCAGACTTGGAATTCCATCGAGCCAGACCTCGATCCTTTCCGCGGGATCTATGATGCCTTAAAGCTACCGCGCGCAAGCTTCGCTGTTGGAGTGCGAGGAAGATGGGTGACATCTCCCTCCAACTTTTTCTTTCCCGCGAGATCATTGCCCGCCTGGATGAGACGCAAGACTCTCGGCCACTCTCCCATGGCGAGAGGTGGTTGCGCCGCAAGCTCAAGCACATGTACCTCGGCTTGGCCTCGGTTGAGCGTTCCCTCACGTGGCAGCATTCGAGATTCTCCTGGCTGTGGGTTGGCGCGGCTAATACCGCCTTCCGCGGCATCCATGCCTCCCATCGCCTCTGCTGGGGCCGAAGAGGAGGAGGGGCTTGGGCATGGAGACGGGGGAGGGGAGGGGCCAGTGCTCGAAGAGGGGAGTGCAGCTCTGTGCGTCGCCGGCGCATGGCGTAAATAGCCGTGACGAGGCCGAGGCGAAGGGCCGGTCAGCCCGCTTCAATGCGGCGCAACAACTGAAATTTGTTCCTCCGGTTGAGGTGTCCACATTGAATCGGCGACGCCTTAGAGGTCACGTCCGTCAACGATCAGAAGCGGGCGTGGGAGCGGTCTTGATTCCCGAAAAGCCCCTCACGTTTGTATCCGCTTTACGGGAGAAAGTACGCCTAGACCGCGCCGCGGACCAATTCAGACCCGTATTGGATAGCTTCCGGTCTCAGGACAACACGGTCCGGACGGATACGTTGGAATGTTCTTGAGCGTGACGGAGGTGTGTTCGTTGGTCTGACCTCTGACAAAAGGACATGTAATTTCTTGCGTCCCAAGTCCCAAATCTTCCTTCGCTCACATGACGGTTTGCCAGACTTGGTGATGGAGCTACACACGAACAAAACAATGCCATGGCCCGCCAAGCTCAAGACCAATAGATAAAGGAGTTAAGGTAAAAATGGTGCCAAATTTTGGGCTCCCCTGTAGCTTAAGCCGACTTGCCCGCCCAACTTTTTAGTAATATCTCTGCAAGTGCTTGCGGAGCTACAGGACTTCCGTAGCATGAGCGCGGGACCAGGACACCGGATCATGAGCCAGACCTCGATCCTTTCCGCGGGATCTATGATCGCCTTAAAGCTACCGCACGCAAGCTTCGCTGTTGGAGTGCGAGGAAGATGGGCAGCATCTCCCTCCAACTTTTGCTTTCTTGTGAGATCATTGCCCGCCTGGATGAGCCGCAAGACTCTCGGACACTCTCCCATGGCGAGAGGTGGTTGTGCCGCAAGCTCAAGCACACGTACCTCGGCTTGGCCTCGCTTGAGCGTTCCCTCACGTGGCAGCATTCGAGATTCTCCTGGCTGCAGGTTGGCGCGGCTAATACCGCCTTCCACCGCATCCATGCCTCCCATCGCCTCCGCTGGGGTCGAAGAGGAGGAGAGGGGCTTGGGCACGGAGACCAGGGAGGGGAGGGGCCGGTGCAGCTATGTGCATCGCCGGCACACGACGTAAATAGCCGCGACGAGGCCGAGGTGAAGGGCCGGTCAACTCGCTTCAATGCGGCGCAGCAGCCAGAATTGGTTCCTCGGGATGAGGTTTCCACATTGAATCGGCGACGCCCTAGAGGTCACGTCCGTCAGTGCCGCCCTTCCGTCCAGTCAAATCACGACATCAATGCCGGCCACTGCTTGCCCTGGGCCGGCATGAATGCGGCGCAAGCGGCGCGACACGTGGGATGGAAAGCGTGGGAGGGGCAGGTGTGTGTGGTAAGGGGGGAGGGGGGAGTTGGTGGGCCAGGGCGATCAGAAACGGGCGTGGGAGCGGTCTCGATTTCCGAAAAGCTTCTCATGTTTGTCTTCGATTTACGGGAGAAAGTACGTCTGGACTGCGTCGCGGATCAATTCAGACCCGCGTTGGATGGCTTCCGCTCTCAGGACAGCGCGCGGTCCGGAGAGGTGCGGTGGAATGTTCTTGAGCGTGACGGAGGTGTGCTGGTTGGTCTGAATCGGCGACGCCTTAGAGGTCACGTCCGTCAACGATCAAAAGCGGGCGTGGGAGCGGTCTTGATTCCCGAAAAGCCCGTCACGTTTGTATCCACTTTACGGAAGAAAGTACGTCTAGACCGTGCCGCGGACCAATTCAGACCCGTATTGGATAGCTTCCGGTCTCAGGACAACACGGTCCGGACGGATACGTTGGAATGTTCTTGAGCGTGACGGAGGTGTGTTGGTTGGTCTGACCTCTGACAAAAGGACATGTAATTTGTTGCGTCCCAAGTCCCAACTCTTCCTTCGCTAACATGACGGTTTGCCAGACTTGGTGATGGAGCGGTGTCGGTGGCAGCAAATCCCAAATGTCTCGCATGTTGTCTATTACTCCGTCGATGCTGGTGCTACTGGCGAGCCGCTGCCAAATTCGTAGAGCAAGAGGTGGTTCGTGGTCCGACCGACAGCCGGCTCGCTCGTAGGGCCGAGCGGCGCCGCGTCGTGCGCTAGCTATATATGCTCCCTGCTCGACATGTTGATTTGCACGGCTCGGATCCACCAACCTAACCTGCGCTGACGAGGCCACGACGTATGTACGCCCCGGACGCATACGGCGCCGCGGTCGCTGTGGCGCTTGGCCTTTTCTGCACGTACGTACGTACGCCATGCCCATGCAAAGTAATGTACACTGTACTCCCTACTTCGGAGTTTGGACGCCAGCGAGCCGGAGACCACGCGCCGAGAGTACGTACGTACGCGGCAGCAGTGACCGCACTACGTGCCGTGCAGTGCCAACGGGGCGGCGACGACAGACGGCCGTTGTGGGGCAAGTAACTTGGAAGATCATTGCAGTTTGCAGAGAACCCAGAGATCGATCATTGTGGTTGTGAGCCTCGCTATGCTTCAGCGTTTTGGTGCTTATTTGCTTAGTACCATCTCCTCTCCTGATGACAGAACCTGCAAGTTATTTGACATATCTTTAGACTTTATTTAGGCACACGTACGATTTTTTATTATTATTGAAACACAGATGGTATAGCTTTCCATGCACGAGCTCGTGGTGAAGTCATTGTCACTTGCCAGACAGGGGTTGGGTCGTGACTGGGATATATTGCGTAGAAAAATTTGGATTATCTTTGGTACGGAGGGAGCACGTTGTCTCTTGACGTGACTGGTTTAATTAGGTCCTAATCTCGTAGGTCCATTTCATATCAAGCTAAGGAAAAGGGGTATATCAACTTTTCAAACTTTTATGAGGCCTCTAAATTAGCTTTGGTGGTTGGCCCACCCAGTGGCTGATAGGTGGCTGGCACATCGTTACACAGCGCCGCCTGCCGCCTTTAGGCAGGGCCTCCGTCGTCCTACTTTCATGGCGCGCCGACTCTCCGGGCGTGGCTGACGGGCCGTTTCTTCCGATGCCTCTCCGAAGGCTATCGTACACACGAGTGTAGGGATCCAATGCGGTGCACGTGATGTCGTGCAGAGCCCCGCATCGACCGGACTACATCATCTCGGGGAGCTGCTTCACCACTTTCCCCACCATTGTCACCCACCAACGATGCTAAGGCGGCCGACGTGTCTTTGCAGCATGTTATTATGGGGGAGTCCGAGCTACTTTGCACTGAGCTTTGCGACTGCGAGTGTTGTGAATGTTTCGGTGAGAGTGGTGGCCACTCTGGGCAAACTCGAGGTGGTGTCAATTATGTTTTGGTTCCCTAAAGCTCCAGGTTGATTCTACGAATGGGGGTGATGCAGGCCTCTATGGAGGTTTCTCCCCTCGTGCTAGAGCTCGCGTGTGGAGACTGCCTCTAGGAGGGAGTCACCGCCGAGGTGGTAGCTCCAGTGTAGATTATACTTGAGTTGCAGGAGCTATGTGTGTGGGTGGGGAGGGGGTGGGGGCAACTTCGCCCTCTATCGATGGTGCTTCCGAATTAGATGTGTTCGCTAGGGAGCTCGGCGCAGTGCCCACGACGCTCACCATGATCGTTGGATCCCGACCAGTTGCTCACCTTTGTGGATTGTGACTTGATCTCAAGCTTGGAGGTGGCTAGCCTCGGATCTGGCAAAGTAATTGCTTGCCTTCTGAAACTCAGGACAATGGAGAAATCTCTCAGGAGAAGTGAGTCATCATGGTTTGGCTTCTCATGGTTGGTTTCGTGGTGTCTGTTGTCTTGAGCCGAGCTGTTTTGGTTGGGGTTTACTCTGTGTTGTAGAAGTGTGAGGGTTTACGGCTTTCGCTTGTTCGGATTGTTTGAGTCATGCTTCATGCTTTGTGAGCAGTCCGTGTGTGATTTTCTAGTATCGTTTTCACCTGTTTTTCTGTTTGTTAATTGTGCTACTCTTTTCTGCTTAATTAATCCCGAGACAAATCTTTTTTACTTTGTTTTGAAGAAGAAAAAAACTCACGCTCATTTTACCATGTCTTTTCTTGTTGAGATGTCATTCCATTTAAATCTGTCCAGCAAAAAAGTGAGGACAGACTCATGGATTTGACAGGCTCACAAACTTACCCGTGCTGCCATCGGATCCAGAGACAGATCGGACCTAAACCCATTTGACGGTGACAAAAGCGAGAACGAACTGTCCAAATAGAAAGCCACGACCTTTCTAGCCTAGAACCGGCCTACTACAACCACCCCCTCGCCCCTGCCCCCCAATCACGTACGCTGCAAAAAATCTATCCATTCTCCCGCTACAAACACTCGCTCACGGCCGGGAACACGGCCGGTAAACTCCCCCACTTCATCCTGCTCCCGTAGCTCGTACAGTGCTAGTAGTAGGCTAATCAGGCGGCCGCTTTAGCCTTTTCGCCCGTCCGTCAATCCGTCAGAGTCATCATCAGAAAAGGCAGCAGGCATGGCAGGCCCAATGAACAGCGCGTGATGCCAAAGCTTGTCAATGTCAAGAAGGAATTCAAAAAGCCATGGAACACAACAGCTAGCGTGAGCCTTCTTCGGTCTAGTTAGTCTCCTCTATGATGAAGCAAGGAAGAAACAGCGTCGTTTTTGTCGGGTCCAATCGGTGGGGATCTTGCTGTTGCGTCGCCCTGTGGCTCTGGTTCAGGAGGGTCAGGCGGTGTCTCTCCCTGGGGTAGGCGATAGCTACTTGACATCCAGCTGCCCTGGGTTCTGAACAAACGAGGTGCCGTCGTCCTCGGTCCGTCAGTCGTGCCGACTGCCGAGCGGCCCGTGCCCGGCGTTGTGTTCGGCACTAATCCCCGTGGAAGATGGTCATCTCGTTGCTGCAGGATGTAGGAGTAGGTTGAGACAGGGCATTTCGACCGGTTCACTGCACTCATGTGGCGTCTCTCGGTTGTTCCAACTGAGCAGGAGAGTGATGCCTCGTGCCTGCACGTATCGTCTTCGTTCTCCGTGTACTCCTCGCAGGCCAAAGCCAGGGCACGAGTGGGGGTCTGGCCGGACTCGACGCCATGTGCCGGCCGGCCGAAATGATTCGGTGCGCTTTCCTTCCATCCTGCTCTGCTTCGCTCTGTTCTGCATGCGGGTGCGGCCGGCGAGTGCAGTGCAGTGCAGCGGGCCTAGCTAGCTGCTTCGTGAGTTCTACGGCAGCCAAGCCAAAAGCGATGGACATGCCATCATTGATGCTCCTCCATGCATGCACAGATCTATCCATCTATCTGCCCCTGGATCGATCGACCAGCGTTCCCAAATTCAGCACTGTCTTGTCTCATGATTCCTTCAGTCTTGGATATTACTCTTGCTCGGAAATCGGCATGTACCAGGAGGAGTATACGTCATACGTGAAATCAGAGTTACGTTAGCAAATCACGGCCGGCCGGCACGCCTTCATGATAGTGTCCCAATAGATCTCAACTGATGACAACAGATACTCTCTCCCTGGAATGGAATGCAAGATTATCTACCGCCAGACATGCCAAAATTCGGCATCATATACGTCCACGAACAGTGACCGGTCAATCCATCAAATAACCGCGTCGACAACCATGTACCTCATATCCGGTACTCTAAAGTCATACACACATGCCAACGTGAAAGATAGTACGTAGATTATGAATAAAATTAAACGGACATAGAGCAAACGGATATACAAATTCACATAACTCGGACCAAAAGTGCATCACAGTTCATCCGACGGACATAGTTCTACACTAAAATTAATGAAAAAGGAAATAAAGACGGAGAGGGCTGAGTTTCTTCACCACTTCCTCGCCAGTCCTTTGCCCTTCCGGTCGTTGGCGCGGCCGTAGCTCTCCGTGTAGGCGTTGACGACAGGAGGGGGGAGGGGGGTCGAGTCATCGGACGAGGACGAGATAAAGCCGGCCATCGTCTGCACCACATGGTTCTGCTGCCACACGAGCTTCGCCGCTCTTGCTGTCGCCGCCGCCTCCTTAGTCAATTGCTCCATACCGAGCCGGAGGGCCTTGGCATTCTTCCGATGGATCCGACAAGCGTCCGTCTCTGCCGTGGTCAGTGGCCGACGGTAGGCGGCAGGCCTCTCCAATTCTTGCATGATGGAGTAGGTTAAACAATACAAAATGATGATATGCAAGATTTCCAATGACCTATTAGATGTTAGCCTTTATTCATTTTTCACACCGACTGAGCAATTATAGCCCCCCAAAGGTACCGATGAAAACAAGTAGAAAAGGAAGAAACAAGTCAACAAATAAAGGGTTCCATCACAAAAGCAGAATACCCTTTGCTTATCAGCAACGAAAAGACACGAGTAGGTGGACCTTTGGCACGTAGCTAGTGGCGGACACCCGCCCATGCATGCATGCATGCACGGCACTGCAGACCGCAGGCAGACACATCCACGCACCGGCGCACTCCCCAACCCATGCACTCCCCACTGTACGTCCATGGCCGTTGGAAATCCATGGAAGCTTTTTCTTTTTCTCCCGAATATTTGTTGGGTTGGCATGAGGACAAGAGGATGCGTGCTCCTGTCACGTACCAAATCCGGTAGCCCAGAGATGCATGATCGTGCCTGCGTGGTGTCTCTGGCCGGAGAAGCTGCCGATCTCTGCTCTGTTCCCTCGGAGCTGTGAGGCTGAGCGGCACAGTTCGTGGGTAGGATCATGCGTTTGGCGTAAGGATGTTTATGATGATGGCTTAGGTTTGGATTTGCCCGGTCCATACCATTTTTCATGCTTGTCCCTTGTTAACTACCCTACTTTTGTTGTTTAGTTGACAAAATTTGTCCAAATAGTGATAAACAACTTGTTGTTAGGGACAGCCGGACAGGGGTGAAATTGCTCGCATTTGCGCGTCGTTCTGGCATGTGGTTAGGGCGAGGCGATCTTCGTTGAGATCTCTGCCGATTGCAAAGGTTGGGGGAAAAGGGAAGAGAAATTGTCCAACTAGTACGTGTGATGGCTACAGATCTGCGCCCTGCCGCTTCCTGAAAATCTTGTGCGTTGTGGAGATGGAGAGTAGTTCCCTGGACGGTACAAAACAGAGTACAGTCCAAGTACCACCGAGCCGGCAGCTGCCATACGTCTTGCACAGTGATCCAGCAACTGAATGTGCTGCGGGCGTACTGGTCCAGGCTCCAGACTCCAGAGTGAAATAAAGGGAAAATGTACTATGTAACATGTATAGTATGTATGTATGGAGTATGCGGCAACTATACATGAACAGTTCCCGCGAGAAAATTTATTCGTGAGCAGTTGGGGAATCCATGGGCAAATCATTGAAGCCGGGTGCCTGGAGGCTCGCCCAGATCTGGGGGACGGGCCGCGCGCTTTCCCGTCTCCAGATCTGCTGTGCCCTCTGCATCCATCGACCCTGGTCGAGCCAAGCTCCATCGCGCACGCAGCTTTGTTTGGGTATCCAAGAAGATCCAGGGTGGGTTGCGGCTGCAACAAGACACCCTTTGGAAGCTCGCGTCTGGGTCAGCCCACTTTCCTCCCTCCTCGCTTGCCCAGCTCTCTCTCTCTCTCTCTCTCTCTCTCTGTCTCTCTAAAGTCTAAACTCTAACACTCTCTCCCTCTCTCATGCAAAAAAAAGAGAGAAATTGATCACAATTGCCCTCTACCCACAGTCATAAATTTCAGTGAATTCCAAAGAAAACAGAGCGAGCGAGCGAGAGAGAGAGAGAGAGAAAGAGAATTCCGGAAGCTGAGTTGTGCAGTTCAGCCCCAGAAATAAAATATGATCTGTCCGTAATTCCAGGATGCAGAGGCAGAGCAACAGAAAAACAAGTACACAAGACAAAATGGTAGTAAGTAGAGTTTACAAAAGATTACAGTAGAGTTTACACAATTCCCCGTACGTGAGAGGACTGAGGCGGAAATACAGAGCAATTGGCGGCCACTCACGGGCGACTAATTCTGGCATGCAGAGCTAATTATTCCCAACTTTATGATTCCATCCACGATCAGCTGCTTAATTTGCGCCATGAGAGTTGATCATAGAGCACACGAGTGCGCAGGCAGGCGGCGGTGTATGTACAATTCGATTGTTCAGGCTCGATCTGCAATTCTGCGTGCGGAGGAGAGAAAAGAGAGATCCACTTCGCTTCCGCTGCTCTGGAGAATTCCTTCCGCCAAAGGCAATGGCGCGCAGCAGCACGCATGCATGTGCCCTGCGCGGGGTGCTGATTTGCTGGAACGAGAGAGAGAGAGAGACGCAGATGACTCGCTTACGTGCCTAGGGGCGCGGATGACTCCACGGCGTGCGCCCGCATCTTCTTGGCGGGCGGCGGGCACTGCGGCACGGCCACGAACACGGTGGTCAGGTCGTGCGGCACCGGGTAGAAGAGCCGCTGCTGCAGCGGCGCCCGCTTCCTCGTCGGGACCGGCGCCGATTTCCGCGGCGCCGGCGGGCACACCGTGGCCGGCAACAGCGCGCTGTCGGCCGTCGTCGGCGTGGTGAAGCTGTTCTCGTCGCCGGCAGCGGCGCAGCCGTCTCGCGTCCCAATTACTCCACTCGTGGCCAGCGGCGTGACGAAGCAAGCGTCGACGCCGTCGTCTTGCAGGAGTGGCTCAATGGGCGGCATGGCCATGGAGCCGTTTGCCCTCGGCGTGGCGAAGCCAACGTCGGGGCCGTCGTCCTGCTGCAGCGGCGCGATGGGCAGCATGGCCATGGAGCCGCTTGCCTTGGGCGTGACGCAGCCGGTGTCGGCGGCAGCGTCGTCGTCGTCGTCGTCGTCCGCTCCTCCTGCAGCGGCTGACTGCGCGCCGCCCGCCTTATGTGTGACGCAGCCGGTGCCGGCGGCTGGAGCGTCATCGTCCGTCCGAGGCTCTGCCGTGGCCCGGGCGCCGCTCACGGCCGTCTGGATCGGCCGGAGCGCCGCCAATTCAGAGATTTCCGCGGCGTCGAGGCCCATCGAAGCTGCTGCCTCGCGCGCGCAGATCCCACTGCTGCTGCTGCTCTAGATCCTCTCTGAAGGATCCAAGAAATAGTTTATGCGAGAGAATTGGCTGAGGTGAGGTGGGGAGCTCGGCAGTGGTGTGATGAGACTCTGCTTGCTTGCTTGCGTGTGGTCTTTTGTAGTAGTAGCGTGTAGGACGAGGAGGAGGGAAGAGGCAGGCGTCGTGGAGGTGATGATGGAGAGTAGCCTGGCTAAATAAGTAAAGGAGAAGCAAGCGAGCGAGGAGCAGAATTATATGCAGGCAACAAGCAAAAGGGCAGCCGCATGTTGTATAGATCATGAGAGAGAGAGAGAGAGAGAGAGAGAGAGAGAGAGAGAGAGAGAGAGAGAGAGGGTGGCGCAAATGATTGTGGGGGTGGTGAAACTCTTGGAACGAGTAAGTAGATCGCAGCCGCCTCCATGTTCCATCTCCCTGCCTCTCTCTGAAGGATGAGGAAAAGGTGTTAAATACGGATCAGATCAGACGGATGAGGAGCAGAAGGATGGCGGCAGGCAGGCTGTAGGGGCCGGGGCATGAATTTTTCACTGCCCCAGGGTTAATTTCTCACCCCCATTCCCGCCGTGCAACATGCAACTACAGTTGTTTAAGGACGGTGATTAATGCATACTTAATCACTAATGAGCAGATCGGCTCAAGAATGTTGTTCCTACCAACCTACTCCGCCTAGCTGCATGCAGATACAGGTGGTGCAGAAGGATGTTTATTACAGCAGCACAGTGAAGGTCTGTTAATCTAGCTAGCCTCCGAGGCATGTTCTTCTGTGTTGCTATAGAGTGGTACTAGTACTAGCTACTAGGACGATACATGGATGATCTGTATTTGCTATAGAGTAGCTAGGACGTACAGCTATGGTTAAATTTTTTTTTGCATGATACAGCTATGTTTAGTTGCCGCCATGTGTATTGCTTGTTAGAGCGGATGGCTTCCATGATCCCATCAAATTCGCATCGCTGGATGCTTTATGTACGTACACATGCATGGATCTGTCCTCTTGCCACCGACTAGAAACTATATTCTGATATTCATTTTCTAGCATAATCAGTACTGCTGCAAACAAAATTGAAGGTTGGATTAGACTGCAAACCAATTTAAAACAAATGAATGACGATGCACGAATCCAATGTCACAAGTTGCAAATGTGCTGCAGGAAGAAAAGATAAATGCTGATGCAAGTAGGAGTTGCTGGTTCGTGTGGCCGGCCGTGACATGCATGGCTCATACCCCGGGCTGGCTGTGGGTGCAGGCTTCCTCCATCCCTCACGCTTTACGCCTTTACTGTAGAGCCACCGACAGGTGGGCCCCGCGCCCCTGCAAGCGGGACAGGCGGCTAATAATTTTCGGCGCAGGCTGGGCCGAGCGATCATGCCCACCCATTGTCAGCCGTCAGATGGACCCTGCCTGCGCGCTGCGCTGCCCATCCTGCATCGACTCCCTTCTGCTCCGCGTAAATTTCAGAGCCACTGCAACAGGAGTATTTTGTTCGAAGCAGGGTAATCTTTTGCAATTTTCTTTCTTTAACAAGAGGACGTCATCTAATTTCTTGGTGCCAAAGTAGAACATGCACCTTCAACAATTATATTTTTCTGGAAAGACCCAGTACCATGTATGCGGTGTACCTCCACTGCCACTGCATGCCTCCCGCTGAAAAAATATTCAGCCTATAAGACAAATGGAGTGTCAAACCTAGGGGTTGTCCCTGATGGTTTGATGGTACAACTAGCCTCCTAGCCACCCAATCACATAGGTTTCTCTATTTTCCCTAACACATGATTTTGTGAATGTTACTTTGTACGTACATGGTAAATAACTAGCAAAAGAGCATGTGCGTTCCAACAGGGACATACTTCGCCATGGAGCAAACAAGATGTTCACGACTCATAATATTTATCCAGTGTGAATGTTCTCCTTGAAGAATTACATCGCAGCATGATGATACACCCCATAGGATCGGCTGACAACCGGTTCATGTCCGTGAATGACATGGATCATAGTGCGCATGGGCAACGATAACACAAGGATGATGGGCAATATCTAGGGGGTTGACGAAATCTTGATGACTAGATGGGTGTGAGTATTTGGAAAATTTCACACCAAACGCGATGTATGCTTATGGTGTTTAGTGTAGATTGAAGGACATGATTCATTGTCTGCAATCCACGATTCGAGCTCTTCTTCGTCCTAATTGATTCTCCTTGTCGATGTGTTTTGGTGAGGCGAGTTTCGATGTGTTAGTGATGATAACGGTGTTCGGTGGCGATATAAGTGGCAACTGGGCGCAAAGGCTACCTATCTAGAAGAAATATTGCAAAAGAGGAGGCGTGGTTGCTCTTTTATTTATGGGAGGAAGTTAGCCAGGAGTTTTCTTAGGTTAGTTTAATGTGCCAATATGTTAGCCAAACAACCTGGGTTGTGTTTGTCTTGGAGAGTTCAGCTAGTCCGAGTCATTTGGGTTATCCTATGTTTTATCCTTGTTTCGATTTTTTTTTACTATAGGGTTTTTATAGCAGCCCAACATCATCCGTGTGATAGAGAGTCATATTAAGGATATAATAATGAGCATGGTTGTGCGTATCTATGGTACAGAAAGACCAGATCCTTAAAATTTCCGGTTACAAAAATATAAGAATATAACAGGAAACAAACATGAAGAGCATGTTTCCTGTATTTACACAAACATACGTGCAACAGATTGGCTTGTTACATGAATAACATGTTTCTATTATTTGTAAAAACACGTGTGCAGCCAATTTGTTTCTGCGCCAAGTTGATCTGGTTGCGTCTGGGTTCGAATCCCTCATGGCACACATTTATTTCATTATGGACCTCTATCTTGCTACTGTCGGGCCAAAGCAAAGGCCCAACATTGCGCACGCAAGCTGCGCTGCGGAGCCCGCACAAGCTACCAAGCGGAGGGGACGGCCCATGCTGAAGTGTGACCGTGGAGCCACATAAAGAAAGAAAACATTTTTGGATAGACTATGGGTTTATTCATTGTAAGACCATGGGGTTGTATGTTAAATTCTATGATAGATCAAGAATATCAATTCTCTTTATTAATAAGTATAGATTTGGCCATGGTCCCACGATCTCCAGAGGCAAGGGTTTATGTAACACCGATGGCATTGGGGGCAACATCCAAACAAAACTTGAGTTTTTATGTACACTCTTATATATGTATAACTGCGGGACAAAAAATTTGCATGCCTAATTATCAATTATATTCCATGTTCCCACAACCAGACGTTAGTTTCCCTTCAGAATATTGATCACACATACACAATGAACTATGTTGGACTTACTTATATAAAAAGTACTACTTGCAAGACAACATATACACACACCAAGGGTGGGTGCCACAATTCATCATCGGAAGTTCTTTTTTACTGCCAAGCTAGGTAATTAGTAAATTTCTCTGTGTAATTTCTCAAGACATGTGAGCAAAACATTTCAGTGAACTTCTAAATAACTATACTCTTCTAAAGAGAAACCAACAAGATCGTCCCCTCAAAATCTTTTTGTCATGGACTGGCGGAACGACATGCATGCCTACCTCTAGCGGTATATCTCTAAAGGAAATTGGTTCTTACCCATCCTCATAACTTTGGAGATAGAACACAACCGAGAGGGCTCCAACAAGTTTGTGTTGCAGCCGATCATGACAAAGGGCCTTGATATCCTACATTCAGGCTTCATATGTACAAAAATGTGAGGTGTTTATCCATGGCGCCATAGGAGACCTCTTTGTAAAAAAAAATATATACTCATTTTAAAAGAAAAGGTAACTTTTGATCTCTCAACTATTTCCAAAGTTAAAATTGGTCCCTCAACTCCAATACTAGAAATACGTTGTCACTCAAGTATCAAAACCATCAAATTTTTGTCTATTTGCATTTTGAAAGCAATTTTAATGATGATGTAGTGACAGTTTCACAAACTTATGAAGTAGCAATTAGCATACAAAGTTGACTAACAAGTGAGAATATAGAGATATCTAAAAAAAAGGTTTTAAGAACTTTAGAAGATAATGAAGGGAAACATATTTAAAAATATATGAAAAAGGAATTATATTGGATATATTTAGTACAATGGAAACATAATAAATTCTACAATGAAGATCTACAAATAAAACCGGGGATGAAAAGGGGACGTAAGAAAATTCAGAAATGTTATTAAAAACATTATTAAAATTTGTTTTTTAATGAACAAAATGTATCTTGAATTTACTTAATTCCATGAGTTTGCTAGAATCTTACTAAATTCTAAGGTTTTACAGAATATTTCTGGTTGTATTTGTTGGGGAACATAGTATTTCAAAAAAAATCCTACGAGGACGCAAGATTTATCTAGGAGAAGCATAGCAACGAGCGGGGAGAGTGTGTCCACGTACCCTCGTAGACTGAAAGCGGAAGTGTTTAGTAACGCGGTTGATGTAGTCGAACGTCTTCGCGATCCAACCGATCCAAGTACCGAACGCACGACACCTCCGCGATCTGCACAGGTTCAGCTCGGTGACGTCCCTCGAACTCTTGATCCAGTTGAGGCCGAGGGAGAGTTTCGTCAGCACGACAGCGTGGTGACGGTGATGATGAAGTTACCGGCGCAGGGCTTCGCCTAAGCACTACGACGATATGACCGAGGTGTTGAACTGTGGAGGGGGGCACCGCACACGGCTAAGAGATTGTCTGTCGTGCCTTTGGGGTGCCCCCCTGCCGCCGTATATAGAGGAGGGGAGTAGGAGCCTGGCCAACAAGGGGCGCGCCAAAGGGAGGGGAGTCCTACTAGGACTCCAGTACTAGTAGGATTCGGCCCCACCCTTTTTCCTTCTACCGGAGGGGGAAACGGGGAAGGAGAGGGAGTAGGAGAATGAAAGGGGGGTGGTGCCCCCATCCCAAGTCCAATTCGGCCTCCTCCCTTGTGGGGGGCGCACCAGCCCCTTGTGGGCTGGTTAGCCTACCTTCTATGGCCCATAAGACCCATATCTTTCCCCGGGGGGTTCCGGTATCCTCCCGGTACTCCGGAAAAATTCCCGAATCACTCGGAACCATTCTGATGTCCGAATGCAACTTTCCAATATATGAATCTTTACCGCTCGACCATTTCGAGACTCCTCGTCATGTCTGTGATTTCATGCAAGACTCCGAACAAACTTCGGTACATCAAATCACATAACTCATAATACACATCGTCATCGAACGTTAAGCGTGTGGACCCTATGGGTTCGAGAACTATGTAGACATGACCGAGAAACATCTCCAGTCAACAACCAATAGCGGAACCTGGATGCTCATATTGGCTCCTACATATTCTACGAAAATCTTTATCGGTCAAAGCGCATAACAACATACGTTGTTCCCTTTGTCATCGGTATGTTACTTGCCCGAGATTCGATCGTCGGCATCATCATACCTAGTTCAATCTCGTTACCGGCAAGTCTCTTTACTCGTTCCGTAATACTTTATCCCGCAACTAACTCATTTGTCACATTGCTTGCAAGGTTTATAGTGATGAGCATTACCAAGAGGGCCCAGAGATACCTCTCCGATACGCGGAGTGACAAATCATAATCTCGATCTATGCCAACCCAACAAACACCTTCGGAGACACCTGTAGAGCATCTTTATAATCACCCAGTTAAGTTGTGACGTTTGATAGCACACAAGGTGTTCCTCTGGTATTCGGGAGTTGCATAATCTCATAGTCGGAGGAACATGTATAAGTCATGAAGAAAGCAGTAGCAATAAAACTCAACGATCATAATGCTAAGCTAACGGATGAGTCTTGTCCATCACATCATTCTCTGATAATGTGATCCTGTTCATCAAATGACAACACATGTCTATGGTCAGGAAACATAACCATCTTTGATTAACGAGCTAGTCAAGTAGAGGCATACTAGGGACACTCTGTTTTGTCTATGTATTCACACATGTACTAAGTTTTCGGTTAATACAATTTTAGCATGAATAATAAACATTTATCATGATATAAGGAAATATAAATAACAACTTTATTATTGCCTCTAGGGCATATTTCCTTCTGTGTTGCACTAATATATCTTTAGATGTTTATTTAATTTACTAGAAATATTTATGTTTTCCCTCAATTTCTTGCCTTTTGGCTTCTTTCCATTTTCCCTACACATTTTGTTTGGCAATTTTGTATGTTGATCAGGTTACTACATCTGAAACAACCACCAAGTTATCGTCAAAACCGCCTTTAGTAGTTAAAGCGCCCAATCTTGAATGGTTCGACATGTGAGGAATCAAGAGTTTCTGGTGTTAAAAACTGGAGTCCCAACAAGGCAAGAAAGTTTTTTTATCTGTCTTTCTTTTGAGAGTCCCAACAAGGCAAGAAAGTTTTTTTATCTGTCTTTCAAAATACATAAACAAAGTATCTCATGTCAAGAAAAAAATATGCAAGACGACAGAGCAAAACCTGTGGACTGCGATGTGCCTATGATGACTTCACAAATCTCAAGATGATGCCGGCTCAGTATCTCGGATGTGTTTGTAGAGGTACATTGTGCGTGTATGCGTTCATAGGGGTGAGTGTATGCGAGCATCTGCAATTGTGCTGTGTTAAAGAAAAAAAGACTAACAGAGCAATATAACTTGCAAGTAAACTCACGTATTACGGCGTAGCAGAAGTGCGCAGGGACGTAGGGCATGCATGCACCGGCAGCTAGCGCGGCAGGAGATACCCCCTCACTCCCCGGCGCGATCGAAGGGGAGGGAAGCGTGCGGCGCCATTTTTAGCATGTGCATGCAGCTGGTCACCTGCGTACGTAGCCACGTCGGACGGCATTCAAGCTCGCCCGCAGAATATTTAATGGCCGCCACGCTGCATGCCGTGTTCGGTGAGACACACCACGCACCTGCACGCCATCCACGCGCCTGCTGCATGCCCGATCCATCTCACCCTTGCGTCGCAGGGCATACCGTATGCAATGCATATATATTGTGATCGATCTACTATGGTAGTACATACATACTCCCTCCGTTCGAAATTACTCGTCCAATAAATAAATGTTTCTAGATGTATTTTAGTTGTAGATACATCCATTTTTATGACAAGTAATTTCGGAGGGAGTATATATGTTGGCTGATAGATCTCTAGTCAGATGTGCAGGTCAGGAAAGATTACAGCGGCAGAAAGAGAGAAACGAACCTGGAGCTTCTGGGTTTCAGTGTCACTTTTTCCATCACCTCGTTAAGATGTACTGTCTGCCTTGCAGTCAAGATGGAACTTTTTATCATAATACAAAGCAGCTAGCAAGGCTATCTTTGTGCCTCTAGATCTCCTCTCTGCCGATCTCTGCAAAGACCTGCTTGGTCACATGCATGCATGGCCATTGCTACGCTTTAATTTACCTTGTGGACTTTTTTTTTGCTGCGAGGTAGACAATCAAGTTAGCTCTACGCCTTAACTAGATATGGACCAGTAGTAGTACCCGTTAGCTATCTACGACGACAACAAGGACAGAAGTGTCGTGCCCGCTGTCAGTCCAGCAAAATGATGGAGGAACTAAACTCAATCAAGTAATGAATGAATGTAGATGAGCACGAACGTACGAAGGAGTACGTTCGAAATTCAAAGTACAATTCCCTCCAAAATTTTGACGTTTCCCTTGGCTCTTTTTGCATGGAAGAGCAAAATTAGATGGTCTTTCTGAATGAATAAACCAGCCCATGCATCTGCCATAAATGACGTGCGTGGGGTGAGATGCTTCTGTGGGTCAGGTGCCCATAAGTTTCCTCTCATCATCGCTGCCTGAGAGTGAGAGGGACCAAATCAATATCCACAGGGTAATCACTGTTGCTGGCTATGAAGGTGTTTGGATCACTAGTGACTAGAGACTAGAGACTAGTAGTCGTCACTTTTAGTCAGTAAACCTCCAAACACCCCTGACTACTGGGTGACTAAAACTAGTTTAGTCCCTAGTCACCCCACCCCCAACTAAAAGTGACTAGAGACTAGTAGTAGTCACCTTTAGTCAGTAAACCTCCAAACACCCCTGACTTTTACTGACTAAAGTCCCCCTCTCTCTCCTTTAATTGGTGTTGCCTTCCAAACATTTAATACTGAAACATTTAATGCTAACTAGTAGTAGTCACCTTCCAAACAGGGCCTGACTAAAAACTTCTAGTCTGACTACTACTAGTCACATGACTAGAGAGTATCCAAACACCCTCTATGTAGCGGACACGATTGCCAACTAAGCTTCATTTCTTTCTGCTTTGCAATTGATCGTCATGTACCGTGGACCACTCTGCAGAGACCTGCTGCTGCCCAGATTAATATGGGTTTATAGCCTGTGTAATTTTATGAGTGATTCGGTGGTTGAATTATACTTTAAATTGAATTCCATGTCGCATACACGGTCTCTACTCCGTGTCGCATACACGGTCTCTACAATTCTCTCCCAAATATGACTTTTGCCCCGCTTTATATATAAAGCAACAACCGAGTAAAATACTTGGTCGAACGATATAAGGTGAAGAGGTAGCCCTCTTACAAAGCAGGTCAAAGATAATCGGATCACGTACATCGCAAGCAACTGCACCGTCGAAAGAAAGCACAAGAAGATCTGGCGTCAACGTCATCGACGCCAGAGCGTAGAGCTTTCGCCAAGTAGCTCCACCACAAGGTCTTCAGGAGAAGCATGACGAGTTCAGATCCCCAGATCTGGATCGGGGCGCCGCCACTGAGACTACAAGTCACGGAGTTTATTACTACATTACATTATTTTGGGTTTCTAGCTACATGGAGGTGTGCCCGGTATATATATTTTTAGTAAATTCCAGTTTTTACCTTGTTTTGAAAATTCTGACAAGAACTACCCCCCTTTCGGATATTTTCATCAGTTGTAGCCCATTTTAATGAAACTTATGTCATATTTTGGACATATTTTAGCATGTTCTGTCACGTTCGTCCTACGTATCAGTGTACACGTCGGGCGCACCACATAGACGGGTTAACTTCCGCGGCTGGTTCTCCACAAGCTCTTTGTTTGGAAAAAAACCATAAAATAATTGGCGGAAACCGGTAAATGTATCTAAGGGGCTATATATGGCGCAAGTGAATTTCAGTAGTCTTTTCTGCCCACAATTAAAATGCTACTGCACTTTCTTTTTTGCAACGGCAAATCCACGACAAATATTAATCTAAGAGGAACAAATACAATCCAATGAATACTATAATAAAAAAACATAAATCATAATCCACAAAAGTGCCTAAATCATCTTTTGCAAAATGACCTATATTTATTATATAGGTTCATAAAAAGTACAAGGTACTTCAAACATAATAAAAATTACATCAAGAACCCTGCACCACCGAACGACCACTAACGCTAGAATGAGCCGCCGAGGCGCCATTGTCACCGCTGCTCTATTGGTGTCGGCTTGACATCATCAATGACAGCCCAGAAGTCTTCTTGGACCCCTAAGGATCAGCGCCCCAAAGCTGCAGTCATCGCCAATAAACCCTTGAATCGATCTTAAGCGTTGGAACTTTCAAATGTTCTTCATCCATGTCTCGATAATCCGGTATAATTCAATTGCTGTATATATATGGGCCGCGGTTACCTTAGGCTTGTCTGGTGATCGATGCCATCGCCAGCCAGCCATCAAGGAGGAGTACGTACAAACTGTGTCTCGATTACACCATGGGAATCGTACGTGGAGGGCCATGCATGGGGCCGGCCGCTACTATTGATCCGAAAGGGGAAATTGATTAACGTCTGCAAATCCAAACAGCTAGGTAGGTAGGTAGTACGTAGTGTCGTACATTTCCTTTCACGTACCACTTGCATGGTAGGTAGTACACGGTACAGTCCAGCATGACAGCACACGTACAGTCAAATGTGCACGGTTCTGATAGTCAGGTAATTATTCCAGAACTTCAGATGCACTCTGATAAGTTCAGCCACTTCAAGGGATCCATGGACACATAGTCGCAGCAAATTAATGAACCAAGGTGGATCGGACAGTCCGTCATACTGGGTTTACGTACTGTCGACGTACACGAGTCAAAGTCACTTCTGCTCCTGGAAACAAGAAGAAATGCTGAAATTTGTATGTGGTACTCCAGTAAAGTGAGACAGGCGATATCTCTGTCTCCACCAGATCAGTAACCCCTAAAAAAAGGAAGATGAGAAAACGGACGGCTAGCAGGATTAAAATAGTACTCTAGGTGGATAAACAATGTTGTGCGCCAGGGTAAAATCACTGAATCACACATCAACATACTATAGATAATTTATCTTTTTTTCGCAGGTAACTATAGATAACTAGTCGCCAACCCGTGCGTTCGTACGGGCCAGCATATTTAGAATGCCAGCTATAATATCTCTTTCTTTCTGGTGTAGCTCTATTCCGTGCTGCTCTAATGAGGAAGCAACCTTTTCCTATTTTGTCTTCGGTTTTTTTACACATTTGGATTGTTTCATCACCTGGCATATTGCTACATTATGATTAGTTATGATTAAAGAATCCACATCAACTAATGGGTATATGTTGTGGTAAAAATTACCTTCTGCTTTTCTGATTTTTTCCACTATGAGCTCGATGAATGTTGACTACGGCTAGTGGGTAGTAGGGGTGTGAAAGATTTTATTATTTTAGAAATTCAAGATATAAACTTATGATCTACTCTAGATTAGGAGGCACTTTAGTAATTCGCTGACCCAAAAGGAAAGGCACTAATGATAAAGTATATCTAACGTACAAATCTGATGTTCTCATACATTCTATTACAACCAAATTGTTACCAAATATTCCCAAATGTGCTACCTATCTTTTGAGTCCTTGATACACCTTGAATCTGAATGAATCGGGTCACTGATTGTTTATCACCCCATTACGTGTTGTTCAGAATCTTGAATATTTATGCTTATGAGTAACTTCCTTTTCTAGATTTTGCATCATCAAGACTGTATTTTTTTATTTTAAACTTGTGGCAAGCTTCCTCATGGAGACTGATTCCATGAATTTTAGTCCATTTGTAACCCGACTTCCGTCAGTGTTTGAGTCTTCATAAGGATGCACAACATGATTTGTGCTCCTTGTCCTAAAACTTTTAGTCTGGTTTACAATGATTTCATCATCAATCGGCTCATGCATTATATTTTTTTAAACAGGGAACATACTTACTTGCTCCTGCAAAAACATAAGAAAAATGTGTTAGTCAAAAACTAAGACGTTTATAGTAATTCGATATGTCTGCAACTTGTATTATGAAAGATTAGAAAAATACACCAAGAAAGCTTACATAGTTCTACTTTTGAATTCCTTTGCTCATGCGAGTACTTCGGTTGTTCTTTCAAATATCTCAGTTGCTTTGGTTTTTGAATGTTTTCTCGTATTATATCAACACCTTCACATCTATAGTTAATAAAATAAAAATTAAATATTAAGAAATATAAAGATGTTGTAGGACATGTCAGAACACATTATTTATTGAGCCTATAGTGAAATTAGATCAACCGAAGCTAGATCCATACCAAAAGACCATAGACATGCATAAAGATGTTCGAAATAATGTGGGAATTTATCCTGTGCTACTCCTTATGATGGAGTCTTTAAGGGAGACTACATGGACATAAATATAATGTATTCATCTGTGTGGTTGGAAAAGTCTATAAAAAATACTATTTTTGATATCACATCCTATCATGATTCATACCTAGGCAGGGACGTATTGGAATACACGCCACATCCATATTTGAAAACAAAGAACAATGATGCATACCTAATATCATAAATCTAGTGTAGTTAACCTAATACCATAAATCTGTAATCTGTAATCCATAATAGCAGCTACCTATGACATGGTACTGACATTGAGGGTAGTTAACCTAATATCATAAATCTGTAATCTTGCCATCAAAATAATGCAGAACCAAATATAAAGCTAGCTAGCTGTGCAGGCCCGTTCTGAAGCCTCTTGGCTAGCTTTCTTTCATGATGGAGGTACATAAGGTTCAGGAATGAATATAGAATGTTGAGTTACCTCCATTGGCCCAGCCATACTGGTCCTGCTTAGATGATGGAATGATAAGATAGTTTCTCAACGACGACAGCCATGTGCATGATCATGTGTAGCATCCACTTTCTCCAAATCAGTTGTGTATTAAGATGTGCTCTGTAGGCTTCTTACCTCCTGAAAATTTGACGAACATCCACACGTATAGGTTTCCTTCTTCTTCCAAATATGAAAATATACAAACGTCTGCTTATAGAATAAGAGTTTAATATCCTTAATCTACATGGAAAATTAGAAATCTCATTACCGATTGGTGACAACACAAAAAGATTATAGCCATGCCTCAATTAGAGTTTGAGTCCCAAAGGAGCAAGCAGTGCCTTTTTCCATCAGCAAACTGTTCAAACTGAGCAGGTGTTATACTGTCAATTGAATTGTACAGAACCAAGTGCAAGTATAGGTTGATCAAATGATGCTAGATTGAATCCGTAAAATAAAATAGAAGTAAAGAGAGTACCCATCTAGATAACATGCACGCATATATATATATATATATATATATATATATATATATATATATATATATATATATATATATATATATATATATATATATATATATATGGAAAACATAATGTTTGATAGTCAGATGCAGACAAAAATGAAAATTATTTAGATAGAACCTTGATGTGAAATTATACGTCGTTTTGTCGCTTGGATGCTTACCGGATTCAGCATGCATCAAATATTGTGGCCCTCCTCAGATGAGCAGCTGTTGGGGAGTCCACTGGGAATCAGAGCCTCCTCAGACAGGGCTTCAATCCACGACTGGCCGACGTCAAAACTTTTGGCTACTGCTGCAACAGGTGGATGAGATGTATGTGTACACGTACAAAGACGAAGGTGATTTGCCCCCCAGATTGCATGGCGAATCCAGTGCAGGCACATGCGTGACAGTGAGATGAGATTTTAGTATAGAACAAAAAGAAGTCAATCTCACGTAAGTCACCCACAGGTACTTAGAGGGGTGTCAATTAGGTGAAATTTTCCCCTTTGTTTCCTCTTTTTTTTTGCACGGAACAGCATGGAAAGAGAAGTGTCCTTCTCACGTATTTCTTGTAGTGGTCTTGTTTCATAGAGCTGTGTAGGATGGAAACAATATGAACTGTGTACTGATTGAAAAATCTGTATAACAAATCAATAGAAAAAAATATTCGGTAGCGTTGCGATGGATGGGAAGCTCTTAGAAGCAACACGTTCAATTTATAGGATCATCTCATGGCATTGTTGTACTCTGACCCGATCTGCACACCATTTGTCAAGAAAATGGTTGCACCATCTCCCTTTATCCCGTAGCAGTAGTAAGGCTACTAATAGGTCGCGCATGCTGCTAAAAATTGTATGCGAGCAGATTCAAGATTGAATCCTAATCCAATGACGAAATACCTAATTGGGTGGAGTTGTGTATTACGCGACAATAAACAATTAAATCCGAATCCAGCAGAAAAGTTATGGTAAACAAATCAAGAAAAAAATATTGAATCCGAATCCAATGACCAAATACCTAATTGGGTGGAGTTGTGAATTACGCGACAATAAAAATTGAATCCGAATCTAGCACAAAAGTTATGGTAAACAAATCAAGAAAAACCAATCTATACAAAATAGTGTGAGAAACGAATCTGATCTAGAAGAGGAAATAAAATTTGAGGAAATAAGTCCCCTTACCACGCCAGATCCATGCCCCAACTTGCTTGCATGAGAGAGGATGAGCCGGTTGGATTGGAATAGTTTCCATATGGGAGAGAGAGTAATGGGACCGTAGAATATTTCCTTCGCGGGAAGAGAGAAATAATAGGAAGGAGGGATCGGTGGAGTAATACATGGCAGTTAGGATTCCCTTTTTTTTGGAAAGTTAGGATCCTATCTTTTGGTCACAAATTTGAGAAAGATACGTGAGTCTTTTAAGGAAAAAAAATCACGGAATTAAACAGAATTACAACAGATAAATGACTTGGTCCCACCAGATAAATGACTTCTCTTTTTTATTAATATGGATATTATATCGGCAGATCTAAACCATAATAATTCGGTCCCATTAGATTAACGGCTCATATTTTCTAATTAACGTGCGAATTATTTGGGAGTCTGTAACTAGTATAGGTATAGATAAATAGATTTATCTGAAGTCATCTTTACTCAAAGTGCCCAATGGCACCCACGTCGCCGTGCCCGCAGCACCCTCTAAAATCTACCACCTCAACACCGTAAACAGCGTAGCTACGTGCAGTGGCACATGATAGCCATCAGGATTTGAAAAACAAAAATAAGTTGATCGATCAGGACCACTCACAATGCATGTATCTCTACATTTACGCGTTCCCGCCATAAAATAAGCTACATCGACATGATCCAGATCCGTACTAAAGTCCAAGTGGTAGTTGTACACAAATATTAAGTAGCGTACGGTATGATGTAGGTTTGCCACCTAACTGTATGGTTTTGGTACATTACATTTTTTCATGGCAGATGCGTGGGCTCCATGTAGAGCATGGGATATCATACACCGCCACATGTTACGTACGTACGCGACTGGTGGTCGATCTACTCTAGCTAAATTCCATTGCTTGCCTCCCTCCATGTCGCAGTCAAGAAAGAGATTGACACAATATGCATCTACATCTGTTAGGTGGGCCTATACAGTGCCAAACTTAACATTCAATAAACAAAACAATTTTCCATTTTTCAGAAAGGGAAATGTAAACGGAAGTGAATGTTTGGCTCCAATATCACATCTTTCTTAGCATTGTCCTTTGTCGCTATTGATGGAAATCCTTGTCATGCTTAGTTTCTTTAAGAGATTTTGCCATGCTTGCTGAAGAAAGTTGCGATGCTTGCAACAACATGATTTGTCATCTCAGGTAGCAGTATTGTCATACAAACAAATTTAACGCCATATTTTTAAGAATCCTGTTTTACTAAGATGTTATCTCTCAACTAGGAGAAATCATTTTATTTATTTATCAACAATGTAACTCATCAATAATTGTAGGTGATATTACTATAGTACCATTGTATCCAGAGCCTCTTATATTCTCCATGCATGTATGTCCGATTCTTTTTGCTCTTGTCTCTCCTAAAATAACAATGCATGATCCTGATTAACAATGACACCAGCGGATTTGGTCTACTTATAGTAGCGATTAAGCTATGGCTAATCACCATCGTTAAGGTTAACGACGGTATCCAGCGGCGAGCGGTAGGCGCCAAGCAGCTAATGTCCAAGGCATCGGATACCTTCTTCTTCCCGATCGGTCGGCCCCCCACATATATAAAATTCAGAGCCCGACTCCTGCTCTGCTGCTTTCCATCTGTTTGTTCTGTCTCAGCCGCTGCATCATTGCAAGCATGAATGCACGATAATTTAACAATTTTAACCTGTGGATGAAATCAATTCACGGAATGAACTGCCCGTGAAACTATTTCACATGCCTGACCCTTTTGTGTAGCGCCCGCCACGACGGCGCCACACCCTACTGTGCAGCGCCCAGCTCAGAGGCGTTGCACACCAGTCCACCGTGGCAGCCCCTGAGCCCGCACCCAGCCGTGCAGCGCCTTCGAGCTAGGCGCCACACGTGTAATGTGCAGCGCCTCCGAGTTAGGCGCCACACACTTAAAGTGCAAAGCCCAGCGCGGGGGCGCTGCACTGTGACTTATCCAGCCACTTGGCTGCCCCCACCCCCCACACCACACACTCCAACCCGAGCTTTGCCCCCTCTCCCACTCTCTCCCCCTCTCAAATCCTCTCCCAAATCTTGCATATTCGAAGAATTTGTCCATGGATTTCGAAGTCAAACCCTCCCTCAAGGTAATCTTCTACGATCCTCTTGTTTTGATCCAAGTAAAGTTCTCCCATTGCTCATTTCTTGCTAGTTTGGGTAAACCCTAGTTTTGTTTGGATCTAGAGATTTGCATGGAGATGTGAGATGTTTGTTTGCCAATTTCTATGATTAGGCTTTGTTAGTATGCTAGGGTTATTCTTATGGGTGCTCTTATGTTGGTGCTAGGGTTAGGTTTAGGGCTATGGTTATGGTTATGGTTATGGTTAGGGTTATGATTAGGGTTAGGGTTGTTGTCTGATATATATATATATTAGGGTTTCTATTCCGTGTTAATCCTTGGATTAGTACTCGTGGAAGCAATGTTACCTTGTGTTTCTTGGAATGCTTATAGGGATGGGAAGAACATGTGTGTTTGTTCATCATGAGGACAAAGACGCCTTTTTGAAAGGCAATATAGAACCGGACCCGGATGAGCTTGACATGGTGTTTGATAGTAGTCCAAGCTATGCGGAGCTCTTGCAACAAGTTAGGAAAGATTTGAATTGGATGGACCCTAGTGATATCGTTGAGTTGGAGGGAAGGCATAATGTTGGTTTTGGAATGCACGTCCGTTGGAAGACAATGCGTGTCAACTCGGAGCAACGTTGGGTTGCATACAAGGAGACGGTGGACGATTCACTAGACAAGGCTCTTGAGTTATTTGCAACGAGGAAGGTTGATTCAAGTTTGCATTTGAACTTGAACCGGAACCCCTCCCCTTTGGTTGCTAGTAGCCCCCCACCCTTGAAGCGAGATGAAATTGTTGAACCGAAGCGAGATGAAATTGTTGAACCTCTTTTGACCCAAGAAGTGAGGCCAACATTGAGCCTGTTTACAAACAACCAAGATAAAGTTTTGCAAGAGGACAATGATGAGTATGCGGACGATGACAATGAAGTTGATCTCCATGACAACAATCTGGGTGATTCGACAAATATCATTTGCAAGAGACAATGGACCATTCCATCCCTTTTTCCCGTGCATATGCATCGGACTCGGATGACGATGGTCCCGATGAACAATTTGATGCGGAGGGGTTCATGGTGAAGGAGGCCAAAGCTTTTGAGAAGGTATTTCGTTGGGATCATCGGACTACATTGTTCAAGGATGTTAGTCTCGCGGATGAAGCCGTGGTAGATGGTGGCCAATGTGCACCTCTTGGGGTTAGGCCAAGCTCTCACCGTGATTTGGGAGACGACAAGAACCGGATTGCTAAAGGTTCTAAGTTCGACACCTTGTTGGAATTGAAAATGTGGCTTGACAACTACTTGGTTACGCTTTATCATCCACACAAGGTGGTGCACTCGGACGTCAATGTGCGCTACACGGTTGCATGTGCATGTGAAGATGAAATATGTCCGTGGGTTGTGGGTGCAAGACCATGGAAAGGAGGTCCAAGTTGGCATGTAGTGAGTTGTGTGCCAACTCACATGTGCCAAGGCAAGAGGGTGGATGGCAAGATCGTGCCTCAAGACCACAAACAACTCATGTCCGAGTTCATCGGTTACAGGCTCTCCAACTCAATATCCACACTTCCAACAATGAGCGTCCAACATGTCATTGACCTTGTGAAAGCCATCTTTCATTACAAGGTGAAGTACGGCAAGGCATGGAAGGCGAAGCAAGCCGCATTTAAGATATTGTATAGTACATGGGAGGAAGCATACAACCGAATCCCTAGGTTGTTGTTAGACATGGCCGCGACAAACCCGAGCATGGTTCATGTGGTCGAGCCTCATGGGCACCAAACAACGGTTCATGAAGGAAGGAAAGTCAGAGTATTTGGCCGTGCTTTTTGGGCGTTCGAGCAATGTGTGAGGGCTTTCGAACATTGTAGATCGGTCATCACAATTGATGGCACATTCTTGACCGGACAATACAAGGGCACCTTGTTGGTTGCGATAGCAAGTGATGCCAATAACCGGGTGTTGCCATTGGCATTTGCTTTGGTTGAGGTGGAAAACAATGACAACTGGGAGTGGTTTCTGTATCTTTTGAGGACGAAGGTGTTACCCGCTCAAAGGGAAATTTGTGTCATATCAGATCGACATCCAGGAATTCTTAACGCGGTGGAGATTGACATTCCCGGGCATGCTCCGTTGCATCATCGATGGTGCATGAGGCACTTTTGTTCGAACTCTATAGGGCATGTGGCCTTAAGGAGTTGGCCGACGATCTTCAAGATTGTTGTCTCGCTTTCTCCGATAGGCGCTTCGCCACTTTGTACAACAAATTGCTCGCACACAAAAAGCTTGATGCCGGGGGTCAAGACTTTCTCAATAGGCACATTCAATACCAGAACAAGTGGGCACGTGCTTTTGATGAAGATGCCCGGAGATACGGTCAAATGACAAGCAATATGGCCGAATGCTTTAATAGGGTGCTCAAAGGTGCACGTGGATTACCCGTGACGGCAATAGTTCAATACACATTTGACAAGATGACTGCGTACTTTGTAAAGTACTCGATGGAAACCGATGCATAGATTGCGGGTGAGAACCCATGAAAGTACAAGTACAAGTTCCCACCCAAAGTTGATGAATGGTTGGTATTTCAATCACGGAAGGCGGACTCAGAAGAGGCTACATTGTATGACAACGAAGAGTGGAAGTACGAAGTGAAAGAGCCAGGAGGAACCACAAATGATGGCCGGCAACATGGAGGGAAGGCTTTCAAGGTGTCGTTAACACAATGTGATTGCACTTGCGGGAGGCCATTGTTGCTTCATCTCCCATGATCACACTTGTATACCGCCGGTCGCATTAGGAATGTGGACATCAATCACCCACGCACTGTGAGGGAGTCGGAGTTCTCAATTATGACGGTCAAGAAAACATGGGCTCCCCGCTTTCACCCGTACTTTGACCAATCACAATGGCCGGAGTATCATGGAGTTCAACTATGGCCGGATCTGGAGTTGAAGGTTGTTAAACGGGGTAGACGTCAAACAAAGCGTCTTAGAGGCGACATGGATGGATGTGGTCATGGTGGCCGCCGCGAAGCGGGCAACGACCAATTCCAAGAGCCTCGTGAGAGCTCCCGTTGTGGGGAGTGCAAAGGTCAAGGCCACAACAAAAGAAAATGTACGAAACCAAGGAAAAGGTCCAAGACAAATGATGCAAGCACAAGCCAACAAGGAGGTACACAAGGGAGCCAACCAAGTGGTAGCCTCGTGGGCGCCTGCCCCGTGGGCGTTGCACTGTGGAATGTGGCGCCTCCTAGCTAGGCGCCACACTTTTCTGTAGCTATCCAGAGAGCAACAGAAGGTTGGACAAGTTACAGACCTGTGTGGCGCCTAGCTGTGAGGCGCCACACTCCATAGTGCAGCGCCTTCCAGGTAGGCGTTGCACTGTGCAGTGTGGCGTCTCCAAGCTAGGCGCTGCACAAACACTTAGTATTTTGTTGGCATTCAGACTGTGTCATTTTCAGCCACAGTTCAACATTGCATATAGTAAACAGTAAGGTTCAAAAAGTGTTCAACAAAGACATCATTTCTTAGAAAGGACCATCACAATAAGTTCAAGTTTAACATAGAGCTACCATAACTACAAGTTTCACATAGAGCAACTACCACTCCAAGTTCAACGACATAACAAATTCCACATTACTAAGAGCTACCACCACTCTGGGTTGAACATTATAAATAAAGGACGATGACTAGTGCTTTCCGCGCTTGCTGGCTCCTACCCCCCTCTTGACGGCTACCTTCTTCACCTTCCTAGGAAGAGAAACCTGCTCCTGCTCCGGCTCCGGCTCCGGCTCCGGTACCTCCACGTCATCCACTTCGTCATCCAAATAGTCATCCAAAGCAGCCATCCGCGAGGTGCCGACCGTCCTTTTGCCTCTTTGGGTGAAGTCCTCAGGTGTGTATTTGTTCATTCCCTTCCTAGGCTTTAACTCGTATGCAGACCGAACCTTGTAGGTCCCCAAGACCATATCATCAGGAACCTATGGATCCACAAAAGATATGGAAATACCGTGTGTGAGGATATAGTTAGCAATGCATCAACAATTGGATATATATCCTCATGCCATACCTCTTGGGTGACCACACCCACATCCTCATCCTCCAAAAGATCAGCGTTGCCAGAAGTTGGATCTGATGGTGTCGCCGATCTAGAACGTTCTGGTGATACATACTCGGGGTCACGACAACCGAAAAGGTTTGATAGCCGCCTTAACTTTTGGCCCTGGCGCTGCAACATGAACAAGTGAATGAGACATCGAACGTAGCAACACATGTTAAGTGCTAGTTTGAAGGAGATGTGAACCTTAATGAATGCTCGAAGTGCACCTTCCCCATCGCTTTTACCAGCCGGGATTGTTTCCAGAATAGTGTCGGTCTCATCAGCTGCTTTGTTGATCTGGGCACGCTATGAACAGAAACGGTATTAACGTGTTAGGCAAGTGAAGATGTGAATAGTGCGAATGGAAAAGCAAAAGGGCAAATACCACAAAGTTCATCATTGGAGTTGAAGGGATCACTGAGTTGCCTTTCCTGACTAATGCGTTGTACTGGTGCTGGGCTACCTCATCAAAAATGGTGGGTTCTTCCAAAATCTCCTCGGCATACGCCGGCTTGCATACCTCCACACGGGTGCTTGCAAGAAACCATGTGAGATAGTTGTTGAACGCGATCGGGCATTGCTGACGAAGCTGGGCTCGTTTTCCAGCCCGAGCTTGCTCCACAGCAAGCGTGAACTGTATGATATACTTGCTGTGATGCTTGGCCCAATCCTTGATCTTCCGCTGCTTTCTCTTATCCAACCTGCAAGTTAGAAACAGAATATTAGCATCATCGAAACCGCCGAGAAGCCGCTAAGTGCTCAAGGTTGATTATATCTTACGCGTGTAGCACTATGTCCGTGTCCTCCCACTCTGGCGGGTGTGGCTGGAACAAAGCAAACTGGCGGAACACCCGATGTGGCAGGTGAAGCTCAACCGCCTAGTTGCATATGAGTGGACACCGCATATGCCAGAGATCCCTATCCCTAATGCACATCAGATTCAACCTGAACTCTAGAGGGTTCCCAAAGCTATCTCCTTTTCCATACGGTTCCCATTCAACCTACAAAATGGGATAGAATGCAAAATTGATATCGAGTTATCATAGAAGCATCATAATCACTTATGCAATGTCGATTCACCTGCTCAGGCGTGATCACGTCCATCTCGCTCCTGTATAGCTTGTACATGACCGAGGGATCATCCGTCATCTCATTTAACACATCCCACTTGTAAGCCCAAGTGGGAGCCGTAGTGGGTCGCCTTTGTCGTCCCAATCCTCGTACTTCACGATCTTCGGTCGTCCAACCGGCAAACGCTCCCAGCTCCATATGGAAAGTGCGAGCAAACAACCACCAATACCTCCAGATAGCCTACAACAGGCTTCGTCCAACTGCACATAAAAAAGAACTTGGTTGAATTAACAGGAAGATTGGATTCATAATGTACCAATGAAGTGAAACAGAAAAAACTTCATACCTGTCTATACAAGTAAGCCAGTGTCGCCGAACCCCAACTCCATTTGCTATCGAAGACGGTCAACGCCTTGAGCCACATCCATGGAGCATTCTTGCCTGTGCCATCAGCAAACATAGTCCTGGATATCACGTACCACATGTAGACACGAGCATATGTCTTCACCGTGTCCTCATCAGCATCCTGAGGGCAAATACTGAAGTTCAATACAATCCACGTGAAAGTAGCACCGGCTGCGACTCTAACCTTCTTCTTGCCTTCTTCTTCTGGTTCGCGAGGCTCCGGAGGAACCTTACCAATAAGGGAAAACATCTGCTCACGCCACCCATCAGAATCGGTGCTCATACATAGAGGATTCCCATCAATAGGAAGACCGGTGATCATAGCTATATCCTGGAGCGTCACGGTCATCTCCCCGGTCCGAAGATGGAAAGTGTGTGTCTCCGGCCTCCAATGATCAATAAGCGCGGTGAGTGCTGGAGCATTGTTGGGTGGCATCGACCGGCTGACCAACTGAATGAAAGGGAGAAGTCCCGTCTCCCTAACATACGGTGTGTACCGCTCATCATAGCGCATCCACCCAAGGTTGACCCCGTGAGCCCGAAGCTTCAGAGGTGCAAGCTCCTACAAGCAAACAAACAAATCATTACATATGGGGGGTATGTGTTTGAAAAAAAACACGAAATTCATAACATCGGCAACTTTCATTATTACCCGCTGCTCCACCGACATAGCGTACGACCGGTGTTGTTTGTCCCAGTGATCATTGATAAACCAAACCATCCTAACAATTTGAAAGAAAGCTTTCTTGTCAACAAGATTATCTTTTGAATAAAAAGAGTAAAGTACGGCTACTAGATGCAAAATACAAAGCATACGTATCCAAACAATTCTTGCCAATAGAAATGTAATTTCAATAAACTAAACTAAGCCTACCTCATGCAAGATTCATTACAAATATCTTTTCCATATAAATAAAATGTCAACCTATGTATCCAAACTATATAAATAACTTGTCAACCTATGTATCCAAACCACATTCTAATCTAACAAAGGTTCCCCAAATCTAATACATGCAAGATTCAAACAAAAGTTCCCCAAATCTAATACATGCAAGATTCAAACAAGGGTTCCTCAAATCTTCAAAATACAATATTTTCTATGGATAGAAAGAAAGGGATCAGAAGAGAGTACCTTATAGGATGGATTGGTGAAGAAATGCACGGACCAAATCGTCGGATCTGAAGGATTTGGGAGAGGGGATTGAGAGGGGGAGAGGAGGAAGCCGCTGGCGCGCCCCTTCTGTAACTCCTGGAACGAATGGGTGGGGTGGGGGGAGGGGGAGCGGGCGCCTGGCATCTAAGTCACAGTGCAGCGCCTACGGGCCGGGCGTTGCACATTACATGTGTGGCGCCTAGATCGGAGGCGCTGCACTGCTGGGGTGCGGGCCCAGGGGCTGCCACGGTGGACTGGAGTGCAACACCCCCGAGCTATGCGCTGCACCTCAGGGTGTGGCGCCGTCGTGGCGGGCGCTGCAGAAAAAGGTCAGGGGTGTGAAATTGTTTCATGTACAGTTCATTCTGTGAATTGATTTCGCCCAGAGGTCAAAATTGTCAAATTTGCCAGACGATACTCAAGGATGATTGCTGCACCCTGCAGCAGCCCCATTTAACTATACCGCCTGATATGCTATGTATGGAAAATAATCCTATGCGACCTGGGTCGCACGCAGCGGTCGTGAGACCCTCTCCCACGGACGACGTGTGGCGATACATCTCAAAGCACGTATGCCAGTTATCGCAAAACCATGTTGCAAGGAAGAAATTTTGTAGTTTGTACAAAATTTTGTACTTTAAGTTGTAAAGAGATAGGAGTAGTTTAAACTTGTAATCTTCTCTTCTCTCTTCTTCTGTTATTCCTCTCTGTAACCAATCGGGGATCGATCTATCTCTTCTCTCGATAAGCCACGGCATACCTTCTATATAATATAATGCGTCCCGAGCAAAGGGTTCAACGCTTTCTTATAGCTTTCACATGGTGACAGAGTCTCTTCCTCGATAGATCAGGAATAGATCGCATCTAGCTACCCCGCGACCGAGCAACATGTCCACCACCACCGCCGCCATGACGGCCAGCACCATGGGTGCGCTCACCACCGCCTCATCCTCCGCTTTTGCCTCCTCCTCCTCCACCTCCACAAACACCTCCCTCCTCGGATCGCCACCGCAAGAGAATCTCACGAGGGGTAACTTCCTCCTTTGGAAGGCCATCGTGCTGCCCCAGATCAAGGGCGCACAGATGGAGCACCACCTCGACGCGCGGAGCCCACCACCGCCGGCCACGCTCACCATCACCAAGGACGGCAAGGAAGAACAGGTTGTCAACTTCGCCCGATCCCTCTGGTACGCACAGCAGCAGCAGCTCCAAGGATTCTTGATGGGATCCCTATCCCGCGAGATTCTGGCACAGGTCGCAACGCTCCCAACGCCGGCCGAAGTGTGGCAGGCGATCCACACCATGTTTGCTGCCCAAAGCCAAGCTCAAGCAATCAACACCCGCATCGAGCTCACGAATCTTCAGAAAGGTAACATGACCATGGACGAATATCTTGGAAAAATGAAAACCCTTACCGATGAAGTAGCCTACACCGCTGCCGCGCTCTCCGATCCCGAGATTATGTCGAAGATCCTCGCCGGCTTGGACATGGACTACAATCCCGTTGTCTCCGCCCTTGCTGCCCGGGTGGAACCGATCACCATTCAGGAGGTGTACAACCAGCTCTTGAGCTTCGACGCTCGCCTCAGCCTCCTTCACGGCACCCACGTTCGCCAATCTTCCGCCAACGCTGCGTCTCATGGCCGTGGCCCTGGGCGCGGTCACCAGGGGCAGCGCCAGCGGTGGGCGCGGGCGCGGCAACAACGACTACACCAACAACAACAGCAGCGGCTACAACACCACCGGCGGCAGCAGCGGCTACAACAACAACAAGACAGGGGGTGGCGGCTTCAACTCCAACAACAGCTTCTGTCCCTCTTCCTCACGTGCTCGTCCCCGGTGTCAGCTCTACCAGAAGGCGGGCCACGAAGTCATGGAGTGTTAGGGAACGTAGTAATTTCAAAATTTTTCCTACGCACACACAAGATCACGGTGATGCATAGCAACGAGAGGGGAGAGTGTTGTCTACGTACCCTCGTAGACCGAAGCGGAAGCGTTGACGCAACGTAGAGGAAGTAGTCATACATCTTCCCGATCCAACTGATCCAAGCACCGTTACTCCGGCACCTCCGAGTTCTTAGCACACGTTCAGCTCGATGACGCTCCCCGGGCTCCGATCCAGCAAAGCTTCGGGGATGAGTTTCGTCAGCACGACGGTGTGATGACGATGATGATGTTCTACCGACGCAGGGCTTCGCCTAAGCACCGCAACGATATGACCGAGGTGGAATATGGTGGAGGGGGCACCGCACACGGCTAAGGAACGATCACGAAGATCAACTTGTGTGTCCTAGGGTGCCCCCTGCCCCCGTATATAAAGGAGGGAGGGGGGAGGCCGGCCGACCCTATGGGGCACGCCAAAGGGAGGGGGGAGTCCTCCTCCTAGTGGGAGTAGGACTCCCCTTTCCTAGTCCAACTAGGAAGAGAGAGGGGGAAGGAAAGAGAGGGAGAGGGAGAGGGAAAGGGGGGCCGCGCCCCCCCTCCTAGTCCTATTCGGAATCCCCATGGGGGGGGGTGGGCGCGCCACCTCCTGGGCTGCTGCCCTCTCTCTCCCCTCAGGCCCACTAAGGCCCAATACTTCCCCGGGGGGTTCCGGTAACCCCTCCGGCACTCCGGTTTTCTCCAAAACCACTTGGAACAATTCCGGTGTCCGAATATAGGCGTCCAATATATCGATCTTTATGTCTCGACCATTTCGAGACTCCTCGTCATGTCCGTGATCACATCCGGGACTCCAAACTACCTTCGGTACATCAAAATGTATAAACTCATAATAACTGTCATCGTAACGTTAAGCGTGCGGACCCTACGGTTCGAGAACAATGTAGACATGGCCGAGACACGTCTCCGGTCAATAACCAATAGCGGGACCTGGATGCCCATATTGGCTCCTACATATTCTACGAAGATCTTTATCGGTCAGACCGCATAACAACATACGTTGTTCCCTTTGTCATCGGTATGTTACTTGCCCGAGATTCGATCGTCGGTATCCAATACCTAGTTCAATCTCGTTGCCGGCAAGTCTCTTTACTCGTTCCGTAATACATCATCTCACAACTAACATATTAGTTGCAATGCTTGCAAGGCTTATGTGATGTGCATTACCGAGAGGGCCCAGAGATACCTCTCCGACTATCGGAGTGACAAATCCTAATCTCGAAATACGCCAACCCAACAAGTACCTTTGGAGACACCTGTAGAGCTCCTTTATAATCACCCAGTTACGTTGTGACGTTTGGTAGCACACAAAGTGTTCCTCCGGCAAACGGGAGTTGCATAATCTCATAGTCATAGGAACATGTATAAGTCATGAAGAAAGCAATAGCAACATACTAAACGATCGGGTGCTAAGCTAATGAATGGGTCATGTCAATCACATCATTCTCCTAATGATGTGATCCCGTTAATCAAATGACAACTCATGTCTATGGCTAGGAAACTTAACCATCTTTGATCAACGAGCTAGTCAAGTAGAGGCATACTAGTGACACTCTGTTTGTCTATGTATTCACACATGTATTATGTTTCCGGTTAATACAATTCTAGCATGAATAATAAACATTTATCATGAAATAAGGAAATAAATAATAACTTTATTATTGCCTCTAGGGCATATTTCCTTCAGTCTCCCACTTGCACTAGAGTGAATAATCTTGTTCACATCGCCATGTGATTTAACAGCAATAGTTCACATCACCATGTGATTAACACCCATAGTTCACATCGATATGTGACCAACAGCAATAGGGTTTACTAGAGTCAGTAATCTAGTTCACATCGCCATGTGATTAACAACCAAAGAGTACCAAGGTGTGATCATGTTTTGCTTGTGAGAGAATCTTAGTCAACGGGTCTTTCACATTCAGATCCATTATGTATTTTGCAATTTTCTATGTCTACAATGCTCTGCACGGAGCTACTCTAGCTAATTGCTCCCACTTTCAATATGTATCTAGATCGAGACTTAGAGTCATCCAGATCGGTGTCAAAACTTGCATCGACGTAACCCTTTACGACGAACCTTTTGTCACTTCCATAATCGAGAAACATATCCTTATTCCACTAAGGATAATTTTGACCGCTGTCCAGTGATCTACTCCTAGATCACTATTGTACTCCCTTGCTAAACACAGTGTAGGGTATACAATAGATCTGTTACACAGCATGGCATACTTTATAGAACCTATGGCCAAGGCATAGGGAATGACTTTCATTCTCTTTCTATCTTCTGCCGTGGTCGGGTTTTGAGTCTTACTCAATTTCACACCTTGTAAACAGGCAAGAACTCTTTCTTTGACTGTTCCATTTTGAACTACGTCAAAAACTTGTCAAGGTATGTACTCATTGAAAACTTATCAAGCATCTTGATCTATCTCTATAGATCTTGATGCTTAATATGTAAGCAGCTTCACCGAGGTCCTTCTTCGAAAAACTCCTTTCAAATACTCCTTTATGCTTTGCAGAATAATTCTACATTATTTCCGATCAACAATATGTCATTTACATATACTTATCAGAAATGCTGTAGTGCTCCCACTCACTTTCTTGTAAATACAGGCTTCACCGCAAGTCTGTATAAAACTATATGCTTTGATCATCTTATCAAAGCGTATATTCCAACTCCGAGATGCTTGCACTAGTCCATAGATGGATCGCTGGAGCTTGCATATTTTGTTAACACCTTTAGGATCGACAAAACCTTCTAGTTGCATCGTATACAACTCTTGTTTAATAAATCCATTAAGGAATACAGTTTTGTTTATCCATTTGCCGGATTTCATAAAATGCGGCAATTGCTAACATGATTCGGACAGACTTAAGCATAGATACGAGTGAGAAAATCTCATCGTAGTCAACACCTTGAACTTGTCGAAAACCTTTTGCGACAATTCCAGCTTTGTAGATAGTAACACTACTATCAGCGTCTGTCTTCCTCTTGAAGATCCATTTATTTTCTATGGCTTGCCGATCATCGGGCAAATCCATCAAAGTCCATACTTTGTTCTCATACATGGATCCCATCTCAGATTTCATGGCTTCAAGCCATTTTGCGGAATCTGGGCTCACCATCGCTTCTTTATAGTTCGTAGGTTCACCATGATCTAGTAGCATGATTTCCAGAACAGGATTGCCGTACCACTCTGGTGCGGATCTTACTCTGGTTGATCTACGAGGTTCTGTAGTAACTTGATCTGAAGCTGCATGATCATCATCATTAACTTCCTCACTAATTGGTTTAGACGTCACAGAAACTGGTTCCTGTGATGTGCTATTTCCCAATAAGGGAGCAGGTACAGTTACCTCATCAAGTTCTACTTTCCTCCCACTCACTTCTTTCGAGAGAAACTCCTTCTCTAGAAAGGATCCATTTTTAGCAATGAATGTCTTGCCTTCGGATCTGTGATAGAAGGTGTACCCAACAGTTTCCTTTGGGTATCCTATGAAGACACATTTCTCCGATTTGGGTTCGAGCTTATCAGGTTGAAGTTTTTTCACATAAGCATCTTAACCCCAAACTTTAAGAAACGACAAATTTGGTTTCTTGCCAAACCATAGTTCATAAGGCGTCATCTCAATGGATTTTGATGGTGCTCTATTTAACGTGAATGCGGCCGTCTCTAAAGCATAACCCCAAAACGATAGCGGTAAATCTGTAAGAGACATCATAGATCGCACCATATCAAGTAAAGTACGATTATGACGTTCGGACACACCATTACGTTGTGGTGTTCCGGGTGGCGTGAGTTGTGAAACTATTCTGCATTGTTTCAAATGTAGACCAAACTCGTAACTCAAATATTCTCCTCCACGATTAGATCGTAGAAACTTTATTTTCTTGGTACGATGATTTTCAACTTCACTCTGAAATTCTTTGAACTTTTCAAATGTTTCAGACTTGTGTTTCATTAAGTAGATATACCCATATCTGCTTAAATCATCTGTGAAGGTGAGAAAATAACGATATCCGCCACGAGCTTCAATATTCATCGGACCACATACATCTATATGTATGATTTCCAACAAATCTGTTGCTCTCTCCATAGTACCGGAGAATGGTGTTTTTAGTCATCTTGCCCATGAGGCATGGTTCGCAAGTACCAAGTGATTCATAATCAAGTGGTTCCAAAAGTCCATCAGTATGGAGTTTCTTCATCCGCTTTACACCGATATGACCTAGACGGCAGTGCCACAAATAAGTTGCACTATCATTATCAACTCTGCATCTTTTGGCTTCAACATTATGAATATGTGTATCACTACTATCGAGATCCAACAAACCATTTTCGCTGGTGTGTTTGACCATAGAAGGTTTTATTCATGTAAACAGAACAACAATTGTTCTCCGACTTAAATGAATAACCGTATTGCAATAAACATGATCAAATCATATTCATGCTCAATGCGAACACCAAATAACACTTATTTAGGTTCAACACTAATCCGGAAAGTATAGGGAGTGTGCGATGATGATCATATCAATCTTGGAACTACTTCCAACACACATCGTCACCTCACCCTTAACTAGTCTCTGTTCATTCTGCAACTCCCGTTTCGAGTTACTACTCTTAGCAACTGAACCAATATCAAATACCGAGGGTTGCTATGAACACTAGTAAAATACACATCAATAACATGTATATCAAATATACCTTTGTTTACTTTGCCATCCTTTCTTATCCACCAAATACTTGGGGTAGTTCCGCTTCTAGTGACCAATCCCTTTGCAGTAGAAGCACTAAGTCTCAGGCTTAGGACCAGACTTGGGTTTCTTCACTTGAGCAACAGCTTGCTTGCCATTCTTCTTGAAGTTCCCCTTCTTTCCTTTGCCCTTTTCTTGAAACTAGTGATCTTGTCAACCATCAACACTTGATGTTTTTCTCGATTTCTACCTTCGTCAATTTCTGCATTATGAAGAGCTTGGGAATCGTTTCAGTTATCCCTTGCATATCTTATAGTTCATCACAAAGTTCTATAACTTGGTGATGGTGACTAGAGAATTCTGTCAATCACTATCTTATCTGGAAGATTAACTCCCACTTGATTCAAGCGATTGTAGTACCCAGACAATCTGAGCACATGCTCACTAGTTGAGCGATTCTCCTCCATCTTTTAGCTATAGAACTTGTTTGAGACTTCATATCTCTCAACTCGAGTATTTGCTTGAAATATTAACTTCAACTCCTGGAACATCTCATATGATCCATGACGTTCAAAACGTCTTTGAAGTCCCGATTCTAAGCTGTTAAGCATGGTGCACTAAACTATCAAGTAGTCATCATATTGAGCTAGCCAAACGTTCATAACGTCTGCATCTGCTCCTGCAATAGGCCTGTCACCTAGCGGTGCATCAAGGACATAATTCTTCTGTGCAGCAATGAGGATAAACCTCAGATCACGTATCCAATCCGCATCATTGCTACTAACATCTTTCAACATAATTTTCTCTAGGAACATATCAAAATAAACATATGAAAGCAACAACGCGAGCTATTGATCTACAACATAGATATGCTAATACTACCAGGACTAAGTTCATGCTAAATTAAAGTTCAATTAATCATATTACTTAAGAACTCCCACTTAGAAAGACATCCCTCTAATCCTCTAAGTGATCAGGTGATCCAAATCAACTAAACCATAACCGATCATCACGTGAAATGGATTAGTTTTCAATGGTGAACATAATTATGTTGATCATATCTACTATATGATTCACGCTCGACCTTTCAGTCTCCGTGTTCCGAGGCCATATCTGCATATGCTAGGCTCGTCAAGTTTAACCCGAGTATTCTGCGTGTGCAAAACTGGCTTGCACCCGTTGTAGATGGACGTAGAGCTTATCACACACGATCATCACGTGGTGTCTGGGCACGACGAACTTTGGCAACGGTGCATACTCAGGGAGAACACTTCTTGATAATTAGTGAGAGATCATCTTAAAATGCTACCGTCAATCAAAGCAAGATAAGATGCATAAAAGATAAACATCACATGCTATCAATATAAGTGATATGATATGGCCATCATCATCTTGTGCTTGTGATCTCCATCTCCGAAGCACCGTCATGATCACCATCGTCACCGCCGCGACACCTTGATCTCCATCGTAGCATCATTGTCGTCTCGCCAATCTTATGCTTCTATGACTATCGCTACCGCTTAGTGATAAAGTAAAGCATTACAGGGCGATTGCATTGCATACAATAAAGCGACAACCTTATGGCTCCTGCCAGTTGCCGATAACTCGGTTACAAAACATGATCATCTCATACAATAAAATTTAGTATCATGTCTTGACCATATCACATCACAACATGCCCTGCAAAAACAAGTTTAGACGTCCTCTACTTTGTTTGTTGCTAGTTTTACGTGGCTGCTACGGGCTTAAGCAAGAACCAATCTCACCTACGCATCAAAACCACAACGATAGTTTGTCAAGTTGATGCCGTTTTAACCTTCGCAAGGACCGGGCGTAGCCACACTCGGTTCAACTAAAGTTGGAGAAACTGACACCTGCCAGCCACCTGTGTGCAAAGCACGGCGGTAGAACCAGTCTCGCGTAAGCGTACGCGTAATGTCGGTCCGGGCCGCTTCATCCAACAATACCGCCGAACCAAAGTATGACATGCTGGTAGGCAGTATGACTTATATCGCCCACAACTCACTTGTGTTCTACTCGTGCAAATAACATCAATCCATAAAAACCTAGGCTCGGATGTCACTGTTGGGCAACGTAGTAATTTCAAAAATTTTCCTACGCACACGCAAGATCATGGTGATGCATAACAACGAGAGGGGAGAGTGTTGTCTACGTACCCTCGTAGACCGAAGCAGAAGCGTTGACGCAACGTAGAGGAAGTAGTCATACGTCTTCCTGGTCCAACCGATCCAAGCACCGTTACTCCGGGACCTCCGAGTTCTTAGCACACGTTCAGCTCGATGACGCTCCCCGGGCTCCGATCCAGCAAAGCTTCGGGGATGAGTTTCATCAGCACGACGGTGTGATGACGATGATGATGTTCTACCAATGCAGGGCTTGGCCTAAGCACCACAACGATATGACCGAGGTGGAATATGGTGGAGGGGGGCACCGCACACGGCTAAGGAACGATCACGAAGATCAACTTGTGTGTCCTAGGGTGCCCCCTGCCCCCGTATATAAAGGAGGCAGGGGGGAGGCTGGCCGGCCCTATGGGGCGCACCAAAGGGAGGGGGGAGTTCTCCTCCTAGTGGGAGTAGGACTCCCCTTTCCTAGTCCAACTAGGAAGAGAGAGGGGGAAGGAAAGAGAGGGAGAGGGAGAGGGAAAGGGGGGCCGCGCCCCCCCTCCTAGTCCTATTCGGACTCCCCATGAGGGGGGGCGCGCCACCTCCTGGGATGCTGCCCTCTCTCTCCCCTCAGGCCCACTAAGGCCCAATACTTCCCCGAGGGGTTCCGGTAACCCCTCTGGCACTCTGGTTTTCTCCGAAACCACTTGGAACAATTCCGGTGTCCGAATATAGCTGTCCAATATATCGATCTTTATGTCTCGACCATTTCGAGACTCCTCGTCATGTCCGTGATCACATCCGGGACTCCGAACTACCTTCGGTACATCAAAATGTATAAACTCATAATAACTGTCATCGTAACGTTAAGCGTGCGGACCCTACGGTTCGAGAACAATGTAGACATGGCCGAGACACGTCTCCGGTCAATAACCAATAGCGGGACCTGGATGCCCATATTGGCTCCTACATATTCTACGAAGATCTTTATCGGTCAGACCGCATAACAACATACATTGTTCCCTTTGTCTTCGGTATGTTACTTGCCCGAGATTCGATCGTCGGTATCCAATACCTAGTTCAATCTCGTTGCCGGCAAGTCTCTTTACTCGTTCCGTAATACATCATCTCACAACTAACACATTAGTTGCAATGCTTGCAAGGCTTATGTGATGTGCATTACCGAGAGGGCCCAGAGATACCTCTCCGACTATCGGAGTGACAAATCCTAATCTCGAAATACGCCAACCCAACAATTACCTTTGGAGACACCTGTAGAGCTCCTTTATAATCACCCAGTTATGTTGTGACGTTTGGTAGCACAAAAAGTGTTCCTCCGGCAAACGGGAGTTGCATAATCTCATAGTCATAGGAACATGTATAAGTCATGAAGAAAGCAATAGCAACATACTAAACGATCGGGTGCTAAGCTAACGAATGGGTCATGTCAATCACATCATTCTCCTAATGATGTGATCCCGTTAATCAAATGACAACTCATGTCTATGGCTAGGAAACTTAGCCATCTTTGATCAACGAGCTAGTCAAGTAGAGGCATACTAGTGACACTCTGTTTGTCTATGTATTCACACATGTATTATGTTTCCGGTTAATACAATTCTAGCATGAATAATAAACATTTATCATGAAATAAGGAAATAAATAATAACTTTATTATTGGCTCTAGGGCATATTTCCTTCATAAACGTGATCTAGTGTTAAAAGATGTAATTCATGTTCCTCAAGCCGACAAAAACCTTGCATCCGTGTCTCGTTTGGCCAATGATTATAATATCTTCTTTGAAACTCACCCTCGTTACTTTTTTTTATAAAGGATCGGGCAACGAGGGAACTCCTACATCACGGTAGATGCATTGGAGGTCTTTACCCCATCACATCTGGAGCACTTAGTCAAAAGCATCGTCAAGTCTCCTCCGTCATCAAGCCCTCTTTGGCAAGGTGGCATCAAAGATTAGGACATCCGTCTTCGATCATTGTTAAACAAGTAGTCAATAAAGGCAATCTCTCGTTGTCACATAGTCCCATTAGTGAGTCCGTTTGTGAAGCTTGTCAATGTGCAAGAGTCACCAACTCCCTTATCCCAAGTCGAATAGTGTATCTCATGCTCCTTTAGAGCTTATTTTCAGTGATGTATGGGGTCATGCAAGAGACTCCTTTGGCAGAAAGAAATATTATGTTAGTTTCATTGATGACTTTAGCAAGTCTACTTGGATTTATTTGCTCAAGCACAAATTTGAAGTTTTCTTTGTGTTTCAAGAGTTTCAAAAACTTGTTGAACGGCACTTTGACAAAAAAAATCTTGACAGTCCAAAGTGACTGGGGAGTGGAGTATGAAAAACTCAACTCTTTCTTCCGTAGCATATGCATTGAACATCATGTGTCTTGTCCTCATGCTCACCAACAAAACGGCTCCGCTGAGCGGAAACATCGCCACATTGTTGAAGTTGGTCTGTCTCTCCTTGCCCATGCATCTATGCCTCTCAAGTACTGGGTTGAAGCATTCATTACTGCCACATATCTTATAAATCGTCTCCCTAGTAAAGTTATTGGCAACATCACTCCATTGGAGCGGTTATATCATCAAAAACCCGATTACAATTCTCTAAAAAATTTAGGGTGTGCTTGCTATCCCAATCTCCGTCCTTACAATCGTCATAAACTTGAGCTTCGTTCCACTCAATGTGTCTTTATTAGCTATAACAATCTCCATAAAGGATACAAATGTCTAGAAGTTGCAACTGGACGGATTTATATTTCTCGAGATGTCGTTTTTGATGAAACTCTCTTTCTGTTTGCTAAACTTCATCCAAACGCCGGAGCCCTTCTTCTTACTGAGATAGAACTACTCCCAGATCACGGGGGTGAATTAAATAAAAATGACTATGTGCAAAATTCTGTTGAAAACAGTGGTTCTGGTGATGTTTGTGCAAGATTGGGGCGTCATTTTATGTGTGCAGAACAGGACAAAGATGGTGCAGAAAACGAAGCTGATTCACCTGGCGACAGCTGTCGTGGTTCTAAGTCTGACAATAATGTAGGGGGGTATGAATGGAGAGGCAAGATTCTAGCTATGGAGTAGTTGTATACGCAAGAGTTTTACGAGTTCAGGCCCTTCTCGGAGGAAGTAACAGCCCTACGTATCGGAGGCCGGAAGCGGTCGACTGTATTATGCGTGTATGGATTACAAGGGTGCGAACCCCTTACACTGAGGAGGGGGGTGGCTTATAAAGAGTTCGCTAGAACCCCTCTGGCCCTCAGTTATGCAGGGTTTAAGGTACATTAAGGTCGGACGTTACTGGTAACGCCACAAATAAAGTGCTATGATGACCATAAAAGCTACTTAATGACCGACCATTATCGTGCGGAGTGACTTTAGATCTCCTGGCTATCGAGTGGTTGGCTTCATGGTCGAGTGTCTTCGAGTCCGTCGAGTGGAACACTTATGATTCGATTGAAAGGTGATTTCTTATAGAGATGTCCTAGGCGAGGGTAGTTTGGACAGGTCCATGACCCTACCCTAGGTACATAGCTTCATCATCAGCAGCGCACGATGCGACGCTGATCCGCGCATCAGCGCTGCCCCTGTCTGTCAGGACCCCAATCCTAAGTCACACCAATCTAGCATGTAACACATCATATCACTTTGCGGCCTCACGCACGGTATTCCCACGAGTGCCACCTTACCTGGCCCGGGACCGTTTGCGCCTTTTGGCTCACGTATATGATAGTGTCGCTAGCATCCATATGACAGAGAACCCGGGCCGACATGGCTAGTCGTGAACCCAAAGCGGCACTAACCCATGGGGACACGCATACATGAATCAACTTCGAGCATGTCGGTCAACAGCATGTGAATCCGGGCTGTAGCACTGGGCTAACAGGACTCCGGTAACCCAGGCTGTAGCAGGCTAGGCAGGACTCCGGATGTCACCACGTGACATTTCCCCGAAGGGACAGACACATGAACGAGGTGAAACACATGCCGGCCAGTCAAGTGTCCTGAGCAGTAGTGCTGGGCTAGCAGGACTCTGGTGAACCGGGCTGTAGCGGACTACTATGGCTCAAGGAAAGCACTAGACTACATTTCCCCATAAGAGAGGCTGCCAAGGATAAACAACTAGATTGTCGGATCCCACACATACCAAGCATTTCAATCATACACACAATATGCTCGATACGTGTAAATACAACATGGCATCACAACATAACTCTACGACTCAAGTATTTATTCATTAGGCTCCGAGGAGCGAGAAATTACAATAATGGGTCTCATGACCCAACATTCAGAGCACACAAATCAAAGCACATGCGGAAGCTTAACATGTCTGAGTACAGACATCTACAAATGAAAAAGGCTGAGAAGCCTGACTATCTACCAGATCCTGCCGAGGGCACAAGATCGTAGCTGAGGTATCAAGCTAAACGTCGAAGTCCACACGGAACTACTAGCGAGACTGACGCCTCTCTGCAAAAACATAAAATAGGCAAACGTGAGTACAAATGTACCCAGCAAGACTTACATCAGAACTAGCTACATATGCATCAGTATCAATGAAAGGGGGGTGGTGGAGTTTAACTACAGCAAGCCAGCTTTGACTCGGTGGCTATCCTGAAGTACGACTGCAAGCAACTCTTTTGAGGTGGCGCACACGAGTCCACATATTCACCATATCAATACACCACTATGGATCCGCTCCCGTCTCCCTACGAGAAGGCCATCCATAGCACTCACGCTTATCTTGCGCATTTTAGAGTATCCACATTCACTTGTCTATGAACTGTTATAGGCAACCCAGAAGTCCATTAGCGCAGACGCGGCTATTCGAATAGATGATGTTAACCCTGCAGGGGTGTACTTCTTCACACACGCTCACGCCACTTACCACCATGAACACGTCGTGTATCTCGGCAACCTTCAAGCGGAAGCCTGGCGAGGGAGTCGGCCACGACCTGACTAACCACACAAGTCTCTGGTATAGGTTTATCGCCTATTCGGGTTCCATCCGCGAGGAGATCCGGCCGGAGTTTCGCTCACAGCCCCAAACGATGTGTGCAGGGTTCCCGAGACACCAAACGGGCGCCCGGTACACCGTGCCACGTGCCTACCGCAACACAGCCCACCCCTCCGGTCAGCGCTGCGTACAGCCCCCAGCATGCTACAAACACCAGAAACTACTTGCAACTCCTGGACAGAGGACAAGGGCAGTTAATAAGTCGAGAGGGTCCATTGGTATCGGGCCCAATGCGTGGTAGTAGCTGTTTCATGGATCACAAACACAGAACTCAGTTCCTGAGGACGGTTTCAATGATACAACCCACCATGTACTCCTACATGGCCTCTCACCTCTACCTTTACCAAATCGTGTTCACACACTTAGCTCACACACAGTAGGACATGTTCATCACCATTCCAATTCATTCCCGATGAATCAGACCCGACTCAACTCTAAGCAGTAGCAGGCATGACAAACAAGCATGAATGAGTAGGCACATCAGGGCTCAAACAACTCCTACTCATACTAGTGGGTTTCATCTATTTACTGTGGCAATGACAGGTCATGCAGCGGAAAGGGGTTCAACTACCGCAGCATGTAACAGTTGAATCGTTGTTGTCCTAATGCAGTAAAAGAGAGCAGGAGCGAGAGAGTAGGATTGTATCGGAATGAACAAGGGGGTTATGCTTGCCTGGCACTTCTGAAGATGATATAACTCTTCATCAGTGTCATCGAACTCATCGTCGAAACCACGTCTATTGAGAGGGGACAAATACCGGCAACAAAGATGGAAAACACAATCAATGCAATGCACAATATGATGCATGATCATGACATGTCAATATGAATGTGTTTTGACTAATGCATACTAGGACAGGTTGATTTGAAACCATTTGAATCAAAGATTCAAATGTAAGCTCATGTATATAGTCATAATGGTGCATTATCTTGTTTCATTTAAACAGCAAGGTTATTGTGTTCTAACATGCATGAAACCAGTACAGATGGATAGATTGGATTTTTTGATCATTTTTCATATATAATTTGTTTGCTTTGCAGCTACGGTTGATTTTATTTGAATTTTAGAAGTTAGCTCTATTTTCTGGAATTTCTAGAATAAGAATAAATCCGGAAAAGGATTTACTATGTCATCCTGGTGTCAGTGTGACGTCAGCGGTCAACGGAGCTGGTCCAGGTCAAACCCTGACCTGTGGGTCCCGCGTGTCAGTGTAATTAGCCTAACTAGTTTTTAGTTAGTCCTAATCCTAACTTGATTAGCAGGCGGGTCCCATTTGTCATTGACCCAGAGGGGTCAAACTGGGCCCACCGGAGGTTAACTCGGTCAGCGGGGTCAAACCCCTGGTCAGCAGGTCAAACCCGCCGGCGACTCGACGCCGGCAAGGCCTGAGACGGTGGCGCGGCTCGGAATTGGCCCACGGTTGACCAAATCGACCGCAGTTTGGTCCTACGCGTAGCTGGGGCTCGCGCGCATCTAGTAGGCTAAGCGGGAGGAGCTGGGGTGGTCTGAGTCGACGGCGGCAAGCACGAATGCGGCGGCCGGAGTTCGGGCATCGGTGGGTTAGGCGCTGCGGCTTGCGGGCGAGCGAGCGAGGTGGCTGGGCGGCACCTAATGGGCAGCAGGAGCACGCCGGAGCAACTAGTAGGAGCGGCGGGGCTCGGGGGCACGGTGCTCGCCGGCCATGGCGGACGGCGGCCTCGGGTGCTCGTGGGGCAGCGGCTACGGGGCAAAAACGACGACGTGGTTAAGGGGGAAAGGACCGGGAGCTCACAGTGAGGCCGACGACATGCTCAGCTGGCTCGTGGACGACCGGAAGGCGACGAATCCGTCGATGGAGTCCGGCGGTCATGCTCGGGGAAGACGACTCGTGGCGGCGATGTGGGGCTTCCGCGGTGGCATGGCTCGGGGTGGAAGAAGGAGGGGGTCGAGGCGGAGCCTCTGGGCTGGTCATAGGAGCGAGGGGAAGGCGGTGGCCGCAGCTACGGTGAACGGCGGCGACGAGCTCACTCGGCTTCGGGAGAGAGAGCGAGAGAGGCGAGGCAGGGAGAGAGGGGAGCGGTCGAGGGGGTCCAGGGGCGCGTGGCGCTCCGAGAGACGTCCAGGGAAAGGAGGAGGCAGCCAAGCAGGGAGGAGGTGGCCGGCGTGTGGCTGCGCACGCCGGGCACGCGCCCCTGCCTACTGGCGCGAGGAGGAAGGCGACAGAGGGCTGCGGTGGTGGGCTGGGCCGGTTGGTGGGCTGCGCAGGTAAGCCAGGTGAGTTCTAACCTTTTTTTTCTATTTTTGTTTCTGTTTTCTAATTTGCTGTTTGTTTTTGATCCAGTTTTGAAAACCAAATCAATTTTATAAATCCTGAAAATATTCATGAGCACTTTCTGAATTATTTCAGTGGCCCACAAATAGTTCCAACATTATTTGAGCATTTAAATTATTTATAATATTTAAATGCCCAAAGTCTTCAAAATTCCAGAATGACCTAGAAATATGTGCATGATTTTTGGCAGAGGTTTTCACCATTAACAGAAATCATGAACTTTTCTAAAGGGCATTTGGGATCATTGAAAATATTTTTAGTAACCCTAGTTGGATTAAGTGGCGCTGGGGGTTTCTGCCATCCATCCCCATTTCAGATTTCATGAAATTTAAACATGATGCATGGATGCAATGCCACTAGTTACAAGCAAACTCTAGGGCTGTGACAACTCACCCCCACTAAACAAGAATCTCGTCCCGAGATTCAAGACATGAGGTAAGAAGACAGAGGGGCCCGAGACCAACATAATATTCACAACCCAGGTGTCCTTCTCGAGGATGTTGATTCATTGCATCACCTTGATCTCGACATCTTACTTTGAGAACTACACCCAACATATCGACGAGAAGAAAGGGAGAATTTTAGAAGAGTCGATCTTCTTGAGGTTCGAGCAACTTAGGATCACCTTAATGATCACAAGATCAACTCACGAAATGAGACGTAGAAACATCTCTGGAGCTGAGAGGCAAAACATGCATCAAGAGGGACGGAAGAAACAATTTTACGAGAGTTTCAAAGTAGCGAGGAAACAATTACCATGATCCCATAACGGGGCACCTTGGGGGAGGTGACTCGTAGAGTTATTCCCTTAAATGGCAAAAAGAATTACTTTTGATATCTAGATCATTGAAACTCTTTATACCAGCTTAAGGCAATCACAATCGATCGTTTGGCGGAGTTCAAAGGAATGGCATATCCGGATTCGAATGGATGATGTGGACTACCTTGTTGAAGACATCGCAATGGATGATTTTTGCTTATCATCGGAAATGAATGGGACCCATGGCAGACTGACACAATGACGGGTGCAAGCTGGGAACAAAATGCAAATACCGGGAATGATTCTAGTGACTGGGGAAAGGCTCAACCGACGAGAGCGATTCTCCTGTTTGAATGGTTATAGCATAATCGAGGAAACCGAGAGTACAAGGACCCCTAAGGAACAACTTCTAGAATAGGTTGCACGAGATCCTCATGGAGAAGATGGTCAAATAGCTTCATCAAGATACTACAATGATAGATCTTCCGGCAAGGTGCGTCGGCCAGAACATCAACCTTGTCGGCACCTATATCATAGATCTTGAAAAAGTTCCAACCATCATATCTGCCTAAGATTCAGATCTGGTTGGTAACAAGATATTTCAGACATCATGTCTGGAAAAGAAAGTTTGCAACACAAACCAACGAGATGACGTTGCGAGATTCTCGGGAAATGAGTTACGATAACAAGCTCCAAAACATGAGCTGGTTCTGCTACCTACATGTGAACACACTGTCCAAGACAAGCATGACCATGTAGAAGTCTTATAGTAAAACACTATCGAGCTCAGGTGGTGAACCATCATCAAGGATATTGAAGTCTCCACGCGTGGAAGTCCAAAGGATTAACCTTAGAACAGACTCTGTGTTTCTTGAACAAGTCAATCGGTGGCTTGGTGTACTAGGAGATACATATGGAATGGTGGTAGCGAGCCTGTCAAACCATAGCATACTTCGTACATGCATGACTGACTTGGGATGGTACCATAGGGAACAAAAACAATCTTTCTCGAACTCACGGCGGCAACTTGCATCAAGTGCACATGAATTAGAGGAAGTCACTTCTTCCATCCAAGCATAAGCTTCATGAACGGAACACGAAGGCATTGCTTACAAAGTTTCCAACACTAAGTTGATGTTCAACATGAATCTTGGGGGAGACAAAATGCTGCTGATGGGCTCAACAACAACTCATCAGAATTTCCATATCACTGGATTTCCACCATCATGTGAACACGGTGATAGCATTGGTCAGACCAAAAGATGTAATGGTGTCTGCTCGAGGGATCATCCATATGTAAGACAACATTACGAACATCGTTGGTTCTGATTTGACTTGACGATAGCCCATACTCAATCAAAGTTTTGACAAGGCAATAGATCCAACAACTGATCACGAGGACCAATCGATGGAGATATCATCTTTCTTCAACACACACACACACACACACACAAGGATATCCCTTAGTGATGAACTAAGTGGATTAAGCTTTTATCTTCCAACTCTCCAAGTTGTTGTTTAGCTTAGTCAATCAGCTCAGGGATAACCAACACGGATTCTTGGAGAAGGGGTGGTTTACAAGAAACCAACTTGATCACGAACTCAACATAGCGGTCAGGTGACAATCTGGTAATACTTCCGAGAAGATATTTGGAACATCACGAACCACCGATATGTTACTAAGCTCGAGAATAATCTTGTTTTTCAGTGCAAGACGATATGATCAAATAAGCAAGGTATTGAATAATCCTAACTCATTGATCGAAGAGTGCACCAGAAATAAGGACTAGGTAGCACGATCAGTCCAAGGATGGTGATTCAATAACCAACACACTAAGAATTAGAATATTGTCCATTTACTACAAAGCAACGAGTTTTCTAGGAGTACTGATTTCACACATCACGATTCACTTGTCGGCATTCCGGTTACAACAACACGGAACCGAGGAATGAACAATGATGGCAAGAGTATCACTGCATCGAGAATTTATAAGAGAAGGTGCAATTCTCATGACGTTCCTGACATAAAGTGGGTAATACTTCAGGGTAGCACAGAATCAAAGCTTGATTGCATTTGGTCTGCGGAATACAACTGCTTTGACCCAATCCTAGAAATGGATGAGGTACTGGAGTTTGTTTCTCCTAGTCATTCCGGAATAGAATGGCTTGACGGACCACAAGAATAATAGGCATCGATGAACACGAATGCACAACCATTCCTGACTATCAATTGATGGATTAGGGTCGGAATACAGCTTAGGAGGGTCAACTCAAGGAACATATAACTTTCTGAGTTGTGGATGCATAGATTAGTATGTCGAGCAAAGCTCAACATTTCTTCCGGATAACCCATGCTGAAAGGTAGAACTGGCAGAATCACAAGGTAGAATGGAGAACTCATCAAGAGCACTCTGGTTGTGATCTTTTGGTTCAAAAGAACTTCTGCCATAAGTAGTTCATGGTATTTGGAAGAACGATATACCACGGACCTCGAGAACTATCACAAGGTTACTAATATGTTAAGGGAACTAGCAGATACTAACAAAATGAAGTATGGTGAATCTCGGGTTCAAAACCCAGGAGTAGAATACCTACTACTAGATGACATCACGGGATGCTTTCAAGAATGATGGCCAGAATCATCACACTGGGAGTACAAAACATTGCTAGATTACTAGGTGACTCCCTAAGACACCTATGCCATAATAATAGTTCCATCATATATGTCGAGGCAATAGAGTACCTCAACTCACTGATTAGTGTGCTTATTCTGACCAAAAGGACATCGGGAATAAAAAGAAAGGATTTGCAAATGCATCAGACTATTTAGAAACCTGGGATGACTCGGACAGCATAACGACTGTAATTGCTCAAAAGAATTGAGACATCCTGCAAAACAGTGGCATGACCACTTAGCATCACAATATCAAGGTTCCGAGGCCAGCTATGAACACACGGAAGTAGTAGAAACTGAACTGAGACTTGTATCCAACAATCTTAAGAGTCTACGGTTTAGTAACACGTCATCCTGATAGATAGATGAGAAGCCTAGTTCTTAAACCCCGTGGAAGAGAAGAGGTTGCCTTAGATCAGAAGGCCATGAGGTATAAGGAGTAAAAAAGAGCCTTACATTCCCTTCCACAATCAATTCCCTTACATATAACTAAAGCATTTCTAGACTCGACATCGACCAGTTTGGCTTGGTAATCCTACAGGCAGTCAGGCTCTGATACCAATGCTGTCAGGACCCCGATCCTAAGTCACACCGATCTAGCATGTAACACATCATATCACTTTGTGGCCCCATGCACGGTATTCCCACGGGTGCCACCTTACCTGGCCCGGGACCGTTTGCGCCTTTTGGCTCACGTATATGATAGTGTCGCTAGCATCCATATGACAGAGAACCCGGGCCGACATGGCTAGTCGTGAACCCAAAGCGGCACTAACCCATGGGGACAGGCATACATGAATCAACTTCGAGCATGTCGGTCAACAGCGTGTGAATCCGGGCTGTAGCACTGGGCTAACAGGACTCCGGTAACCCGGGCTGTAGCAGGCTAGGCAGGACTGCGGATGTCACTACGTGACATTTCCCCGAAGGGACAGACACAGGAACGAGGTGAAACACATGCCGGCCAGTCAAGTGTCCTGAGCAGTAGTGCTGGGCTAGCAGGACTCCGGTGAACCGGGCTGTAGCGGACTACTATGGCTCAAGGAAAGCACTAGACTACATTTCCCCATAAGAGAGGCTGCCAAGGATAAACAACTAGATTGTCGAATCCCACACATACTGTCATGGTTTTGTCACGGCAGATGTCCTAGCAAAAGGACTTAGTCGTGGAGCCATCGCAACGGGTTAACTCGAAGGGGTTAAAGCGGACACAGGGACACAGAGGGTTTATACTGGTTTGGCCCCTTCGATGAAGGTAAAAGCCTACGTCTAGTTGTGATGGAATTGATGGGGTTTCGATGACTAGGGAGCAAACAAGCTTCGCCTAAGTCTCGAGTTGTGGTTTCTCTGTCCTTGAACCGCTGTCGGGTCGTCCCCTTATATACACGGGTGACACCCGTCGGTTCACAGAGTCCCAATCTCCGGTTAATATTCGTATCCGGGTTGGTCTCTCCTTATTCCTAACTTACAATACAAGTTTACATACAAAGCCGGTTTACGGCTAAAAGTGTTGAACCGACTATGGCCTTGGGCCCTCATCTATCTTCTTGGGCTTTAACGCTCTGGGACTACTGATGAAGTTAACCCGGCCCAGGTAGGCCGGTTTACGCCCAGTAGTAATATCCCCAACATTAGGCCCCAGATTGATTTGAACGAGTTCATGTCAATCCTTAGCAAAAATCTTCATCTTTAACATCTTCTGGTAATTGTTGAACCGTCTGACGTCATCTTCTCCAATTGCTGTTAAATCAGGGTGACGTCATCTGTCATAAAGAAAAGTATCCGTAATACCTCATCATTTTAATAAGGTTGCGAAAATCGAGGCGACAGCTCCGTTTGGTGGTCCCTGGTTTGTCGCGCCTGACACATGTCTTTTTGTCTTATAAATAGGACTGAAGGGTCATTTCCTTTTTCCCCTTCCTGCCTTCTCATCTTCGTCTTCCTCGCGTCGTCAGCTTCAGAGCTCCGCCGCCGCCGTCGCCTTCAGCCTCGACCTTGGCCGCTGCATCGACCTGAACGCACCAGAAAACTGCGATGACCTTCCGCACCCTCCTCAGCTCTAGTAAGTCCTCTGTTCTTCTTAACCTAGATCTGTTCTAGGGTGCCTTGTTCTTGCGATCCTCATCGACTGCTCCTGTTCATGTATTAACCTCTATATGGATCTATAAAACCTTGTACTGAATACCACTTAGCTTTTCGCATCCACCTATACCCTCATGTTAAAGTCCGTGGATCTCATTTGTATATCTGCCCATTGATTCACTTCCGCTCTGCTTTGAAGCCTTTGAATATTTTTTTATTTTTCTGAAGTTACCTCAGATCCATTGCTGTAACAGAATTTTTGTGAAACCTGTTTCTGCATACTTAGCCATTTCGCAGCCTCAAGTGCTTTCAATGTTTAGATCGGGCGGTTTAACTTACCATAGGAAAAGTTAGTAAACTGGTATATACCATTAGTCCCCTTATTGAACCGCCAGGACCCCTTAGCCATAGTCCATCGCTTCACGGAGCTTCGGTTTGAATATAGTTATCCTCGGTTTAACCCCGATCATATCAGTGTATATTTTGTACCCAACACAATCTTGAACCGGAATCGCTTATTTTGTAGACTCCACCATGGCCAAACAAGTATATGAGTGCATCTGGACTCCTTCTCGTGTTACAGAGACGCAACTGAATAACTTAGTCTTGACTGGCGCTTTAAGTTGCAAGAATACCATCCATTGGAGGGTCCCAGGCAAAGAATGTCCTCCCACACCTCGAGAAGGAGAGGTTGTAGTTTTTGCGGATCACTTAGCCCGAGGTTTTAATCCGTCTGGTTCAAAATTCTACCGGGACGTCTTGGCCAACTTCCAACTTCGTCCGCAAGACACTGGCCCCAATTCTGTCACCAACATATGCCATTTCCAAGTGCTCTGTGAGGTGTTCTTCCAAGAGGAACCTACAGTCGAGCTATTCCGAGATTGTTTCCATCTAAACCGTCACACGGAATTTACTGATGGTTCCAATATGGAATTGGGTGGCATGGCGATTCAGAAACGAAAAGAGGTCACTTAGCCTCACGCAAAACTGCATAGCCATCCCCAAGAATGGAATCAAACATGGTTCTATTGCAAAGACACCTCCCCTGCTAATGAAAATCCCTTACCTGTCTTTCGTCCGGAGTGGCTTAGCAACACGCACCCCTTTCCACAGAGGTTGACTGCCAAAGAGAGGAGTAAATATGCTCCCCAACTGTCCAAGCTTAGAGCCTTTATGGCCAACGGTTTAACAGGGGTTGATCTCGCTCGTTGCTGAATATCCTGGAGCGTACTGCCTCTCAGCCAACGCTCCAGTTTGATGTGTGAATATACGGACAGTGTTAACGACCCACTGCGGCACGTGAACATCCAGCTTACTGACGAAGAAGTCACAGAAGCTGTAAAGAAATTTTTGAATGAACCGGAATACATCTGCGCCTGAACCGGCCTGCTTCCTTTCTGCGCCACCAACAAACCGCCAGCTGTAAGTCTGAATGTTCCCTTTCATTAACTCTGATAATATTATATCTGCTTATTACTTGATACCAATATCTGCTAAAGCAGGGTGATGATCTGTTTTGGAGCAAGAAGCTCCCGCAGGAAAAGGCAGACAAACCGGAAAGACCGACCCGTCCAAAGACAAAAGTCCTTAAGAAACCTACTCATAAGAGGAAAACCACTGCATCCTCTGATCCGCCTGCTGATGACGATGTGAGTAATCCGTACCTTGAGGTAGAACTTGATTTACTTGGCTTTCTTTTTACACGCCTTATTGATGGTAATATTTGCCAGGATGATGCCGAAGCCAGCCACGCTGATGATGCAGAGGTAATGACTCTCTCTTCTGACCCGAACTTTCTGCCTTCACTTCGTCAGGCAATCCGGAAAGTTAAATTTTCTCATCCTTTTGCTCATTTGGATCCCAAATTTCTTATGAAGACCCAACAGCACGAAGTGCGCCGCACAACTCGGCACAGCGGCCAGGTAGTTACCTCCGTCGGTTTACCGAACTGTCCGGTTCGGAGGCGCCGTTTCGAGGTCTCTAATTTGCTTGTCAGTACTTGTCCTAAAGCGGGCTGTTTTCGTCAACCGCTTAACCCACCTGACTCCGATTATTAGGTTACCTCCCACTCATCCTCTGGCGAGTCAACCGGTACCCAGCTACCACCGCTGAAAACGGTGCTTGGGTAAGCTTGCACTTACCATAATATCCCTGGTATTGTATCTTGTAATATATACTATTTTTGATTTTGCTACTCTTTTCAGGGACAAACCGAGGCCGAGTAAGAAGGCTCGCCTGGATAAAGCGGCCGTAGAAGAAACTGCCCCTGAACCGGGCAACACCCCAGACATGGAAGCAGCTATCCATGAAGACGTGCCCAATGACCCGCTAGCGCAGGATGAGGCTTTTATTGCTGAAGAGAGGCCTGTTGATGCCTCCGGTCCTGCTGACCAGCCTAGAAGTCCCGTCCGGAACGAAAAATCCACAAGTCCATCCAATGCTACTGGTAAACCGACAGCCACAGTGCAAACCGGTGACGCCCAGGATGATGAAGTTGTCATCACTGGTGTTGGTCATACGGAACCCAGCAATCCTGTCGCTTTGTCCAAACATACTGCCAAGGACGAATTTGCCGCAATGGGCAAGGGCAAGTGGAATGTTGATTTGGCGACTTATGCTGCACTGAGTGCTCAAGATCTTCATTCTGGTTATCTGAACCGGCTATATACCAGTCGCGATCATGAAGCTGGCCTAGTGAACATGATGAAGGAGAAATTTGTGGTAACTTTCATATGCCTCTTCCTGCTTGTATATCTTTTAGCCTTGCTGATTCTCCTAGCCCCCAAGGGCCGGTTTTTAATCTTCTTTCAAACCGGAACTTGCGAAATATAAAGCTGCATACTTCAGAATGTGCTGATGTAGCCCCCAAGGGTCGGTTCAACTGAATGAAGTTAAACCGGGACTTTAACTAACTAAATATAGCAGCATCAGAACTTATTTGAGCAAATAGCCATTAGCCCCCAAGTGCCAAGTTTCATACTTGTATTGAGCTTGGGACTGTGCAATCAGTTGACAGTCGTAGATCAAATAGGCATTAGCCCCAAGTACCAAGTGCATAACTCATTATGTGGTTAGTACTTCGATTTGTATACCGTTTGTTAAACAATAAAACTGTCTGAATGCAGGCTGAGCTGAAGACCAAAGAAAATCAACTCGCCGATCTTCAAGAGAACTTAAAATCCCAACAAGCTGAAACCTCCAAAGCAAAAGAGGAATTAACCAGCGCTTTAAGCGTCATGGAACAGCTGAAGGAAGGATTCAAAAAAGATCGAGCGCATTGGGCCACTGAGAAAAACGCTTTGATCAAGAAGATTGAAACTACTGAAGCTGCCCTTAAACCGGTGACAGATGAATTAACCAGCGTAAAGCGACAAGTGCATGCAATGACTGCCACCATCTTTGGAAGCGTCCTTTGACTTCTGTAATAATTTTGATCTTCCTATGATAGGTCCGGTTTGTGAACTGTTCTATCATGTTGCAGGCACCCGCATTAACCACTTGGGGTCAGATGTTCGAATGAACTTGAAGGCTGCCTACACATTAATCGAACAACTGTATACTGGAGCACAGCGAATCATCTCGACTGTGTCACATAACAATCCGGCACCCACGTTTATCCAAGATACTCTTAAAAGATTGTCAATGCTTCCCGCCCGTATTGAAGAGCTGAAAAAATCTGCTGCTCGAACCAGTGCCATCAATGCTTTAATCCGAGCAAAGGTATGGGTGCCAGACTTCGATCCTGTTGAAGCAGCTCAGGGCTATCCCAGTTTGAAGGAAGACGGGTCAGAGTTCAATGAAGATGATCTGAGAGCAATAAACCGAGCGGTGCGCCCTCTGGCTTGTCAATTGGTAGAAGTGGCAGATTTGACGCATTATCAAGCCCAATATAATAATCAGAACAAAAGAGTGGCTGCACCAGTTCACGAAGCAGAAAATCTGATCCCGCCAATCCGTAAGCATACTTATGCTCCTGATATTGACCCGTCTTCACTGATCCATGATGAAGCTGTTTTTCGAGCTTTAATGGGAATCGACTGGACCACTGTTGACTTCCAGCCGCTGGGTAGGGCAGAAGAAGCTGAAGCGGCGCAGGACGACCCACGACCATCAGACCAAGGCAGTGACCAAGCTTGAACCGGAGACCGGTTTAATAGGCTGCCTTGTTATATTCTGCCAGAAAACAATGATCTTATTCGGGCACCATGTTGCCTTGTAATAGGATAGCCAACACTTTTGCTTCTGAGATGCCTTCGTGCATCTGAACTGATACTTTTGGTTGAAAGATCGAAACTGCCAATCTATACCTCCTGCAATCATAAAATCTTAAACTAACGGGGCGGTTGTACCGCCAGCCGGTTTATGAACTTCATATATATGCAAGGAGATTGACATATATGATCAAATTTTGTGATACAAAATATCTGCCATCATTGGGCACGAAGTAGGCTTAGCCAATCTTGACACGGCGGTTTGATAAACCTGCACCGTCACGGGAGAAAACAGCTCCTATATATACAATGCCGGTTTACTATGTAAACCGTGCTTGGTCATAATAAACATTTTGTTACTCCAAAAAAGGATGTTAACAGAAGAAATCAAACCGGGTAAATAATCTCCGGTTCAAAAATGGACCGTGTTCCGCCAAATTGGCAGCTTGAACCGGTGTAAAATGTTGTCGGTTTAAAAACACAACCAAGATAAAATAGCAGTTTATCAAGAAAAATATTGAAGCAAAGGCAATGATAAAACCGTTTGCAAAAAAGAGGCTTTACTGAGCCGATCAGATGGTGTTACCATGGTCAGACACGACCAAGCTCCCAATAGGTGTAGCTATGGTTCAAGTCAGCCAGGTCCCCAAATGAAACCGTGGCATTACGCCGATCAAGTGGCATGGCAATGGTTCGGGTTCGACCAAGCCCCCAAGTGATTCTATGGCCTTTAGGCCGATCAAGAGGCGTGACTGGTTCAGACTTGACCATGTCCCCAAGTGATCTGGTGGCTTTCGCCTATCAAAAGGTGTTGCATCGGTTCGGACACGACCGAGCCCCCAAGTAATCTGGTGGCTTTCGCCTATCAAAAGGTGTTGCATCGGTTTAGACATGACCGAGCCCCCTAGTGATATTTATAATTTTTGCAAGGGGTAAACCGGAGGCCGCTTTAAGACAGAACAACTCCATGTAACCACGCATGATGTAAAAGAACAGATACCCCGCTTTAGCTGAGGATCCGGTTTATTGTATTTATAATATATACATTGTCATAATATGTACATAAGCAGAGCCAATGGCTCAAGTATAGTAAGGCCGAAGATGAGCTATGTTCCACGGCCTGTTGGTCTCCTCTTCTGATTTGCGTGAGTCTTTTCGCTCTCGAACATCAATCAGATAGTATGACCCGTTGTGCAGATTCTTGCTGATCATGAAAGGCCCCTCCCAAGGCGAGAATAACTTATGCATGTTGGTTTGATCTTGAATGAGCCGAAGCACCGAATCTCCATCTTGAAAGGTTCTGGTTCTGACTCGACGACTGTGATAGCGACGAAGATCCTGTTGGTAAATCGCCGAGCGGGCAGCTGCTATGTCTCGCTCTTCATCAACCGGTCCAAAGTGTCTTGTCGAGCTGTCTCGTTGTCCGCTTCAACATAAGCCGCCACACGAGGTGAATCGTGACGGATATCGCTAGGGAGTACCGCCTCCGCTCCATAGACCATGAAGAACGGCGTGTATCCTGTTGATTTGTTGGGTGTGGTATTAATGCTCCATAATACGGATGGCAACTCTTCTACCCAACAACCCGGCGTCCTTTGCAAAGGAACCATAAGCCGCGGTTTGATGCCTCTCAAGATCTCCTGATTAGCTCTTTCTGCTTGACCATTGGACTGTGGGTGCGCCACTGATGAAACGTCAAGGCGGATGTGCTCCCGTTCGCAAAACTCCTTCATGGCACCTTTGGACAAATTGGTACCATTGTCTGTGATGATACTGTGTGGAAAGCCAAACCGGAAAATCACTTTTTTGATGAACCGAACCGCCGTGGCTGCATCACACTTGCTAACAGGCTCTGCCTCCACCCACTTTGTAAACTTATCAACCGCCACCAGGAGGTGGGTCTTCTTATCCTTGGACCTTTCAAAAGGCCCAGCCATATCTAGCCCCCAAGTTGCAAACGGCCACATGATTGGAATCATCCTCAATTCTTGAGCCGGTACATGAGCACGTCTTGAGAACTTTTGGCAACCATCACATCGTCTGACCAGATCCTCCGCATCAGCATGGGCAGTTAACCAATAGAAACCGTGGCGGAACGCTTTAGCCACCAAAGATTTTGAACCGGCGTGGTGACCACAATCCCCTTCGTGGATCTCATGCAAAATTTCACAGTCCTCCTCAGGAGATACACAGCGTTGAAACGCTCCTGACACACTGCAATGGTGCAACTCGCCATTGACGATTGTCATGGACTTGGACCGCCGTATTATTTGTCTGGCCAGAGTCTCATCCTCTGGTAGCTCGTCCCGGTTCATGTACGCCAGGTAAGGAAGTGTCCAATCCGGAATGACGTGAAGAGCTGCCACCAATTGAGCCTCCGGGTCAGGAACAGCCAAATCCGCTTCACCTGGGAGCTTGACCGACGGGTTGTGCAACACATCAAGAAAAACATTAGGCGGGACCGGTTTACGCTGGGAGCCCAACCGGCTCAGGGTGTCCGCCGCCTCATTCTTCCGACGGTCCACGTGGTCCACCTGATAGCCCTTGAAGTGACCCGCAACAATATCCACCTCACGACGATAAGCAGCCATGAGTGGGTCTTTAGAATCCCAAGTGCCAGACACCTATTGAGACACTAGATCCGAGTCACCGAAGCACTTAACCCGACTTAGATTCATCTCTTTAGCCATCCGGAGACCATGGAGCAAGGCTTCATACTCAGCTGCATTGTTAGTACAAGGGAACATTAAGTGGAGAACATAACAGAACTTGTCACCTCGTGGGGAAGTTAATACGACTCCAGCCCCCGAGCCCTCCAATTGCCATGATCCGTCAAAATGGATGGTCCAATATGTGTGATCCGGCTTTTCCTCAGGGGCCTGCAGCTCCGTCCAATCATTGATGATATCAACAAGTGCTTGGGACTTCACCGCCGTCCGAGGCACGTATTTTAAACCGTGCGGCCCAAGTTCTATAGCCCACTTGGCAATCCGGCCCGTCGCTTCCCGGTTCTGGATGATATCACCCAAGGGGGCAGAACTGACCACTGTGATGGGATGCCCTTGGAAATACTACTTCAGCTTCCGGCTTGCCATAAAAACTCCATATACCAGCTTCTGCCAATGTGGATACCTTTGTTTGGATTCAATAAGCACCTCGCTGATATAATAAACCGGACGTTGAACCGGATGCTCCTTGCCTTCCTCCTTCCGCTCCACCACAATAGCTACGCTGACCTTGCGAGCATTAGCAGCAACATACAGCAGCAATGGCTCCTTGTCAATGGGAGCGGTGAGCACGGGCGGATTGGCCAATTGCCGCTTTAAGTCCTCGAACGCCTGATCAGTAGCAGAACTCCAGACGAATTGACCATTTTTTTTCAACATCTGATACAAGGGGATTGCTTTCTCACCAAGGCGGCTGATAAACCGGCTCAACGCGGCAATTCGGCCAGCCAATCGTTGAACGTCATTGATACACTTCGGTTTAGCCAAGGAGGTGATGGCCGTAATCTTCTCCGGATTAGCCTCAGTTCCCTTGTTGGACACCAGAAAACCCAACAACTTGCCTGCCGGTACACCGAAGACACATTTGGTCGGATTGAGCATCATCTTATACGTCCTCAGGTTATCAAAGGTCTCCTTCAAATCATCAACCAAAGTCTCCTTCTTCCTTGACTTAACCACAATATCATCACATAGCCATGTACATTGCGGCCAATCTACTTGTGAAGACAATTTTCCACACATCGTTGATAGGTTGCCTGGGCACTCTTGAGCCCAAAAGGCATAGATACATAGCAAAAGGCTCCAAAGGGAGTTATGAACGCTGTCTTCTCCTGGTCCTTAATCGCCATTTTGATCTGATGATAGCCAGAATATGCATCCAAAAAACTTAAACGCTCGCAACCCGCCGTAGCATCAATAATTTGATCAATACGGGGGAGGGCAAAAGGATCTGCTGGACAAGCTTTATTAAGATCAGTGTAATCCACACATATGCGCCAGGTGCCGTTTTTCTTAAGGACGAGCACCGGATTAGCAAGCCACTCAGGGTGGAAAACCTCAATCATGAAACAAGCTGCTAGGAGCCTGGCCACTTCTTCTCCGATAGCCTTGCGTCTTTCTTCATTGAACCGGCGGAGGAACTGTTTCACCGGTTTGTATTTAGGATCCACATTAAGAGTGTTGTCGGTGTCAAAACCGGCGGATCTCGGGTAGGGGGTCCCGAACTATGCGTCAAGGTCGGACGGTAACAGGAGACAGGGGACACTTTGTTTTACCCAGGTTCGGGCCCTCTCGGTGGAGGTAAAACCCTACTCCTGCTAGATTAATATTGATGATATGGGTAGTACAAGAGTAGATCTACCACGAGATCAAGGAGGCTAAACCCTAGAAGCTAGCCTATGGTTTGATTGTGTATGAAGATGATTCTGTCCTACGGACTACAACCCTCCGGTTTATATAGACACCAGATAGGGTTAGGGTTACACAGAGTCGGTTACATTGGTAGGAGATCTTGAATATCCGCACGCCTAGCTTGCCTTCTACGCTAAGGAAAGAACCTTCCGGACACGGGACGGAGTCTTCAATCTTGTATCTTCATAGTCCTGGAGTCCGGCGGGAGATGTAGTCCGGCTATCCGAACACCCCCTAATCCAGGACTCCCTCAGTAGCCCCCGAACCAGGCTTCAATGACGATGAGTCCGGCACGCAGATTGTCTTCGGCATTGCAAGGCGGGTTCTCCTTCAAACTCTGTGTACCTGTAGGAATAACGTCCGAATTTTATGATGTAGCGCTCCTTGGCTTCCCCGTTCAATAATGGATGTCTTCCATGTGTCAAAAGTATGCGAACAGCAAGGGCGTTTTTACATTCAAACCCCTGGCCGCATAAACGAGCCGCTTATTTGACGGGATGAGGATTCAGATGTAAATCACACCTATCCCTTCCGCGAGTTATCATCAGAGCGCATCCAGCAAAGGCTCATTCCAGCATGGCCAGCCATCGCAGCTCCTCCTCTCGCCCTTCCAGTGATAAACCCGGAGAATGGGAGAGCTGCTCCATCCCTCACAGTGAGTTAGTGTCGCTTCAGGCCAAGGGATTTCTCCCTCAGGCCTGCATGGTCTCGGTCCGAGCCGGACTCGCCACCTATAATGGTGGAAAGCAAGCGGAGAACACTCCCAATCCTTCGAAAGGAGAGCGGGTATGCCTCGTCCCTTATCTAATAAGGGGACTGGGATTTCCGATTCACCCATTCCTCCACGGGCTTCTGGAGTTCTACAGTCTCCAGCTGCATGATCTCACGCCCGCCTCTATATTACATACTGCGGGTTTCGTCGCTCTTTGCGAGCTATCTTTAGGCATCGAGGCTCATTTCACGTTGTGGAAGAAGATATTCTGCCTGGTGCCCCGTTCTAAAGAGGGATCCATATATCAAGTGGGCGGAGCCGAAGTATGGGGCATCGCCGGGACCGGATACTTGTCCGGAACCCCGAAGAAGGCATCCGAGGACTGGCCCTCAGAATGGTTTTACATAGATGACGTCCCGCTGCCGGACCCTGTCCGGATTGGCCTCCCTGAGTTCAACAATGCTCTACTGAAGAAACGCCTGAGCTGGCGCCCTTGGAGCCCTCAGAGAGAGAGTGACAGAGACGTCCTTTACTTAATGGGCCGGATTAGACTGCTGGCTCATTCCGGACTAACCATGATTAAGGTCATGGCCATGCATTATGCGGGGGGTGCAGCCACTTCAATACAGAAGCCACCCCATGTGGGAGTTCAATGGAGAAGATGACGCCACCCGCCACGGCCGCAAGGGGCCGGACTCATCCGCCGCTCTAATAAAGATCTTATCCTCTTTGTACAAGGGAGAACAGGAGGAATTCCTCCGCGTCGACCCGCAGGGTGGATTTTCCATGTACAATCCCCCAAATTGGGTATGCAAACAATCGTGCCTTCCCGTTCATTTCATGTCCATGTGATCAAACACGTAGTCTAACGACTTTAATGTAGGAACTGCGTCGGGATGTAAAAGATATAACCAGCCATCCTCCACAGCCCGAGGACCCCGAACGGTCCCTCGATCCGGACTCCGAAGAGGATCCGGACCTATCGGTGGAGCTCATAGACGGAGTGTTTTACCAGCTAAGCAAGGACAATGCCCTGGTAGCTATCATAGCTGACTACCCTGGGCTAATTCCGGCCTCCAAGGTGACAAGCACCAGAGTTTTTATTCCCTTAGAAGGGATTCTTTCACGGATTCCGGTCGTTCTAACAATCAACTGGTCATTGCAGGGGAGATTCCCGAGGCAGGAGGCCGATCCTGCAGCAGCTAGCCAACGAGGGGCTGCAGGGCCCCGTGGGGCAAAAAGGAATATAGTCCGGACTAAAACGCCGGAGCAACGGTATGGCGCACCCTCATTTTCCCTGGTGTTTTATTTCTTCAGGGTATATTAATATTCGCGCTATCTTTAGGACAAAGAGACCCCGCCAGACTATATCCGGAGAGGCTGCCAATCGTGTTTCCACCAGCCAGGCTCCAACGCCCGGCCCGGAAACAGAGGCAAGCACAAGGCACGCACCGGACGCCCCTTCGTCAAAGGACGCGGACAGGCTGTCTGCCACCAATTCCGAGGTGGAGAGCGCTATGAACCACAGGCATCGCCGGACAGTCCTTCGCGACGCTTGTTTCTCCCAGGAGGCTTTAGATGCCTTTAATTCGGGAGATGCGTACCTCCGTGCTTCTCAAGATGGTTTAACCAGAGCCACGGAGTAGTATGTGAAAGACATACGGGTAAGAATTTTTTTGGTAAATATAGACATACCAGTAGCCCCCGAGACTTGAAACAGTAAAAATAACTGATTTAAGGATCATATAACATGCAGTTTCTTACCGAGAAGAACACCGCTCAGTCCCAGGAGCTGGAGAGGTGCAAGGCCCAACTAGAGGCCGCACTTAAAGCGGCAGGGGAGTCTAAAGAGATCCTCTCAGGTAAACAATACAACAAAAGATTAGTATTGTGCGGCTTTAAGTGCCAATCTGACAAATGGTATTGCAGACGAGGCCGGACTCGATCCGGACAGGCAACAACTTCTACGCCAGTTGAAGGCTGGTGAGAACGTGCTAACAAGGGTGAGGCAGGAGAAGAACAATCTTCAAGATGCCAATACCAAATTGGACGTCGAACTAAAAGATGTTCGAGCCCAATTGTCGGACTCCATGAGGGAGAATCGACGACTTCGACGCGGCATCTGTAGTAAGTGCTTGAACGAACTCTCGAAAAAAGTTCGGCGAGGAAGCCGGTTAACATCATTATGTCTATAGGTATGCTGACAGGTCGTCCGGAAGAGGAGATGCCCGGTTCTACGGGTGACCTTCTTCCCGAACTTGCGCAGCTGCATGATAGAGTTCGGCAGGCGATGCAAGGCGTTGTTCGAGCATTATGGCCCTCCTACTCCATGCCCGAAGGTCTTGGAGAGCTTGCCGAGAAGCTGAAAGGAGTTCGGCGGCGCTTCCAATTGTGGAAGAAATCGGCCTGCCGGCAAGGCGCTAGGGAGGCCTGGGCCATGGTGAAGACGCGTTACACCAAGTCTGACCCGAACCACATGGCCGAGGTCGGACCTGTAGGGCCCGATGGGAAGGAGATCCCTGTAAGCTTAGTGTACGGCCAAGTAGAGTTGGCCGCAAAGTATTCCCAGCAGGACTGTAAATTAGACAGCCTGTTAGATGGTATAGAGGAGGAATACAGTCAGTCACAATGACTGTGTAATTTAAAATTGATATATGTAATGCCTTCTAGCTGGATTGTAGATCATTTGTCGTTGCCGACCTTTTCGCTTCGACCTCGGGACCTGACGGTCCGGAGTGTGTCCGAATACCATGATGGTTATAGAAGAACCAAGGTATGCATGGAGACCAGGCGTAGGGGTCACCAGTGCTTTATCAGACAAGTGCCCAACTAGTTATGTTATATTACATGGTTAGTAAGAAACATCTTCCAGAGAGAATAGTTCCGTTAAGGGTTCCTTTCGTTGGGGTGGCGTGCCCTAAGGTGCACGTCCGGACTGCAAATGCAGGAAATCGTCTGGGGGCATGTAAAAAATAAAAAGGATCATCTTTAGTTCACCGACCGAATATTCCCTTAAGAACGCTAGCTTTCGGCTTCACCCAGTCTGAGGTACACATCCGGCTTATCCGGCAGTAACAATCGCAGAGGTGCTCCCTTTACCCCTAGCCGAACAATCGGGAATGTAGGGGTAAGCACAGGAACCAGGCAACCCAGCTTGGCCAAAACTTAAGTCATATCGATGCATATAATGGTGAAGAAAAGGTGCATGCGGAAGTCTGACGCATGCGTTGGGTATAAAACCCATATAAGCAAGCTTCTGTTAAAGAAGCCCCCAGGTGTAAGAAGCGCGGGTTGCGCGTCACGTAGTGAGCCCGTGATGGATTAGAAGAAAAGAGGAGGAGACAAAGTAAAGAAAAAATGAATAAATGCAAATAATGGACAGAGGAAGGAGACAAACACAGAGTCCGGCGCTAAGCGTAGAATCTTCGGAGACGTGTCGCGTTCCATGGATTCCGCTCGAGTCGGTTATCCGATGCATCTCGCAGGCGGTACGCTCCACCGGTTAGGACTTGGTCGATTATGAATGGGCCTTCCCATTTGGGCTTGAGTTTATTCTTTTGCTTGTCCGGCAGGCGTAGAACTAGTTCGCCAACATTATAACTTTTGGCCCGTACTTCTCTGCTTTGATATCTTCAGGCCTGCTGTTGATAAAATGCGGAACGGGCTTTAGCCACGTCTCGCTCCTCCTCCAGAGCGTCCAGGTTGTCCTGCCGATCGAGCTCGGCTTCTCTTTCTTCGTACATGCGCACTCGAGGTGAGTCATGAATAATGTCGTAGGGCAGAACTGCCTCAGCGCCGTATACCATAAAGAATGGTGTGAATCCGGTGGTACGGTTGGGCGTGGTCCGCAGCCCCCAGAGTACGGAGTCGAGCTCCTCTACCCAGTGCATATTAGATTCCTTAAGGGACCGCACTAGTCTGGGTTTAATGCCGCTCATGATGAGACCATTTGCACGTTCCACCTGACCGTTAGTTTGTGGGTGATAGACAGAAGCGTAGTCGAGCTTGATGCCCATGTTTTTGCACCACAGCTTTACCTCATCCGAAGAGAAGTTTGTGCGATTATCGGTGATGATACTGTGGGGGACACCGTAACGGTGTACGACCCCGGATATGAAGTCTATCACAGGTCCGGATTCGGCCGTCTTGACAGGCTTGGCTTCTATCCATTTGATGAATTTATCCACCATGACCAATAAGTATTTTTTCTTGTGGGTTCCACCTTTAAGGGGTCCCACCATGTCAAGCCCCCAGACCGCGAAAGGCCAAGTGATGGGGATAGTTCGGAGGGCGGTGGGTGGCATGTGGCTTTGGTTGGCAAAGAGCTGACAACCGACGCATCGTTTTACTAGGTCATGAGCGTCTTCTCGGGCCGTCGGCCAATAGAAGCCTGTACGGAAAGCCTTACTTACAAGGGACCGAGCTGCAGCGTGGTGGCCACCGAGTCCGGCGTGAATTTCGGCCAATAGACTCCGCCCTTCCTCTTCGGAGATACACCTTTGAAGGACTCCTGTAGTACTTTTCCTGTATAGCTCTCCCTCGTGGACTTTATAGGCTTTAGATCGCCGCACTATGCAGCGTGCCTCGTTGTTGTCCTCAGGGAGTTCCTGCCTGGTAAGGTAGGCTACGAATGGTTCTGTCCACGGGGCGATGACCGCCATTATTTCATGGGCTGAGTGTGTAATTTCGGTGGCAGGGCCGCCGATTATGTCTGATTGTTCGGCGCCGGGTTGTGCAGTTAGGTCCGGGCTGTTGTCCGAAGGTTACCCCTCCCATGTCACGGATGGTTTGAATAATCTTTGTACGAAGATGTTGGGGGGAACCGCATCTCGCTTTGCTCCGATGCGTGCCAGGACATCTGCTGCCTGATTATTTTCTCGGGCGATGTGGTGGAACTCCAGTCCCTCGAACCGAGTTGACATTTTTAGCAAAGCGTTGCGATAAGCCGCCATCTTTGGATCTTTGGCGTCGAAGTCGCCATTTATTTGGGATATCGTGAGGTTTGAGTCCCCGCGTACTTCTAGACGTTGAATGCCCATGGATACTGCCATTCAGAGACCATGTAGAAGGGCCTCGTATTCGGCTGCATTATTAGAGTCCGTGTACATAATCTGTAGTACGTATTGGACTGTGTCTCCTGTAGGGGACGTCAGAATGACGCCAGCCCCCAGTCCGGCCAACATTTTGGAGCCGTCGAAATGCATGATCCAATTTGAGTACGTGCCGTACTCTTTAGGGAGTTCGGCCTCTGTCTATTCGGCGACGAAGTCGGCCAGGACTTGTCATTTAATGGCTCGCCGTGGCTTGTAGATTATGTCGAATGGGAGGAGCTCTATGGCCCACTTTGCTATCCGGCCCATTGCGTCGTGGTTGTTAATAATATCATTGAGCGGTACTTCCGAGGCTACTGTTATGGAACACTCTTGAAAGTAGTGTCGTAGCTTTTGGGATGCCATGAACACCGCGTATGCAATCTTTTGGTAATCCGGGTATCGTGATTTGCACGGTGTGAGGACAGTGGACACGTAGTAAACTGGCCTTTGAAGGGGTAGTTTGTGTCCGTCCGATGCTCGTTCGACGACGAGCACTGCGCTGACAACTTGATGGGTTGCGGCAATGTATAATAGCATGGGTTCGCCGGTATTCGGCGCGGCCAGGACGGGGTTTGTTGCCAGGATGGCCTTTCTTTCCTCGAGTCCGGCCGTGGCAGCGTCCGTCCACTCGAAGTGTTCGGTGCGCCTTAGGAGGCGGTAAAGGGGCAGTGCCTTTTCTCCCAAACGGGAGATGAAGCGGCTTAAGGCCGCCACGCATTTGGTAAGTTTCTGTATTTGCTTTAGATCTTTTGGAACATCCAGTTGTGACAGGGCTCGGATTTTGGCTGGATTTGCTTCAATTCCTCTACCGGATACTAGGAGCTTTCCGGCCGGGACGCCGAAGACACATTTTTCCGGATTGAGCTTGATGTCGTATTCTCGTAAATTATTGAATGTGAGTCTCAGGTCATCCACCAGGGTTTCGACGTGTCTTGATTTAACGACCACATCGTCTACGTATGCCTCCACTGTTTTGCCGATCTGGTTTGTCAGACATGTTTGAATCATGCGCTGATATGTTGCGCCGGCGTTTTTGAGCCCAAAGGGCATTGTGTTGAAGCAGAATGGGCCGTATGGCGTGATGAATGCTGTTGCAGCTTGGTCGGATTCTGCCATCTTTATTTGATGGTAGCCGGAGTATGCGTCCAGGAAACACAGGGAATCGTGTCCGGCGGTGGCGTCAATGATTTGGTCAATTCGAGGGAGGGGAAAGGGATCCTTTGGGCAGGCCTTATTAAGGTCTTTAAAGTCAACGCACAGGCGCCAGGATTTGTCCTTCTTTGGTACCATTACCAGGTTTGCTAGCCAGTCCGGGTGTTTTATATCTTTAATAAATCCGGCTTCCAATAGTTTGGCTAGCTCTTCTCCCATAGCCTGTCTCTTTGGCTCGGAAAAACGCCGAAGAGCTTGTTTGACAGGTTTGACTCCTTTCTGGATATTTAAACTGTGCTCGGCCAGCCTGCGTGGGATTCCTGGCATGTCTGAAGGGTGCCAGGCGAAAATGTCCCAGTTCTCTTGTAGGAACGCGCGCAGTGCGGCGTCTACATCAGGGTTTAATCTTGCCCCGATGGAGGCTGTTTTGTTAGGGTCCGTTGGGTGGACTTGGAATTTGACTATTTCGTCCGCTGGTTTGAAGGATGTGGATTTAGATCTTTTGTCGAGTATCACATCATCCTTATTCACTGTGGATCGCAGCGTCGTCAGTTCTTCGGCTGCGAGGGCTTCGGATAGTGCCTCGAGGGCCAATGCGGCTGTCTTGTTTTCGGCGCGGAGCGCGATGTCCGGATCACTAGCGAGAGTGATGATCCCGTTCGGCCCAGGCATCTTAAGCTTCATATACCCGTAATGGGGTATAGCTTGGAAGACTGTGAATGCCTCTCGTCCTAATATGGCGTGATATCCGCTTTTGAACGGGGCCACGTGGAACATGATTTGTTCGGACCTATAATTATCCGGAGTGCCGAATACCACATCAAGTGTGATTCTTCCTGTGCAGCGCGCTTCCTGACTGGGGATTATACCTCTAAAAGTTGTGCTGCTTCGCTCAACGCGGTTCCGGTCTATTTCCATCTTTTGAAGGGTTTCCTCGTAGATGAGGTTCAATCCGCTGCCTCCGTCCATGAGTACCTTTGCGAGGCGGCAACCGTCCACTATGGGACTGAGGACCAGTGCGGCCGGTGCCCTGGCTGTTCGGAATTTAGGTTCGTCGCTCGCATTGAAGGTGATGGTTGTGTTGTTCCAAGGGTTTATTGTCGCTGCTTGGTAAACTTCAGTGGGGCTGCGAAGTGCTCTTTTTCGCATATTAGTCGATGCGAAAGTCTCAGAGATTGTAAGGACGGTACTGAAGTTCTCGGGCTGGTTCTCTTCGACCTCTGGAATTAGGAGATCTTCGCCAATCTTGGCCACCTGCCGGAGTATCCAACATGCCCTGAGGTTGTGCGTTGGTGCGGCGTCCACTGCATTATGAATTTTGCAGAGTCCATCTAGCCACCTTTTTAGTACGGTTCCATGTCCCCTAGAGGGTTTTGATTTTCTGTTTAATCCGGACGTCTTACTGTAGTGCGTCCTTTTGATTCGGACGGGATTGTTATTCAAGGCCGGATAATCCCAAAATTTAACTTCGGTTTTCCAAGCGCTTTCCATCGCACAGTACTTCTGCACAATGGGCGCCAAGTCGGCAAAACGTGTGATGTTGCGGCGACTTACGGCGTTGAGTATCCCTTTGTCCATGCAGTTATTGCAGAAGATAGAAATTGCGTCTCCTTCACGGCAGTCCTTTATCCTGTGCATGAGCAGGAGGAATCTGGCCCAGTAATGATGTACTGTCTCTTCTGGCCTCTGCCTAACCTGGGAGAGATCGCTTAGGGTTGGGTGAGCGACATTCATTAAATCTGATGCCTCGCCCGGTTTACTGTTCCGAAGCCGAACAACCTCCGGATTCGATGATCCGGAGCCTCGGATGTTATCCGGTTTGCCCGATTCTGAGTTTGGGCCTTGGATTGGATCCTCCCCTCCATGGATATCCGGCGTGGAGGGTTCCGGAATTCGGACATAGCTAGTCCTCAAGATCGACGAGGGGTCGCCGTATTGTGTCTCCACCACAGCGACGTGGTGGGTGGCTTGGGGGGAGTTGATTTCCCTTAGATCGGGTTTAAGCCCAACCTGGTCGTAATTTGTGGCGACCCCCAGTGCAGCGATATGATCCAGGAGCTCGTTTACAGAGAAGAGCTCCACCGGATCGAGCTGTTCGGCAGATGCCGGACTTATGTGGAAATTGTTTTCGATGGCCCGAGAGGTCACCGTCGGCGCAACGGCCGCAGGGGCGGTCATAAGAAAACCACCCAGCCGGAGGGTCTGGCCGATAGCCAAAGCTCCCTTAGTGACGGTGCCGTCTTTAAAGACGGGAAAAGTCATCCTTCCTGATTACGACGGCACAGAGGAACTCTCAATGAAAGCACAAGTGTCGGTGTCAAAACCGGCGGATCTCGGGTAGGGGGTCCCGAACTGTGCGTCAAGGTCGGATGGTAACAGGAGACAGGGGACACTTTGTTTTACCCAGGTTCGGGCCCTCTCGGTGGAGGTAAAACCCTACTCCTGCTAGATTAATATTGATGATATGGGTAGTACAAGAGTAGATCTACCATGAGATCAAGGAGGCTAAACCCTAGAAGCTAGCCTATGGTTTGATTGTGTATGAAGATGATTCTGTCCTACGGACTACAACCCTCCGGTTTATATAGACACCGGATAGGGTTAGGGTTACACAGAGTCGGTTACATTGGTAGGAGATCTTGAATATCCGCACGCCTAGCTTGCCTTCTACGCCAAGGAAAGAACCTTCCGGACACAGGACGGAGTCTTCAATCTTGTATCTTCATAGTCCTGGAGTCCGGCGGGAGATGTAGTCCGGCTATCCGAACACCCCCTAATCCAGGACTCCCTCAAGTGTGCTCAGCGAGTCGCCTCGGTACACCTGGCATGTCAGAAGACTTCCATGCAAAGATCTCCCGATTCTCATGGATGAACTCGATGAGCGCGCTTTCCTATTTCGGATCCAAATTGGCACTGATGCTGAACTGCTTGGACGAATCGCCAGGTACGAAGTCAACAAGCTTAGTCTCAGCTGCTGATGTGAACTTCAGGGCCGGATCATGCTCCGTGGTAGGCTTCTTCAAAGGAGTCATATCCGCCGGATCAACATTGTCTTTGTAATACTTCAGCTCCTCGGTGGCACAAACCGATTCTGCGTAAGCGGCATCTCCTTCTTCGCATTCCAAAGCGACCTTACGGCTTCAATGGACCGTTATAGTCCCTTTATAACCCGGCATCTTGATCTGCAAGTACACATAACAGGGCCGTGCCATGAACTTGGCATAGGCTGGTCGGCCAAACAGGGCGTGATACGGGCTTTGGATTTTTACCACCTCAAACGTCAGCGTCTCTGATCTGGAATCATGATCATCTCCAAAGGCCACTTCCAGTGCTATCTTACCAACGGGGTATGCTGACTTGCTAGGTAACACACCATGGAAAATCAACGGTCGAAGATCTTTATCTGTTAGGCCCATGCGACGAAAGGTCTCATAGTATAGGATGTTAATACTGCTACCCCCATCCATGAGTACCTTGGTGAACTTATAACCTCCCACCTGAGGCGCCACCACCAAAGCCAGTTGACCCGGATTGTCAACCCGGGGAGGGTGATCCTCCCTACTCCATATGATTGGCTGCTCTGACCAGCATAGATATCGTGGCACGGCCGGTTCAACAGAATTAACTGCCCGCTTCTGGACCTTCCGGTCTCGTTTGTCCAAGCTGGTGGTGAATACGTGATATTGCCCACTATTCCATTGCTTCGGGTTGCTCTGATAACCCGACTGCTGCTGTTGCTGATTGTAACCACCCTGGTTATTCTGATTGTTCTGATTGTTATTGTAGGATCGGAAGTATGTCTAGAGGGGGGTGATTAGACTACTTGACCAAATAAAAACTTAACCTTTTCCCAATTTTAGTTCTTGGCAGATTTTAGCAACTTTAGGACAAGTCAAGCAATCATCACACAATTCAAGCAAGCATGCAAAGAGTATATAGGCAGCAGAAATTAAAGCATGCAACTTGCAAGAATGTAAAGGGAAGGGTTTGGAGAATTCAAACGCTATTGGAGACACGGATGTTTTTCCCGTGGTTCGGATAGGTGGTGCTATCCTACATCCACGTTAGTGGAGACTTCAACCCACGAAGGGTAACAGTTGCGCGAGTCCACGGAGGGCTCCACCCACGAAGGGTCCACGAAGTATCAACCTTGTCTATCCCACCATGGCCATCGCCCACGAAGGACTTGCCTCACTAGCGGTAGATCTACACGAAGTAGGCGATCTCCTTGCCCTTACAAACTCCTTGGTTCAACTCCACAATCGTGTCGGAGGCTCCCAAGTGAAACCTAGCCAATATAGGAGACACCGCTCTCCAAGAAGTAACAAATGGTGTGTTGATGATGAACTCCTTGCTCTTGTGCTTCAAATGATAGTCTCCCCAACACTCAACTCTCTCTCACAGGATTTGGATTTGGTGGAAAGAAGATTTGAGTGGAAAGCAACTTGGGGGAGGCTAGAGATCAAGATTCATATGGTAGGAATGGAATATCTTGGTCTCAACACATGAGTAGGTGGTTCTCTCTCAGAACATATGAGTTGGAAGTGTAGATGTGTTCTGATGGCTCTCTCCACGAATGAAGAGGAGGTGGAGGGGTATATATAGCCTCCACTTAAAATCCAACCGTTACACACAATTTACCAATCTCGGTGGGACCGAATCAACAAACTCGGTCGGACCGAAAAGGTAAACCTAGTGACCGTTAGAGTTTTTCGGTGGGACTGACATGCATCTCGGTAGGACCGATATGGTTAGGGTTTGGGCATAACGTAATCTCGGTGAGACCGATTACACAAACTCGGTGAGACCGATTTGGTAATTAGCTAACCAGAGAGTTGGTCAGGCAAACTCGGTGGGACCGATTTGCTCTTTCGGTGAGACCGAAAAGTTACAAAAGGGAAACAGAGAGTTTGCATTGCAATCTCGGTGGGACCGATCCGCTCTTTCGGTGAGACCGAAAAGTTACGAAAAGGAAACAGAGAGATTGCAATCCCATCTCGGTGAGACCGAGATCCCTATCGGTGAAACCGATTTGCTAGGGTTTTGGCAGTGGCTTATGACATGTGAAGACTCGGTGGCGCCGGATAGAATGAATCGGTATGACCGAGTTTGGCTTAGGGTTTAGGTCATATGTGGATATGGGAAAGTAGTTGAGGATTTTGGAGCATATCATTAAGCACATAAGGCAAAGAGCTCATTAAGCAACACCTCATCCCTCCTTGATAGTATTGGCTTTTCCTATGGACTCAATGTGATCTTGGATCACTAAAATGTAAAATGAAGAGTCTTGAGCTTTTGACCTTGAGCCAATCCTTTGTCCTTAGTATTTTGAGGGTTCCACTTTCACCATTCATGCCATGCCAATCATTGAGCTTTCCTGAAATAGTTATCTTGGAATATCATTAGCTCAATGAGCTATATGTTGTTATGAATTACCAAAACCACCTAGGGATAGTTGCACTTTCAATCTCCCCTTTTTTGCTAATTGATGACAACATATATATCAAAGCTTCGACAAATGATAGTAAGAATGAATTACATCGTCGCTTTGAGAAGTATGTGATAAGTAAGAGCTCCCCCTAAATTTGTGCATATTTAAAATTTGCTTTGGACTGCAAATGCACAAGAAGTTAGAATTATGGGTTACTCTTCCATGTCACATACATCTTGGTGGAGTGCTCAAAATGATTAATAATGAAATACATGCACTCATCACCAAGGCAAAGTGAATGATCACATAAGATAGATAAGATATATCAAGCATGCATAAGTGTAGCTTATGATCAAACACATGATCATGAATGTCTCACAAGCATATCAAAGTATCTCAACCAAAAGCAAACAATGTTTTAAGGACCACCAAATAAAAGCAAGAGAGAATAAAAGCAACACTCTCTCTCGAAGCCTATGATCTATATATTTTTCTCCCCCTTTGGCAACAAGTTACCAAAAAGTTCCTAGAAAATGCATAGTGCTAGATCGACACTCAGGCTTGATCTTCAGGTGGTGGTGGAGTCTGGATCACTCCAAGGACGAAGGCTTCCGTAGATGCTGTTGGAGTTGGAGCTGAAGTGGATGCTGGAGCAGGTTGGGTTGGTGCTGCGGCTGGTGCTGAGGCGGTTGCTCTTGTGTCAGGAAGTGGCACTACAGACGACCTTGGACCTCGTGGCACTCTGGTAAATGCATCTGTGGTTGTCTTCCCTCTCCTCTCCTGCATGTCATCTTGGAGTTGCTCCACTGCAGTCTGAATCTCTGTCACCTTGATATCCAAGTCATAGAACTTCTGTTCTACGATTCTCTCTAAGCTTGCCTGGTTCTGAGTTAGGTTGGCCAAACCTTTCTCAATCCGCAGGGTGGATGCAATCAGGTAACTAAGCTGCTCTTGCTTGGTTTTCAAGAAGTATTCAGATGCCTCCTCTTGAGTTGGCATCCTTGCAGCTTTCTCCTTCCTTGCCTTCTCCTTCTGTGCTTGTGCATGGGCTGAAGATGGTTCATCTTTGTTCATCACAACCTCATTGTCTTCAAAATCAGGATGAATAGGCAGATGTTCCTTATCCAAAAGATATATGCCAGTGCCCATCTTGGAGTTGATCAGTTCCTGGATCTGAGGGGCATATCCACAGCTCCTCTTCTGGTCTGCTGCAGTCCTCTTGATTGTTTCTATCATAAGGCTCATGACTTTGAACTTCTGAGGCACATCAAAGATATGAAGCAAATTGATTGCATGGCCTCTGATCATCTTGTGATCACCGGACTTGGGCAACAGAGTGTGCCTTAAGATCCAATTGATGGTCGGCAATCCTGACAGAAGATAGTGTACAGATCCATACTTGAAAGTTTCAAGTGCCTTGTCAGGGATCTCTTTGTACATGTTGATCATGGAGTTGTGGTCCATCTTCTTCTTGGAATAGACATCCAAATCATCTTCATTTTCCTCTGGGGCATTGATCAACTTTGCCCATTCCTCAACAGTTGAGTGGTACCTTGTACCTTCAGACATCCATGTGATCCTTCCATCTGGGTAAAAGTGTGCTGTGGAGTAGAACTGCATGATAAGTTCCTCATTCCACTTTGTGAGCTTTTGCCCAACAAAGTCTGCTACTCCACATGCCTTAAAGCTGTCCTGCACTCCAGGGTAGTGCTCTTCGTTGTCCTTGATGTATTGCCAATCGACCCATCTCATGTCACATACAATGGGCTTCTTGTCTAACAAGACCGTCTCATAGAAGTCCTGCTGTTCCTTAGTATGGAACCTGTAGTCTACAGCAGTCCTTCTCCTGGTAGCATAGAGATCCTCTGCTCTCCATTTTCTCAATCCAGATTCTCTCCTGATTTTCATATCCTCAGCCACAGGATGAGCATCATTGTGGTCTGGGATCTTGGGCTTCAACTTTCTCAGCACTTGGCCTTCCTCTTCTTCTGCAGGTTCAGGCACTGGGGCCTTGTTTTTCTCAGCAGCGGGAATGCTCCTAGTATTCCTCTTTGGTTTTGGCTTTGGAGCTGGCTTGGCCTTGGAAGCAGACTTGGGGGCTTCCTTTGGCTTAGATGCAGCTGCTCCTGATCTAATGGCATCACCCATCAGCTTGGGTGCCTTAGGTGCTGGTGCAGTAACCTCTTCTTCTTCTTCTTCTTCTTCATCATCATCAAAAGAATGCTGTTCAAATTCAGCCATGGGATCTACTTTCTTGCACCATCTCCCTCTTTTCCTTTCTTTCTTTGTTTCAGCTGCAACTGGCTCTTTGGGTGCAGGCTTCTCAGGAATCTTTGTTGAGGCTCTGGCCTTTGGCATGGGCTGCCTGCCTGCTGGCCTTTTGACCTTTAAGCCTGGCTTGATGGCTGCAGCTGAGCCATATTCTTTCTTCAGCACAACTCTCTTGGAAGTTGCCTCTTCCTTTGCCACATAATCTTCATCCTCTGAGTCTGAACTTCTCTTCTTTCTCTGTCTTGTGGCAGCTTTTGGCAGATTGCTAGGGGTGCTCCTGCTGCCATCATCTGAGGAACTGGAGGGACTAGTGCCCTCACTCATGTGCACAAGCTGCTCTGACTGATTCTGACTATCACTTTGATCTGACATGATGAACAAGCTGACTGCTGACTGCTGACCCCTGTGAATAGTTTATAGATGAGGTAGAGTGGATGAGCATCACAAAATGCAGAGATTTTTGCAGAAAGAATGATTCAAAAACTTAGTTTTAGTTTCCCACAGAGAGCATCTCGGATCTACCGATTTTTAAACTCGGTGATACCGAAGCAGTTTTTGGAACCTAAACTAGTGAACTCGGTCAGACCGAGTCACAGTTCGGCGGCACCGAGACTGCTAGGGTTTCACAAAGTTCAAAAATCGGTCACACCGATTAGTTACACTCAGTCAGACCGAGTTTCACATGTGCAATGGCATAGGCCAAATTGGTGGGACCGAGTTTTTCAACTCGGTGGGTCCGAGATGGTTTCGGCGGAAACCTAACCCTAAAATTTTCGAATCAAAACTAATCTACGAGTTCTTTGATTGGATAGAAGTTTATCAAACATGGCAAGAATCATTATGATCACAATGTGCTAGGAATCGGATTAGGGAATAGCACAAAGATCGAGTCCGTACCCTAGTTCGGCGGAGACTCGCTACGACGGCAACGGCGGGGTTGATTCCCGTTGACGGCGACGGAGACCAGTGACTGGAGGCTGCTGGCGGCGAGGAGACGATCCGGAGACCACGTCGGCAGAGCGAGCTATGGCGCGGGTGAAGAGGTTCGGAGAAATTTCCAAAATTTTGCCCGTGTCTATTTATAGCCCGACCCTGTCGGTGTCACCGAGTGGAACAACTCGGTGGCACCGAGATGCAAAACTGTGTACATTTATTGCAACTTGGTGTGACCGAATAGTTCAAATCGGTTGCACTGATATTAAAAACTTAGATCAACTTGATAATCTCGGTAGGACCGAAAGTGGGGTATCGGTCAGACCGAAAATCACAAAGAGGTTTTGGAAGTTTAAGTCTATGACGAATCGGGGACTCCGAGTGCTCCTCACACAGAGTGGTTCGAATCTGACTTGATCAATTTTGTGATGTAGCATGAATAGAGTTTGAGACGAGAAAAGCATAGATAGGTAGAGGGGGTTCTTAGGCATTCTTGTCCATCCGCTTGGCAAAAGAACAATAAAACCAAACAATCAAAACAACAAGTGGATGTCCTCGAATGAGTAAAATATGCAACCAACATGCTCACACAATAAAATGGCAATTGAAATATGTGACAAAACATGCACAACCAATTCTAGCATCTATCAAGCAATTGGCGATGACTAGGTCATCTATATATGAGTATATTGACTTAGGAGTCAAATGAGAACATTTGATCATAGGTCATACTCATCGTTTAAGCTCAAGTGGGGTTACCACTTTTACATAAAGCATTGTTGTGTTCACATCATTAGAGTCGCTTTAGCTCAAGTCTTAGAGTAAAGCTCCCCCTAGATGTGATATCCCCTCGAAGAGGGATGAACTAACCTTGGGTTTTGTCGATGATGAGTTCATGTAGATGTTGAAGATGTCTATGATCAATGTTGATGTAGATCACTTGGAGCCATCCTTTTGAGTGAAATGCACTTTCAATACCTACATGGGTTAGTCCCACAAGGAACAAGCAAGTATATCCATAGACATAGAGTGATGCACATACAAGATGATGTCTATGAAAGCTTTTAGGTTACCTTGTCCCTTGACTTACCAACAAGAGGGTTTGTGACTCCTTGAACTAGTGCAAGATGTGGAAGTTGATTGCACTTGTTCTTGCCAAAATTATAAGAGTGAAGTTTGTTGGCGGAGTCACCCTCAAGAACTCTCTAGTTCTTCTTCTTTTGGATCCACACCATCTTGATGGGAATCCTTGGAGTTGTAGTCGTACTTGATGAAGTGGAACTTGAAGTAGTCTTGGGAATCCACTTGACTAAGGTCTTAGGAGCTTCTTCAAATGCATCTATTTCCTCTTGAAGCTTGTCCTTGCCTTTTTGCTTGTAGTCTTGTGGTGGAAGATCATCTTGAGTTTGTGTCCCCTTGAAAGAAGTTGGGTCATACTTCTCTTGTTGAGGAACAAACTTTGTCTTGGGGTAATGATCTTCTTCCCACTCAACTCCATTGGCATTGAACTTTCGTTCAAAACCAACACCTTGATTCTTCCGGTGCCTTCCTTGCTTGCGTACAATCTCCTCGAATTGCTTACTTCCGGCAAGGCTTTTGTACACTCCTTTCTCTATGATTTCCTTCAATATGCTATTTTCTTGCTCAAGTGTAACTTGGCTAAGAGAATCATTAGTGGAATCAAGAGAACTACTAGAAGCAACAATATTGGATTTAACATGATCATTGTTACTACTAGAAGAAGAATCTTTCTTGTTCTTGTTACTAGACTTGACTTGAGGCATCTAAGTGGATAAGAGTAAACGTTTGGCAATGTAAGAAGAACTTCTCTTGCGGAGATCATCATTGATTGCCTTTAAAAGCTCATTCTCTTGCTCAAGATTGAGCTTTTCAAAGCGTAACTTCTCATGAGCCCTTAAAAGTTCTCGATGATCTTCGAAGATAGTTTCATGAGCTAACTTAAGAGTGTTTAGTTCTTTAGTTAGAGCCTCAATTTTCTCCTTATCATTGTCATTTGTCTTAGCATGATTAATTGGCGTTTCATCATAGGATTCATCAGTAGAGTTGTCAACAAGTAAATCATCATCGCCTAACAAGTCATCATCATCACTATTAAAATCTACATACCCAGGATGAGTTACCTTAGGACCTTTGGCCATGAAACATCTTCCAATTCCTTCATTTGGTGAATCAAATATGTCGTAGGAGTTGGTTGACACAAGTGCTAGACCGGCAACACCTTCATCTTGAGTATATTCAGAGTCGGAGTGATAACTTCTCTCGGAGTGGTTGTCGGAGTCGGAGCTGGATACCCATTCACCAACATGAGCTTGATGTCTTCGTTTTGTGTAGCTCCTTGATGATTTTTCCTTCCTTTCCGAATCCTTGCTTCTCCGTGAGTATCTTTGTTCATAACGATCATCTCTACTCCTTCTCTCTCGTGATGGCGATTCCTCTCTTTTGCTTCTTCTTTTTGGAGAATCTTCTCTTCTTTTGTAGGGAGCCGTACACTCATTGGAATAGTGTCCGGGTCTTCCACAATTGTAGCAGTTTCGCTCTCGACTAGAAGATCTTTTGTCATTGTAGGACCTTGACTTGGAGCTTCTATCTTTGCTTCTACTCTTGTAGAACTTGTTGAAGTTCTTCACCATTAAGCTCAGTTCTTCATTGAAGTTTTGTTTCTCACTTAATGATGTGGGGGGCTTCACATGAGGCTTTGTAAGCACCACTTGATTTGTTGTGAAGTTCCTCTTTATCCTTGAGTGACATCTCATGAGCAACAATTCTTCCAATGACTTCCGTTGGCTTGAGATTTTGTAATTGGGCATCATTTGGATCAATGTGCACACGGTATCATATTTTCCATCCAAGGCTCTTAGGATCATCTTGATGATGAATCTGTTGGTCATCTCTTCACTCCCTAAGCCGGCAATCTCATTTGTGATGAGAGCAAGCCTAGAGTACATTTTAGCGACACCTTCACCATCCTTCATTTTGAACTTGTCAAGTTGACTTTGAAGCACATCCAATTTGGATTCCTTGACGGAGTCGGTACCCTCGTGCATATCAATCAAAGTATCCCAAATTTCCTTTGCATTCTCAAGACGGCTGATTTTGTTGAATTCTTCGGGGCACAATCCGTTGAAGAGAATATCACAAGCTTGAGCGTTGTATTGTAGCATCTTCAACTCATCCGCGGTAGCTTCACGGTTTGGTTCTTTCCCGTCGAAGAAGTCACCTTGCAAGCCAACACACACAATAGCCCAAACGGCTGGGTTATGTCCAAGAATATGCATTTTCATTTTATGCTTCCAACTAGCAAAGTTAGTACCATCAAAGTAAGGACCTCTACGGTGATAATTTCCCTCACTAGACGCCATACTCTCCTAGGTTGTGAAACCAAGGCTTTGACCACCAAAAGCTATGGAAATCAAAGCAAATGGAGACCAAAGCTCTGATACTACTTGTAGGATCGGAAGTATGTCTAGAGGGGGGTGATTAGACTACTTGACCAAATAAAAACTTAACCTTTTCCCAATTTTAGTTCTTGGCAGATTTTAGCAACTTTAGGACAAGTCAAGCAATCATCACACAATTCAAGCAAGCATGCAAAGAGTATATAGGCAGTGGAAAGTAAAGCATGCAACTTGCAAGAATGTAAAGGGAAGGGTTTGGAGAATTCAAACGCTATTGGAGACACGGATGTTTTTCTCGTGGTTCGGATAGGTGGTGCTATCCTACATCCACGTTAGTGGAGACTTCAACCCACGAAGGGTAACGGTTGCGCGAGTCCACGGAGGGCTCCACCCACGAAGGGTCCACGAAGTAGCAACCTTGTCTATCCCACCATGGCCATCGCCCACGAAGGACTTGCCTCACTAGCGGTAGATCTTCACGAAGTAGGCGATCTCCTTGCCCTTACAAACTCCTTGGTTCAACTCCACAATCTTGTCAGAGGCTCCCAAGTGACACCTAGCCAATCTAGGAGACACCACTCTCCAAGAAGTAACAAATGGTGTGTTGATGATGAACTCCTTGCTCTTGTGCTTCAAATGATAGTCTCCCCAACACTCAACTCTCTCTCACAGGATTTGGATTTGGTGGAAAGAAGATTTGAGTGGAAAGCAACTTGGGGAAGGCTAGAGATCAAGATTCATATGGTAGGAATGGAATATCTTGGTCTCAACACATGAGTAGGTGGTTCTCTCTCAGAACATATGAGTTGGAAGTGTAGATGTGTTATGATGGCTCTCTCCACGAATGAAGAGGAGGTGGAGGGGTATATATAGCCTCCTCTTAAAATCCAACCGTTACACACAATTTACCAATCTCGGTGGGACCGAATCAACAAACTCGGTCAGACCGAAAAGGTAAACCTAGTGACCGTTAGAGTTTTTCGGTGGGACTGACATGCATCTCGGTAGGACCGATATGATTAGGGTTTGGGCATAACGTAATCTCGGTGAGACCGATTACACAAACTCGGTGAGACCGATTTGGTAATTAGCTAACCAGAGAGTTGGTCAGGCAAACTCGGTGGGACCGATTTGCTCTTTCGGTGAGACCGAAAAGTTACAAAAGGGAAACAGAGAGTTTGCATTGCAATCTCGGTGGGACCGATCCGCTCTTTCGGTGAGACCGAAAAGTTATGAAAAGGAAACAGAGAGATTGCAATCCCATCTCAGTGAGACCGAGATCCCTATCGGTGAAACCGATTTGCTAGGGTTTTGGCAGTGGCTTATGACATGTGAAGACTCGGTGGCGCCGGATAGAATGAATCGGTATGACCGAGTTTGGCTTAGGGTTTAGGTCATATGTGGATATGGGAAAGTAGTTGAGGATTTTGGAGCATATCATTAAGCACATAAGGCAAAGAGCTCATTAAGCAACACCTCATCCCTCCTTGATAGTATTGGCTTTTCCTATGGACTCAATGTGATCTTGGATCACTAAAATGTAAAATGAAGAGTCTTGAGCTTTTGACCTTGAGCCAATCCTTTGTCCTTAGTATTTTGAGGGTTCCACTTTCACCATTCATGCCATGCCAATCATTGAGCTTTCCTGAAATAGTTATCTTGGAATATCATTAGCTCAATGAGCTATATGTTGTTATGAATTACCAAAACCACCTAGGGATAGTTGCACTTTCAGTTATGTCCGCCCGGATTACCATTAAATCCTGAACCGGAATTTCCTCCACCGTAACCCGGCCCGGATCCACCGCCGGAGCTGGTATCATACCGGAAAGCATTAGAGCTTTTGAACTCCTGCATAATGTAGCAATCCTTCCAAAGGTGGTTTGCTGGCACCTCATTCGTCCCGTGCTTCGGACAGGGCTGGTTCAATAGATAATTCAGGCGGTCCGGATTAGGACTAGGTGCTCCACTGCGATTCTGCGATTTACCCCTACGTCGCTGGCCCTTGTGCTGCGCATTAGTATTAGCCACAAAGTCCATGTTGCCATCCGCTTTACGCTTGCCTCCGCCGCCATTGCCTGATGAGTGATTTTGCTGACCTTTGGAGTTGTTGTTCTTCTTTCCCTTCCCTATCTTTTCATCATCAGACTCGGGATCCTTGGAACTATCAAAATCAGCATACTTTACCAAAGCAGCCATGAGGGTCCCCATGTCAGTGCAATGTCGCTTCATTCGCCCTAGCTTTAACTTTACGGGTCCAAACCGGCAATTGCCTTCCAATGTTGTAACTACGGTATCAGCGTTGATGCGGTCTGATGAATGCAGAACTTGTGAAACCCGGCGCACCCAATGAGTAGTTGATTCTCCCTCCTCCTGGACACAGGCAGCTAAATCCACTATCGACATAGGCTGCTTACACGTGTCTTTGAAATTATTGATGAACCGGGCTCGTAAGTGGGCCCATGAACTGATAGAATTGGGCGGCAAGCTCTTTAACCAGGTACGGGCCGTCCCTTCAAGCATCATGGTAAAATAATTTGCACATGCCGCATCATCCACATCTAGCATCTCCATGGCCATCTCATAGCTCTCCACCCATGTCTCCGGAGGTTGATCCGCCGTGTAGTTTGGTACCTTGCACGGGCCCTTGAAATCCTTAGGCAGGCGCACATTGCGTAAAGCGGGGACAAGGCAAGGCACCCCCAATGCGCTAGAAGTAAGCCCAGGCTCAACCAAAGTGGTCGGACGAACCGGCGTAAGCTGACGAGCTTGATGCTGTGCCGCTAACTCGACCTCCCTGCGCTCGGGCCCGGTCCACCACCTCCTGGGCATTGTCGACACCACCGGCCGGATTGTTGCCACGGGGCGCTCCACGCCATGCATTACTTGACACAGCTGGTTCCTCCATATGCCTGCTATAACTCCGGCTTGGACGTGGGGTAGAATGAATCCGGTCGCGGCTGTATGAAAACACTTCCTGTTGGACCAAAGACGTCCTAAGGAGCTCCTTGACCCGACGCGTCTCTATCGCCTGCAATGAATCACCTTCAACTGTAATAGCCTCCAACCGTGCCGCGGCTGCCACAAGGTTATCCAGCGGATTGGAGTAGTGACCCGGAGGTGTGGGCATAGTCTGCGGTGCACCAGTATTATGACGGGGCAGATCTATTAACCGGGGATGGACCGGTGCGCCTGTCCCAGGTGCCTCCGCCTGGTTTACCACCGGCGGATCACTGGTTCCCGCTCCAAGGGTATTGAAAAGGTCCCTTGCTTCGAAAACTGAAGGTAAACGAGATCGGTACTTCCTCCTCATGACTTCCTGTGCTGCATTCTGGTCCAGCATGAGCTTGTAAGCTTGCGCGTCCAAAGCGGCCCGCTCCGCAGTCATCCTGACCTCTTCAGCTACTAAATCCACTTTGGCCTGAGTGATCTGCTCCCTCACCTTTGCAATCTCTGCGTTGTGGGCGTCTTGATCCGCCGGGTTAGCCTCTGCCATGAGCGCATCCAATGCATCGAACAGATCAGATAAAACTTGAGCCGGCGGGCGCACAGAGCCTCCTGCCCCGGCAGCCGTTGCCGCTACTGAACCGGAAACTATCACCGCGGCAGTCGATGAATGAATGGCTGCTTGTGTACCGGCCATGAATATTCCAACCCGGTTGGGTAGATCAGAGGGGTCCGGAATACTGTCGCCATCGGAACAGCCCCCAATCCGGCCATCTTGAAGCTGATACAAAGACTCAGTTTCTCCGGTTGATGACTCGTCGCAAAAGTAAACGACGGTTTCGCCGCCAGATCCTGATCCATCCTCGTAACTTCCTCCATGGATGACTCCCACGAAGGCACGTTTCACGGCCGGCTTAACCCGGGCAGGTTGCGCACGCTGAGCTGTCTTGACGAGGTCGGTGCAGGTGTCCAGCTCAGGGCCCGGTTCACCGATCTTGCCGATGAAAACGTGTATGCCACCAAAGGGGACCCGGTATCCGTACTCAATCGAGCCGGCCTCGGGGCCCCAGCCTGCATCGTCGACGTAGATCTTGCCTCGACGACTCTTGGTCATCCGGCCCACAGCGTATCCCTTGAGTCCTTCGAAGCGGCCCTCCAAGAACTTGAAACCATCATGCAATAGCCCCACGGTGGGCGCCAACTGTCGTGGTTTTGTGACGGCAGATGTCCTAGCAAAAGGACTTAGTCGTGGAGCCATCACAAGGGGTTAAGTCGAAGGTGTTAAAGCGGAAACAGGGACACGGAGGGTTTATACTAGTTCGGCCCCTTCGATGAAGGTAAAAGCCTACGTCTAGTTGTGATGGAATTGATGGGGTTTCGATGACTAGGGAGCAAACGAGCTTTGCCTAAGTCTCGAGTTGTGGTTTCTCTGTCCTTGAACCGCTGTCGGGTCGTCCCCTTATATACACGGGTGACGCCCGTCGGTTCACAGAGTCCCAATCTCCGGTTCATATTCGTATCCGGGTTGGTCTCTCCTTATTCCTAACTTACAATACAAGTTTACATACAAAGCCGGTTTACGGCTACAAGTGTTGAACCAACTATGGCCTTGGGCCCTCATCTATCTTCTTGGGCTTTAACGCTCTGGGACTACTAATGAAGTTAACCCGGCCCAGGTAGGCCGGTTTACGCCCAGTAGTAATATCCCCAACACATACCAAGCATTTCAATCATACACAGAATATGCTCGATATGTGTAAATACAACATGGCATCACAACATAACTCTATGACTCAAGTATTTATTCATTAGGCTCCGAGGAGCGAGAAATTACAATCATGGGTCTCATGACCCAACATTCAGAGCATAGAAATCAAAGCACATGCGGAAGCTTAACATGTCTAAGTACAGACATCTACAAATGAAAAAGGCTGAGAAGCCTGACTATCTACCAGATCCTGCCGAGGGCACAAGATCGTAGCTGAGGTATCAAGCTAAACGTCGAAGTCCACACGGAACTACTAGCGAGACTGACGCCTCTCTGCAAAAACATAAAATAGGCAAACGTGAGTACAAATGTACCCAGCAAGACTTACATCAGAACTAGCTACATATGCATCAGTATCAATGAAAGGGGGGTGGTGGAGTTTAACTACAGCAAGCCAGCTTTGACTCGGTGGCTATCCTGAACTACGACTGCAAGCAACTCTTTTGAGGTGGCGCACACGAGTCCACATATTCACCATATCAATACACCACTATGGATCCGCTCCCGTCTCCCTACGAGAAGGCCATCCATAGCACTCACGCTTATCTTGCGCATTTTAGAGTATCCACATTCACTTGTCTATGAACTGTTATAGGCAACCCAGAAGTCCATTAGCGCAGACGCGGCTATTCGAATAGATGATGTTAACCCTGCAGGGGTGTACTTCTTCACACACGCTCACGCCACTTACCACCATGAACACGTCGTGTATCTCGGCAACCTTCAAGCGGAAGCCTGGCGAGGGAGTCGGCCACGACCTGACTAACCACACAAGTCTCTGGTACAGGTTTATCGCCTATTCGGGTTCCATCCGCGAGGAGATCCGGCCGGAGTTTCGCTCACAGCCCCAAACGATGTGTGCAGGGTTCCCGAGACACCGAACGGGCGCCCGGTACACCGTGCCACGTGCCTACCGCAACACAGCCCACCCCTCCGGTCAGCGCTGCGTACAGCCCCCAGCATGCTACAAACACCAGAAACTACTTGCAACTCCTGGACAGAGGACAAGGGCAGTTAATAAGTCCAGAGGGTCCATTGGTATCGGGCCCAATGCGTGGTAGTAGCTGTTTCATGGATCACAAACACAGAACTCAGTTCCTGAGGACGGTTTCAATGAGACAACCCACCATGTACTCCTACATGGCCTCTCACCGCTACCTTTACCAAATCGTGTTCACACACTTAGCTCACACACAGTAGGACATGTTCATCACCATTCCAATTCATTCCCGATGAATCAGACCCGACTCAACTCTAAGCAGTAGCAGGCATGACAAACAAGCATGAACTCAAACAACTCCTACTCATACTAGTGGGTTTCATCTATTTACTGTGGCAATGACAGGTCATGCAGCGGAAAGGGGTTCAACTACCGCAGCATGTAACAGTTGAATCGTTGTTGTCCTAATGCAGTAAAAGAGAGCAGGAGCGAGAGAGTAGGATTGTATCGGAATGAACAAGGGGGTTATGCTTGCCTGGCACTTCTGAAGATGATATAACTCTTCATCAGTGTCATCGAACTCATCGTCGAAACCACGTCTATTGGGAGGGGACAAATACTGGCAACAAAGATGGAAAACACAATCAATGCAATGCACAATATGATGCATGACCATGACATGTCAATATGAATGTGTTTTGACTAATGCATACTAGGACAGGTTGATTTGAATCCATTTGAATCAAAGATTCAGATGTAAGCTCATGTATATAGTCATAATGGTGCATTATCTTGTTTCATTTAAACAGCTTCTAACATGCATGAAACCAGTACAGATGGATAGATTGGATTTTTTTGATCATTTTTCATATATAATTTGTTTGATTTGGAGCTACGGTTGATTTTATATGAATTTGATAAGTTAGCTCTATTTTCTGGAATTTCCAGAATAAGAATAAATTTGGAAAAGGATTTACTGCGTCAGCCTGGCGTCAGTGTGATGTCAGCAGTCAACGGAGCTGGTCTAGGTCAAACCCTAACCTGTGGGTCCCGCATGTTAGTGTAATTAGCCTAACTAGTTTTTAGTTAGTCCTAATCCTAACTTGATTAGCAGGCTGGTCCCATTTGTCATTGACCCAGAGGGGTCAAACTGGGCCCACCCAGAGGATAACTCGGTCAGCGGGGTCAAACCCCTGGTCAGCAGGTCAAACCCGCCAGCGACTCGACGCCGGCGAGGCCTGAGATGGTGGCACGGCTCAGAATTGGGCCACGGTCGACCAAATCGACCGCAGTTTGGTCCTACGTGTAGCTGGGGCTCGCGCGCATCTAGTAGGCCAAGCGGGAGGAGCTGGGGTGGTCTGAGTCGACAGCGGCGAGCACGAATGCGGCGGCCGGAGTTCGGGCATCGGCGGGTTAGGCGCTGCGGCTTGCAGGTGAGCAAGCGAGGTGGCTGGGCGGCACCTAATGGGCAGCAGGAGCACGCCGGAGCAACTAGTAGGAGCGGCGGGGCTCGGGGGCACGGTGCTCGCCGGCCATGGCGGACGGCGGCCTCGGGTGCTCGCGGGGCAGCGACTATGGGGTGAAAACGATGACGTGGTTAAGGGGGAAAGGACCGGGAGCTCATAGTGAGGCCGACGACATGCTCAGCTGGCTCGTGGACGACCGGAAGGCGACGAATCCGTCGATGGAGTCCGGCGGCCGTGCTCGGGGAAGACGACTTGTGGCGGCGATGTGGGGCTCCCGCGGTGGCGTTGCTCGGGGTGGAAGAAGGAGGGGGTCGAGGCGGAGCCTCTGGGCTGGTCAGAGGAGCGAGGGGAAGGCGGTGGCCGCATCTACGGTGAACGGCGGCGACGAGCTCGCTCGGCTTCGGGAGAGAGAGCGAGAGAGGCGAGGCAGGAAGAGAGGGGAGCGGTCGAGGGGGTCCAGGGGCGTGTGGTGCTGCGAGAGACGTCCAGGGGAAGGAGGAGGCAGCCAGGCAGGGAGGAGGTGGCCGGCGTGTGGCTGCGCGCGCCGGGCACGCGCCCCTGCCTACTGGCGCGAGGAGGAAGGCGACAGAGGGCTGCGGTGGCGGGCTGGGCCGGTTGGTGGGCTGCGCAGGTAAGCTAGGTGAGTTCTAACTTTTTTTCTATTTTTGTTTTTGTTTTCTAATTTGCAGTTTGTTTTTGATCCAGTTTTGAAAACCAAATCAATTTTATAAATCCTGAAAATATGCATGAGCACTTTTTGAATTATTTCAGTGGCCCACAAATAGTTCCAACATTATTTGAGCATTTAAATTATTTATAATATTTAAATGCCCAAAGTCAAATACAATAGGATTTAATTCAAAATTCCAGAATGACCTAGAAATATGTGCATGATTTTTGGCAGAGGTTTTCACCATTAACAGAAATCATGAACTTTTCTAAAGGGCATTTGGGATCATTGAAAATATTTTTAGTAACCCTAGTTGGATTAAGTGGTGTTGGGGGTTTCTTCCATCCATCCCCATTTCAGATTTCATGAAATTTAAACATGATGCTTGGATGCAATGCCACTAGTTACAAGCAAATGCTAGGGCTGTGACACTGTCGTCGCACGATCCCATGCAGATCAGCATGCAGCCAATCAGGCACACGCAAGCGCGGCCCGTCTCGTCCTGACATGGTTGTGGCCGACAGCCTCCACCTGGTGGACCCTGTCACTCCACGCGCCAGCCCACGCGCGGGATTAACCACGTCTCCATGCGGCGCCTCATGAGCCGGGGGCCTGCGGATCGAGCCAGCCGCCGACAGCGGGGCTCCTGCGGGGTCTGCGCGCTCAGGATCGTCCTCGGATCACGAGCCGGGCCCCTCTGCAGATTCTGTGTGCGAATCTCTCTTGGATCCGGAGCTGGGATCTTTAGTGCAGGATCCTACAACATCTTCTGCATCGGGATCTTCTGCGCCTACAGCACCAGCGGCTCCTCGACGACATACTCGGTCACAGTCAGGCATTACCAAAGCAAAGGAATACACTAATGGTACGGTCAGGTATGATAAAGTGAAATGTGCTTTTCTCAGTAATATTGGTGAACCAACAAATTTGCATGATGCTCTTACACATAAAGATTGGAAAGAAGTGATGGATCATGAATATGATGCACTCATGAAAAATAAAACATGGCATTTAGTACCACCAAGGCAGGGTCACAATATCATTGATTGTAAATGGGTATACAAGATAAAGAGAAAATATGGTGGAAGCATAGACAAATACAAGGCTAGACTAGTTGCTAAAGGTTTCAAACAGAGGTTTGGTATTGATTACGAAGATAATTTAGTCCTGTTGTTAAGTCTGCTACTATTTGGCTTGTACTGTCTATTTCTGTTTCTAGAGGATGGAGCTTACGCTAGCTAGATGTTCAGAACGCGTTTCTTCATGGTGTTCTTGAGGAAGAAGTGTTCATGCGGCAACAACCAGGATATGAGGACCGAAGTGCACCACACTATGTCTGTATGTTGGATAAAGCTTTGTATGGTTTGAAACAAGCCCCAAGAGCTTGGTACTCAAGATTAAATATGCAACTACAACAACTTGGGTTTACACCATCTAAAGCAGATACCTCATTGTTCTTTTATCATAGAGATAATATCACTATGTTTATGCTTGTCTATGTTGATGATATAATTGTGGCTAGTTCCAGTGCACATGCTACCACTTGTTTGCTTAAAGATCTGAAGTTGGAGTTTGCTCTCAAGGACTTGAGTGATCTTCATTATTTTCTTGGTATAGAAGTTAACCAGATAAAGAATGGTATACTTCTTACACAATAAAAGTACACCACTGACATACTCAGGAGAGTAGGATTGGAAAATTGTAAACCTGTGAGTACACCAATTTCAACTTCAGAAAAACTTATAGTTGAGAGTGGAGAGGTGCTTGGACCAGAAGATGCAACAAAGTACAGGAGTCTTGTTGGTGCTCTGTAATATTTGACTCTTACTCGTCCGGATATTTCTTATTCTGTTAATAAGGTATGTCCACATTTGCATGCACATAGAACAACTAATTGGACTGCAGTAAAAGGATTTTGAGGTATCTTAAATATTCAGAAGGTCTTGGACTTCAGATTACCAAGTCATTTTCTATGCTTGTTACTGCATACTCTGATGCAGACTGGGCAGGGTGTGCTGATGACAGAAGGTCCACAGGTGGTTTTGCTATATTTTTGGGAACAAATCTTGTGTCATGGAGTGTAAGAAAATAGGCAACTGTCTCTAGATCAAGTACTGAGGCTGAGTATAAAGCACTAGCTAATGCTACAACTGAGGTAATGTGGATACATACTTTGCTATATGAGCTTGGGATCAAGGCTCCACAAGCTGCGAGATTATGGTGTGATAATATTGGTGCAACCTATCTCTCAGCTAATCCTATTTTCCATGCAAGAAGCAAACATATTGAAGTTGATTTTCACTTTGTCAGAAAAAGAGTATCTCGAAAGCTACTTGCTATTCGTTTTGTACCAACTGGTGATCAACTTGCTGATGGCTTCACAAAACCTCTTACTACAGGAAGGTTGAATTAGTTCAAGAACAATCTTAACCTTGGTAAAGTTTATTCGGTTCAGATTGAGGGGGAATGTTAGAATAAGTTGTAAAGAGATAGGAGTAGTATGAACTTGTAATCTTCTCTTATCTCTTCTTCTGTTATTCCTCTCTGTAACCAACCGGGCATCGATCTATCTCTTCTCTCGATCGATCCCTTCCTAGTTAGCTATAACATACCTTCTGTATAATACAATGCGGCCCGAGCAAAGGGTTCAACGCTTCCTTATAGCTTTCACATGCACATCTTGCCAATGATTTGAGCTGCTGATACATGTACAAAAAAATAGTTTCCACATCTTGCCAGTGATTTGAGTTATTGTTGTATAAAAGAATTTGATGTAAACTATGAAAAAATCCTCTTGATATTTGAAGCTTGTTGTGAAATTTACAACGTATATTTGTTCGTGTCCACTCTTGTGATAATAATAATGTGCAGTTGGCAGTGCGTATCCTTTTATTATGTAGCTATGTTCATTAGGATGGTCATTTTTATTTCTATGAAAACAAAGCAATGAATAGATGCAATCTAATTTGTGGTACTGAAGAAGTACATATGTTTTTCTTAATATAGTGGAAAGCAACAACACACAAGGTCTATGTGCCACTATAGGTACAGTGCAAAATTCACAAGGAGCTTCAAATATCAGGAGCTTTTATTCACTGTGTACATCAAATTCAGTTATACAATAAAAAGCTCAATGTGCTTCAACTATCCTATCTTGACTAATCAAAAAGTATCAAATGTCATAAGCTACTTTAACTTGAGTTCCTGATTGTTTGATCTAGTTGCGTGGAACAAATCTCACGGGCATTTCTACAAAGCACTCAATCTTCATCGATAGAGGAATGTACAGCAAAAGATTTGTTTGGTTCTTCTGCCGTCCTTTTGCCATCCCGCTGATCATCTTCCTTTTGGTTCTTCTATGCTCTGTCAATGAATAAGAGAATAACTTCAGTACAAGCATTTTCCTGCAGAATAAATGATGCAAATGGACATAGCACATAGCTTTGTGCTTGTGTTGCAACCAGGAGTCTACATGCTCTGAACTTGAAGTAATCTGCCAAGATGCAGCCAGTAGGTTAATGTACAAGCTAGGCCAAATCCGATGTAGTCAAGCTGAGGAGGATGGCCATGGAAGGAGAGTCACACACCGGCGCGCGAGAAGCTTGGCCGTAGCCAAGGGGCGCGTACATCCTGCATAGTGCGCCGGCGGTGCCGGCGTGCCATGATACGTCTTCGTCGTATCTACTTTTCCAAACACTTTTGCCCTTGTTTTGGACTCTAACTTGCATCATTTGAATGGAACTTACCCGGACTGACGCTATTTTCAGCAGACTTTCCATGGTGCTATTTATGTGCAGAAACAAAACTTCTCGGAATGACCTGAAACTCCACTGAACATATTTTTGGAAAATATTAAAAATACTGAAAGAAGAATCCACGTCAGGGGGCCCACACCCTGTCCACGACGGTGGGGGCGCGCCCCTGCCTCGTGGGCCCCCTAACACTCCACCGACCTCAACTCCGACTCCATATATTCGTGTTCGGGGAGAAAAAAATTAGAGAGAAGGATTCATCACGTTTTACGATACGGAGCCGCCGCCAAGCCCTAAATCCTCTCGGGAGGGCTGATCTGGAGTCCGTTCGGGGCTCCGGAAAGGGGACTCCGTCGCCGTCGTCATCATCAACCATCCTCCATCACCAATTTCACGATGCTCACCGCCGTGCGTGAGTAATTTCATCGTAGGCTTGCTGGACGGTGATGGGTTGGATGAGATTTATCATGTAATCGAGTTAGTTTTGTTAGGGTTTGATCCCTAGTATCCCCTATGTTCTTAGATTGATGCTGCTATGACTGTGCTATGCTTAATGCTTGTCATTAGGGCCCGAGTGCCATGATTTCGGATCTGAACCTATCATGTTTTCATGAATATATGTGAGTTCTTGATCCTATCTTGCAAGTCTATAGTCACCTACTATGTGTTATGATCCGACAACCCCGAAGTGACAATAATCTTGACCACTCCTGGTGATGACCATAGTTTGAGGAGTTCATATGTTCATTATGTGTTAATGCTTTGGTCCGGTACTCTATTAAAAGGAGGCCTTAATATCCCTTAGTTTCCGCTAGGACCCCGCTGCCACGGTAGGGTAGGACAAAGGATGTCAAGCAAGTTCTTTTCCATAAGCACGTATGACTATATTCGGAATACATGCCTACATTACATTGATGAATTGGAGCTAGTTCTGTGTCACCCTATGTTATGACTGTTACATGATGAGCCACATCCGGCATAATTCTCCATCACCGATCCAATGCCTACGAGCTTTTCACATATTATTATTCGCTTATTTACTTTTCCGTTGCTACTGTTACAATCACTACAAAACCCAAAACTATTACTTTTGTTATCGTTACCGTTACTTCCATATTACTTTGCTACTAAATACTTTGCTGCAGATACTAAGTTATCCAGGTGTGGTTGAATTGACAACTCAACTGCTAATACTTTGCTACTACTGTTACACTCTGACTGGGAAGGCTGAATGGACTGCTATATGGGCTGCAGCTGCTAAATTCTGAATCGGAGTTCGATATACCTGAGTCGGTGGTGGAAAGAGCTGAGGTCGACTGGATTCTGGAACCCGTTATCGCGCACGCTCATCGAATGCTCGCTGGAAGTTCTCCAGTCGAGTGTGCTCAGCCAAGTTGGCCAAGTGCGCGTCCTCTAAGGCACGGGCCTCGGGGGTTTCTCCAACGATAGGAGTGTGCAGTGCATCCATGTTCCGGCGGTGAAGTTCTTCCCTCTGCAGCGAAATGAGGGGTTCGGGGAGGTACTCTTCATGGGCACGTGACGGATCGCCTCCGCCGTCGCCTCCGTTGGTGCGGGGAAAGCCGGGGGGACTGCATGGTCCATCGACCAGCAGAACCTCCTCCGCTGGATCACTGCTGTCGCACTCGGATGCAGTCTCTGCGGATCTAGTCGACAGGTCGAACAGGCCGTAGAGAGATTCGTCAGGCTCGATTGCCGCGACTTGGGGGGTGGCTGACTAGCGAGCCACCGCGTGTCTCACCCACCGCTGAAGCCTCGACCGACCGGAGCACTTGCGCCACCGGGAGACTGGGAGGGAGGACGCCACAGGGGCCGACCGATACTGGGTCGACGGTTGCCGCAGGAGGACGCCGCGGACGCATGCACGAAAGTGCGTTGCCCCGCGGACAGGGAGCGCGTTGACGTCGAGCGGAGCCTCCTGAAGCGAAGCGGAGTCGTCGGCGATGAACGTGAGCGCGTCGAGACGGATCTCGCGGCCCTCAACCAAAACTCCACCTGAAACCATGATGAAGGGAATCGGAAAAAATCGCAACTTCTACAACAAGTCGCTAAGACACCTGCCCCACGGTGGGCGCCAACTGTCGTGGTTGTAAGTCTGACAGTAATGTAGGGGGTATGAATGGAGAGGCAAGATCCTAGCTATGGAGTAGTTGTATACGCAAGAGTTTTACGAGTTCAGGCCCTTCTTGGAGGAAGTAACAACACTACGTCTCGAAGCCCGGAAGCGGTCGACTGTATTATGCGTGTATGGATTACAAGGGTGCGAACCCCTTACACTGAGGAGGTGGTGGCTTATATAGAGTTCGCCAGAACCCCTCCGGCCCTCAGTTATGCAGGGTTTAAGGTACATTAAGGTCGGACGTTACTGGTAACGCCACAAATAAAGTGCTATGATGACCATAAAAGCTACTTAATGACCGGCCGTTATCGTGCGAAGTGACTTTAGATCTCCTAGCTGTCGAGTGGATGGCTTCATGGTCGAGTGTCTTCGAGTCCGTCGAGTGGAACACTTCTGAGTCGATTGAAAGGTGATTTCTTCTAGAGATGTCCTAGGGGAGGGTAGTTTGGACAGGTCCATGACCCTACCCTAGGTACATAGCTTCATCATTAGCCCCCGAATGGATCAAGGTTTGAGTGGGGAAGGAGTTGAAAACACTTCCGACCCATTTTTCGTGTTGTGAGTACGTCTTGTCCTGGATCAATGAACCTAGGAGATGACACCAACTTCTTTTTCAGTCGTCTTGATCCTTTCTTAGTTTTTGTCGAGTGAGTTTATTTACTTGAAGAACTCCGAGCGACGGTGTGGAGGAGATCTTCCGTCTGACAAGTTGCTCTGCTGCTCGCGGATTTCACGGGATTCGAATTTTGAGAAGCGCGCGGGACGGAGGAAGCCGCAGTAATCGGATGGGATAGGGCTGAGCCGCCTCGATCTCTGCGCCACCTTTTTCGCCACGTATCTTGCGCGCGACTGTTGCGGGATTTGACAGGATCGCCCGGGCCTACAAGTCAATCACTCGGAAGTAACTCCATATAAGGTGCCGGACCGGGGTTTTGAATAGTGCGTTCTCATTTCCTCCTCTCTTCTTCGGATTTCTCCACCGCGCCCGCTTTCATCTCACGGTTGTTGCTCCGTGAGTGCCTCGCCGGCGACGATGGGGAAAGAGAAGACAGTGGGTCTGGAGCAGGCGAAGAAGGCGACGACGAAGGTGAAGGGGAAGACGACCAGTCGGGGTGGATCTTCCTCGAGGGCCGGTGTGCCTAAGGGCTGGATCCAGGGTGACTGGATCCGCTCGACGATTCGTCAAGAAGATCTCGACGACCTGGCCGATGGAGGATTGATCCCCCACAGATCGGAGCGGCTTACGGGGAAGGTATCCGAGCCGCAACCTCTGGAGGGTGAGCGCGTTCTCCTTGCCACTCACGTCGACCGTGGTTTCTCCTTGCCTGCTCACCCTTTCTTTCAGGGATTTCTGAATTACTTTAGGGCGCAACTCCACCACTTCACTCCCAACACAATCGTGTATCTCGCTGCTTTCGTGTCTTTGTGCGAGAACCTCCTGGGTTGTCGGCCTCATTGGGGTCTTTTCAAGCACATTTTCACCTGCCGCTCCCAGACGGTGAAAAAGGCCAATCCAACTGACGAGAGAACACAAGTGATTCAGATGTGTGGTGGTCTTGGGGTTCATATGAGAGGGAAAAGCTCTTTTCCAGCCATGATTCTTCCCGACTCGGTCCATGGGTGGCAGTCGACTTGGTTTTACTACAAAGACCAGCCGACGCCAGGGCAATCGACTGGACTCCCCCCTTTTTCCATGGACCGAGTGAGGAAGCCCACTTCTTTGAAGGTGATACCGGAGGAGAAGGCATAGGTTAAGGTGCTGGTCAAACGGGTAGTCCAGCTTATCCGTGACGGGGTGACTGGTATGGATCTCTTGGAGGTCTTCCTCCGGCGACGCATCCAGCCCCTTATAGCTCGAGACCATCCGATGTGGATGTATTCGGGCACTGAGGACACCACTCGGATCCACCCAGAGGAGGTCGAGGATGCAATGCTGGAGGGGTGGCTGACGAGCATTACTGGGAACAAGGACAACCCAAGGGGAGCCAGGAGAGTTCCTCCATTCGACCAGTCCCACGAACCAGACAAGGTCCGATTCTACACTTCTGACTATGATCTGGATTCACTCGCGCGACTGTTTATGCTTCGTCGACTGACTTTTATTCTTCTTGCTTTCTTCTAGGCCCTTGTCGAAATGTACTCAATGCCCAACGGAGAACAAGAGCAAGAGCATGACCCGGAGGGGGAGGCAAGTGGCGGCGACTGGCATTTTGACAGAGAGGAAAACGAGGAGAGTTACAACTCAAGTAGCGAAGAAGAAGTCGAGTCGCCCCCTCGCAGGGAGAGGCGATCCAAGGTCGACCAGGACCGGCCGAGCGCCCGTGAAAAGGCGATTGCTCAGACCGGCCAGTCTTCAAAGCGCCCTCGGACGTCTTCGTCGGCCCCGACTGAAAAAGCGTCAAAGCAGCCCAAGGTTGTAGTGCAAACGCCTCGGAAGGCGTTGCCGAAGATTAAGATCGACATCCCCGCTGCTTCCACGTGAGTGTCTTCCTTTGTATTCACTCAGCGCTCCGTTTTGTTTATTTTTTCTTGATTTGACAAGACGAACTTTGGAACTAGCAGCGCTGCTACTTCCGGGACTTCAGCTTACAGGGTCGAGGATGAGGAAATGGAGGATGCAGTCACTTCCAATCTGGGGTATGATTTCTGTCGTTCTGTCTTCATTTGGTCGACTCAACTGTAATATATGCCATCGGGTGGTGAAAATTTTGGCGACTGATCTTTGAACAGCTCCCAACGTCATTGACCTCCCTGATGATGACGATGAAGAGCCAGAGAGGCCTTTGACGAGGAAAAATAGGAATACTCCTGTGGACAAGGCGCCACAGTCGACGCCGATAGCGGAACCAGTTGTTCAGGACGCTGGTGATGCCAATCGGGCTTCTGTTACCTTCGCCGTGCCACTATCGAGTGCTCGGCCTTCTTCGTCAACTGCTCAAGCTCCTGCCGATCCACCTTCAGTTTTTTCCACTCATCACGTCCCAGAGGATGAAGTGAATACTGCCAAAGAAGCCATACGCCAAGCAGGTATCATGATGGAAAAGATGAAGATGGTGCGGGATGCCAGTCAAGCTGCCTATGATGCCAGCTCGGCTCTCCAAAGCAATGTTCAGGTTAGCAGCACGTCGACTAATTTTCTTGGCTTGCTCTGTTAGGATATGGTACCTGAAAACTCTCTTTCCAAGGATCTTTGCATCTGTACACCCACTGGGTGGCATCTGTACACCCACTGGGTGTTGCTGAATTTTTGTTATTGGAGTTTTAGAATAGTGGGGGCACGCTGAGTGTACCCACTGGGTGTAGTCCCCGAGATTACGGTGGACTGTGGGCAGTCGACTATAGTCTTGAAATTTTAATTCCTTCACTCGGTCTGGTCATGTCGGGTGTAAGCTGAACCAGTGGGGGCACGCAAAGTGCACCCACTGGGTGTAGTCCCCGAGACCGTGGTCGACTGCTGGCAGTCGACTATGGTCTGAAGAGCTTGTTTGTTGCTGTCTTTTTTTATATACACTTGCACCAAAGAGGTATCGTCGGGAGTTAACTGAACCAGTGGGGGCACGCTAAGTGCACCCACTGGGTGTAGTCCCCGAGACTATGGTGGACTGCGGGCAGTCGACCGTAGTCCTAGTATTTATTGTCTTTGTTGTTTTTCTCTGTAAAACAATCCATCCTCTCTGACTGCAGAAATCTTGCGACCTTGGAGCTCGCTTTGCCGACTTGGAAAAGCAACAAATTCAATTCAACCTTTACCTGGAGTTGGCCAAGTTAGAGCTGTAGAAGGCCAAAGATGACGCCAATGGTAAGGAAGCTTTGTCGACTGGTTTGTCCTAGACCCGAATTTCATTCTGCTCTTTCTGAACTATGCGTCATTTCTTTTCAGAAAAACTGAACCAGGCTCTTGTAAAGAAGGATCAAGATCTGGCTGCTGCTCAAAAGAAGGCTGACGACCAAACTGCTCTAGCTGAACAGAAGCTGGCTTCAGTGAGCAAACTAGAGGAAGAGAATGCCAAGATAAAATCTGCTCTGGATGAAGCTAACAAGGAGGTAACCCGCTTGAAGAAGGACAAGGTTAACCTGAACAAGAAGATGGAGGGTATCGCTCGCAGGAGGGATGACCTGGAAAGCTACCTGAGGAGCCTCGCCAAGAAGTTATTCATCAAGCTTGAAGGTACATATCCTGTTCCGACTGGATTATTTTCATCGACTCGGCATACGAATATTGACTCATCCTTGGATTATGCATGCAGAGTTTTTCCGAGACTTCGAGGAGGAGACTGGGCGGATTGAACCCAACTTGGACCCCATCAACTCCCCATGAAGGATGAAACTGCTATGAACCTGCTCCGACTGGAATCCCGCGTCGACAGTGTTGTTGACTACTTGGCTCGACTGAAGGTCGCCACGTCAAGGATCGACACGACACTTTGGCCAAGGGCAACGCTCCAGAACGACCTCGAGTCACTGATGACTCGACTTAATGAAATCCCAGGTCAAGTGCAGGAGTGGAAGAAGTCTTCTACCCGGTGTGGTGCTGATGTGGCTCTGTCTTCGGTTCGTGTCCACTGTAAAGAGGCGCGAGAAGATAAGCTGGCAGCGATCATGGTTGCCAACACCAAGAGGCATGATTTCCGATCTTTCATGGAGAGTTTCATCGCTGCTGCGACTCGAATCGCCAATGGTGTCGACCTGGGCGGGTTTGTCGAGCCTGCCAGCCCTCCTCCCGCGGAGTGAACAAACTTTTATGCCTCACCTTAAATTTTCCTCGGAATGCCGAGTGGATTTTGTAACCGTTAAACTCTTTCGGGCTGAATGCTCGAGTACTTTGATCTGCGGTCTGGGACCTTTAGGATTTATCTGAACTTGGTTTATCGTTGAATTTGCTTGCATTTGCCTTCGAGCAAACTTTGTTCTTCACTCGGAATATACTTTGCGCTTGAGATGTAGCTCTGATGTGGAAAATCCAGTCGACCTGCACATCCTCGTTCTTGTAGGTAGGGGTGGAGCACAGATTGCTGTCGACCTGCACCTCATCGTCCTTGCGGATCCGGATGGAGCACACGTTGTACTTGTGGCATAGCTCCGAAGGAGAAGGTAGCAGTGGACCTGCACCTCGTCGCCCTTGCGGAACGGGATGGAGCACATTGTACTTGTGGCGTGGCTCCGAAGGAGAAGGTAGCAGTCGACCTGCACCTCGTCGTCCTTGCGGATCAGGATGGAGCGCATGTTGTACTTATGGCGTAGCTCCGAAGGAGAAGGTAGCAGTCGACCTGCACCTCGTCGTCCTTGCGGATCAGGATGGAGCGCACGTTGTACTTCATACTTAGGCGAGTACTTGACTCCAGCTAAGCCCCCGAGTGGGAGGATTGCTCTCCACTTGGTAGTATTTTAAACACTTAGGCGAGTACTTGACTGCAGCTAAGCCCCATAGTGGGAGGATTGCTCTCCACTCGGTAGGATTTTAGACACTTAGGCGAGTACTTGACTGCAGCTAAGCCCCCGACTGGGAGGATTGCTCTCTACTCGGTAGAATTTTAAACACTTAGGCAAGTACTTGACTGCAGCTAAGCCCCCGAGTGGGAGGATTGCTCTCCACTCGGTTGGATTTTAAACACTTAGGCGAGTACTTGACTACAGCTAAGACTCCGAGTGGGAGGATTGCTCTCCACTCGGTAGGATTTTAAACACTTAGGCGAGTACTTGACTGCAGCTAAGCCCCCGAGTGGGAAGGTTGCTCTCCACTCGGTAGGATTTTAAACACTTAGGCGAGTACTTGACTGCAGCTAAGACCCCGAGTGGGAGGATTGCTCTCCACTCGGTAGGATTTTAAACACTTAGGCAAGTACTTGACTGCAACTAAGCCCCCGAGTGGCAGGATTGCTCTCCACTCGGTAGGATTTTAAACACTTAGGCGAGTACTTGACTACAGCTAAGCCTCTGAGTGGGAGGATTGCTCTCCACTCGGTAGGATTTTAAACACTTAGGCGAGTACTTGACTGCAGCTAAGCCCCCGAGTGGGAAGGTTGCTCTCCACTCGGTAGGATTTTAAACACTTAGGCGAGTACTTGACTGCAGCTAAGCCCCCGAGTGGGAGGATTGCTCTCCACTTGGTAGGATTTTAAACACTTAGGCGAGTACTTGACTGCAGCTAAGCCCCATAGTGGGAGGATTGCTCTCCACTCGGTAGGATTTTAAACACTTAGGCGAGTACTTGACTGCAGCTAAGCCCCCGACTGGGAGGATTGCTCTCTACTCGGTAGAATTTTAAACACTTAGGCAAGTACTTGACTGCAGCTAAGCCCCCGAGTGGGAGGATTGCTCTCCACTCGGTAGGATTTTAAACACTTAGGCGAGTACTTGACTACAGCTAAGCCTCCGAGTGGGAGGATTGCTCTCCACTCGGTAGGATTTTAAACACTTAGGCGAAACGGATTCACAGCTAAGCCTCTGAGTGGGAGACTGGCTCACCACTCGGTAGGATTTTCAAATACTTAGGTGAAACGGATTCGCAGCTAAGCTCCCGAGTGAGAGGCTTGCTCGTCACTCGGTAGGATTTTCAAATACTCAGGCGAAACGGATGCGCAGCTAAGCTCCCGAGTGAGAGGCTTTCTCGTCACTCGGTAGGAATTTTTTTACGAACTTAGGCGAAACGGGTTCGGAGCTAAGCTACCCACTGGGGGATTTCTGACGTAAGCAAAAGCAACAACAATCACAGGGAAAATTATAACACTCTTGTCTTTGACAAATAAACTACAGAGGTATCTCTTATTACATCTCATCCGAGTGAGTACTTAAGTATAAAAGGGGCAGAGCAGCTCCGCATTCCAAGCTCGCGGCTCATCAATCTGGCGATCGATATTGTAAAGATGGTACGCTCCATTGTGGAGGACTCTGGTGATGATGAAGGGGCCTTCCCAAGTAGGAGCGAGCTTGTGTGGTTTCTGTTGATCTACTAGGAGGACCAAGTCTCCTTCTTGGAAGGCTCGACTCTTCACATTTCTGGCATGGAATCGGCACAAGTCTTGCTGATAGATAGTCGATCGGATCATGGCCATCTCTCTTTCCTCTTCTAGGAGGTCGACTGCGTCCTGCCGGGCTTGTTCTGCTTCATCTTCAGAGTAGAGCTCAACTCGGGGTGCATTGTGAAGCAAGTCACTCGGCAGAACTGCTTCAACTCCATAGACCAGAAAGAATGGAGTTCGTCTAGTTGATCGATTAGGAGTGGTCCTCAATCCCCAGAGAACTGATGGAAGCTCGTCGACCCATGCACCTGCTGCATGCTTAAGATCGCGCATCAGTCAGGGTTTCAGTCCTTTGAGAATTAGACCGTTTGCTCTTTCCGCTTGTCCATTCGACTGGGGGTGAGCGACTGAAGCGTAGTCGACTCGTGTGCCTTGAGAGGCGCAAAAAGCTCTGAACTTGTCGGAATCGAAGTTTGACCCATTATCAGTGATGATGCTATGCGGAACACCATATCTAAATATCAACTCTCTAATGATGCTGATAGCAGTGCAGGCATCAAGATTCTTGATAGGATTAGCTTCAATCCATTTAGTGAACTTGTCGACTGCCACCAGCACATGGGTGAAGCCGCTCCTGCGAGTTCTCGGTGGTCCAACCATATCCAATCCCCAAACAGCGAAGGGCCAGACGAGTCGAATGGTCTTCAAGGCCGAGGCGGGTTTGTGTGACATATTGGAATAGAAATGACATCCTTCACATTTGTCGACTATCTCCTTTGCCATTTCATTTGCTTTTGGCCAGTAAAATCCCGCTCGGTTTGCTTTAGCCACAATGGTCCGAGAGGACGCATGATGGCCACAGGTCCCCGAGTGGATATCGTCAAGAATTATTTGACCTTCTTCTGGTGTTATACACTTCTGACCGACTCCAGTCGCGCTTTCTCTGTACAACTGTCCCTTTATCACAGTAAAGGCCTTAGATCGACGGACGATCTGTCGAGCCTCTTCTTCATTCTCTGGGAGTTCTTTCCTTAGGATATACTGTCAGGACCCCGATCCTAAGCCACATCGATCCAGGATGTAACACATCATATCACTTTGCGGCCTCACGCAAGGTATTCCCACGGGTGCCACCTTACCTGGCCCGGGACCGTTTGCGCCTTTTGGCTCACGTATATGATAGTGTCACCAGCATCCATATGACAGAGAACCCGGGCCGACATGGCTAGTCGTGAACCCAAAGCGACACTAACCCATGAGGACAGGCATACATGAATCACATCGAGCATGTCGGTCAACAACGTATAAATCCGGGCTGTAGCACTGGGCTAACAGGACTCCGGTAAACCCGGGTTGTAGCAGGCTAGGCAGGACTCCGGATAACACCGCGTGACATTTCCCCGAAGGGACAGACACAGGAATGAAGTGAAACACATGCCGGCCAGTCATGTGTTCCGAGCAGTAGTGCTGGGCTAGCAGGACTCCGGTGAACCGGGCTGTAGCGGACTACTATCGCTCAGAAGCACTAGACTACATTTCCTCATATGATAGGCTGCCAAAAATAAACAACTAGATAGTCGGATCCCACTCATACCAAGCATTTCAATCATACACACAATATGCCCGATATGAGTAAATACAACATTGCATCACAACAAAACTCTACAACTCAAGTACTTTATTTAAAAGGCTCCGAAGAGCCATACATATCATCCATACAGGTAGGGGTCACATGACCCGACACTCAAGTCATACAAACAAACAAGCACATGCGGAAGCAAAGTAGTCTGAGTACATACACTAGAAAGAAAGAAGGCTTGACGAAGCGTGTCTATCTACATCGACCCTTCACAAGTCTTGGATCACCACCTGGGTGATAAGTCACTCGTCAACGTCGAGGTCTACATAGAACCCATCGGAGGGGTTGGTGTTGTCGTCTGAAAACATTAATTAAAGCAACATGAGTACGGGGGTACTCAGCAAGTCTTACAACAGAATCCTACAATACATGCACATTCTCAAGAAGGTAGTGGAATTATTACAGCAAGCCATCTTTGACTCTTAGCTAAGCTATCCTACGATAGACACAACCTGTAAATCATTTGTCGCACACGAGTCCACTATCACCAACACAATACTCCACTGTGGATCCTCTCTCGTCATCCTACGGGAGGGCCATCCGCGGTACTCACACTTATCTTGAGATTTTTAGTAGTATCCATTTACTTGTCTATGAACTGCATAGGTGACCAAGTAGTCCTTTACCGCGGACGCGGCTATTCGAATAGTTTTATACCCTGCAGGGGTGTACTTCTTCACACATGTGTCCACCACTTAGCGTCTACACACGTCATGTGCTCGGCAGACTTCAAGCGAAAGCCGACGTGAGTGTAGACCACGACCTAACCAACCACACTAGTCTCTAGTCCAGGTTTATTGCCTATTCGGGTTCCATCCGCAAGGAGATCCGGCCGGGGTGTCCTCAACGGCCCCAAACAATGTGTGCAGGGTTCCCGAGACACCAAACGGGCGAATCGGTACACCGTGACACGTGCCTACCGCAACACATCCCACCTCTATGGTCAGCGCTGCGTGCGGCCCCCAGCAACTACAAACACGAGAAACTACTTGCAACTCCTGGATAGAGGACGAGAGGGGTCGGTAAGTCGAGCGGGGTCATATTTCAGGGCCCAATGTGTGGTAGTAGCTGAGTCTTAAATCACACACAGAGATCTCAGTTCTTAAGGACGGCCTCAATGAAACAACCCACCATGTACTCCTACATGGCCTCTCATCGATTCCTTTACCAAATCGTATTCAACACTTCCACACTGTCGACACCGTCACAACCTTTCACTCTAGTTCATCATCCCGATGAGCCAGACCTGACACAACTCTAAGCATAGCAAGCATAGCATGGTAGGAAATACACACATATGGCTCAATCAACTCCTACACATGCTAGTGGGTTTCATCTAGTTACTGTGGCAATGACAGGTCATGCAAAGGAAGTGGGTTCAACTACCGCGACACACAGCAGTTTTAATCGCGTTGTCTGAATGCAGTAAACGAGAGCAGAAGCGTGAACATGGGTATTTATCGGAATGATCAATGGGTTCCTTGCCTGATGGAGTGGTAGCGGGATACTGCCCTTCGGTTGGATACTCTTGAATATCCTCGGAGGCAGGACCTACCACGAAGAACACATCAAAACACAATCAACGCATGACGATATGCAACATTATGATGCATGCTATGACATGGCAATATGGAAGTGTCTTGGCCTAATGCAAGCTAAAACAGGAAGGAAAGTGCTTAATTGAACCAAGGGTTCAAGTGTTAGATAATTTAACACAGCTATAAAAGTGCATCACCTTGTATTGCATAAACAGCAGGGTTAACTTGTTCTGACATGCATGAAACCAGCACCAATGGATAGATTGGATTTTTCTGATCAAATTTCATATATAAATCTTTGCATTTGGAGTTATAGATTAATTTCTATGAATTTTTGAAGTTTGGACTAATTTCTGGAATTTCCTGTATAAAGATAATTCCAGTAATTCAATTACTGCGTCACCACTATGTCAGGATGACGTCAGAGGTCAACGGGGTTGTCCAGGTCAAACTGACCAGTGGGTCCCGCATGTCAGTAAATAGTTAAATTAATTAATTTTAATTAAAACTAATCCAGTTAGTTAGCAGAGGGGGGCCCCACTTGTCATTGACTCAGGAGTCAACTTGGGCCCACCTGGTCAAAGTCAATAAGTCAAACTCGCCAGCGTCTAGCCGCCGGCGAGGCCAGACGCGGTGGAGGAAGTGCATTTGCACGTTCCGGCTACCAAACGAGCGGCGGAGGGCATCTACGTGCAGCTGGGAGCAAGCCGCATCGTTTGGTGGCAGTGGCTGGGCTCGGGGTGGCCGGAAACGTCGCCGGCGACGAGTTTTGCGGTCGCCGGAGTCGGGTGGAAGTGAGCCCGAGGCTACGAGGCACGGCGAGGTGCGTGGAGTGGGGCGTTGGTCTCCTGGGGATGCGGTGAGGTTAGTAGACAACATGGCATGGCCGGTGGTTGGCCGGAGACTCGTCGGCGTCGAGCTCCGCGGCGGTGCATGCGGGTGAGCTTCGTGCCGTTGCTGCGGTGCACGAGGTAGCAAAGGGGGAGGATGGGGAGGTAGCTGAGCTCACGGCGGTCACGTAGAGCTAGCCGGCGCGGTCGGGGACGAGCTGATGCGGCGGCGACGTCGAAAGGGATCTCCGGCGGTGCTCGGTGAAGATGAGGTTGAAGAAGGCATTGCAGAGCGTGTGAGCGCTCGGGGCTCGGCCTGTTCGAAGCAGTCGATGGCGGCGGAGCGAGGGGACACGGTGGTGCAGCGCGGCAACGGCGTTGGACGCGGCTACGGTGGCAGAACGGCGACGGCTGCGTCGGCCATGGCGAGGGAGTGCGAGGGAGAGGAGCCAGGGGGGAAGTGCGGTGTCTACGAGGTCGGGCAGAGAGAGAGAGAGCTCGTCCCGCGTCGACAGCGCGGCGAGGGGAGCGGCGAGGCGGCGGCAGCTGCGTGGCGCGCATGCGGTGCTCGCCGTCGAGCACCTGGCTGCCTGCCTGGCCAAACCAAGCTGCTCGCTGGCGCGGTGGCTGGGCTGGGCCGACAGTTGGGCCTGGTGGGCGGCGCCAGGTAGGTTTTTCTCTTTTGTTTTCCTTTTCTATTTTTCTGTAACTTTGTGGCATTATTAAAAATGCTTAGGCACTTTCTAAAATCCTGAAAATAATTGTGGGCTCTGTTGGGATTATTCCTAACAGCCCTGACTTATTTCCAGAATTAGTTGAACAATTAAAATATTTATTAGCATTTAAATGTCCAAAGGCAACATACATATGATTTAATTCATTGACCTTTGTTGACCTATAAAATTGTGCACCTATTTTGCCAAAGGTTCTAACCCAAGACAAAGAGGGTGAACATTTTAGAAGGGCATTTCTGGTTCATTGAAAATGTTTTTAGTAAACCCTAGTTGATTTCAGGGGGGGTGCTGGGGGTTCTGCCTTCCCCATTTCAAGTTTCTGATGAAAGGTAAACATGATGCAACACTCTAATGCATGGCTAGCTAGGATGTGACAACTCACCCCCACTCGAAAGAATCTCGTCCTGAGATTTAGGATCCGTCGGAAAGAAGGTGGGGTACTCGAGTCAAACACGATCCTCCCTTTCCCAAGTAGCCTCTTGCTCGGAATTGTGTGACCATTGAACTTTGAGAAACTTGATATTCTGGCGTCGAGTGGTATGCTCGGCTTGATCAAGGATACGAACGGGGTATTCTCGATAAGTGAGGTTATCTTGGAGATCAAGCGTTTCGTGGTCCACTCCACGGATAGGATCCGAGAAGCAACGCCTGGGTTGAGAAACGTGGAAGACATCATGAACTCTGGAGAGGTGCGGAGGTAGTTCCAATTGGTAGGCAACTTCCCCTCGTCTGGCGAGAATGCGAAAGGGTCCAATGTAACGAGGGGCCAACTTGCCTTTGATACCGAATCGATGGGTTCCCTTTAGAGGTGTAACCCGAAGGTAAGCCATCTCGCCGACTTCATAAGCCATAGGCTTATGCTTGCGGTCATACTGACTCTTTTGTCGAGATTGGGCTGTTTTCAACTTCTCACGAATAATGTGAACCTGCTCTACTGCTTCCTGGATCATATCCGGGCCAAAGAGTTATCTCTCGCCGGTTTCTGACCAGTTAAGGGGCGTTCGACATTTTCGTCCATAGAGGACTTCGAAAGGAGCTTTGCCCAAGCTAGCGTGATAACTGTTGTTATAAGCGAACTCGGCGAATGGAAGGCACTTCTCCCAATTCATACCGAAAGAGATGACAGAAGCTCGGAGCATGTCCTCCAGAATTTGATTGTCTCGTTCTACTTGACCACTTGACTGAGGATGGAAGGCGGTGCTAAAGGAGAGACGAGTTCCCATAGCATTTTGGAAACTTTCCGAAAATCGCGAGGTGAAAAGACTTCCACGGTCTGAATTAATTTCCAATGGAACACCATGAAGAGACACTATTCGAGAGATGAACAAGTCAGCTAGCTGGCTAGCGGTTATACTCTCTCGAACGGGTAGGAAGTGGGCTACTTTGGAAACACGATCGACAACAACGAAGATAGCATTATTCCCTGTTTTGGTCCTGGGAAACCCGGTAATGAAGTCCATACCGATTTTATCCCATTTCCATTCCGGAATTTCCAATGGCTGAAGGGTGCCAGCAGGCCGTTGATGCTCTGCTTTAACACGACGACAGACGTCGCAATTGGCAATGTATTGAGCGATTTCTCTCTTCATCCAGGTCCACCAAAACCTCTGGCGTAGGTCTTGATACATTTTGGTACTACCAGGATGAATGGTGAGAGGGGATTCATGAGCTTCCTTAAGGATCAATTGCCGTAGATGTTGTTTCTTGGGGACCACCAAACGGTTCTCGAAGAAGACAACACCTCGCTCATCCATGGAAAAACATTTAGCAACTTCGCTAGCAATGTTTTCCTTGATACGGGATATGCCCTTATCGCGCTTCTGGGCAGCTATGATCTGATCCGTAAGGTTAGGTTTCGCCACCAGGGTGGAAAGGAATCCTCGAGGAACAATGTGAAGGTTAAGCTTACGAAATTCCTCGTGGAGAAGTGGTTGACTTTGTTGTAGCATCAGGTTGTTACAATAAGACTTACGACTTAGCGCATCAGCCATGACACTGGCTTTGCCTGGGGTGTAAGTTATTCCTAAGTCGTAATCCGAGATCAACTCGACCCAACGTCTTTGCCTAAGATTCAAATCCGGTTGGGTGAAGATGTACTTCAAGCTTTGGTGATCAGTGTAGATTTCGCAATGATTACCAAGAAGGTAATGTCGCCAGGTTTTGAGTGCATGGACTACAGCTGCAAGCTCTAGATCATGTGTGGGATAGTTATCCTCATGTGGACGCAACTGTCGAGAAGCGTAAGCAATCACATGACGATCTTGCATGAGTATGCAACCTAGTCCTTGTCGCGAGGCGTCGCAATAGATAACAAAGTCCTTAGAAAAATCTGGTGGTACCAGTACGGGAGCAGATGTCACGCGTCTTTTCAGTTCCTGAAAGCTGAACTCGCACTGTGGGGTCCACCCGAACCTTTTATCTTTCTTGAGGAGTTCAGTTAGAGGCTTAGCAACTTTGTAGAAATTCTCGACGAAGCGGCGGCAATAGCTCGCTAAACCAAGAAAACTCCGAACTTGCTTGACCGTTTCAGGTGGAGTCCAGTCAAGGACGGCTTGAACTCGCTCGGGATTGACAGCAATGCCCTTATCAGAGATTACATGGCCCGGATAGGTCACTTCTGGAAACCAAAATTCGCACTTGGAGGATTTGGCATAAAGGCGATGCTCTCGAAGTTTTGTCAATACTAGCCTTAGATGTTCGGCATGTTCTTCCTCATTCTTGGAGTAGATGAGTATATCATCGAGGTAAACCATGACGAATTTATCCAGGTACTCCATGAAGATCGAGTTCATTAACCGAGAGAAGGTGGCTGGAGCATTGGATAAACCGAAGGACATGACAGTGTACTCGTATTGGCCATAACGAGTAACAAAGGCCGTTTTGGGAATGTCCCCGTTCTTGATTTTGATTTGATGGTAGCCCAACCTCAAATCCATCTTGGAAAAGACTGAGGATCCAGCGAGCTGGTCATATAGGTCGTTGATCCTGGGGAGCGGATACTTGTTCTTGATAGTGACCAAATTGACAGGTCGGTAATCTACAACCATCCGATCCGTTCCATCCTTCTTCTTGACGAAGAGGACGGGGCAAGCCCATGGAGAGGAACTAGGACGGATGAAACCCTTTTGCAAGGACTCATCAAGTTGTTTCTTAAGCTTGGCTAGTTCTAGGGGTGCCATCTTATAAGGTCTTCTAGAGATTGGGATGGTTCCTGGAACAAGGTCTATCACGAACTCGACATCTCTTTCAGGTGTAACACCTGGCAGTTCCTCTGGAAAGACATCCGGGAAGTCACGAACTACCGAAATATCATCAAGGTCTGGAAGGGGGTTGGCATTTAAGGAGTAAAGTTGTCGCTCAGACACTCGAGTCAAAACATGGACTGTCTTGCCCGATGGATGGGTGAGTTGAACAGTTCTAGTAGAGAATTCAATCTTAGCGTAATGGGCTGACATCCAGTCCATACCCAAGATGATGTTTGTGTCCGAGGACTTGAGAGCTATTAGTGACGCGAGGAAGACCAATCTGTCGACAAGAATTTTCATTTCCATGGCTGATTCTAGAGGTTTGCCACTTAGAACGAGGGGTTTGAATTACCATGGAGGTGGGCATGTCACAAAATGTGGTGTTGTGCAAACGAGCATAGCTCTCAGAAATAAATGAATGAGATGCTCCAGTATCAAAGAGAACAGTTGCCCGATGGCAATTAACAAGGAGCGTACCGAGAACAACGTTGGGGTCCTCCTGAGTCTCCTCAGCTGAAACATAGTTGACATGGCCACGAGCAGTGGTGGCTGGTTTGGCGACGAGCACCTTTGCTGTTGGCTTACCACGGCCAACAGACTTCTCGAACTGGTTGGGGTTGTTCTGGGGACACTCGCGGATGTAGTGACCCGGCTCTCCACACTTGAAGCAAGTTATCATATTGGGGCGTGGAGCAGCATTAGCAGCGGGACCACCATAAGTCTTGGGCGGTACATACTGCTGGTTGGGGCGAGGAGCCTCAAAGGATGGCCTCGGAGTGAACCTGGATGGCACAGCAGGGTTTGGGATCCAGACCCCGCGCTTCTGAGATCCAGAGCCGGATGAAGATCCAAAATCTCAGGAGTGTTTGCGTGAAGCTTCAAAGTCATTCTGCCCTGTCTCGGCACTGATGGCCTTGTTGACCAACTTCGGAAAAGAGGTGCAATCGTGGAGACGAAGGTCAGGGCGAAGCTCGGGGCTAAGTCCCTTGCGGAACCTTGCCTGCTTCTTGGCGTCAGTGGATACCTCTTCGGGAGCATAACGTGCTAACTTTCCAAACTCTCTACTATATGCATCCACAGTCAGTCTACCCTGGGTGAAGTTACAGAACTCCTCCCTCTTGCGATCCATGAGGCCTTCCGGAATGTGAGGCTCATGGAAAGCAGCACTGAAATCAGCCCAAGTAGTGATTTGGCCGACCGGGCGCATAGCCTCATAATTTCCCCACCAAAGGCTAGCAGGTCCTTCGAGGTGATAAGCAGCAAAGGTAACTTTATCATCTTCGGCTACGTTGGCAGAACGTAGCTTGTGGGCGATGCTGCGAAGCCAGTCATCCGCATCGAGAGGTTCGATGGAATGGTTAAACTTTGGTGGATACAGCTTGACAAAGTCATTGATTGACACTGGAATGTTCCTATGCTGGCGTGCAGCATTCTGCTCAATCTGCTCCAGCAAGCGGTTAGTCTCACGCTTGTTTCGTTCTGCCTCCAGCATCACTTCGGCCAGAGAAGGCGGTTGAGGCAGATTTTCATCCCTAGCTGCGCTAGCTTCACCCTGCTCCAGAGCAGCAGGGTTGCTGCGGGTGTTTACCATCCTAGGAAAACAAAACAACGATTTAGACCAGGATGGCAAAATCTGGGCATGGAAGTGCGGAATGTAATGGATAACAAGGAATACAGAGATGTTCATCCGTATGACATGGTAATATAGAAACTGCCATATATTCACCAACATTTATACACACCATACATAGTTTAGTACAAGCCCAAGCTAAGGTACAACTATGACGAAAGACGTTACATCTCATCGGAGGCATTCCAAGCTCCTATACATTATTTTTCTACACCTCCGGATTGGATACACACTAAGTCATATTCCACAAGTCACGCAGGACGGTGGACATACAACTATTACAATACTAGCGAAACTACTACTAGCTCAGACAGCTCCGTAGTAATCCTCATAGAAGTCACCGCCCAAGCCTGGAAGCGGAACATGATCATCTGGGAACAGACGGTCCTGTGGAGCTTGCGGACCATAGGGACTTGGGTGTGGCCTTGGTCCAACAAACGGTGGCAGACGAGGTCCACGAGGAGGGGTGATGCCTCCCACCTCATGCCACTCCATGAAATCTGGCAGACTGGCACGCACAGGGTACAAGTCCCTCATGTCCATGTATCCGGCTTGCACTGCAGGGGCAAACCGAGTCAAGGTAGCCCAGTGATCAGAACGAGCATTAAAGAGCTCCATACGCAAGGCCCGGTTTTCATGGTCCTTGTCTTCCAACATCTCAGTAGTGGTGCGGAGGAGTGAGTCCTCATGGGATGCGTCACTGTACATACCCTGAAGGTAACCATGCGCCCCAGGGAGGGATGCCGGCATGTAGCGGAAATCAGTGTTGCTCAGCAAGGCAGTTCTGGCTCGAATAATAGTCATCATCGAGTAGGCTGCATCCTGCACGGACATCCCAATAGTGATCCCAAGTCCATAAGAACAGTGGAGCGGTTCAATAGCTCTGGGATAAGACGGATATATCCTGACCGTGCACAGATATTGGCTTTGATTAAAGTCTCTAAACTGTTCCTCGACGGTATATTCAGGATACCATCGGTAACCTGTCTCGACCGTCACTCGAACCAACATAGCTGTGTGACCACATACATCAATGCAATGGGTCAGACGAACCACTTGGTTCTGGGAACGGGTGGCCATCTGGAAGCACAAAATAACGCAAAGGCATTAGAATTTTCTAGGAGAATTTGGATAGCATAACGGCTGTAAATGCTCAGAAAAGGAGATGAGACATCCACAACAGTTGCAAAACCACTCAACAACCATCATATCAAGGTTCCGGTTCAACTGGAAACATACTAAAATTTAGTAGAAACTGAACTGGGTTGTAACCAACAATCCTATAAGTTACTATGGATTAGTAACACGTGAACCTGATAGAGAGAAGAGAGCCTAGTCCTTAACCCACGTAGAATGAGAAGAGAATGACTCATAACAGAGGGCATAAGGTAAGGAGTAAAAGAGCCTTACGTTCCCTTCCCACAATAAATTCCCCTACATATAACTAAAGCATTTCTAGACTCGACATCGACCAGTTTGGCTTAGCGAACCTACAAGCAGTCTGGCTCTGATGCCAACGCTGTCAGGACCCCGATCCTAAGCCACATCGATCCAGGATGTAACACATCATATCACTTTGCGGCCTCACGCACGGTACTCCCACGGGTGCCACCTTAACTGGCCCGGGACCGTTTGCGCCTTTTGGCTCACGTATATGATAGTGTCGCTAGCATCCATATGATAGAGAACCCGGGCCGACATGGCTAGTCGTGAACCCAAAGCGGCACTAACCCATGAGGACAGGCATACATGAATCACATCGAGCATGTCGGTCAACAACGTATAAATCCGGGCTGTAGCACTAGGCTAACAGGACTCCGGTAAACCCGGGCTGTAGCAGGCTAGGCAGGACTCCGGATAACACTGCGTGACATTTCCCCGAAGGGACAGACACAGGAACGAAGTGAAACACATGCCGGCCAGTCATGTGTTCCGAGCAGTAGTGCTGGGCTAGCAGGACTCCGGTGAACCGGGCTGTAGCGGACTACTATCGCTCAGAAGCACTAGACTACATTTCCTCATATGATAGGCTGCCAAGGATAAACAACTAGATAGTCGGATCCCACTCATACCAAGCATTTCAATCATACACACAATATGCCCGATATGAGTAAATACAACATTGCATCACAACAAAACTCTACAACTCAAGTACTTTATTTAAAAGGCTCCGAAGAGCCATACATATCATCCATACAGGTAGGGGTCACATGACCCGACACTCAAGTCATACAAACAAACAAGCACATGCGGAAGCAAAGTAGTATGAGTACAGCCACTAGAAAGAAAGAAGGCTTGACGAAGCGTGTCTATCTACATCGACCCTTCACAAGTCTTGGATCACCACCTGGGTGATAAGTCACTCGTCAACGTCGAGGTCTACATAGAACCCATCGGAGGGGTTGGTGTTGTCGTCTGAAAACATTAATTAAAGCAACATGAGTACGGGGGTACTCAGCAAGTCTTACAACAGAATCCTACAATACATGCACATTCTCAAGAAGGTAGTGGAGTTATTGCAGCAAGCCATTATTGACTCTTAGCTAAGCTATCCTACGATAGACACAACCTGTAAATCATTTGTCGCACACGAGTCCACTATCACCTACACAATACTCCACCATGGATCCTCTCTCGTCATCCTACGGGAGGGCCATCTGCGATACTCACACTTATCTTGAGATTTTCAGTAGTATCCATTTACTTGTCTATGAACTGCATAGGTGACCAAGTAGTCCTTTACCGCGGACGCGGCTATTCGAATAGTTTTATACCCTGCAAGGGTGTACTTCTTCACACATGTTTCCACCACTTAGCGTCTGCACACGTCATGTGCTCGGCAGACTTCAAGCGAAAGCCGACGTGGGTGTAGACCACGACCTAACCAACCACACTAGTCTCTAGTCCAGGTTTATTGCCTATTCGGGTTCCATCCGCAAGGAGATCCGGCCGGGGTGTCCTCAACGGCCCCAAACAATGTGTGCAGGGTTCCCGAGACACCAAACGGGCGAATCGGTACACCGTGCCACGTGCCTACCTAAACACATCCCACCCCTATGGTCAGCGCTGCGTGCGGCCCCCAGCAACTACAAACACGAGAAACTACTTGCAACTCCTGGACAGAGGACGAGAGGGGTCGGTAAGTCGAGCGGGGTCATATTTCAGGCCCCAATGTGTGGTAGTAGCTGAGTCTTAAATCACACACACATATCTCAGTTCTTAAGGACGGCCTCAATGAAACAACCCACCATGTACTCCTACATGACCTCTCATCGATTCCTTTACCAAATCGTATTCAACACTTCCACACTGTCGACACCGTCACAACCTTTCACTCTAGTTCATCATCCCGATGAGCCAGACCTGACACAACTCTAAGCATAGCAAGCATAGCATGGTAGGAAATACACACATATGGCTCAATCAACTCCTACACATGCTAGTGGGTTTCATCTAGTTACTGTGGCAATGACAGGTCATGCAAAGGAAGTGGGTTCAACTACCGCGACACACAACAGTTTTAATCGCGTTGTCTGAATGCAGTAAACAAGAGCAGAAGCGAGAACATGGGTATTTATCGGAATGATCAATGGGTTGCTTACCTGATGGAGTGGTAGCGGGATACTGCCCTTCGGTTGGATACTCTTGAATATCCTAGGAGGCATGACCTACCACGAAGAACACATCGAAACACAATCAACGCATGACGATATGCAACATTATGATGCATGCTATGACATGGCAATATGGAAGTGTCTTGGCCTAATGCAAGCTAAAACAGGAAGGAAAGTGCTTAATTGAACCAAGGGTTCAAGTGTTAGATCATTTAACATAGCTATAAAAGTGCATCACCTTGTATTGCATAAACAGCAGGGTTAACTTGTTCTGACATCCACGAAACTAGCACCAATGGATAGATTGGATTTTTCTGATCAAATTTCATATATAAATCTTTGCATTTGGAGTTATAGATTAATTTCTATGAATTTTTGAAGTTTGGACTAATTTCTGGAATTTCCTGTATAAAGATAATTCCAATAATTAAATTACTGCGTCAGGATGACGTCAAAGGTCAACGGGGTCGTCCAGGTCAAACTGACCAGTGGGTCCCACATGTCAGTAATTAGTTAAACTAATTAATTTTAATTAAAACTAATCTAGTTAGTTAGCAGAGGGGGGCCCCACTTGTCATTGACTCAGGAGTCAACTTGGGCCCACCTGGTCAAAGTCAACAAGTCAAACTGGCCGGCGTTTAGCCGCCGGCGAGGCCAGACACGGCGGAGGAAGTGCATTTGCACGTTCCGGCGACCAAACGAGCGGCGGAGGGCATCTACGTGCAGCTGGGAGCAAGCCGCAGCGTTTGGTGGCAGTGGCTGGGCTCGGGGTGGCCGGAAACGTCGCTGGCGATGAGTTTTGCGGTCGCCGGAGTTGGGTGGAAGTGTGCCCGAGGCTACGAGGGACGGCGAGGTGCGTGGAGTGGGGCGTTGGGCTCCTGGGGTTGCTGTGAGGTTAGTAGACAACATGGCATGGACGGTGGTTGGCCGGAGACACGTCGGCGACGAGCTCCGCGGCGGTGCGTGCGGGTGAGCTTCGTGCAGTTGCTGCGGTGCACGAGGAAGCAAACGGGGAGGATGGGGAGGTAGCCGAGCTCACGACAGTCACGTAGAGCTAGCCGGCGCGGTCGGGGACGAGCTGATGCGGCGGCGACGTCGAAAGGGATCTCTGACGGTGCTCGGTGAAGATGAGGTTGAAGAAGGTGTTGCAGAGCGTGTGAGCGCTCGGGGCTCGGCCTGTTCGAAGCAGTCGATGGCGGGGGAGCGAGGGGACATGGTGGTGTAGCGCGGGAACGGCATTGGACGCGGCTATGGTGGCAGAACGGCGACGGCTGCGTCGGCCATGGCGAGGGAGTGCGAGGGAGAGGAGCCAGGGGGGAGGTGTGGTGTCTGCGAGGTCGGGGAGAAAGAGAGAGCTCGTCCCGCGTCGACAGCGCGGCAAGGGGAGCGGCGAGGCGGCGGCAGCTGCGTGGCGCGCATGCAGTGCTCGCCGTCAAGCACCTGGCTGCCTGCCTGGCCAAACCAAGCTGCTCGCTGGCGCGGTGGCTGGGCTGGGCCGGCAGGTGGGCCTGGTGGGCGGCGCCAGGTAAGTTTTTCTCTTTTGTTTTCCTTTTCTATTTTTCTGTAACTTTGTGGCATTATTAAAAATGCTTAGGCACTTTCTAAAATCCTGAAAATAATTGTGGGCTATGTTGGGATTATTCCTAACAGCCCTGACTTATTTCCAGAATTATTTGAACAATTAAAATATTTATTAGCATTTAAATGTCCAAAGGCAACATACATATGATTTAATTCAGTGACCTTTTGTTAACCTAGAAAATTGTGCACCTATTTTGCCAAAGTTTCTAACCCAAGACAAAGAGGGTGAACATTTTAGAAGGGCATTTCAGGTTCATTGAAAATGTTTTTAGTAAACCCTAGTTGATTTCAGGGGATGGGTGCTGGGGGTTCTGCCTTCCCCATTTCAAGTTTCTGATGAAAGGTAAACATGACGCAACACTCTAATGGATGGCTAGCTAGGATGTGACATATACGGGACGTACGGTGCTGTACAGTCACGAGTGATGACCAAAACTTCCATGATCAGGTCGACCACCGCATTAACCTCAACTTCAGTCGAATCTAAGGCACTTTTGGCTGCGGGGCTTCTTTGGTGAAAGGATCCTCTTGAACTGATGGTGTGTGGATGTGTTCCAGAAACGCATTGCTGGGAATGGCTTCTCTCTTGGAACCTATTTTTGCCAAACCATCAGCTGCTTGATTTTTCAGTCGGGGTATATGATGCAGCTCTAACCCCTCGAATTTCTTCTCTAGCTTTCTCACTGCATTACAATAACCAGTCATGGCTGGACTTCTGACGTCCCACTCCTTCATCACTTGATTAACCACCAAATCTGAGTCGCCATAGACCATGAGGCGAGGGACGCCGAGTGAAATGGCCATACGCAACCCATACAAAAGTGCTTCATATTCTGCTTCGTTATTGGAGGAATCAAAGTGAATTTGGAGAACATATCTGAGCTTATCACCTCGAGGGGAAACCAAGACTACCCCAGCACCGGAACCATTCGGCATCTTAGAGCCGTCGAAGAACATGGTCCAGTGCTCCAAGTGAACTTGAGTCGGCAGTTGCTGTTCAATCCACTCGGCGACGAAATCTGCTATTGCTTGGGACTTGATAGCTTTTCTTTGCCTCAAACTTGATATCTAGGGGAAGGAGTTCAATCGCCCATTTTGCCACTCGACCAGTTGCATCTCTGTTGTGTAGAATCTCTGATAATGGAGCGTCGCTGACGACTGTAATGGAATGGTCAGAGAAGTAATGTGCAACCTTCTTCGTGGTCATATAAATCCCATATACAAGCTTCTGATAATGAGGATATCTTTGCTTTGATGGGGTCAAAACTTCAGAAACATAATATACTAGGCGCTGAACTTTAAAGGCTTTTCCTTCTTCTTCCCGCTCGACCGTAAGTACTGAACTGACGACTTGTCCCGTGGCTGCAATGTAAAGTAGCAAAGGATCTTTGGTGATTGGGGAAGCAAGCACCGGCTAGGTGGAGAGCAGGGCTTTTAGCTCTGCAAACGCTGCATCATCTTCAGGAGTCCAGTCGAACTTGTCTGACTTCTTCATCAGTCAGTAAAGAGGCAATGCCTTTTCACCGAGATGAGAAATGAATCGACTTAAAGCGGCCAAGCAACCAGTAAGCTTCTGGACATCGTGCACATGCACAGGACGCTTCATTCGGAGTATAGTACCAACTTTTTCTGGGTTGGCATCGATCCCTCTTTCGGAAACGAGAAAACCGAGTAACTTTCCGCCAGGAACTCCGAATTTGCACTTGGATGGATTAAGCTTGATATCATACCTCCTGAGGTTGGCAAATGTCTCAGCAAGGTCAGTCAGCAGGTCGGAACCCTTCCTTGACTTGACCACAATATCATCCATGTATTCTTCCACATTCCGACTGATTTGAGTGAGCAAACACTTCTGAATCACCCTCATGAATGTGGCTCCGGCATTTTTGAGGCCGAATGGCATGGTAACATAATAGAAGCACCCGATGGAGTGATGAAAGCTGCTTTTATCTCGTCGGGCCCATACAGACGGATCTGATGGTAACCAGAATAAGCGTCTAAAAAAGACAGGCGCTCACATCCCGCAGTCGAGTCGACTATCTGGTCGACCCGGGGGGAGGAAAGTGATCTTTCGGGCATGCCCGATTGATATGTTTGAAGTCAATGCACATGCGAAGTGACTTTTCCTTCTTGGGGACCATGACAACATTGGCGGGCCACTCGGAGTGGTAAATCTCTCGGATAAACTCCGCTGCTAAGAGCCGAGTCACATCCTCACCAATGGCCTTTCTCTTCTGGACGGCGGACCGCCGAAGATGTTCTTTGATAGGTTTCACTTTTGGGTCGACTCGTAGACGGTGCTCAGCCAGCCCCCTGGGAACACTTGGCATGTCAGAAGGCTTCCATGCGAAGATGTCCCAGTTCTCACGGAGGAACTGGATGAGCACTTCTTCCTATTTGGTGTCGAGTGTTGTTGAGATATGAGTCGGAGCAGCATTGGGATCGGTCGGGTGAATGTGAATCGGCTTTGTCTCTCCGGACGACTGAAATGCCAAATCCGTTGCAGGCTTCTTAGCTCGCAGCAAATCACTCGGGTCTGTAGTTTTTTGGTATTCCTGCAGCTCTACCACTGCCATCTAAGCATCGGCGATCTTTGAGCCTTTCTGAAAGCACTCTTCCGCCTTCTTCCGATTGCCAGTAATAGTGATCACACCTCTGGGACCAGGCATCTTCAATTTGAGGTATACATTGAAGGAAATATGCCCTAGAGGCAATAATAAAGTTATTATTCATTTCCTTATATCATGATAAATGTTTATTATTCATGCTAGAATTGTATTAACCGGAAACATAATACATGTGTGAATACATAGACAAACAGAGTGTCACTAGTATACCTCTACTTGACTAGCTCGTTAATCAAAGATGGTTATGTTTCCTAACCATGAACAAAGAGTTGTTATTTGATTAACGGGATCACATCATTAGTTGAATGATCTGATTGACATGACCCATTCCATTAGCTTAGCACCCAATCGTTTAGTATGTTGCTATTGCTTTTATCCATGACTTATACATGTTCCTATGACTATGAGATTATGCAACTCCCGTTTACCGTAGGAACACTTTGTGTGCTACCAAACGTCACAACGTAACTGGGTGATTATAAAGGTGCTCTACAGGTGTCTCCGAAAGTATTTGTTGGGCTGGCGTATTTCAAGATTAGGATTTGTCACTCCGAATGTCGGAGTGGTATCTCAGGGCCTTCTCGGTAATGCACATCACATAAGCCTTGCAAGCATTGCAACTAATGAGTTAGTTGCGGGATGATGTATTACGGAACGAGTAAAGAGACTTGCCGGTAACGAGATTGAACTAGGTATTGGATACCGACGATCGAATCTCGGGCAAGTAACATACCGATGACAAAAGGAACGACGTATGTTGTTATGCGGTCTAACCGATAAAGATCTTCGTAGAATATGTAGGAGCCAATATGGGCATCCAGGTCCCGCTATTGGTTATTGACGGAGATGTGTCTCGGTCATGTCTACATTGTTCTCGAACCGTAGGGTCCGCACGCTTAAGGTTTCGATGACAGTTGTATAATGAGTTTATGAGTTTTGATGTACTGAAGGAGTTCGGAGTCCCGGATGAGATCGGGGACATGACGAGGAGTCTCGAAATAGTCGAGACGTAAAGATCGATATATTGGACGACTATATTCGGACATCGGAAAGGTTCTGAGTGGTTCGGGTATTTTTCGTAGTACCGAGGAGTTACGGGAATACGGGGGAGAAGTATTGGGCCTTATTGGGCCATGCGGGAAAGGGAGAGGGGCTGCCTAGGGCAGGCCGCGCGCCCCCCCAAGGCCTAGTCCGAATTGGACTAGGGGGAGGGGCTGCGCCCCCTCCTTCCTTCCCTTCTCTTTTCCCCTTCCTTGTCTCCTACTCCTAATACATGGAAGGACTCCTAGTTGGACTAGGAAAGGGGGAATCCTACTCCTGGTGGGAGTAGGACTCCCCTAGGGCGCGCCATAGAGAGGGCCGGCCCTCCCCTCCTCCACTCCTTTATATACGGGGGCAGGGGGCACCCCATAGACACACAAGTTGATCTTCGTGATCGTTCGTTAGCCGTGTGTGGTGCCCCCCTCCACCATATTCCACCTCGATTATATCGTTGCAGTGCTTAGGCGAAGCCCTGCGCCGGTAGAACATCATCATCGTCACCACGCCGTCGTGGTGACGGAACTCCCCCCGAAGCTTTGCTGGATCGGAGCTAGGGGTGCGTCATCGAGCTGAACGTGTGCCAAGAACTCGGAGGTGTCGGAGTAACGGTGCTTGGATCGGTCGGATCGGGAAGACGTACGACTACTTCCATTACGTTGCGTCAACGCTTCCGCTTCGGTCTACGAGGGTACGTAGACAACACTCTCCCCTCTCGTTGCTATGCATCACCATGATCTTGCGTGTGCGCAGGAATTTTTTTGAAATTACTACGTTACCCAACAGTGGCATCCGAGCCTGGTTTTTATGGTTTGATGTTTTGCACGAGTAGAACACAAGTGAGTTGTGGACGATACAAGTCATACTGCCTACCAGCATGTCATACTTTGGTTCGGCGGTATTGTTGGATGAAGCGGCCCGGAGCGACATTACGCGTACTCTCACGCGAGACTGGTTCTACCGCCGTGCTTTGCACACAGGTGGCTGGCGGGTGTCAGTTTATCCAACTTTAGTTGAACCGAGTATGGCTACGCCCGGTCCTTGAGAAGGTTAAAACGGAGTCTATTTGACAAACTATCGTTGTGGTTTTGATGCGTAGGTGAGATTGGTTCTTGCTTAAGCCCGTAGCAGCCACGTAAAACTTGCAACAAACAAAGTAGAGGACGTCTAACTTGTTTTTGCAGGGCATGTTGTGATGTGATCTGGTCAAGACGTGATGAGATATAAGTTGTTGTATGAGATGATCATGTTTTGTTGAAGTTATCGGCAACTGGAAAAAGCCTTATGGTTGTCTCTCTATGCATAAGATGCAAGTGCCAAATAATTGCTTTACTTTATCGCTATGCGATAGCAATAGTTGCAAGTGCAATTGTTGGCGAGACGACCATGTGACGACACATTGATATAGATCAAGATGATGGAGATCATGGTGTCATGCCGGTGACGATGGAGATCATGACGATGCTTTGGAGATGGAGATCAAAAGCACAAGATGATGATGGCCATATCATGTCACATATTTTGATTGCATGTGATGTTTATCTTTTATACATCTTATTTTGCTTAGTTCGACGGTAGCTTTTTAAGATGATCTCTCACCAAATTATCAAGAAGTGTTCTCCCTGAGTATGCACCGTTGCCAAAGTTCGTCGTGCCCAGACACCACGTGATGATCGGGTGTGATAAGCTCTACGTCCATCTACAACGGGTGCAAGCCAGTTTTGCACACGCGGAATACTCAGGTTAAACTTGACGAGCCTAGCATATGCAGATATGGCCTCGGAACACGGAGACCGAAAGGTCAAGCGTGAATCATATAGTAGATATGATCAACATAATGATGTTCACCATTGAAAGCTACTCCATTTCACGTGATGATCGGTTATGGTTTAGTTGATTTGGATCACGTGATCACTTAGAGGATTAGAGGGATGTCTATCTAAGTGGGAGTTCTTAAGTAATATGATTAATTGAACTTTAATTTATCATGAACTTAGTCCTGGTAGTATTAGCATATCTATGTTGTAAATCAATAGCTCGCGATGTTGTTCCCTATGTTTATTTTGATATGTTCCTAGAGAAAATTGTGTTGAAAGATGTTAGTAGCAATGATACGGATTGGATCCGCGATCTGAGGTTTATCCTCATTGCTGCACAGAAGAATTATGTCCTTGATGCACCGCTAGGTGACAGACCTATTACAGGAGCAGATGCAGACGTTATGAACGTTTGGCTAGCTCAATATGATGACTACTTAATAGTTTAGTGCACCATGCTTAACGGCTTAGAATCGGGACTTCAAAGACGTTTTGAACGTAATGGACCATATGAGATGTTCCAGGAGTTGAAGTTAATATTTCAAGCAAATACCCGAGTTGAGAGATATGAAGTCTCCAACAAGTTCTATAGCTAAAAGATGGAGGAGAATCGCTCAACTAGTGAGCATGTGCTCAGATTGTCTGGGTACTACAATCGCTTGAATCAAGTGGGAGTTAATCTTCCAGATAAAATAGTGATTGACAGAATTCTCTAGTCAGCATCACCAAGTTAGTAGAACTTCGTGATGAACTATAATATGCAAGGGATGACGAAAGTAATTCCCAAGCTCTTCGTGATGCTGAAATCGACGAAGGTAGAAATCAAGAAAAACATCAAGTGTTGATGGTTAATAAGACCACTAGTTTCAAGAAAAGGGCAAAGGGATAGAAGGGAACTTCAAGAAGAACAGCAAGCAAGTTGCTGCTCAAGTGAAGAAGCCCAAGTCTGGTCCTAAGCCTGGGACTAAGTGCTTCTACTGCAAAGGGACTGGTCACTGGAAGCGGAATTACCCCAAGTGATTGGCGGATAAGAAGGATGGCAAAGTGAACATAAGTATATTTTATACATGTTATTGATGTGTACTTTACTATTGTTTATAGCAACCCCTCAGTATTTGATACTAGTTCAGTTGCTAAGGTTAGTAACTCGAAACGGGAGTTGCAGAATAAACAGAGACTAGTTAAGGGTGAAGTGACGATGTGTGTTGGAAGTGGTTCCAAGATTGATATGATCATCATCGTACACTCCCTATACTTTCGGGATTAGTGATGAACCTAAATAAGTCTTATTTGGTGTTTGCGTTGAGCATAAATATGATTTGATCATGTTTATTGCAATATGATTATTCATTTAAGTTAGAGAACAATTGTTGTTCTGTTTACATGAATAGAACCTTTTATGGTCATACACACCCAATGAAAATAGTTCATTGGATCTCGATTGTAGTGATACACATATTCATAATATTGAAACCGAAAGATGCGAAGTTAATAATGATAGTGCAACCTATTTGTGGCACTGCAGTTTAGGTCATATTGGTGTAAAGCGCATGAAGAAACTCCATGCTGATGGGATTTTGGAATCACTTGATTATGAATCACTTGATGCTTGCGAACCATGCCTCTTGGGCAAGATGACTAAAAGGCCATTCTCCGGAACAATGGAGCAAGCAACAGATTTGTTGGAAATCATACATACTGATGTATGTGGTCCGATGAATATTAAGGCTCGCGACAAGTATCATTATTTTCTAACCTTCACAGATGATTTGAGCAGATATGGGTATATCTACTTGATGAAACATAAGTCTGAAACGTTTGAAAAGTTCAAAGAATTTCAGAGTCAAGTAGAGAATCATTGTAACAAGAAAATAAAAGTTTCTACGATATGATCGCAGAGGTAAAATATTTGAGTTACTAGTTTGGCCTTCAGTTAAACAATGTGAAATAGTTTCACTACTCACGCCACCTGGAACACCACAGCATAATGGTGTGTCCGAACGTCATAACCGTACTTTATTGGATATAGTGCAATCTATGATGTTTCTTACCGATTTACCACTATAGTTTTGGGATCATGCATTAGAGACAGCTGGATTCACATTAAATAGGGCACCATCAAAATCCGTTGAGACGACACCGTATGAACTATGGTTTGGCAAGAAACCAAAGTTGTCTTGTCTTAAAGTTTGGGGTTGTGATGCTTATATGAAAAAGTTTCATCCTGATAAGCCCAAACCCAAATCGGAGAAATATGTCTTCATAGGATACCCAAAGAAGACAGTTGGGTACACCTTCTATCACAGATCCGAAGGCAAGATATTCGTTGCTGAGAATGGATCCTTTCCAGAGAAGGAGTTTCTCTCGAAAGAAGTGAGTGGGAGGAAAGTAGAAAACTTGATAAGGTAATTGTACCTTCTCCCTTATTGGAAAGTAGTTCATCACAGAAATCTGTTCTTGTGACTACTACACCAATTAATAAGGAAGCTAATGATAATGATCATGTAACTTCAAGATCAAGTTACTACCGAATCTCGTAAGTAAACCAGAGTAAGATCCGCACCAGAGTGGTACGGTAATCCTGTTCTGGAAGTCATGTTACTAGACCATGATGAACTTGCGAACTATGAGGAAGCAATGATGAGCCCAGATTCCGCGAAATGGTTTGAGGCCATGAAATCTGAGATTTGATCCATGTATGAAAACAAAGTATGGACTTTGGTGGATTTGCTCGATGATCGGCAAGCCATAGAAAATAAATGGATCTTCAATAGGAAGACGGACTATGATAGTAGTGTTACTATCTACAAAGCTAGAATTGTCGCAAAAAGGGTTTTCGACAAGTTCAAGGTGTTGACTACGATGAGAGTTTCTCACTCATATCTATGCTTAAGTCTGTCCGAATCATGTTAGCAATTGCCGCATTTTATGAAATCTGGCAAATGGATAAACAAAACTGCATTCCTTAATGGATTTATTAAAGAAGAGTTGTATACGATGCAACTAGAAGGTTTTGTCGATCCTAAAGGTGTTAACAAAATATGCAAGCTCCAGCGATTCATCTATGGACTGGTGCAAGTATCTCGGAGTTGGAATATACGCTTTGATAAGTTGATCAAAGCACATAGTTTTATACAGACTTGCGGTGAAGCCTGTATTTACAAGAAAGTGAGTGGGAACACTACAGCATTCCTGATAAGTATATGTAAATGACATATTGTTGATCGGAAATAATGTGGAATTATTCTGCAAAGCATAAAGGAGTGTTTGAAAGGAGTTTTTCAAAGAAAGACCTCGGTGAAGCTGCTTACATATTAAGTATCAAGATCTATAGAGATAGATCAGGACGCTTGATAAGTTTTTTTCAATGAGTACATACCTTGACAAGATTTTGAAGTAGTTCAAAATGGAACAGTCAAAGAAAGAGTTCTTTCCTGTGTTACAAGGTGTGAAATTGAGTAAGACTCAAAGCCCGACCACGGCAGAAGATAGAAAGAGAATGAAAGTCATTCCCTATGCCTCGGCCATAGGTTCTATAAAGTATGCCATGCTGTTTACCAGATCTATTGTATACCCTACACTGAGTTAAGCAAGGGAGAACAATGGTGACCTAGGAGTAGATCACTAGACAGCGGTCAAAGTTATCCTTAGTGGAATAAGGATATGTTTCTCGATTATGGAGGTGACAAAAGGTTCGTCGTAAAAGGTTATGTCGATGCAAGTTTTGACACCGATCTGGATGACTCTAAGTCTCGATCTAGATACATATTGAAAGTGGGAGCAATTAGCTAGAGTAGATCCGTACAGAGCATTGTAGACATAGAAAATTGCAAAATACATAACGGATCTAAATGTGAAAGACCCGTTAACTAAGATTCTCTCACAAGCAAAACATGATCACACCTTACTACTCTTTGTGTGTTAATCACATAGCGATGTGAACTAGATTACTGAATCTAGTAAACCCTTTTGGATGTTGGTCACATGGCGATGTGAACTATGGGTGTTAATCACATGGTGATGTGAACTATTGCTATTAAATCACATGGCGATGTGAACTAGATTATTGACTCTAGTGCAAGTGGGAGACTGAAGGAAATATGCCCTAGAGGCAATAATAAAGTTATTATTTATTTCCTTATATCATGATAAATGTTTATTGTTCATGCTAGAATTGTATTAACCGGAAACATAATACATGTGTGAATACATAGACAAACAGAGTGTCACTAGTATGCCTCTACTTGACTAGCTCGTTAATCAAAGATGGTTATGTTTCCTAACCATGAACAAAGAGTTGTTATTTGATTAACGGGATCACATCATTAGTTGAATGATCTGATTGACATGACCCATTCCATTAGCTTAGCACCCGATCGTTTAGTATGTTGCTATTGCTTTTATCCATGACTTATACATGTTCCTATGACTATGCGATTATGCAACTCCCGTTTACCGTAGGAACACTTTGTGTGCTACCAAACGTCACAACGTAACTGGGTGATTATAAAGGTGCTCTATAGGTGTCTCCGAAAGTATTTGTTGGGTTGGCGTATTTCAAGATTAGGATTTCTCACTCCGAATGTCGGAGAGGTATCTCAGGGCCTTCTCGGTAATGCACATCACATAAGCCTTGCAAGCATTGCAACTAATGAGTTAGTTGCGGGATGATGTATTACGGAACGAGTAAAGAGACTTGCTGGTAACGAGATTGAACTAGGTATTGGATACCGACGATCGAATCTCGGGCAAGTAACATACCGATGACAAAAGGAACGACGTATGTTGTTATGCAGTCTGACCGATAAAGATCTTCGTAGAATATGTAGGAGCCAATATGGGCATCTAGGTCCCGCTATTGGTTATTGACCGGAGATGTGTCTCGGTCATGTCTACATTGTTCTCGAACCGTAGGGTCCGCACGCTTAAGGTTTCGATGACAGTTATATAATGAGTTTATGAGTTTTGATGTACCGAAGGAGTTCGGAGTCCCGGATGAGATCGGGGACATGACGAGGAGTCTCGAAATAGTCGAGACGTAAAGATCGATATATTGGACGACTATATTCGGACATCGGAAAGGTTCTGAGTGGTTCGGGTATTTTTCGGAGTACCGAGGAGTTACAGGAATACGGGGGAGAAGTATTGGGCCTTATTGGGCCATGCGGGAAAGGGAGAGGGGCTGCCTAGGGCAGGCCGCGCGCCCCCCCAAGGCCTAGTCCGAATTGGACTAGGGGGAGGGGCTGCGCCCCCTCCTTCCTTCCCTTCTCTTTTCCCCTTCCTTGTCTCCTACTCCTAATACATGGAAGGACTCCTAGTTGAACTAGGAAAGGGGGAATCCTACTCCCGATGGGAGTAGGACTCCCCTAGGGCGCGCCATAGAGAGGGCCGGCCCTCCCCTCCTCCACTCCTTTATATACGGGGGCAGGGGGCACCCCATAGACACACAAGTTGATCTTCGTGATCGTTCCTTAGCCGTGTGCGGTGCCCCCCACCACCATATTCCACCTCGATCATATCGTTGCAGTGCTTAAGCGAAGCCCTGCGCCGGTAGAACATCATCATCGTCACCACACCATCGTGCTGACGGAACTCCCCCTGAAGCTTTGCTGGATCGGAGCTAGGGGTGCGTCATCGAGCTGAACGTGTGCCAAGAACTCGGAGGTGCCGGACTAACGGTGCTTGGATCGGTCGGATCGGGAAGACGTACGACTACTTCCACTACGTTGCGTCAACGCTTCCTCTTCGGTCTACGAGGGTACGTAGACAACACTCTCCCCTCTCGTTGCTATGCATCACCATGATCTTGCGTGTGCGTAGGATTTTTTTTGAAATTACTACGTTACCCAACAGTGGCATCCGAGCCTGGTTTTTATGGTTTGATGTTTTGCACGAGTAGAACACAAGTGAGTTGTGGACGATACAAGTCATACTGCCTACCAGCATGTCATACTTTGGTTCGGCGGTATTGTTGGATGAAGCGGCCCGGACCGACATTACACGTACGCTTACGCGAGACTGGTTCTACCGCCGTGCTTTGCACACAGGTGGCTGGCGGGTGTCAGTTTCTCCAACTTTAGTTGAACCGAGTATGTCTACGCCCGGTCCTTGAGAAGGTTAAAATGGAGTCTATTTGACAAACTATCGTTGTGGTTTTGATGCGTAGGTGAGATTGGTTCTTGCTTAAGCCCGTAGCAGCGACGTAAAACTTGCAACGAACAAAGTAGAGGACGTCTAACTTGTTTTTGCTTATGCCCATCCCTTTCAACGTCTCTGCATACAGTATATTCAGGCCACAGCCTCCATCCATCAAAACCTTTGCCAGTCGAGTGCCTTCGACAACTGGGTCGACGACCAGAGCTTGCCTCCTATGGGTGGCTATGTGCGTCGGATGATCTGGCTGGTCGAATGTGATGGCAGTCTGAGACCATTTCAAATAACTGGTTGTCGCCGGAGCTACCATATTCACTTCTCTGTTAATAACTTTCAGTCGACTTTTCCTTTCAACGCCAGCAAAAATCATCAGGGTGGAATTGACCTGGGGGTATCCGTCATCACTATCTTCCTTGTCCTCAACTTTGTCCGACTCCTTTTCCTTATCTTTGGGATGTTTCCCCTGGAACTGCTGGATCAAGAGCCGACACTGTCGAGTGGTATGCTTTGGGTGAATGTGGCATGGCAAATCCAACACGTCATTTTTGTCTTGGTCTTTCACCTTCTTAGGGTTCCAAGGCCCTTTGGGCTTCCCCTTAAACTTTCCTTGAGTCACGGCCAAGGCTTCCCCAGGAGCAGCTGGCTCGGCTTTCCGCTTCTGCTTCCGACTGGAGTTCCCTCCTCCGGTTTCGTGGGCGACTGATTTGTGCTTGCCACTCTGGAGCCGATCCTCTTCTTCACCATTGGCATACTTGGTGGCAATCTCCATCATTCGACTCAGAGACATGTCTCCGGTTCGACCGAATTTCAGGCTCAACTCTCTGTACTTAACGCCTTCCTTGAAGGCACAGACTGCTTGGTGATCAGACACATTCTCTACCGTGTGATGCAACGTGATCCATCTCTGGATGTAATCCCTCAAAGTTTCATTTGACTTCTGCACACAAGATTGCAGCTCTGTCAATCCTGCTGGTCGCTTGCAAGTTCCTTTAAATGTTCTGACAAACACTCGGGCAAGATCTTCCCAAGTGTAAATGTTGTTGGGTGCTAACTGATTCGGCCATGCTCTGGCTGAGCCCTCCAACATAAGAGGCAGGTGTTTCATGGCCACTTCATCGTTGCCGCCGCCAATCTGAACAGCCACTCGGTAGTCCCCAAGCCAAGTATCAGGCTTGGACTCACCAGTGAATTTACTAACTCCAGTCGCCAACCTGAAGTTGGGAGGAATCACCTCGGCCCCGATGGCTCTGTTGAAGCACTCTGGTTCTGAGATGTGTACTCTGCTGCTGGTGGGTACATCCCTGTCATGACCTTCTCTGTGAGCTCTGTTCCTGTCGACCAAACCCTGAAAGAGAATGGATCTCGCCTCAAAGCCTGGTTCCCTGGGGTCGACTGGAATCCTTCGCCCAACACTGTGAGGGCGTCTGTCATCCCGCTGTCGAGGCACGTATGATCCACGCCTTGGGGGAGGGGTGGGCACTCGACATCGATCATCGCGATCGAGTCGGTGATCATACTGCTCATAGTTCATGTACTGATCATGCCGGTCTCCACATCCCTCACGCCTCGGGGGTGATCTTGGGTTGTGGGCTGGCTGGACTATATCTGCAGTGACGGATCTGCTGTGGATCCTATTCCGCGACTGTGATACAGCTAAATTTTGATCTCCTGCCGCCCGGAGTAATGCTTTGATTTGCAACAAGCCTCTGCCAACCTCTGACTGGGAAGGCTGAATCGACTCTGCTATACGGGCTACAGCTGCTAAATTCTGAATCGGAGTTCTATATACCCGAGTCGGTGGTGGAAAGAGCTGACGTCGACTGGATACTGGAACCCGTTGTCGCGCACGCTCGTCGAGTGCTCGCTGGAGGTTCTCCGGTCGAGTGCGCTCAGCCAAGTTGGCCAAGTGCACGTCCCCTAAGGCACGGGCCTCGGGGGTTTCTCCAACGATAGGAGTGTGCAGTGCATCCAAGTTCCAGCGGCGAAGTTCTTCCCTCTGCAGCGAAGTGAGGGGTTCGGGGAGGTACTCTTCATGGGCACGTGACGGATCGCCTCCGCCGTCGCCTCCGTCGGTGCGGAGAAAGCCAGGGGAACTACGTGGTCCATCGACCATCAGAACCTCCGCCGCTGGATCACTGCTGTCGCACTCGGATGCAGACTCTACGGAGCCAGTCGACAGGCCAAACATGCCGTATAGAGATTCTTCGGGCACGATTGCCGCGACTTGGGGGTGGCCGACTGGCGAGCCACCACGTGTCTCACCCACCGCTGAAGTCTCAACCGACCGAAGCGCTTGCGCCGGCGGGAGACTGAGAGGGAGGACGACACAGGGGCCGACCGATACTGGGTCGACGGTTGCTGCAGGAGGACGCCGCGGACGCACGCACGAAAGTGCGTTGCCCCGCGGAATGGGAGCGTTTCAACGTCAAGCGGAGCCTCCTGAAGCCAAGCGGAGTTATCAGCGATGAACGCGAGCGCGCCGAGACGGATCTCGCGGCCCTCAACCAAAACTCCACCTGAAACCATGATGAAGGGAATCAGAAAAAATTGCAACTTCTCCAACAAGTCGCTAAGACACCTGCCCCACGGTGGGCGCCAACTGTCGTGGTTCTAAGTCTGACAGTAATGTAGGGGGCTATGAATGGATAGGCAAGATCCTAGCTATGGAGTAGTTGTATACGCAAGAGTTTTACGAGTTCAGGCCCTTCTCGGAGGAAGTAACAGCCCTACGTCTCGGATCCCGGAAGCGATCGACTGTACTATGTGTGTATGGATTACAAGGGTGCGAACCCCTTACACTGAGGAGGGGGTGGCTTATATAGAGTTCGCTAAAACCCCTCCGGCCCTCAGTTATGAAGGGTTTAAGGTACATTAAGGTCGGACGTTACTGGTAACGCCACAAATAAAGTGCTATGATGACCATAAAAGCTATTTAATGACCGACCGTTATCGTGCAGAGTGACTTTAGATTTCCTGGCTGTCGAGTGGTTGGCTTAATGGTCGAGTGTCTTCGAGTCCGTCGAGTGGAACACTTCTGATTCGATTGAAAGGTGATTCCTTCTAGAGATGTCCTAGGGGAGGGTAGTTTGGACAGGTCCATGACCCTACCGTAGGTACATAGCTTCATCAGCAGCGCGGTGATGCGACGCTGATCCGCGCGTCAGCGCTGCCCCTGTCGTCGCGTGATCCGATGCAGATCGGCATGCAGCCAATCAGGCACACGCAAGCGCGGCCCATCTCGTCCTGACGCTGTTGTGGCCGACAGCCTCCACCTGGTGGACCCTGCCACTCCACGCGCCCACGCGCGGGAGAAACCACGTCTCCACGCGGCGCCTCATGAGCCGGGGGCCCGCGGATCCATCCATCCGTCGACAGCGGGGCTCCTGCGGGGTCTGGGCGCTGAGGATCATCCTCGGATTACGAGCCGGGCCCCTCTACAGATTCTGTGTGCGAATCTCTCTTGGATCCGGAGCTGGGATCTTTTGTGCAGGATCCTTCAACATCTTCTGCACCGGGATCTTCTGCGCCTACAGCACTAGCGGCTCCTCGGCGACATACTCGGTCATAGTCAGGCATTACCAAAGCAAAAGAATACACTGATGGTACGGTCAGGTATGATAAAGTGAAACGTGCTTTTCTCAGTAATATTGGTGAACCAACAAATTTGCATGATGCTCTTGCACATAAAGATTGGAAAGAAGCTATGGATCATGAATATGATGCACTCATGAAAAATAAAACATGGCATTTAGTACCACCAAGGCAGGGTCACAATATTATTGATTGTAAATGGGTATACAAGATAAAGAGAAAATATAATGGAAGCATAGACAGATACAAGGCTAGACTAGTTGCTAAAGGTTTCAAACAGAGGTTTGGTATTGATTATGAAGATACATTTAGTCCTATTGTTAAGTCTGCTACTATTCAGCTTGTACTGTCTATTGCTGTTCAGATTGAGGGGGAATGTTAGAATAAGTTGTAAAGAGATAGGAGTAGTATAAATTTGTAATCTTCTCTTATCTCTTCTTCTGTTATTCCTCTCTGTAACCAACCGGGCATCGATCTATCTCTTCTCTCGATCGATCCCTTCCTAGTTAGCCATAACATACCTTCTGTATAATACAATGCGGCCCGAGCAAAGGGTTCAACGCTTCCTTATAGCTTTCACATGCACATCTTGCCAGTGATACATGTACAAAAAAAATAGTTTCCACATGTTGCCAGTGATTTGAGTTATTGTTGTATGAAAGAATTTGATGTAAACTGTGAAAAAATCCTCTTGATATTTGAAGCTTCTTGTGAAATTTACAACGTATATTTGTTCGTGTCCACTCTTGTGATAGTAATAATGTGCAGTTCGCAGTGCGTATCCTTTTATTATGTAGCTATGTTCATTAGGATGGTCATTTTTATTTCTATGAAAACAAAGCAATGAATAGATGCAATCTAATTTGTGGTACTGAAGAAGTACATATGCTTTTCTTAATATAGTGGAAAGCAACAAGACACAAGGTCTATGTGCCACTATAGGTACAGTGCAAAATTCACAAGGAGCTTCAAATATCAGGAGCTATTATTCATTGTGTACATCAAATTCAGTTATACAATAAAAAGCTAAATGTGCTTCAACTATCCTATCTTGACTAATCAAAAAGTATCAACTATCATAAGCTACTTTAACTTGAGTTCCTGATTGTTTGGTCTAGTTGCGTGGAACAAATCTCATGGGCATTTCTACAAAGCACTCAATCTTCATCGATAGAGGAATGTACAACAACAGATTTGTTTGGTTCTTCTGCCTTCCTTTTGCCATCCTGCTGATCTTCTTCCTTTTGGTTCTTCTATGCTCTGTCAATGAATAAGAGAATAACTTCAGTACAAGCATTTTCCAGCAGAATAAATGATGCAAATGGACATAGAACATAGCTTTGTGCTTGTGTTGCAACCAGGAGTCGACATGCTCTGAACTTGAAGTAATCTGCCAAGATGCAGCTAGTAGGTTAATGTACAAGCTAGGCCGAATCCGATGGAGTCAAGCTGAGGAGGATGGCCATGGAAGGAGAGTCACACACCGGCGCGCGAGAAGCTTGGCCGTAGCCAAGGGGCGCGTACATCCTGCATAGTGCGCCGACGGTGCCGGCGTGCCATGATACGTCTTCGTCGTATCTACTTTTCCAAACACTTTTGCCCTTGTTTTGGACTCTAACTTGCATCATTTGAATCCAACTTGTCGTGGAATTGTCACGGCAGATGTCCTGGAGTCAGGACTTAGTTGTGAGGCCAACACATCTATGTGGTACCTTGAGAGGAGTTGAGCCGAATCGAGAGACGCAACACAAGACAGGGATTTAGACAGCTTCGGGCCCCGGGAAACATCATCCGGTAACAACCCTACATGTTGTTTGAGGCTAGGTCTCATTATGATTATGAGGGAGTCACCGTAAGCCGGCTCTCCTCTTTGTGTCTAGCCCTAGATATTGTTTCTTGTTGCTTGTCCCTCTTGGGGAGCCCTGCTCCTCCTTATATATGTTGAAGGGGCGGTTTACATGACTAGTCCTAGTTGGATTAGGATTACTCTATTACAAGTAGAGTCCTAGTCTTGCTTCCTTTGTAAGGGAATATTCCTTGTGCTTTCCTCATAAACCGGCCCACCATTAAACGTGAACCGGCCTTCTGGGCCATGGGCCTCGTCGTCCATCTGACCCGCCCGCCTAGTTACTAATGAACCGCCAAGATCGGACGGGTAGCCCATGAACCGCCAAGCTCCAGGCGGGTTACCAGTGAGTCGTCCAGTCCGGCTGGGTTATACTTCCGGCCGTTTTACGCTACGGTGTATATCCCCGACATTAGCCCCCAGTTTAATTTGGATTTATCCATGTTAAACTGGTCCTGTAAAATAAACACAAGAACAAATTTCACAGGTTGTGCTCCGGGTTAAGAATTCTTGTAGACCGGCTCCTGATCATCCTTAAGTCCTTGTCATTTCCTCCTTCTAGAAAATCCGGGTCAATAACTAGCTTCATACTCAAATTGCTGACATTGGTTTCTCATAGAAAAATATTGTGAAGAATAATTCACTTGAGTCGGCTTCCAAAACGCCGGCTTAAGAAATGTTGGTCTTGAAATACTCATCTGATATTCAAACGGTTTGAAGATGCAGAACTTGCCGGTTTATCATTGCCAAAAACTGCTGGGTTATAAAAACTGATAATTCCGGGTCATGATTGTTGCAGACACCGGTTCATGATTGTTGCCAACGCCGGTTCATGATTATTGATGACGCCGGGTTGCAGCCACAGGGTCGTAATGATTGGTGACCCCGGTCAATCTGGTTTGCTCAAACAGAGAACTTGAAAATATTTCTTCGATAGTAATGTAATACATGTAGCCCCCAAGTCTTTGAGCAGAACAAAGTGATGGCTTAAGACTTGCTTCAATATAAATACTGCCAATTTTGAAGAAATCCATATTGTTCATCCCAGTCACTAGTAAAAACTGAATACTACATATATGTAGCCCCCAAGTGCCGGGTTGTCATGCTTGCAGCAACCTGGGACTTGTAATTGCTTATAAAAACTTCAATCGGTGTAGCCAACAAGGGCCGGGTCATTATGCAATAATGAGCAGGGACTTTGTAAATATAATCATGTAGACTTGAGCAGTGATGTGTAGCCCCCAAGGGCCGGCTCATTATGATATGATGAGTCGGGTCTTCAATAAGATGAGCCAAAAAATGACTTTGCATTAGCCCCAAGTGTCATGGTGCATGCTTGCAGCGACATGAGACTTGCATATTTGATATAATCTCAATTTGAATAATGTAGCCCCCAAGTGCCAGGTCGCAAGCTTGCAGCGACTCGGGACTATTAGTTTCAATTGTAGAATAAATCATATCCATTGATAATATAATAGCCATTACGCTAAAGCGACTTTTGAAAATATTATCCATAATACTGGTTATTAATAACCATAAAAAATCCAGCCATGTTGGCTATTCAACATAATATAATTTCGGTATGAAAACCTTATTCATCCAATATCATAATGAAAATTCAGCCAAGTTTGGCTATTTGAATAATATAACCCAATGATTTATAATAGCATGATTCCAATGGCGCAATCCAAATATATACCGGTGACTTATAGTCCCAAGCCAGGCCGGTTTAATAAACACCGAATAATTTCTCATCATATACTGGCGACTTATCGTCTTAAAGCCAGGCTGGTTTAATAAACACCGGATAATTTATCATCATACTGGCGACATATAGTCGAAAGCCAGGCCGGTTTAATAAACGTCGGCGATTTGTAATCATGCTTTATTCAACATGTTTCTGTGACATTGAATCACATCGTTGGTTTACCAACTTTTTGTAGAAAGGGTGATAATCCCAATCTTGAGTACTGATAACTCCTTCCATATTGTGCCGGTTTATGATAAAACCGTAACGGGTTGTGATAGACACCGGATTATCAATATATAATACTGGCGACTCGTAGTCAAACCAGACCGGGCTGATAGTCTCCGGATTATAACTTGATCGTGTACTGACAACTTGTAGTTGAAAGCCAAGCCGGGTTAATGAACGCCGGTTTACTTTATAATAAGATGGTAACAGAAAATCAAACCGGGCAGATAGTCTCCGGATTAAGATTTGGCCGTGTTTCATCAATTTGTGATAGTCGAACCGGATTAACAATGTTGGCTTGAAAACACAATAAAAGGAATAGTTTAAAAGAGAAAAAAATCGAGCAAAGGCAAATATAAAACCATTGCAAATAAGGCTTTGGACCGATCAAGAGGTATTACCATGGTCGGACACGACCAAGCCCCCAGAAGGCGTAGCTATGGTTCGAGTCAGCCAGGTCCCCAAATGATGCATTGGCATTACGCCGATCAAGAGGTGTAGCGATGGTTCGGGTTCAACCAAAGCCCCCAAGTGATGCTGTGGCACTAGGCCGATCAAGAGGCGTGACTATGGTTCAGACATGACCACAATTCCCCAAGTGATGTTGTGGCTTTACGCCGATCAAGAGGTGTAGCGATGGTTCGGGTTCGACCAAAGCCCCCAAGTGATGCTGTGGCACTAGGCCGATCAAGAGGCGTGACTATGGTTCAGATATGACCACAAGTCCCCAAGTGATGCTGTGGCATTGCGCCGATCAAGAGGTGTTACTATGGTTCGGATACGACCAAAGCCCCCAAGTGATATAATAAAGAGCTTTTGAAAAGCTAACTCAAGGGGTAAACCGGAGACCGCTTTAAGACATGAACTCCGTGTAACCTCACATGATGAGCCAATAAGGCAGGATACCCATGTTTGAACCGCGCATCATGGTTGCAGGTCCTCTTTGGCAACTTTAATTTTTTTGCAAGAGATAAATTCTTCTTGAGCCGGGAAATTGAACCGGATATTGAGAGCTTTAAAACTTTGTCGGAGACATCTTTCCCTTGAACCAGATTGTAAACCGGAATCTTTATTTTCAGCCAGAAATTTTCTGACGGCCTTTCAACTCGAACTTGCGAGAAGTTAATTCCTTTTTGAACCGGATACTTTTAAACCGGACTTGAGAGCTTCGGAGCTTTTGTGGGAGAACAGATTTCCCTTGAACCATATGTTAAACCGGGATTCTTCATTTTGAACCGGAAATTTTCTGACAGCCCTTCAATTTTCATCCATATGGTAGTAGCTTCCGGGACCGGATTATCTTTAACTCCAACGTCCAAGGGTTCTTGACTTCACTGACAAACCGGCAACCTTTGCTGAGTCATATCATTGTAGCCCCCGAGTCTCAAGGTGACTCGAAGAGTTGGCTTGAGATTCTCCATATTTGACCGTGATATAAACCGGCATAAATTGTGTATCATTGGTGTTGATAGCACGATGTGAATCCACAGAAGGTTGATGTGACTACGGCGGGTTGTAAATGATCCCGTATGAGCAGTGTCAGCAACTCGGCCAATGGTTCCTTCCAACTGGTGATTTGAAGTTAACCAAACTGTAGTGGCGGCGACTTGTGCGCCTGCCCATTGAACCATCTAGCGCAGACAGCAGCTGATAATAATTTGCCTCCAACTTGCTGGAAGAAAAACCGGGCTACCCAAGAAGTGACTTGCTCATACTCAATAAACAGCTCATGCAGACAAGTGCGGCCCGGTGTGTTGATGTAGACCAAACCGCGGAGGCGGATGGTAAAAACGACCGCTGTCATTACAATCAGTATGGACGCGGGTGATTTGCCACCGCTCTTGCAGTGAACAATTATTCTGCATAAATAAAATCACAAGCCGGAGTAATTCGTTCTTTTAAAGAATAAAAAATGTATCAAAAAATAATTGGATGGATTTCACCTGGTTCGTCTGGACGATAGATGATCCGTTCCATGCAGCAGGAGCAGCTCAGACAAACCAGCGACTCAAAAACAGCTCCAGCAGCTCAACGCGGCAGAGACAACTTAAAACGGTCCTGACGGCTCAGAATAGATCCTCCAGGTCATGACAGAACTACTTGTAGAAGCAGCTAGCAGCCCGTGGTTGGTGGTGCGCGTGCAGGATGCTGTAGCATATGGGGGCACCGTACCCCCTCAAACTCCTGATGACTTCTGCTTGCAGGAACTGAACCAGAGAATTTACTTCCAAGTGCAGGTCATCTCATTAGATACTTATTCTAATCTCGACCAAAAGCTGACATTTTGGACTCCAGAAAATCATGATGCAAGTGACTGGCCACGGACCATGGCGACTTAGCACAAACACGGCTGAGCCCGAGTCACCGCGGCGGTTTAACATCGAAACGGCGGAGGAAGACAGCGCGTCGAAATGAAGCGAGGCAGGCGAATCAGTTTTGCGTGTCTACTCGAGGTTTGGGTTGGGCGACTCAGAGGGCTTGACGAGCAAGAGCGGCAGCAGAAATCGGCCGAAGCAAGGTGGGTCACAGTGGCAACAACTCCAGGAAGCGAGGCGCGATGGCGACTCAAACAAGAGGCAAGACGCAACAGCGACTCGGACAGACGCGAGTGAAGTCTGAAATAAACCCTGAGGTTGTAGAGCTCGATCGAAATAAACCTTGACGTTCAAATCCCTGAAATCGGTACCCTGACCTCCGCGATCCCGATCGTTTTGAACCTTGGACCCTTTTTAGGACAGGATTTGATGACATGGCATTGGGAGGCTGGGATTGCTGACTTAGATCAAATTAATGAACAGGAGCTTGCTCGCTTGTACGTGTGTTCTACTGTGTACTTGTGCATCGATTATCTTGGATGGTTTGCTTGGATCGTTTATTTGTGTCCCGTCGTATTGGTACATCGTCTCGCAGCAAGCACGACATGGAGTCGATAGGCAGCACCGGGCAGTACTTCTGCCCGTGCGGCAGCGTTGATCTACGGGTCGTGACTGACCTTCGCCACTGCATGCAGACCCTGGTCCCCGAGGTGGAGCGGTACGTCGAGCCGGTCGCATGAGGGTGCAGTCCACCGCGTGCAGAGCTACCTCTGGGGAGCAACAAAGACGATTGTCGCCTGGGCAACGAGCTCGTCATCGTCGGGCCGTTCTCACTTCCCGGCGAGGAGGCTGATGTGGTCTCCAAGCTGTGTGGCGAGCGCGGCGACGCATACGGGGTCATGCGGTAGGCTGAAAAGATTTGATTTACGGGGACCCACCTGCATGTGTCAGCTGACTAATCGATCCCGGTCTTTCCGGACGCCACACAGGAATCCTCTGTTTGGATACAACCTCAAGGTTGAAATCGACCGGGATCAGCGAGTTCAGGGTATTGATTTCAGGGATTAAGACATCAGGGTTTGCTTCAGTCGAGATCTACAACTTCAAGGTTTATTTTAGACTTCACTAGACAGATGCCGAGGCGCGACCCGTGGTGGCCGAGGAGTCCGGCTTGTGATCATTATGGCCAATCCATGTTTGTTTCTCCGATCCGTGGTCGTCTTGTGGTCCATGGAAGATGGGCCAGTGTGGTGGAGCCAGCGAGTGTAACCGGCGGCAGGTCATCCAGAGCAACGAAGTAAGCAGCAATCCGGAGGCGACTCGGGTCGAGACCGGCTCATATCCGTCTCAACAGAGGCGAGCCGCGTCAACGGCGGTTTATTAACGATTTCAGGGCGGCGATTCAGGGCCGGCCATCACGGCAAGGTGGACGGACACGTGAGCCGTCAGGTAGCGCTGAGACCCGCGCCGGAACAGTGGCAGAACGGCAGTTGGCGACTTGGAGGCGACTACAGAGGTGGCTCGGTAAGCCCAACCGACGGGTCTCGGCGGCGTAGTCAGCTTAGCACGGTGGAGGCGGCTCACCGCGGTGGCGGCGGCTCAGCAGGACCAGCGGGTCGCGGCTATGCGTGTGGAGCGCCTGGGCGGCAATGAGGGCGACTTGACGCAAAGGATGCGGCAACTCGCAGCTCAGCAGAAACGGTTTCACGGAGGATGAGCCTATACAGGAGGCGACGCTCGAGCGGCGGGTTGGTGCGGCGGCCTGGCGCGTCAGGCGGCTCACGCTGCTGCTGGAAGTGAAGACCAGGCAGAGCGCGGAAAAACGACGGGCCAGGCAGTAAAGTAGAGACGGGCAGCCGACCTGATGCAGCCCGGCGGGGCCGGCTCAAGGCGACTCAGAGGCGAGGGGGCACGGCGAGACCGGCGACTAGGATCGGGCGGCTCAACAGCAGGCCCGTCGAGGCGACGATGGCGGCCTGGAGTGGGGCCGTGGTGGAGACTCTGCGGGCGAGCGGTCCGGGGGCAGCTCATGGCAGAAAACAGCAGGGCCCACTGGCGACGAGTGGAGTGAGGCGGCAGGTCAGTGAAAACTAGCGGGGGATCGCGAAATGGTGATGGCGCCGCTCTCGGGCTCTGTCGATGGCGATGGCGCCGCGCCTCCCTCCGCGCTGGAGGTCGCCGCCGTCCCCGTCCCATCCCCCGGAGCCGCCCCGACGCCCGCTCCCCCCGCCTCCCCACCGGCCCTCCCCGCTCCGTCGTCCCCGGGTGTGCCACCCGTTCCGCCGTCCTCTCCGCCCGCCCCGGCTGCGTCGCGTCACTTCAGCTGGGCTGATTGCGCCGACGAGCCCGCCTTCCCCCCTCCTCCCCCGGCCGCCGCCTCCCCTCTCCGGGCCTCCTTGCCTCGCCGCGCTGCGCGACCCTGCTGGGCCGGTAACCTAGCCCCCCATGCGCGGGGCTCGGTCGCTGGCTCGCGGTCGCCGAACGCGCTGGTCTCGCCCTCGAGCTCGTCTGGGCGTCCGGGTCGCAAGGTGCGCCCTTGGGGGCTGGGGGGACTCGGCGCCGGCGCATCCGGTCATGGGGAGTGGTCGGCCGCTTGAAGCGGGGTGGCGCTGGATCTTCCTGGCGTCGTCCGGCTGCCGGCGCCCGGCCGGAGCTGCCTCCGCCGCTGTCCTCTCTCCCTCCCGCCGCGGCCCCGCCCGTCCGGCCGATGCCCTTCCGTCCCTTCATTGTCGCGTTTGATTCCTCCACGCTGTGCCTCCGCGTTGGCTCTCCCGCCGTGCACCCCCGCCGGCCTCCTCGGTCACGCCGGCGGCGGCGCTGGGTGGCGCCGAGCCCTTGGGGGAAACCCTACGGCTCGTGCCAGCCGCCCGCCTGCTGGGCTGTGGCCCGCTGGGCCGTGGCATCCTGGGCCGTGCACCGGACTTGCCAACCTCCCCCCTCATTAGGCCCGCGCGCCCACTGTTGGGCTAGTTACCTCCACCTGGGCCTGGGGCGTGCCCTAGGCCTGCCCCCCGTTACGGTCGATCTGGATCCCAGGTGGTCGCTAGTGTTCCCCATTCCCCCCGCCGCCGCCCCGTCCGCTACCTCCCGACCCGTCTCCAACGCCTCGTTGGCTCTCGCCCGCCTCGTCCCCGCCACTCCCTCGAGTTCCCCGGCGGTCGCTCCGCCCCCTGCGTCCGCGCCTCCCCTTCCCGCTCCGGGCCCTGCGATGCCGCGCGACTGGGAGGACGGGGCGCATCGCCCCAAGTGCCGCTCGGACGACCGCCGGGATCCCCCTCGTCCCTCCCCCGACGCCCTCCGCCGTGAGGAGGAACTCCGGCGCGAGCTCCGCGCGCTTCGCGAAGGGCGCCGGGACGACCGTCGTTCCCCCGCCCGCCATGAAACGCGGGGCCGCTCCCGCTCCCCTCGCCCTGCCGCCTCGGGGGACTGGCGTCGTCGCCGTTCGCCCTCCCCTCCTCCGCGTCGGGGCCGGAGCCCCTCCCCGTCTCGCGCTGCACCCCACCCCCCCGTTCCCCCGAGCCCAAGCCCCGGTCGGCGCGCCGGCCCCCCGGAGATACGTCCCGCCACATGCCGCGGGCGCTTCGGCTCCTGCCCCTTCCGCCAATGCGGGTGGCGCTCTTGCTCGCGGCCGCCAGGCCCCGGCCAAGAAGAAGAAGCGGCGCGGCCAAGGCCGGGCCAACCCGGCCGCCCCTCCGCCCTCGGCCCCGGGCACCTCCGCTGCCCCGGGTCCCGCCTCCAACCTCCCCCGCCCCCTGTGCTTCAACTACGGGGAGCCGGGCCACTCGCAAGTCAATTGCGGCAATCCTCAGCGCTGCTACATTTGCTCGGATCCTGGTCATCCCGCTCTCCTGTGCCCTGATCGACCGGTGACGTCGGAGCTCATGATGTACGGCCACGGCATAGAGGGGCTTGGGTTCTTCCATCTTGAGGTCCCAGATCTCCCCCCGCCCACCCCCTCCCTGCAGGCGATCGTTACGGTGGTTTACGGGGTTGCTTCCCCGGAGATGATCGAGGCGGTGGTCAACCACCTCTACCATCGCCAGTTGGACTGGGCGGTCACTCCCACTGCTGGTCACATCTTCACCGTCATCTTCCCCGACACCATCAGCTACGGCTACGCCACTCGCAGTGGCCGGATCACCCTCGCCCTGAACCAGCTCGTCGTCGACATCACCGAGCCAGTCCTCGACGCCCCGGCGGTGGCCGTCCTGGACACTGCTTGGCTCCTCATGGGGGGCCTCCCTGACATCGCCCGGTCCGAGCGCGTTATCCGCCAGATGTCCCGGATCCTGGGCAAGGTTGTGGTGGTTGACGAGCTCTCCCTCCGTAAGGAGGAAGAGGTCCGGGTCAAGGTCAAGTGTCTTCTTCACGTCACCGTCCGTGTTTTCTTCAACGACCAGGGCTACGACCTCCGCATCGCTCCCGAGCCTCCCAACCACGTCGGCCGTCCCCGATTCATCGACGATGGGCCCCCTGGCGGCAACCCAGGTGCCGGCAGGGACTACCACGGCAGACACCGCCCCCGCTCCCACAGGTCCGAGGATGGGGAGGGCTCGGATGACTCGGCTTCCAGGTCGCAGTCCCGTTCGCCCTCTCCCACGGCCGTTGGGGGCCAGGGCGCCAGGTCGTAGCGGCTCTCTCCCTCGACCCCCCCTCGACCCAGTGGTCGTGTCTCCCGTCGACAGTGACGCCTCCAGCGTGGGCTTGATCGTCTGCCCCGCTTCCTCGCCGCGCTCCCCGGTCTCCGCCGACCAGGCCGTCCTGCTTGGCGTTGGTGGGATGCCCGGATCTGGCATCCCCCCCGACGCCCCCACCGCCGTCGCCCTGCCGGCCGCCTCGCCCCCTCCGGCTGCCTCTCCCAGTCCGACCCCGATCTCCCCTGGGGACCGGACGGTCCTCGTCATCGACTCGGCCCCGTCCCCGTCTTCCTCGACTCTGATGCCTCCGCCGCCTTCTTCTCCGACCCCGGCTCTTCTGGAGTTCCCCGCGAGGGGTTCTGGCTTGGAGCTGGAGTCCCAGGTGGTCACCCCCCTGGCTGCTCCCCCTCCGCCCCCTCGGGCCGTGGCCCTCTCCCGGCGCCCCCGTTCGGCCTCCTCTCCGGCAACCGCCCCGCGTCGGTGTGCTCGGCTGGACGCGGCGCGCCCGGAGGGCTGCCCGGTGCTGCCCATCCGTGAGTGGGCCAAGCTTCGTGCTACCGCACGAAACCTGGAGCCAGGTACCCCCCAGTCCCTCCCTCGGCTGCTACTTGTTCCTTCTCCGCTCTCGAGTCGACCCCTCTTGGGAACCTTGTGAAGATCGCGACTGACTCCGCGATCATTTTTAGGGGGGAGGTTGGACCCCCCCTAGCCCAGATCGAGGCCATTAGGGCCCGCGAGATTCTCGATGGTAGGCTGGCTGCAGCTCGTGCAGCCCTGCTCCTACCCCCAGACTCGTCGTCTGAATCAGTGGATACGAGACCTTCCCCCCCCACCTCCTCGGATTGGTGGGATTCCCCCCTGGCCGTTACCGAGCTCCGGGGCCGTACCCGCGCTCGGACGGCGGCCCTTCGCGAGCAAAGTGCATCTCGTGTCCTGGGGTCAAGCAGCCCCTCAATGGCTGCTTGATGCGTGCCTTATTCTGGAACATCCGCGGCTTCAGCCACGATGGCCGTCGCCGCCAACTCATCGAGTACATTCGTGACGAGCACATTGACATTGTGGCCATCCAAGAGACCATGCGTTCGGAGTTCTCCCTTCCGGAGCTTGACCGCCTGAGCTCCCACCTTTTCGCCTGGCATTGGCTCCCTTCTAGTGGGACCGCGGGCCATTACGGTGGCATCCTGCTAGGCGTGAAGGATGCCACCTTCGAGGTGGGCAGTATGGATCGGGGCCAGTTCTTCGTTAGCATGGAGATTTTCGAGCGCTCCCTAAACTTCAAATGGGAGGTCATTATTGTCTACGGCCCTGCCGATCATAACCGATCTGCTGCCTTCCTTGACGAGCTTCACCGGAAGGTGTCGTTGGCATCGCTGCCGGTGGTGGTTGGGGGTGACTTTAACCTCCTTAGATGCGTGGAGGACAAGAGCAATGCCAACGTTAACCTCGGTCTTATGCAGGTGTTCAACGACTGCATTGCTGATCTTGGCCTACGCGAGATCGACCGGGTTGGTGCCAGGTTCACCTGGACCAACCGTCAGTCTGCCCCGACCCAGTCTGTTCTGGACCGGGTCCTAGTCTCCCCGGAATGGTACCTCCGCTGCCCTCTTGCCTCCCTTCGGGCCATCACGCGGATTGGTTCTGATCACGTCCCCCTCCTCCTCTCCTCTGCGGACGAACGCCCCCCGGTCCAACCGCGCTTCCGGTTTGAGACCTTCTGGGTGTCCCAACCTGGCTTCATGGACGCGGTCGGTGCCCGTTGGGCTGAGACTCGGGCTCTCTCCCTTTCCTCTGCCCGTCCCTCCTCGGCGGTCGACTCCTGGCACAGCTGTGCCAAACGGAGCCGAAAGTTCATGAAGGGATGGGGCGCCAACCTGGGTCGTGACCTCCGTGAGCGCAAGAAGGCTCTTCTGTCTGCGATCCAAGTCCTGGATCTTCGGGCCGACACGCACGGCCTCTCCCCCGAGGAGTGGTTATCCCGTTACGACCTAGAAGACCAGCTCTCTATCATCTACACGGACGAGGAGGCGTACTGGCATCTGCGCGGCGCCCAGAAATGGGTCCTGAAAGGTGACGCGAACACGGCTTACTTCCAAGCCATCGCGAATGGTCGTCGCAGGCGCAACACCATCCCCATCCTTTGGGATGGCCCGACCCTCCTTCAATCCCCGCGGGACATTAGGTCCCACGTCGACGGCTTCTACAGGGCCCTGTTCACCGCCGCTCCTCGGAGCGGCTTATCCCTTGCCCATGACTGTTGGTCTGGTCGTCAGCTGGTCTCCGCCTCTAAGAATGCAGCCCTTACGGCCCCCTTCTCTGAGGACGAAGTCTGGGCGGCCATTAAGGGCATGAACCCATCTTCGGCTCCTGGCCCGGATGGACTTCCAGTCAAGTTCTTCCAGAGCTTCTGGAATGTGATTAAGCCGGAGATCATGGCTATCTTTGACGCGTTCTATGTCGGGTCCATTGATCTCGGTCGCCTGAACTACGGTTCGATCTCGCTCATCCCCAAGATCCCTGGGGCTACCGACATCCGCCAATTCCGCCCTATCACGGTAATTAACGTGATCTTCCGGATTCTGGCAAAAGGGTACGCCAATAGGGTGACCCTGCTGGCCGACCGTATTACCCACCCCAACCAATCGGCCTTCATCCAAGGCCGATATATCCTGGATGGGGTGTTGGTCCTACACGAAATCCTCCATGAGGTCCGCTCCAAGCACCTCAAAGCGGTCTTTCTGAAGATTGATTTTCATAAGGCCTATGACACTATTAGTTGGCCCTTCCTTCGGGAAGTTCTCCTGCGAAAAGGCTTCGATGACCGTTGGCAGACCTTCGCCCTACGGTCTCCAAGTTGCAAACGCGTATGTAGCCGTGGCAAGGTCGTTGGCTCTCGAAGGCGGCCCGGACAATCCTCATCAACTCCTCGCTCTCTAGTCTCCTCATATTTCTTATGAGCTTCTACAATCTCCATGAGACTCTTCATCACGAGATTGCTAAAATTCAATCTCGCTTCTATTGGGCGGGAGATAATAACAGGCAGAAGTATCATATGGTTAGTTGGCCCGACATATGCAAGCCTCGGGACCAGGGGGCCTTGGCATCATGTGCTCTAAGCGCATGAACATTGCCCTCCTCTCCCGCTGGCTCTGGCGCATATCTCAGGGCCATGGCGGCCTGTGGCTTGACATCATTCGGAACAAATACCTGCGTGGCCAACCCTTTGCCTTCTGCCAGCGGTCGGGCGGGTCCCAGTTCTGGCAGTCGGTCATCCAGCTGCTTCCCGTCCTTCGCATTGGGACTTCCATTTCGGTTGGCTCCGGAGCCGCGACCCTATTCTGGTTCGACCGCTGGGCTGGGGACGCGCCCTTCGCTGGCCGCTTCCCCGACCTCTTCTCCATCGCTGTCGCCCCTACAATCTCAGTTCAGCAGGCCCTTTTTGACCTAGGGCGTCTCGCGTTCCGGAGGCCATTTGGGCCTCCGGAAACTGCCGCCTGGCATGAGCTGCTTGACTGTATTGCCCTTCACGAGCCGACAGTCGACGTTGGTCCGGATGAGGTCCGATGGCACCTTGAACCCTCGGGTCAATTCTCCACCAAGTCCCTCTATGCGGCTATTGCCCCCTCCTCTGCCCCTCCCCCCCTCCAGGCAGTCTGGGCCATTAGACTGCCCCTTAAAATCCGGATCTTCATGTGGCAATGGATCCGCGGTAGGCTCCCGTCGGGTGTCGAGGTCCGCAAGTGCAATGGCCCGGGCTCCGGCCTCTGCCCCCTCTGCGACTCCCCTGAAGACTCGAATCACATTTTCTTCTCCTGTGTGTCTGCGCAATTTGTCTGGAGCTGCTTTAGGGAGGCAGTTGGCGGGAATTGGTGCCACTCCAAATTCCCCGACCTCTTTGCCGAACTTCAGGCTTCCCTGCTCCCATCTCGCCACATTAGGTGGCTTGAGATCGGGGTGCTCGCGTGGACCCTTTGGACTAGTCGCAATAAACTTGTGATTCAGCGCTCCCCTCTCCGACGCTCTACTGACGCCCTCTTCAAACTGTCTGGTTACTTGCAGCTCTGGCAGCCGCTTAGCCGCCCTCGGGACCGTGACGCCATCTCCGCCTTCATCGCCGACCTCCGCTCGATGGCCGTCCGTCTGTCGCCGCCCCCTCCGCCGCCACCTCCTGAGCCTGATTAGGCATGTGTTGCTCCCAGCTCTGGTTCCGACCTTGGGCCGGGCTGAGCTGTCTTCTTTGTTGTGTTGAGTTTTTTGTTGGGCTTGTTGAGCTGTGCCCTCAGCAGTACCTTTGGACCTCTGTTGTGTGACTTGTGTGTGTGTGTGTGTTGGACTCGTCTTGTATGTGCTCTTGGCGGTTTGCTTTATCTATAAAGCGGGGCGAAAGCCTTTTTCGGCAAAACTAGCATGGGCAAGTCTGGCGGCCGGCTTGGAAGCGAAGCGCGCGAGGCGGCTCGGACGCAGGAGCGGTAAGACCCGACAGCGACTCTCCACTTAGACAAGACGGCTTGAAATTGCTTGAACAAGGTAGTGGATCACGGCGGCGGTTTTGCTCGGTTGGAGGCCAGGCTGACGCTCAAGGATAGCTTGGAATTGACCCGTGGCAGAGGAGGTGGCTCGACAGTGGTTTGAACGCCGCGGGCGACTTGTCAATAGAGCAGAATCCGGGTCGTGGTAGTTTTCAACGAATCCATCCATGTATCTTCCAGGTTGTGGCCCTTCTCTCCTTCTATTTTCTTTCTTGGAAAATTACTCCGATGAACCGCCAGCAGCCATTGATTTCTTCCGACTTGGATGGATATATAGTAACCAAGGGCCAAACGTATCTGATCTAGTACTGGTCCTCTTCCCAAAAAGAGTTTTCACGTGACAGAGTACTACAAGTCTAGTACTTTTTCTTGGTATGTACAGGCGTGGGTTTCCTTTAGATGAACAACAGCATTGACTAGTCTCCTCGTGACTCGCTGCAACCCCGGGCCAAGTTTGGACTTGAGCATCTGAGAATTGATTTTGATCTCTGATGATTTTTCTTCATCCAGATATTGCAACAACGTGGGCGACTCATGATCGTTCTGGTATTTGCATCGTGGATTAACCACTACACCCCATCCAAGGCCATGACGGATCAAACAATACATTGTCTCGGTCCATTGGGCGGATCGCCATGATTTTTTTTCGGCGGCTGTAAAAAACACAACCCTAAATTTCTTTTATCTCAAATCTCGTACGTCGTTCTGGCCGCTTGCTTATGGAGATGATGCAGATCCTTCCAAATCGGTTCTTCTTCAACAAATCACGAACTTCTCGATCCCTGAAAAGCTCCCTCCAAGAACTCAACACCGCCGTGCGCTGGCCCCATGATGGACGCCAACTGTCGTGGAATTGTCACGACAGATGTCCTAGAGTCAGGACTTGGTTGTGAGACCAACACATCTATGTGGTAGCTTGAGAGGGGTTGAGCGGAATCGAGAGACGCAACACAAGACAGGGATTTAGACAGCTTCGGGCCCCGGGAAACATCATCCGGTAACAACACTACATGTTGTTTCAGGCTAGGTCTCATTATGATTATGAGGGAGTCGCCGTAAGCCAGCTATCCTCTTTGTGTCTAGCCCTAGATATTGTTTCTTGTTGCTTGTCCCTCTTGGGGAGCCCTGCCCCTCCTTATATATGTTGAAGGGGCGGTTTACATGACTAGTCCTAGTTGGATTAGGATTACTCTATTACAAGGGGAGTCCTAGTCTTGCTTCCTTTCTAAGGGAATATTCCTTGTGCTTTCCTCATAAAACGGCCCACCATTAAACGTGAACCGGCCTTCTGGGCCATGGGCATCGTCATCCATCTGACCCGCCCGCTGGGTTACTAATGAACCGCCAAGATCGGGCGGGTAGCCCGTGAATCGCAAAGCTCCGGGCGGGTTACCAGCGATTCGTCCAGTCCGGCTGGGTTATACTTCCGGCCGGTTTACGCCACGGGGTATATCCCCGACAGAACTAACCCGGACTGACGCTGTTTTCAGCAGACTTTCCATGGTGTTATTTATGTGCAGAAACAAAAGTTCTCGGAATGACATGAAACTCCACTGAACATATTTTTGGAAAATATTAAAAATACTGAAAGAAGAATCCACGTCAGGGGGCCAGCACCCTGTCCACGAGGGTGGGGGCGCGCCCCCTGCCTCGTGGGCCCCCTGACGCTCCACCGACCTCAACTCCAACCCCATATATTTGTGTTCGGGGAGAAAAAAGTTAGAGAGAAGGATTCATCGCGTTTCACGATACGGAGCCGCTGCCAAGCCCTAAAACCTCTCGGGAGGGCTGATATGGATTCCGTTCGGGGCTTCGGAGAGGGGACTCCGTCACCGTCGTCATCATCAACCATCCTCCATCACCAATTTCATGATGCTCACCGCCGTGCGTGAATAATTTCATCGTAGGCTTGCTGGACGGTGATGGGTTGGATGAGATTTATCATGTAATCGAGTTAGTTTTGTTAGGGTTTGACCCCTAGTATCCACTATGTTCTTAGATTGATGCTGCTATGACTTTGCTATGCTTAATGCTTGTCATTAGGGCCCGAGTGCCATGATTTCAGATCTGAACCTTTCATGTTTTCATGAATATATGTCAGTTCTTGATCCTATCTTGCAAGTCTATAGTCACCTACTATGTGTTATGATCCGGCAACCCCGAAGTGACAATAATCGGGACCACTTCCGGTGATGACCATAGTTTGAGGAGTTCATATGTTCATTATGTGTTAATGCTTTGGTCTGGTACTCTATTAAAAGGAGGCCTTAATATCCCTTTGTTTCCGCTAGGACCCCGCTGCCATGGTAGGGTAGGACAAAAGATGTCATGCAAGTTCTTTGAGATAAGCACGTATGACTATATACGGAATACATGCCTACATTACATTGATGAATTGGACCTAGTTCTGTGTCACCCTATGTTATGACTGTTACATGATGAACCACATCCGGCATAATTCTCCATCACCGATCCAATGCCTACGAGCTTTTCACATATTATTATTCGCTTATTTACTTTTCCGTTGCTACTGTTACAATCACTACAAAACCAAAAAAAATACTTTTGCTATCGTTACCGTTACTTCCATATTACTTTGCTACTAAATACTTTGCTGCAGATACTAAGTTATACAGGCGTGGTTGAATTGACAACTCAACTGCTAATACTTGAGAATATTCTTTGGCTCCCCTTGTGTCGAATCAATAATTTGGGTTGAGTACTCTACCCTCAAAAACTGTTGTGATCCCCTATACTTGTAGGTTATCAAGACCATTTTCTGTCGCCGTTGCCGGGGAGCATAGCTCTATTCTTTGAGTCACTTGGGATTTATATCTACTGGTCACTATGAGGAACCTTAAAGACGAGAAAATTTTTTTACCCCTCAACTACGAGGGGAGGTAAGGAACTGCCATCTAGCTCTGCACTTGATTCACCTTCTGTTTTGAGTAAGCTTGCGACACCTAAACCTGCTTCTGCTATTCATTCTGATATGTCGCATGTTATTGATGATGCCACTTCTGCTATGCATGATACTTATGATGAAACTACTTCTATGCTTGATACTACTGTGCCACTTGGTAAATTTCTTGATGAACAACTTGCTAGGGCTAGAGAGAATGAAATTATTGAAACTGATAATATCGATGATATTTCTTGATAAATATGAACTGTCTGTTGTTCCTGAGGGTTATGTTCTGGATGAAGAAGCTGCTAGAGCTATTTTAGCTTGCAATGATAGATATGATCTAAAGAGGTTATTAGCTAAATGGAAGCATCAATCTCTTAACGCTAGAATGAAACCTGACCCTGCTTTTGCTACTTCACCTATCTGTGTTACTGATAAGGATTATGAATTCTCTGTTGATCCTGATATAATTACTTTGGTTGAATCTGATCGTTTTTATGGCTATGAATCTGAAACTGTTGTGGCACATCGTACTAAATTAAATGATATAGCCACCCTGGTCACTACTGATGAGAAATCTTGCTACCTTTATATCCTTAAAATATTTCCGTTCTCATTAAAGGGTGATGCTAATATATGGTTTAATTCTCTTGATCCTGGTTGTGTGCGTAGTCCCCAGGATATGATTTATTACTTCTCTGCTAAATATTTCCCTGCTCATAAGAAACAAGCCGCTTTAAGGGATATATACAACTTTGTGCAAACTTAAGAAGAGAGTCTCCCACAAGCTTGGGGGAGGCCTCTCCAGTTACTTAATGCTTTGTCTGATCATCCTCTTAAGAAAAATGAAATACTTGATATCTTTTATAATGGACGAACGATGCTTCCAGAGATTACCTGGATAGTTGTGATGGTTCTGTTTTCTGGGAAAGAACATCGGATGCAGCTGAAATTCTATTGAATAATATGTTGACAAATGAAAATAATTGGACACTTCCTGAGCCAGCTCCTGAGCCTATTCCTAAACCAACTCCGAAGAAAAGAGGTGTTCTATTTCTCAGTCCTGAAGATATGCAAGATGCAAAGAAATCTATGAAAGAAAAAGGTATTAAAGCTGAAGATGTTAAGAATTTACCTCCTATTCAAGAAATACATGGTCTTAATTTACCGCCTGTTGAAGAAATATATGATCTTAATCCATTACCTATTGAAGAAACTCATGGTCTTAATAACCCGAGACAGGTAGTAAAGGTAATTCTCTCTATAGATATGATGAAGGTGATATTCCTCACTATAAGTCTGCTAGACAATGCTTAGAAGAGTTAAATAATTTTATTGTCAAACAAGAAAACTTCAATGCTTATTTTGGTAGACAATTTAAATACAACTATGATATGCTTGAACACTTGGGTGGTTATATGTATAGAGTTAAAGGTGAACTTAAACTAATTAGTAAACATGCTTCTATGGTTAGCAGTCAAGTAGAACAAGTACTTAAAGCTCAAAATGATTTGCTCAATGAATTGAATAGTAAGAATAATGATTATGCTGTTAGAGTGGCTACTAGAACTGGTAAAATGACTCAGGAACCTTTGTATCCTGAAGGCCACGCTAAGAGAATTGAACAAGATTCTCATAGAAATAATATAGATACACCAAGTCCTTCTAAAAAGAAGAAAAAGAAAAATGATAGGACTTTGCATGCTTCTAGTGAACCTATTGCTGAACCACCTGAGAATCCAAATGATATTTCTATCTCTGATACTGAAACACAATCTGGTAATGAACATGAACCAAGTGAAAATATTAATGAAGATGTTCATGATGATGCTCAACCTAGTAATGATAATGATGTAGAAATTGAACCTGCTATTGATCTTGATAACCCACAATCAAAGAAACAACGTTATGATAAGAGAGAATTTGTTGCTAGGAAATATGGTAAAGAAAGAGAACCATGGGTTCAGAAACCCATGCCTTTTCCTCCCAAACAATCCAAGAAAAAGGATGATGAGGATTTTGAGCGCTTTGCTGAAATGATTAGACCTATCTTTTTTCGTATGCGATTAACGGATATGCTCAAAATGAATCCTTATGCTAAGTATATGAAAGAAATTGTTACTAATAAAAGAAAGATACCAGAAGCTGAAATTTCCACCATGCTTGCTAATTATACTTTTAAAGGTGGAATGCCAAAGAAACTTGGAGATCCATGAGTACCTACTATACCATGCTCTATTTAAAGAAACTATGTTAAAACTGCTTTATGTGATCTTGGAGCCGGTGTTAGTGTTATGCCTCTCTCTTTATATCGTAGACTTGACTTGAATAAGTTGACACCTACTGAAATATCTTTGCAAATGGCTGATAAATCAACTGCTATACATGTCGGTATTTGTGAGGATGTGCCTGTTGTGGTTGCAAACGTTACTATTTTAACGGACTTTGTTACTCTTGATATTCATGAGGACGATAGTATGTCAATTATTCTTGGAAGACCTTTTTTGAATACTGCAGGGGCTGTTATTAATTGCCACAAAGGCAATGTCACTTTTCATGTTAATGGTAATGAGCATACGATACACTTCCCGAGGAAACAACCTCATGTTCATAGTATAAATTCTATTGGAAAAATTCCATCGATTATTTTTGGAGGTTTTGAATTTCCTCTTCCTACTGTCAAGAAGAAATATGATATTCTTATTATTGGGGATGTGCATATCCCCGTTGAGGTAACATAGTGTTATTCGAAATTTCTCCGGTTCCATGTTATTCAGAATGAGTTTGTTAACAAGACTTGATCAACCTTGTTAGTGGATTCCTTTTGATGAGCATGAGATGGATGAAGTTAGAAAGCACAACCTCCTGTACCCTCTCTCTACTTTCTGTTATTTAGTTGAAATAAAGTAAAAATAGTATTTTTCTGTCTGTTTTCTGAATTATCCGTGCAATATAAAAATACCCCGAAAATAAAAGTTCTCCAAATGCCCTGCCAATTTAATATGATTTTTTCTGGAATATTTGAGAATATCCGGAACTGAGTACACAACAGGGGGAGCAAGCACCTACCCACGAGGGTCCATGGCGCGCCCACCCCTACAGGGCGCGCCCCCTGCCTCATGGGCCCATGGTGGCCCCCCTCCACTTATTCCTGCACCCACACACTTCTTCTTCCTCCAAAAAAATCACCATCCAGCTCAAGCACGAGTTCTAGCTCATTTTGCTGTGATTTTCGATCTCCTTGCTCAAAGCATCTGTCACAAAACTGCTTGGGGGGGTTGCTCCTTGGTATGTGACTCCTCCATTGGTCCAATTAGTTTTTGTTCGAGTGCTTTATTCATTGAAAATTTGTGATGCCTAGGTGACCATGTTCTTGAGCTTGCATGTCAAATTTATATGGTTCCAAGTAGTTCTAATGCTTGATATAGTCTCTAGGCACTTTGTAGGAGTAGTTGCTATCAATTTTGTTGAGCTTAGTTCACTTCTATTTGAAGTTACTAAAAATTTCAGAAATTTTTCAGACGAATAAATATGCTTAGGAAAATGTACCAAGGTGGTTCTTCAAGGAAGCAAGGACCCAGGCTTGCAATGCGTGATGCTGATGATGAGACACCAAGGAACGCTCCAGTGCGTCCTTGTGAATGGCCTTCAGAGGACTTTATGGATCGAGCGGGAATCAAGGAAAAATTTAACGCATATTTGCGTAACACCGATCTTGTGAGCTTCGAGGAAGAAAAGTGCCGCCAGTACCACTATCTCATTAGTTCCTTTGTGAGGAGGTTTGAATTTTCATCTTCACGCAATTCTGGAACTGTCCTGTTTGATCTTTATGAAAAATCTTATACGATGGACTTGGAGGATTTTACCACTACTTGCGAACTTCCATAATGGGGTAGTGCTAGTGAACCTCGCAAATCTGAATTTATAATTTTTTCTTGCTAGTATAACTGTGGGGGAATCTAGAGATATAGCACAAGCTAGCATAGGGAGCATTCATTTTCCTGCTATACATTATTTTGCTCTCTTCATAGGTAGGTGCATAAATGGTAAAGATGAAGCATGTCATATGTGTGTCCCTGACCTCAGTATTCTTAGGAGTGCTGTGTTTGGAGACAAATCTTATAATTTGAGAGCCATTGTTGCACGTAGGTTGCATCATAATAGATTTAATGAAGATTTCTATGGTGGAATTTATGCAATCCGCTTAGCTGATTTTCTTGGTGTAACCATACGTAATGATGATATTGAATTGCCTCCTACTTATCTAGACTTTAATGCTATAGTTCACCACCAGTTTGTCGAGAGGAATGAATTACCTCTCCAGTACCGACTAATCTTTGACAGGCGTCGCCCTGTCAATATTCTCTACACCACAACACTTGATTGGGGGCAATTAACTGCCGGGAGAAATAGCAGAATAAGGGCAAACCATCTGCCGGGAATCTAGTTACAACCGGCAGAAGTAATTAAGGGTAGAAAAACTGCCGGAGATCCTTAGTAGCAAGGGCACTTGCACTACCAGAAATGTTGTCCACATTTCATGTCATCAAATCTGCCGGCACAACTAAATCACGGCCCACGGTCTGCTGGGCTGTCCATAGCGCGAGACCAACATAATTGGGCCCAAACGCGCGCTGGCGCGGGAGAAAATGTGGTAGACTTATTTTTTTCGCTCAAAAATAAAAGAGTTATAGCCGCCGGCCAGTACTTCCCCAAATCGAACCCCGCCAGAGCCGAGAGCCATCTCCTCCACCGCCGCCGCCGCCGAGAGCCCCTCTGTCCTCAACTACGCCCTCCACCACCGACCCCCTCCGCCGATGTGGCGACCCCCACTGAGATCGATGCCGCCGGTGCGTCGAGATCGACCTCGACTCCTTCCACGCGGATCTGGTGTGCGTGGAGGGGGTCAACGTCGGCTCGCTCCCCATGGTACCGCCCTAGGACTGGTCGACGACACCGGTGCGTCGAGGTCGACGTCGCCTTGATCCCCAGCACGAGATCCTGCTATGAACTCCGGGCCTGTTGTCTCAAGTTCGCCGTGCCAGCCCACGCCATCGCGCTCCTCTTCTCCGCGACCCTCCACGCGGACGAGCGTGGTCGGGCTCCCCACCACGTCTCCTACCACACCGACGGCGAGCGCGGTGCCTGCTCCCCACTACGCTAATACATCATGGTGCTCAGATCTGTCATGGTGGAAACGTGATGCAGGTATGCTTTTCCTTACAAAGGTTGTGAAACTCTACTTTTCTGTTCGATGAGAACTCACGAGATATTGATGATTTAACTTCTCCTTGCTGCAAATTTTCCCTCCCATCCACCGAATTACTACTGGGCTCCAAGTCTTTCTTATTGCTGCCTCTTTATTTTGCTTCCAAATTGATGCAGGCGCTATCAGTAAAAGGATTGGGGACTGGTTCTAACAGTGTTAGGTTTGTTCTAGGAATTCATAATGCTCGTGATTTGCCACACTCATGGCAAGAATAGTTCTTCAATACATTTTATCGTTTTAATCTTCAGACATCTTGGTAGGAAGTAGTAGGGAATGTTTGCAGTTTCCGTTTAGATTGTACATAAAGGACTGTAGATATGTTCTCTGTCGGTCAAAACTTCTAAAATGGTCTATGCACAATGGCAGTGGATACTTCTAAATGACTGCACACACATTCTAGTAAGTCTTATTAGTATAGGAAGTTCAATAACCTGTCGGTGCTAAATAAGTGGATGCTACAACTTAATACTAAATCAGTAAAACACTTTAGGAGTACTACAAGCAAGCTTTGGACAAAAATGTATTCTTATTGGTGCTATTTATCCCCATTGATCATCTAGTTCAACTGTCATCACACACATATACTACTACGTGGAAGAAAACAACTAGCTAGAGAACTTATTTATGCCTCCTTTCATTTTGCTGCAAAGACAGATTGAAAGTGGACTACTCTTCTAGAGTTTAAATGTTACTCCCTCCATTCCATAATGTAAGTAGTGTCAAAAAACGTCTTACATTATGGGATGGAGGGAGTATAATATGTTGGTTTTCTATAGTTCCCTTCTCTCCAATCTAGTTTTTACTCCATATAAGTTACTATTTCATAAGAATAACATGAAGCATTGATTCATATATGTTCCATGTATTATTTCAGGACAAGTAGTCACTAGCAGCTGAGCAAAGGCTACAACATGCTCGGAGGAGAAGTTTGAATGGAGGCAGAGAGTACACTTTGTAAGGCATATATCCAACCTGAACTTCTTGTACTCTGTTAAGCCCTTGGGTCTCCTGAACATGTATTCATGTGCTGTATAGAATACTTGTAGGTGCAACTCCCCAAGAAACCAAAACGATTTGATGTTTGTTGTGAGGTGTAAAGAAAAATAGCTACACACTAAAACAACAGCATGTGTGTACTAGTAGTAGCGCGTACATGCTGGAGCTACTAGATTAGTATGTACATAGTTATTAAGATGAGGCTACATGCATTAACTTAAAAAATGAGATGATTGGTACGTACTTGTAGCAAGCATCCCAGCTAGCTAGCTACTTACATTTTAGTCTACATCCATTTTAGTCCATTTTTGTCTGCATCCATTTTAGGTCATTTTAGTAAACAACAAAATTAGGCAAAATGAGAATACAGAGGAGAAATGAAATAGCCTACATCCATTTTAATCCAGTAGCAATTTTGCCAAAGGTGACTGTCGGTGTCAAAACCGGCGGATCTCGGGTAGGGGGTCCCGATCTGTGCGTCAAGGTCGGATGGTAACAGGAGACAAGGGACACTTTATTTTACCCAGGTTCGGGCCCTCTCGATGGAGGTAAAACCCTACTCCTGCTAGATTAATATTGATGATATGCGTAGTACAAGAGTAGATCTACCACGAGATCAAGGAGGCTAAACCCTAGAAGCTAGCCTATGGGTATGATGATGGTTATGATGTGTTCGTCCTATGGACTACAACCCTCCGGTTTATATAGGCACCGGATAGGGTTAGGGTTACACAGAGTCAGTTACGTTGGTAGGAGATCTTGAATATCCGCACGCCTAGCTTGCCTTCCACGCCAAGGAAAGAACCTTCCGGACACGGGACGAAGTCTTCAATCTTGTATCTTCATAGTCCTGGAGTCCGGCTGAAGATATAGTTCGGCTATCCGAACACCCCCTAATCCAGGACTCCCTCAGTAGCCCCTAAACCAGGCTCCAATGACGACGAGTCCGGCGTGCAAATTGTCTTCGGCATTGCAAGGTGGGTTCCTCCTTCAAATTCTTCAAGAAGATAATAAACACCAAAAAATAGTGTCTGGCTCTGCAAAACAAGTTTCCACGTATTGCCATATAGAGAATAATACAAACACAAATCAAATCTGCTGACGTATTCCGCAGTGCGTCATAACACTGCGACCAAGCCTTCTGTATGGATTATTTTTTGTTGTTCCACCGCAGCACGTTCAACGAGGCGGTTTCCTTGGCACGTCTTGTCGAAGCAGAGATCGTGTGCCCCTTTTAACGGGATTCTCATTAATGCGGACGTGGGTAACCCAACCGCGCCATTTACCACGGCGTGTGAGTGGCAAGCGAGTTTTATTAGGTAGGTGGGGACGCATAACGGCATCAGCCTATATAAGGGGATAAAGATCCACCTCTTTCACCTACGCCTTCTTCCTCCTTTGCCCATCCATCTCATGTGCACTCAAGCTCCAACGCCCAGGTTCGCTCTTTCTTCCCCAACCTGCTCCAGCGATGTCCGGAGCGGGTGGCAAGTGGATGGCTTCCTCCGTTACGGAGGGTCAAATCAAAAAGCTTAGGAAGGCCGGATATCTGTCCAAGGACATCCCGCACCGGCTTACCGTGGCGGGGCAGCTTCTTCCCACCCCAAGGCCCCATGAGAGGGTAGTTTTTCTCCCCCATTTCCTCCGTGGACTGGGTTTTCCACTTCACCCTTTTGTCCGGGGGCTCATGTTCTACTACGGCCTGGACTTCCACGATCTGGCCCCGAACTTTATCCTCAATATCCCGGCGTTTACCATCGTGTGTGAGGCCTTTCTCCGCATCCGCCCCCACTTCGGCCTATGGCTCCAGACCTTCAACGTCAAGCCCAAGGTGGTGTCCGGCACCCAGGCGGAGTGCGGAGGTGCTATGGCCAGCAAAATGGCCAACGCACTCTGGTTCGATGGCTCCTTTGTGGAGTCCTTAAAGGGGTGGCAGGCAGGGTGGTTTTACATCACCGAGCCACGCGACTCGAAATGGGTCGCGGCCCCTGAGTTCCGATCCGGACCCCCCACGCGGCTCATGTCCTGGAAAGAGACGGGCCTATCATGGGGCAACGAAGAAGAAGTGACCGGACTGCAAACTTGCATCCGGTCCCTAATGAACAAGCCCATCCGGCATGTCAACATCATCCAGGTCATGTTCGTTCGCCGGATCCTCCCGTGCCAAGAACGGGAGTTCACTTTGTGGGAATTCGACCCGGCGCAGCACCAAACCCTCAATAGGCTCTTCGACACGACGTATGAAGACGTCTGGAAGGTGCTAACCAAAGGCGCCGAGTGCCCCACATCCGCTTCCGAGGACCGCGGATACAGCTCGCAGCGCAACGCTGGCGAGGTAGGCTATTTATACCTTTCACAGGTTCGTTAAGCTTTTCTACATAGATTAACTCTATGTGGGATCTAAAAACTCCCTTTGCCTTTGACAGGCGTGGCTGAAGGTAGCTGGACCAATCAACTGTCCGGCTCCTCTGCCCGAAGACCCAGCCCCAGCTCTCTTAGAGAAGCTGCTGGCTCTGGCGTCCTATGTGGTGCCGGAGAAGAAGGTCAAGAAGAAGAAGACCACCGGGACTCGAAAGAGTGCCCGCAATGTGGTGGTGTCGAGCTCGTCATCTGGCGAGTCTGCGACGCCCTCCTCTCATGAAAACGAGGAGGAGGAACAAGGAAGCTCTCCCCCTCAAGCGAGGGGAGCGAAAAAGAAGAAGGCCGCCCCAACAGGGGAGGCCGAGGGGTCGAGGAAAAGGAAGACCCCTTCGCCGGACTACTCCCCCAATGCTGAAGAGGGCGGAAAGGAGTGGCCGGACAGAACCAAGGGTCCGGCGACACCGTAAGTATTCACATACCAGAATGACTCATAGTATTTTCAAGTGCGCAGCTTACCCTAATGTCGAATGCTATTTGCGCAGCCCGCCCCGAGCCGCACTCGATGATTCATCGAGCGGCTCCCTGGATTCGTCGGACATGAACTCTGTCCCGCCTGCAGTCTCCCCCAGCGGGGCGGACGACGCCGAAGCGGCGTCCCGCCGAACAGGGCAGGAGGAGGTGGTCCTAGAGGAGCCGCAAGGCAATCCTCAGGACCCCAGGAGTAAAGGGGATGAAACCCCCAGGGCTCCCAGTCCGGCTTTGTGCCGGACACCGCGCCAGACTCAACCGTCCTGGCTCGCGGTGGGCGAACTCCTTCGAAGAGGAGTAAGCCGTCTCAGCTGGCGACCTCTGTCCAACCAGAGGCACCGGATAGTCTGTTGGAGGCGCTTGAAGGCGCCACCATCGACGAGGAGCACCGTACTGTTATGAGTGCGGTGGTCCAAAGGGTTCAGTCCGCCAAGAGCGGACTGAATGAAGCTTGCGCTAGCCTTCTAACAGGCTTCCAGGTAAGCAAAAAATATGCTAAATTCATTACCGCATAGACAGTAGCCCCTGATGCTCTGTTCGGTGTTCGGAAAGAAAAGCCGAATAGAGGATCCAACAATTTTCGCAGGAGTCTAATAAAAAGTCTAATATGAGTATGCAGGCTTCCCTGCTGTCCACCGCCGCACTGACTGCGCAGGTGGAAGTCCTGAAAAAGGACCTCGAGCGGTCCGAGCAAGAGCTCGGCCTTGCCAAAAGGCAGCTCGTGGAAAAGGAAGGTAAGAAATACCCCTTAGAAAAAAGAAAAAAAAAAGAAAGAGTGCCTATAGAGAGGCTTGATTGCAAAAAGAAATAACAGGATTGTACTGCTTATTGTAGGGGCCACAACCGAGGTGGCAACCCTGAAGCAGGCGCTGGCTGAGGCCGAGAAGAAAGCGGCCGAGGAGCGCGCCGAGCGAGAAAAGCTTGGGGTCCAAGTCGGCGAGGTGCAGCAAGAGCTGCAAGCTCTCATGAAGAAACATGAGGGCTTGGAGCTTGAGGCAAAAACGCAAGCATCCGAGCTCGCGTCGGTTGTTGAGACCACCAAGAGTGCCAAGGCCGAAGCCCAAAAGGCCTTCCAAGAGTTGGAGGATGTGAAAAAGATAGCAGCGGGTAAGGCATTCTTAATGCAAAGTAGGAATATAAAGGTGAAATACCTATTACTTACCCGAATCCGGAGTTCTCCAGGGGCGTTCTTCGATCTTCCCCGCAGCGCATCCGACGCCGCCGCATTCTACCGAGCTGAAGAGGACAGCTCGACGGAGAGTGTGTTCTGGTCTCTGTATTCTGAGGCTGGACACCCTTTGCCCTTAAGCGATCAGCTGAAGCAGCTGGCCGAGCTCCACAAGGCGGCCGAACAGGCCATGAACGGCTTACTAGTTCGGCTGTGGCCTGGAGAGGCCCTGCCTGGGAGCTACTTTGGGCTAGTGCGGCGGCTGGTGGAGGCCTGTCCATGGCTTGAGGTCATCAAGCGCTTCGTCTGCATAGAAGGTGCCCGGAGGGCCCTTGCCCGTGTAAGGGTACACTGGGGCAAGCTGGACGGAGAGAAGCTGGTGAAAGACGGGCCGCCGCAGGGGAAGGAGCATCGCAAGCCCGAGAACTACTACAAGGAAGTTCTCGCTGGAGCTCGCCTTGTCGCGGATGAGTGTGCCAAAGATGTAATATTTCAATGAACTCGCTCATTTGTATCCTGTGCGCTGAAAACTTGTTCATATGCGCTTAAGCAATGCTTTCTGAATTTAAAATATTATTTTCTGTGCGGCCGTTTATCAATTACTGAGAGATGGCGAGTCGTCGGCTTCTGCCCCCATGCAACTAGTGCTAGGGTGTTCGGGATAAACCTTAGGGCTCTTGTTCCCATAGTTGGGTCCTTCGAGGGAGGCGCTCAGCACACCGAACCAGGCAATCGGACTATAATGCTTGAACACTCTCACTTAGCCATAGAACGTTATAATTTTAAATTTCGGCGAAGCCCCTAGTTTGGAAGGCCGAATTCGGGGCACTATCCACGCCTTTAGCCGGACTTAACCAGCTCTCCGCTCGAAGCGGCATAAGCCTTTAGGGACTCAAAAAACCTCTCGAACAGCGACCGGTCTCGCGCCTTATCATGACAGTCTGTTTTAGCTTTCTCCACTGAGGTGCTCACCCACCTGATCTGGGGCACAATCGCGGTGGTTCTCCTAGTGCTATCTTAGCCGATAGAGCGGAACGTAAGGCACCAAAACATAGGAGCCGGGCAAACCCAACATATGACCAAAATCATGACTCGGAGCCGATGCATATAATGATATAAGTTCGGGGTGCCGCACTTGTGAAAGTGGACGGACTTCTCACACCAGATAGAAGGGTAATACAGCCCCTGGCGTGGTTTGTCGTACCATGGTGTACGGGTGCGATCATGTTATTTGAGTAAACATATGTATATTAAAAGAAGATAATGCAAAAAATAGACGAAAAGCTATGCATTATTTATGAGGAGGCTGTTTATTCAAGCCGAACGATACAAGTAGTGCGAAAAAAATATAGACTATTTAACATGTCCTGACCAGGCGCAGGCCGCGGAATTTAGAAACAGATATATCGCTCGAAATAGAGACCACCTGAGAGTTCCATGATGCGGCGTTGTTTTGTCTGCTTTCCTAGGTCCTGTATCGTCTGTGCGGCAGCGAGGCCGGACACTGTATCCAGAGTATGGAGTCCTGAAAGAAAAGAAGAACCCAGCAGCCCCTAGTACGTTTGATGCCGTATTGTTGGCATGCCATTTTATCTGCCCCTTCCCCTATGCCCATGGAATTGTAAGGGCGTAATTGTGTACTCGAGGTACTAGCTCCACCTTGTAGCGATGGCTGGGGTTGGGGCCGTATTGCTACGCGTGCTCTGAACGCGCCAGTCGGTCTTGCTGCGGGTTACTCCGGGCGCGTTTTGCTTTGTCCTGCTTTGTAGCGGCCGGACTCGAGAGCTGCCTTAACAGGCTGCTTTGTACCTCTGCTGCGAGGGCTGCCGTGTGTTCCTCCGTACAGATGGAGCGTTTAGTGTTTCCGCTGACCGTGATTACACCTCGAGGGCCTGGCATCTTGAGCTTGAGATATGCGTAGTGCGGCACCGCATTGAATTTAGCGAATGCGGTTCGTCCAAGCAGAGCATGATAGCCACTGCGGAACGGAACTATGTCGAAGATTAACTCTTCGCTTCGGAAGTTGTCCGGAGATCCGAAGACCACATCAAGTGTTATGGAGCCTATGCAATTGGCCTCTACACCTGGGATGACGCCTTTAAAGGTCGTCCTTGTGGGCTTGATCCTTGATGGATCTATGCCCATTTTCCGCACTGTTCCTGGTAGAGCAGGTTCAGGCTACTGCCGCCGTCCATGAGGACTCTTGTAAGGTGAAATCCGTCAACGATTGGGTCAAGAACCAATGCGGCGAAACCGCCGTGACGGATGCTAGTGGGGTGGTCCCTTCGATCGAAGGTGATCAGGCAAGAGGACCATGGGTTGAACTTTGGGGCGACTGGCTCCATCGCGTATACGTCCCGTAGCGCACGCTTCCTCTCCCGCTTGGGAATATGAGTCGCGTATATCATGTTCACCATCCGCACTTGTGGGGGAAACCCCTTCTGTCCGTTGTTGTTCGGCGGCCTGGGCTCCTCTTCGTCATCGTTGTCTAGCCCCTTGTTTTTGTTTTCGGCTCTTAACTTGCCTGCCTGCTTGAACACCCAACAATCCCTGTTGGTGTGATTGGCTGGCCTTTCGGGGGTGCCGTGAATCTGGCACGAGCGGTCGAGTATTCGGTCCAAACTGGACGGGCCCTGGGTATTCTTTTTGAATGGCTTTTTCCGCTGACCGGATTTATGGCCTCTAAATTCGGCGTTTACTGCCGTATCTTCATTGCTGTCGCTGCTGACGCGGCGTTTCTGTTTATTCCGTCGCGACCTGCCACTTTTGTCCTTGGTATCTGAATTACCTTACTTCTTCGATAAGTTGTTGCTGCGAGCTAGCCAGCTATCTTCGCCCGCGCAAAAGCGGGTCATGAGTGTCGTGAGGTCTGCCATGGATTTCGGCTTTTCCTGCCCAGGTGCCGGGCAAGCCACTCGTCACGGATGTTATGCTTGAAGGCTGCTAAGGCCTCTGCATCCGGACAATCGACTATCTGATTTTTCTTTGTTAGGAACCGTGTCCAGAATTGCCTGGCCGATTCTTCTGGCTGCTGGATTATGTGGCTTAGGTCGTCGGCGTCCGGTGGCCGTACGTAGGTCCCCTAGAAGTTGTTGAGGAATGCGGCCTCCAGGTCCTCCCAAGAGTCGATCGAATCTGCGGGGAGGCTGTTAAGCCAGTGCCGGGCTGGTCCCTTAAGCTTAAGGGGTAGATATTTGATGGCGTGCAAATCATCGCCACGTGCCATGTGGATGTGGAGGAGATAGTCCTCAATCCATACTGCCGGATCTGTCGTACCATCGTACGACTCGATGTTGACGGGTTTAAAACCCTCTGGGATTCTATGATCCATTACTTCGTCTGTGAACCATAGTGGGTGTGCGGCGCCCCTGTACTGGGCTATGTCTCGACGCAGTTCGAAGGAGCTGTGCCTGTTGTGTTCGGCCCGGCCGGATTTATTGTGTCCGGAGTGAAAACTATCATGTGCCGTCGGGCGTCCGCGCGATCCATAGATCGATCTTGTTTGCCTTGCTTTGTCCTCCAGGACGTCTCGCAGGTCTGGTTCGTGTTCCCGTGCCTTAGTAAAGCGGCTGCGTGGCATGGCTTGTTTGGATGTTCGACAGGCTTCTCTGTCGCGGCCGCGAGGTGGCCGATCTGCCATGTCTTGGGCTTCCTCCTCTGATTGGGGTAGCGGCCTGCGCTTAGGATAGTTTTTGGAGGGGCGTCCGAGCTCGTGCTCTTCGGCCGCAAGGACTTCAGTCCATCTGTCAGCTAGCAAATCTTGATCAGCTCTAAGCTGTTGCTGATTTTTCTTTAGGCTGTTCGCCGTGGCTAAAAGCCTGCGTTGAAAGCACTCTTGTTCGGCGGGGTCTGATGGTACGATGAATTCATCGTCGCCGAGGCTTGCCTCGTCTTCGAAGGGAGGCATGTAGTTATCGTCCTCGACCTCTCGCTCTGCCGCTCTCTCATGAGGGCGGTCTTCTCCATCTTCCTGTGCCGAATCCTGCTGGTTTTGGTGTTCTTCGGCGCTGTCCGGGGTAGTATTATCTCTCGTGCCGGAATCACAGTTTCTGCTGTGGCGGGATTTGGAGCGGCGCCGCTGACGTCGGTGTTTTGGAGGCTTTTTCGAAGTGCCATCCTCCGCTGTTCCATCGCCATCTCCATCTTTTGGAGCATCCACCATGTATATGTCGTATGACGAGGTGGCGGTCCAGCGCCCTACAGGTGCTGGTTCTTGCTCGTCTCCTCCTTCGTCGTCCATACCGTCGAAGTCTTCGGAGCCGAAGTCGAGCATGTCGGATATATCGTCGACAGTGGCTATTAAGTGGGCGGTGGGTGGGCTTTGAATTTCTTCGTCGTCCGAATCCCAACCTCGCAGGCCATAGTTTGGCCCGGGCTCTCCTGACAAAGAGAGAGACTTGAGAGAATTCAGAATATCACCAAAAGGTGAATACTGAAAGATGTCCGTGGCGGTGAACTCCATTATAGGCGCCCAATCTGATTCGATCGGCGGGGGTACGGACGACCCGAAGTTCGGAGAAGAGTCCGGCTCCTTGGAGTCACAGGCCATGCGGAGCGCGGGGCTTGCGTTCGGCTCAATGGCCTTTAAGATCGCAGCCCCCGAGTTGACGTCCAACCGTTCATCTTCAAAGAACACAGCGGGCTCCGAATCGAGGATCGGGGCCGGAGCGTATGCGGCCTCCAGGACACTGTTCGGAGGCAGAGCTATATCATGCCCCTCGAGATAGTGCGGCGCGCTTGGCTGTGGCTCGAATCCGTCGAAGATCAAGTCTCCGCGGATATCTGTCGTGTAGTTTAGGCTTCCAAACCTGACTTGATGGCCAGGGGCGTAGCTCTCCATCTGCTCCAGATGACCAAGCAAGTTGGCCCGCAAAGCGAAGCCGCCGAAGACGAAGATCTGTCCGGGGAGAAAAGTCTCACCCTGGACCTTATCGTTGTTGATGATCAAAGGAGCCATCGGGCCTAAAGGCGACGACACAGAGGAACTCTCAATGAAAGCACCAATGTCGGTGTCAAAACTGGCGGATCTCGGGTAGGGGGTCCCGTTCTGTGCGTCAAGGTCGGATGGTAACAGGAGACAAGGGACACTTTATTTTACCCAGGTTCGGGCCCTCTCGATGGAGGTAAAACCCTACTCCTGCTAGATTAATATTGATGATATGGGTAGTACAAGAGTAGTTCTACCACGAGATCAAGGAGGCTAAACCCTAGAAGCTAGCCTATGGGTATGATGATGGTTATGATGTGTTCGTCCTACGGACTACAACCCTCCAGTTTATATAGGCACCGGATAGGGTTAGGGTTACACAGAGTCAGTTACATTGGTAGGAGATCTTGAATATCCGCACGCCTAGCTTGCCTTCCACGCCAAGGAAAGAACCTTCCGAACACGGGACGAAGTCTTCAATCTTGTATCTTCATAGTCCTGGAGTCCGGCTGAAGATATAGTTCGGCTATCCGAACACCCCCTAATACAGGACTCCCTCAGTGACTGTTGCAAACATTTTGTCCTGTTACAAGCACATTATTTGAACGAGCGCTTTTATTGTTGGTGGCTTATTTGTAAGCCCAAAAAGTTGGGTGCTTTTCTTCATGGGTAGGTCATAACCTCAACCTTTAGGTTACTATAAACAAGTTTGGAACGACAGAAATATCATTTTTTACTGTTTTGTTACTAGCCTGATTCAAATCCTTTTCATCTCCAATGAACGAGCTTTGTACAACATTAGCCTTGATTCAAACTCCACGTACTGAATAGGTTCATAGCGTGCACTGCTTCAGCCAACACCCAATAGCAAGGCAAACAAAGGTCTTAGAACACTTGTCCTTATATGATGTAAAGATTGCATTTTTATTGGGCTATCTTGTCCTTCAAGTACTAGCTGCATGTTTATGTTACAATAGCTTTATTGTGCTATGAGAGCTCTGTTTTGAGTTTGCGGTCTGCTGCAGGTTTACCAAAGATACACTGGTTGATGGAGGTATGGGTGATCTACATTTAAATTGGTCTGCTTCTGAGGATTAGCATGATCTACAAACTTCTGAAGGCTTGGATGACCTACAAGCTGCTGAGTGTTTGCAAGACCTACAATTAAGTTGGTGGAGTGATTATGTAATGTGCCTTGTTTGTTGAACCTGGTGACATTGGCAGGTTCTGCTCATCTTGGCGGTTGTTTTGGCACATAAGCAGCCACCAGATGCTCTTTTTGGTTGGGTGACACACCTAGAAACATGTATACTTCTCTCCTTGAGGCACCACTTATATTTTTGTTGTGAGGTACACCTAGAAACATATATGTGCTCCTTTTGTGGCACAACCTGTATATGTATGGTTGTTATGTTTATTAAATGAAGTTTATGGTTTTCGATGAGGCCTATATGTTACTTTAAAGTGTATGTATAAATTGTGTGATCTGCCTGAGTGCTTGAACATAACGAAGTGTATTGCATTAGGGCTTCCTATAACAGTTTGGTAGTGAAATCAGAGTCCTGGCATAATGACTGTTGGGTGAACATGCTTTTGCAGGCAATAGAACTGCCGGTAATTGTAGTTTCATGTGCCCCAACCAATCTGCCGGGAGAAATGGACTGCCGGCAAATGCATGGGCCAAGGCAGAAAAATTGCCGGGAGAAATTTATCTGCCGGGACAAGTAATCCACGGCAGTCGTTCTCGTGGCAGTTCTGTGTGCCGGGAGAAACACTGTCCCGGCAGTTTGTTTGCCCTTATAAGTGCCTTCTCCCGGCAGTTTTTGTGTCCTTATATCAGTGTTGTGGTGTAGTGATTATTCTCCCTGCTCCTGCTCTCTTTGACTTTCAGGCAAAAGGAAGACATTTTATAACCAAGGAGGAGGCAGATGAGTACGAGAGGAGGGCGGAGGCAGCTCGACGCCACGCTGCAGCCCAGGAGGCAATAGCCGCTGCATCGCAGCACAACCCCAGCTACAACTATGGATATCCGCAAGGGCCATCCATGGCAATGAACCAACTTAGGCCAAAAGCCTAAGCTTGGGAGAGTATGTATTTCCCACCGACATTACATTTATGTTCACACACTCATTGCTAGATGTCGGTGCTCATACTTTTTCACTGTAATATCCATGCTAGTTTATTTTCTTTTCCTGCTTTCTTCTTGTGTGTTTGAAAAACTTTAAGAAAAACAAAAAAAATTAGTAATAGCTTTAGCTACTTTACCTTTGTTGCTGTAGTAGTAATAATAAAAGATAACCCAAAAAGATTTCATGTTCTTCCTTTGCTTGTTGGGAGCTTTCCCGTGTAAATAGTTTTATTTCCTTTCATTTCTTTGGGGGTCAATAGGAGAAGACCATAATTAAATTGTTGAAGTGGCTCTTATATGCATTATTGTTAATTTAACCAAGAGCCCATATTCCCTTGTCTTCTTCTGTTTATTGAATGCTTGCAGATTCTAGCTTAGTCCAATGCACTTGCACTCTTATTATTATTCACATCATTCGGTCGTGCAAGTGAAAGGCAATTATGACGATATATGATGGACTGACTGAGATGGGAGAAGCTGGTATGAACTCGACCTCTCTTGTTTTTGTAAATATGATTAGTTCATCGTTCCTGATTCAGCCTATTATGAATAAATATGTTTGCAATGACAATTAGAGATCATAGTTGCTTATGCCATGCTTGATTAGCTATGAGTTATAATGGTTTACCTTGCGTGCCATCATGCTATTAAAATGGTTGTGATGTGGTATAGTGGGGTGGTATCCTCCTTTGAATGATTTAAGTGACTCGACTTGGCACATGTTCACGCATGTAGTTGAAACAAATCAACATAGCCTTCACGATATTTATGTTCATGGTGAATTATATCCTACTTATGCTTGCACTCAATGTTTATTAATTTTAATGCATGTTCATGAATGTTGTCGCTCTCTTGTTGGTCGCTTCCCAGTATTTTGCTAGCCTTCACTTGTACTAAGCGGGAATACTGCTTGTGCATCCAATCCCTTAAACCCCAAAGTTATTCCATATGAGTCCACTATACCTTCCTATATGCGGTATCTACCAGCTGTTCCAAGTAAATTTGTATGTGCCAAACTCTAAACCTTCAAATGAAATTCTGTTTTGTATGCTCGAATAGCTCATGTATCAACTAGGGATGTCCGTATCTTCCATGTTAGGCGGGTTATTCTCAAGAGGAATGGACTCTGCTCCTCACTCACGAGAAAATGGCTGGTCACCGGGATGCGAGTCACATACTTTATGCAAACTAAATCAAAATAATTGCAAACAAAACTCCCCCGCGATTGTTGTTAGTTGGAGGCACTCGTTGTTTCGAGCAAGTCATGGATTGATGCTTGTGGTGGAGGGGGAGTATAAACTTTACAATTCTGTTTGGGAACCGCCTATAATGTGTGTAGCATGGAAGATATCGCCATCTCTTGGTTATTATGTTGACAATGAAAGTATGCCACTCAAAATATTATTTATCTCTATTTGAAAACCGAGCTCTAGCACCTTCACAAATCCCTGATTCCCTTTGCGAAGGGTCTATCTATTTACTTTTATGTCGAGTCATCACCCTCTTATTAAAAAGCACCAGCTGGAGAGCACGACTCTCATTTGCATCCATTACTAGTAATTTATATTGGGTATGACTATGACTGGATCTCTTTTACCATGAATTACAATGTCTAGTCAGTCATTGATCTTTAAAGGTGCTCCGCATTTATGTTTGGCGGTCTCAGAAAGGGCTAGCGAGATACCATCTTGTTATATCTTATCATGATTGTTTTGAGAAAGTGTTGTCATCCGAGATTTATTATTAGCTCGCTAGTTGATTATGCCATTGATATGAGTAAACATGAGACCTAAATGTTATTGTCAATGTGGTTAGTTATAATCTTTGCTGAAAACTTGAATGTTGGCTTTACATATTTACAACAACAAGAGCAAACAGAGTTTATAATTTTTTTTCTTTATCACTTTTAGTTTATCAACTGAATTGCTTGAGGACAAGCAAAGGTTTAAGCTTGGGGGAGTTGATATGTCTCCGTCGTATCTACTTTTCCAAACACTTTTGCCCTTGTTTTGGACTCTAACTTGCATGATTTGAATGGAACTAACCCGGACTGACGTTGTTTTCAGCAGACTTTCCATGGTGTTATTTATGTGCAGAAACAAAAGTTCTCAGAATGACCTGAAACTCCACGGAACATATTTTTGGAAAATATTAAAAATACTGGAAGAAGAATCCACGTCAGGGGGCCCACACCCTATCCACGAGGGTGGGGGCGCGCCTGCCCCCCTGGGCGCGCCCCCTGCCTCGTGGGCCCTCTGACGCTCCACCGACCTCAACTTCAACTCCATATATTCGTGTTCGGGGAGAAAAAAATCAGAGAGAAGGATTCATCGCGTTTTACGATACGGAGCTGCCGCCAAGCCCTAAAACCTCTCGGGAGGGCTGATCTGGAGTCCGTTCGGGGCTCCGGATAGGGGAATCCGTCGCCGACGTCACCATCAACCATCCTCCATCACCAATTTCATGATGCTCACCGCCGTGCGTGAGTAATTTCATCGTAGGCTTGCTGGACGGTGATGGGTTGGATGAGATTTATCATGTAATCGAGTTAGTTTTGTTAGGTTTTGATACCTAGTATCCACTATGTCTGATATTGATGTCTCTATGACCAGGGTCGGTCCTGAGATTTTGGGGGCCCGGGGCGAGTCTAAAACCCGGGGCCCTTAATGTAGTCTTCATAAAAATAAATTTTAATATGCATATATATGAAATATTACCAATAACATTTAAATGCGTCCAAAATTAGTATATATATCAAATAATTTATACATACTTCCCAAAAAAATCCTAATCTATCATGTTCTAAGGATCTATGATTCTTGCTAATGGTAGAATCGAAGATCTTACAGTAGACACAAAAAACTTTATCGACATGTTTTGAATAAACTAGTCATTCTGTACCATGTTCCTCCCCATTGCTGAACATCCTATAATAATGGGCATATGAAAAACATCTTCCTGCATTGTCTAGATCGCATGCCATTTTTTGTCCTCTCTCATGGACCCTTTCTCAACTAAGATATTTCTTGCTTTATTATCAAGATTATCCCAATATTTTCGTAACTATTATCAATATAAACTGTTTGTTCATCATCATCACTAGCGGATTGTTCATGTGCATCTGATGAATTACCTACATGGTTAGAGCCACTTACGTTGTTATCATTGATGTGGGGTTGACATTTTCTTGTGCCTGATCAAATTCTGAATTGCCATTAGTTGGTTGCCATTCCTTTATGCCAACTATTGCCAACTCTTTGAAACAATTATGAATATTTCCGCACTATGATGATTGTACTAAATCATCCTCAGCTTTCTTCCTTCTTCTTTCATTGCTACCAGATGGATACTTTCTTACGGATGAAAAGACACAATGCTGAAAATAAATAAACTGCTTCAATTGACCACTGTTGAACATTACCGATGTGCCTGCTATTCATCTAGGAGGAGACTAGGAACCTCTATATGAATAGAAGATATACCTCGGATGTTCGACTCGTTCATGGACGAACAACAAAGCGGGGTTCCGATGGCCCCCAGGGAATTGAAATCGGAGGTCGATCTGAACTAGGGAGGAAAATTCTATTTTTTAGAAGAAAAGGACTGTCAAACTCGCAGTCACGAAGAGAGGAAGCCTCTGTGGCCGCTGCCAAATTGGGAATCGGTGTGTTAAATGCGTGCATGATTGAATAGGAAGGGATCAATCTGTTCCTTTTTTCCTGACATGCAGTTACTAACCAAAGGTATGAATCAGAAGGGATCAATCAGTTTCCTTTTTTCGCCGTGCACATAGTGTTGGAAATATGCCCTAGAGGCAATAATAAAATGTTTATTATTATATTTCCTTGTTCATGATAATTGTCTATTGTTCATGCTATAATTGTGTTATCTAGAAATCGTAATACATGTGTGAATAAATAGACGACAACATGTCCCTAGTGAGCCGTTAGTTGACTAGCTCGTTGATCAACAGATGGTCATGGTTTCCTGACTATGGACATTGGATGTCATTGATAACGGGATCACATCATTAGGAGAATGATGTGATGGACAAGACCCAATCCTAAGCATAGCACAAGATCGTGTAGTTCGTCTGCTAGAGCTTTTCTAATGTCAAGTATCATGTCCTTAGACCATGAGATTGTGCAACTCCCGGATACCGTAGGAGTGCGTTGGGTGTACCAAATGTCACAACGTAACTGGGTGGCCATAAAGGTGCACTACAGGTATCTTCGAAAGTGTCTATTGGGTTGGCACGAATCGAGATTGGGATTTGTCACTCCGTATGACGGGGAGGTATCTCTGGGCCCACTCGGTAATGCATCATCATAATGAGCTCAATGTGATCAAGTGGTTGATCACGGGATCATGCATTACGGAACGAGTAAGTGACTTGCTAGTAACGAGATTGAACGAGGTATTGGGATACCGACGATCGAATCTCGGGCAAGTAACGTACCGATTGACAAAGGGAATTGTATACAGGGTTGCTTGAAATACTCGACATCGTGGTTCTTCCGATGAGATCATCGTGGAACATGTGGGAGCCAACATGGGTATCCAGATCCCGCTGTTGGTTATTGCCCGGAGAGTTGCCTCGGTCATGTCTGCATGATTCCCGAACCCGTAGGTTCTAGAAACTTAAGGTTCGATGACGCTAGGGTTATTAGGAACACTTGGATATGATTACCGAATGTTGTTCGGAGTCCCGGATGAGATCCCGGACGTCACGAGGAGTTCTAAAATGGTCCGGAGGTGAATATTTATATATGGGAAGTTGTCATACGGTCGCCAGAAAAGTTCGGGGGCATATCGGTATTGTACCAGGGCCACCGGAGGGGTTCTGGGGGTCCACCGGGAGGGGCCACCTCTCTCGGAGGGCCTCATGGGCCGTAAGTCGAAGGGAACCAGCCCCAAGTGGGCTGGGTGCATCCCCCCTTGGGCCCATGCGCCTAGAGTTGGGGGGAAACCCTAGAGGGGGAGCCCCCCTTGCTTGGGGGGCAAGCCCCCTCCCCTTGTCCGCCGCCCCCCTCTAGATCTCATCTAGAGGGGGCCGACACCTTTCCCCTTCCCCTATAAATAGAGGGGCGAGGGGAGGGCTTCATACCACATCCAAGGCGCAGCCCCTCCCCTCCCCAACACCTCTCCTCCTCCGTCAAGAGCTTGGCGAAGCCCTGCTGGAGTACTGCCGCTCCACCACCACCACGCCGTCGTGCTGCTGTTGGAGCCCTCTTCCTCAACCTCTCCCTTCTCCTTGCTGGATCAAGACGCGGGAGACGTCTCCGCTCCATACGTGTGTTGAACGCGGAGGTGCCATCCGTTTGGCACTATGATCATCGGTGATTTGGATCACGACGAGTACGACTCCATCAACCCTATTCTCTTGAACGTTTCCGCTCGCGATCTACAAGGGTATGTAGATGCACTCCTCTCTCTCCTTGCTAGATGACTCCATAGATTGATCTTGGTGATGCGTAGAAAATTTTAAATTTCTGCTACGATCGCCAACAATGGCATCATGAGCTAGGTCTATGCGTAGTTTCTATGCACGAGTAGAACACAAGTTGTTGTGGGCGTCGATTTTGTCAATTTACTTGCCGTTACTAGTCTTATCTTGATTCGGCGGCATCGTGGGATGAAGCGGCCCGGACTAACCTTACATGTACACTTACGTGAGACAGGTTCCACCGACTGACATGCATTAGTTGCATAAGGTGACTAGCGGGTGTCTGTCTCTCCCACTTTAGTCGGATCGGATTCGATGAAAAGGGTCCTTATGAAGGGTAAATAGAAATTGGCATATCACGTTGTGGTTTTGGCGTAGGTAAGAAACGTTCTTGTTAAGAAACCTATAGCAGCCACGTAAAAAATTTGCAACAACAATTAGAGGACGTCTAACTTGTTTTTGCAGCATATGCCGTGTGATGTGATATGGCCAAAAGGATGTGATGAATGATATATGTGATGTATGAGATTGATCATGTTCTTGTAATAGGAATCACGACTTGCATGTCGATGAGTATGAAAACCGGCAGGAGCCATAAGAGTTGTCTTAATTTATTTATGACCTGCGTGTCAACATAAACGTCATATAAGAGTAGTAGAAGTAATAGTTGACGAGACAACTTCATGAAGACACGATGATGGAGATCATGGTGTCATGCCGGTGACGATGATGAACATGGCGCCCCGAAGATGGAGATCAAAAGGAGTTATTGGCCATATCATGTCACTATTTGATTGCATGTGATGTTTATAATGTTTTTACATCTTATTTGCTTAGAACGACGGTAGCATAAATAAGATGACCCCTTATTAAAATATCAAGAATTGTGTTCCCCCTAACTGTGCACCGTTGCTCAAGTCCGTTGTTCCGAAGCACCACGTGATGATCGGCTGTGATAGGTTCTAACGTTTGCATACAACAGGTGTAAGCCAGATTTACACACGCAATACACTTAGGTTGACTTGACGAGCCTACCATGTACAGACATGGCCTCGGAACATGGAAGACCGAAAGGTCGAACATGAGTCGTATAGAAGATACGATCAACATGAAGATGTTCACCAATGATGACTAGTCCGTCTCACGTGATGATCGGACACGGCCTAGTCGACTCGGATCATGTGTCACTTAGATGACTAGAGGGATGTCCGTCTGAGTGGGAGTTCATTAAATAATTTGATCAGATGAACTTAATTATCATGAACTTAGTCTAAAATCTTTACAATATGTCTTGTAGATCAAATGGCCCCTGCTAATGTTGTCCTCAACTTCAACGCATTCCTAGAGAAAACCAAGCTGAAAGACGATGGTAGCAACTATACGAATTGGGTCCGGAACTTGAGGATCATCCTCATAGCTGCCAAGAAAGCATATGTCCTTGAAGCACCGCTAGGTGAAGCACCATCCCCAGCAAACCAAGACGTTATGAACGCTTGGCAGTCCTGTGTTGATGATTACTCCCTGGTTCAGTGCGCCATGCTTGACGGCTTAGAATCGGGGCTCCAAAAGCATTTCCAGCAGCATGGAGCATATGAGATATTCCAGGAGCTGAAAATGGTTTTCCAAGCTCATGCCCGGGTCGAGAGATGTGAAGTCTCCGACAAGTTCTACAATTGTAAGATGGAGGAGAATAGTTCCGTCAGCGAGCACATACTCAAAATGTCTGGGTTTCACAACCGCTTGTCTCAGTTGGGAGTTAATCTCCCGGATGACGCGGTCGTTGACAGAATCCTTCAGTCGCTTCAACTGAGCTACAAGAGCTTTGTGATGAACTTCAATATGCAGGGGATGGAGAAAACCATTCATGAGGTATATTTGAAGCTGAAATCGGCGGAGATGGAAATCAAAAAGGAACATCAATTGTTGATGGTGAATAAAACCACTAAGTTCAAGAAAGGCAAGGGCAAAAAGGGTTTCAAGAAAGACGGCAAGGGAGTTGCCGCGCCCGGAAAGCAAGCTGCCGGGAAGAAGCCAAAGAATGGACCCAAGCCTAAGACTGAGTGTTTTTATTGCAAGGGAAGTGGTCACTGGAAGCGGAACTGCCCCAAGTACTTAGCGGAGAAGAAGGCCGGCAACACCAAAGGTATATGTGATATACATGTTATTGATGTGTACCTTACTAGTACTCGTAGTAGCTCCTGGGTATTTGATATCGGTGCGGTTGCTCATATTTGTAACTCAAAACAGGAGCTGCGGAATAAGCGGAGACTGGCGAAGGACGAGGTGACGATGCGCGTCGGGAATGGTTCCAAGGTCGATGTGATCGCCGTCGGCACGCTACCTCTACATTTACCTACGGGATTAGTTTTAAACCTCAATAATTGTTATTTAGTGCCAGCTTTGAGCATGAACATTGTATTAGGATCTCGTTTAATACGAGATGGCTACTCATTTAAATCTGAGAATAACGGTTGTTCTATTTATATGAGAGATATGTTTTATGGTCATGCCCCACTAGTCAATGGTTTATTCTTAATGAATCTCGAACGTAATGTTACACATATTCATAGTGTGAATACCAAAAGATGTGAGGTTGATAATGACAGTCCCACATACTTGTGGCACTGCCGCCTTGGTCACATTGGTGTCAAACGCATGAAGAAGATCCATGCGGATGGACTTTTGGAGTCTCTTGATTACGAATCATTTGACACGTGTGGACCATGCCTCATGGGTAAAATGACCAAGACTCCGTTCTCCAAAACAATGGAGCGAGCAACCAACTTATTGGAAATCATACATACTGATGTGTGCGGTCCAATGAGCGTAGAGGCTCGCGGTGGCTATCGTTATGTCCTCACCCTCACTGATGACTTGAGTAGATATGGGTATGCCTACTTAATGAAACACAAGTCTGAGACCTTTGAAAGGTTCAAGGAATTTCAGATTGAGGTGGAAAATCAACGTGACAGGAAAATAAAGTCCTTACGATCAGAAGGTGGAGGGGAATATTTGGGTCACGAATTTGGCACACATTGGAGAAAATGTGGAATTGTTTCACAACTCACGCCGCCTGGAACACCTTAGAGAAGTGGTGTGTCCGAACGTCGTAATCGCACTCTATTGGATATGGTGCAATATATGATGTCTCTTACCGATTTACCGCTCTCATTTTGGGGCTATGCTTTAGAGACTGCCGCATTCACTTTAAATAGGGCTCCGTCGAAATCCGTTGAGACAACACCGTATGAATTATGGTTTGGGAAGAAACCTAAGCTGTCGTTTCTAAAAGTTTGGGGATGCGATGCTTATGTCAAGAAACTTCAACCTGAAAAGGTCGAACCCAAGTCGGAAAAATGCGTCTTCGTAGGATACCCTAAGGAAACCATTGGGTGTACCTTCTACCTCAGATCCGAAGGAAAGATCTTTGTTGCGAACGGATCCTTTCTGGAGAAAGAGTTTCTCTCGAAAGAAGTAAGTGGGAGGAAAGTAGAACTTGATGAAGTACTGCCTCTTGAAGCAGAAAGTAGAACAACTCAGGAAGATGTTCCTGTGGTGCCTACACCGACTGGAGAGGAAGTTAATGATGATGATCAAGGTACTTCGGATCAAGCTGCTACTGAACTTCGTAGGTCCACAAGGACACGTTCCGCACCAGAGTGGTACGGCAACCCTGTCCTGAAAATCATGTTGTTGGACAATGGTGAACCTTCGAACTATTAAAAAGCGATGGCGGGCCCAGATTCCAACAAATGGCTTGAAGCCATGCAATCCGAGATAGGATCCATGTATGAAAACAAAGTATGGACTTTGACAGACTTGCCCGATGATCGGCGAGCGATAGAAAATAAATGGATCTTTAAGAAGAAGACGAACGCGGATGGTAATGTGACCATCTATAAAGCTCGACTTGTTGCTAAAGGTTATCGACAAGTTCAAGGGGTTGACTATGATGAGACCTTCTCACCCGTAGCGAAGCTGAAGTCCGTCCGAATCATGTTAGCAATTGCCGCATTCTATGATCATGAGAATGGCAAATGGACGTCAAAACGGAATTCCTTAACGGCTTTCTTAAGGAAGAATTGTATATGATGCAGCCGGAAGGTTTTGTGGATCCTAAGAATGCTAGCAAGGTATGCAAGCTCCAGTGCTCCATCTATGGGCTGGTGCAAGCATCTCGGAGTTGGAACATTCGCTTTGATGAAATGATCAAAGCGTTTGGGTTTATGCAGACTTATGGAGAAGCCTGCGTTTACAAGAAAGTGAGTGGGAGCTCTGTAGCAGTTCTCATATTATATGTGGATGACATACTGTTGATGTGAAATGATATAGAACTCTTGGAGAGCATAAAGGCCTACTAGAATAAGTGTTTTTCAGTGAAGGGCCTTGGAGAAGCAGCTTACATATTAGGCATCAAGATCTACAGAGATAGATCGAGACGCCTCATAGGTCTTTCGCAAAGCACATACCTCGATAAGATATTGAAGAAGTTCAATATGGATCAGTCCAAGAAGGGGTTCTTGCCTGTATTGCAAGGTATGAAATTGAGCTCGGCTCAAAGCCCGACCACGGCAGAAGATAGAGAAAAGATGAGTGTCATCCCCTATGCCTCAGCCATAGGGTCTATTATGTATGCCATGCTGTGTACCAGACCTGATGTAAACCTAGCCATAAGTTTGGTAGGAAGGTACCAAAGTAATCCCGGCATGGAACACTAGACAGCGGTCAAGAATATCCTGAAGTACCTGAAAAGGACTAAGGATATGTTTCTCATTTATGGAGATGACGAAGAGCTCGTCGTAAAGGGTTACGTCGATGCTAGCTTCGACACAGATCTGGATGACTCCAAGTCACAAACCAGATATGTGTATGTCTTGAATGGTGGGGCAGTAAGCTGGTGCAGTTGCAAGCAAAGCGTCGTGGCGAGATCTACATGTGAAGCAGAGTACATGGCAGCCTCGGAGGCAGCGCATGAAGCAATTTGGATGAAGGAGTTCATTACCGACATAGGAGTTATTCCCAATGCGTCGGGCCGATGACTCTCTTCTGTGATAACACTGGAGCTATTGCGCTTGCCAAGAAGCCCAGGTTTCACAAGAAGACCAGACACATCAAGCGTCGCTTCAACTCCATTCGTGAAATTGTTCAAGATGGAGACATAGATATTTGTAAAGTGCATACAGATCTGAATGTCGCAGATCCATTGACTAAACCTCTTCCATGGGCAAAACATGATCAACACCAGAACTCTATGGGTGTTCGATTCATCACTATGTAACTAGGTTATTGACTCTAGTGCAAGTGGGAGACTGTTGGAAATATGCCCTAGAGGCAATAATAAAATGGTTATTATTATATTTCCTTGTTCATGATAATTGTCTATTGTTCATGCTATAATTGTGTTATCTGGAAATCGTAATACATGTGTGAATAAATAGACCAAAACATGTCCCTAGTGAGACGCTAGTTGACTAGCTCGTTGATCAACAGATGGTCATGGTTTCCTGACTATGGACATTGGATGTCATTGATAACGGGATCACATCATTAGGAGAATGATGTGATGGACAAGATCCAATCCTAAGCATAGCACAAGATCGTGTAGTTCGTCTGCTAGAGCTTTTCTAATGTCAAGTATCATTTCCTTAGACCATGAGATTATGCAACTCTCGGATACCGTAGGAGTGCTTTGGGTGTACCAAATGTCACAACGTAACTGGGTGGCCATAAAGGTGCACTACAGGTATCTCCGAAAGTGCATGTTGGGTTGGCACGAATCGAGACTGGGATTTGTCACTCCGTATGACGGAGAGGTATCTCTGGGCCCACTCGGTAATGCATCATCATAATGAGCTCAATGTCACCAAGTGGTTGATCACGGGATCATGCATTACGTAACGAGTAAAGTGACTTGCTGGTAACGAGATTGAACGAGGTATTGGGATACCTGTTGGGGATCGTAGCAGAAATTCAAAATTTTCTATGCATCACCAAGATCAATCTATGGAGTAATCTAGCAACGAGGGGAAGGAGAGTGCATCTACATACCCTTGTAGATCGCTAAGCGGAAGCGTTCAAGTGAACGGGGTTGGTGGAGTCGTACTCGTCGTGATCCAAATCACCGATGATCCTAGTGCCGAACGGACGGCACCTCCGCGTTCATCACACGTACAGCCCGGGGACGTCTCCTCCTTCTTGATCCAGCAAGGGGAGAGGAGAAGTTGAGGGAAAACTCCGACAGCATGACGGCATGGTGGTGATGGAGCTCGTGGTTCTCCGGCAGGGCTTCGCCAAGCACTACGGAGGAGGACGAGGTGTTGGAGGAGGGAGAGGGTTGCGCCAGGGGAAGGGTGCGGCTGCCCTCTCTCTCCCTCACTATATATAGGGGGAAGGGAGGAGGGGGAGGTGCCCTAGGGTTCCCTAGGGGAGGGGCGGCGGCCACAGGGGAAACCCTAGATGGGTTTGGGCGCCCCCACCCCCTAGGAAACTTGCCCTCCAAGCCGGGAGGGGCGGCTGTCCTTGGGGTGGCGCCCCCACCTCTCCTGGTTACGTGAGATGGGGTGGGAGGGGCGCTCAGCCCCTTAGTGGGCTGATGTGCCCTCTCCCCTTGGCCCATAAGGCCCCCCAACGCTTGCCGGGGCCTCCGAAAGCCCTTTTGGACACGCTGGTCATCACCTGGTACCCCCAGAACAATTCCGGACTCCAATACCCTTCGTCCAATATACCGATCTTCACATCCGGACCATTCCAGAGCTCCTCGTCATGTCCGGGATCTCATTCGGGACTCCGAACAACCTTCGGTAACCACATACTATTTCCCATAACAACTCTAGTGTCACCGAACCTTAAGTGTGTAGACCCTACGGGTTCGGGAACCATGCAAACATGACCGAGACAACTCTCCGGCCAATAACCAACAGAGGGATCTGGATACCCATGTTGGCTCCCACATGTTCCACGATGATCTCATCGGATGAACCATGATGTCGAGGATTCAATCAATCCCGTATACAATTCCCTTTGTCCAGCGGTATTGTACTTGCCCGAGATTGGATCGTCGGTATCCGATACCTTGTTCAATCTCGTTACCGGCAAGTCTCTTTACTCGTTCCGTAACACATCATCCCGTGATCAACTCCTTGGTCACATTGTGCACATTATGATGATATCCTATCGAGTGGGCCCAGAGATACCTCTCTGTCACACGGAGTGACAAATCCCAGTCTCGATTCATGCCAACCCAACAGACACTTTCGGAGATACCCGTAGTGTACCTTTATAGCCACCCAGTTACGTTGTGACGTTTGGTACACCCAAAGCATTCCTACGGTATCCGGGAGTTGCACAATCTCATGGTCTAAGGAAATGATACTTGACATTAGAAAAGCTTTAGCATACGAACTACACGATCTTGTGCTAGGCTTAGGATTGGGTCTTGTCCATCACATCATTCTCCTAATGATGTGATCCCGTTATCAACGACATCCAATGTCCATGGTCAGAAACCGTAACCATCTATTGATCAACGAGCTAGTCAACTAGAGGCTTACTAGGGACATTGTGTTCTCTATGTATCCGCACATGTATCTGAGTTTCCTATCAATACAATTCTAGCATGGATAATAAACGATTATCACGAACAAGGAAATATAATAATAACTAATTTATTATTGTCTCTAGGGCATATTTCCAACAGTCTCCCACTTGCACTAGAGTCAGTAATCCAGTTCACATCGCTATGTGATTAACACTCAAGGTCACATCCCCATGTGACTAACACCCAAAGAGTTTAGGGTTTGATCATGTTACGCTTTTGAGAGATGTTATAGTCAACGGGTCTGAACCTTTCAGATCCGAGTGTGCTTTACGAATCTCTATGTCATCTTGTAGATGCAGCTACCACGCTCTATTTGGATCTATTCCAAATAACTTTTCTACTATACGAATCCGGTTTACTACTCAGAATCATCCAGATTAGTGTCAAAGCTTGCATCGGCGTAACCCTTTACGACGAACTCTTTTACCACCTCCATAATCGAGAAAATTTCTTAGTCCACTAGTTGCTAAGGATAACCTTGACTGTTGTCCTGTGATCCATTCCTAGAACACACTTGTACCCCTTGACTGACTCATGGCTTGGCACACTTCAGGTGCGGTACACAACATAGCATACTTTAGAGCCTACGTCTAAAGCATAGGGGACGACCTTCGTCCTTTCTCTCTATTCTGCCGTGGTCAGGTCTTGAGTCTTACTCAACACTCATACCTTATAACACAGCCAAGAACTCCTTCTTTGCCGATCTATTTTGAACTCCTTCAAAATCTTGTCATGGTATGTGTTCGTTTGAAAGTACTATTAAGCGATTTTGATCTATACTTGTAGATCTTGATGCTCAATGTTCAAGTAGCTTAATCTAGGTTTTCCATTGAAGAACACTTTTCAAATAACCGTATATGCTTTCCAGAAATTCTACATCATTTCTGATCAACAATATGTTAACAACATATACTCATCAAAAATTCTATAGTGCTCCCACTCACTTCTTTGGAAATACGATTTTTTCATAAACTTTGTATAAACCTGAAATCTTTGATCATATCATCAAAGCGTACATTCCAATTCCGAGATGCTTACTCCAGTCCTTAGAAGGATTGCTGGAGCTTTGCATACTTGTTAGCATCTTTCAGGATTGACAAAACCTTCTGGTTGTATCTCATACAACCTTTCCTCAAGAAAATTTTCGAGGAAACAATGTTTTGACATCCTATCTGCAAGATTTCATAAATAATGCAGTAACTGCTAACATAATTACAACAGACTTTTAGCATCGCTACGAGTGAGAAAGTCTCATCGTAGTCAACTCCTTGAACTTGTCGGGAAACATCTTAACGACAAGTCGAGCTTTCTCAATGGTGACACTTACCATCATTGTTCGTCTTCCTTTTAAAAGCCATCTGCACGCAACAGCCTTACGGCTATCAAGTAGTTCTTTCAAAGTCTACACTTTGTTTTCATACATGGATCCTCTCTCAGATTTTATGGCCTCGAGCCAATTTTCGGAATTCGAGCCCACCATCGCTTCTCCATAGCTCGTAGGTTCATTGTTGTCTAGCAACATGACTTCCAAGACAGGATCACGTGCCACTTTGAAGTAGCACGCATCCTTGTCGTCCTATGAGGTTTGGTAGTGACTTGATCCGAAGTTTCATGATCACTATCATAAGCTTCCACTTCAATTGGTGTAGGTGCCACAGGAACAACTTCCTGTACCCTGATACACACTAGTTGCAGTGACGGTTCAATAACCTCATCAAGTCTCCACCATCCTCCCACTCAATTCTTTCAAGGGAAACTTTTCCTCGAGAAAGGACCCGATTTCAGAAACAATCCCTATTGCTTTCGGATCTGAGACAGGAGGTATACCCAACTGTTTTGGGTTTCCTATGAAGATGCATCTATCCGCTTTGGGTTTGAGCTTATCAGCCTGAAACTTTTCACATAAGAGTCGTAGCCCCAAACTTTTAAGAAATGACAGCTTAGGTTTCTCTAAACCATAGTTCATACGGTGTCATCTCAACGGAATTACGTGGTGCCCTATATTAAGTGAATGCGGTTGTCTCTAATGCCTAACCCACAAACGATAGTGGTAATTCGATAAGAGACATCATGGTATGCACCACATCCAATAGGGTGCAGTTATGATGTTCGGACACACCATCACACTATGGTGTTCCCGGTGGTACTAGTCGTGAAACAATTTCCACAATGTCTTAATTGTGTGCCAAACTCGTAACTCAGATATAAATCTCTATGATCATATCATAGACATTTTATCCTCTTGTCACGACGATCTTCAACTTCACTCTGAAATTACTTGAACCTTTCAATAATTCAGACTCATGATTCATCAAGTAAATATACTTAGCGTCTACTCAAATCATCTGTGAAGTAAGAACATAATGATATCCACTACATGCCTCAGCACTCATTGGACTGCACACATCAAGATGTATTACTTCCAACAAGTTGCTTTCTTGTTTCATCTTACTGAAAACGAAGCCTTTCAGTCATCTTGCCCATGTGGTATGATTTGCATGTCTCAAGTGATTCAAAATCAAGTGAGTCCAAACGATCCATCTGTATGGAGTTTCTTCATACATATCTACCAATAAACATGGTTCGCATGTCTCAATCCTTTTCAAAAACGAGTGAGTCCAAAGATCCATCAACATGGAGCTTCTTCATGCGTTTTATACCAATATGACTCAAATTGCAGTGCCACAAGTATGTGGTACTATCATTACTATCTTATATATTTTGGCATGAACATGTGTATCACTACGATCGGGATGGTATTATTCAAATAAACAGAGTAACCATTATTCTCCTTAAATGAATAATTGTATTGCGATAAACATAGTCCAATCATGTCTATGCCCAATGCAAACACCAAATAACAATTATTTAGGTTTTAATACCAATCTTGATGGTAGAGGGAGCGTACGATATTTGATTACATCAACCTTGGAAACACTTCCAACACATATCATCATCTCACCTTTAGCTAGTCTCTGTTTATTCGTAGCCTTTTATTTCGAGTTACTGACACTTAACAACCGAACCGGTATCTAATACCCTGGTGCTACTAGGAGTACTAGTAAAGTACACATTAATATAATGTATATCCAATATACTTCTGTTGACCTTGCCTACCTTCTCATCTAGCAAGTATCTAGGGCAGTTCTGCTTCAGTGACCGTTCCCCTTATTACAGCAGCACTTAGTCTCGGGCTTGGGTTCAACTTTGGGTTTTCTTCACTAGAGCGGCAACTGATTTGTCGTTTTCATGAGGTATCCCTTTCTTGCCCTTGCCCTTCTCGAAACTAGTGGTTTTATTAACAATCAACAATTGATGCTCCTATTTGATTTCTACTTTCGCGGTGTCGCGAATAGCTCAAGGATCATCATATCTATCCCTGATATGTTATAGTTCATCCCAAAGCTCTAGTAGCTTGGCGGCAGTGACTTTGGAGAACCATCACTATCTCATCTGGAAGATCAACTCCCACTCGATTTAAGCAATTGTAGTACTCATACAATCTGAGCACATGCTCAACGATTGAGCTTTTCTCCTTAGTTTGCAGGCTTAGGAAATTTGTCAGAGGTCTCATACCTCTTGACGTGGGCACTAGCCTGAAATCCCAATTTCAGTCCTTGGAACATCTCATATGTTCTGCGATGTTTAAAAAACGTCTTTGGTGCCTCAATTTTAAACCGTTTAGCATTACGCACTGAACTATCATGTAGTCATCAAAACGTGTATGTCAGATGTTCGCCACATCCACAACCGACGCTCGAGGTTCAGCTCACTGAGCGGTGCATTAAGGACATAATCCTTCTGCGCAGCAATGAGGACAATCCTCAGTTTACGGACCCAGTCCGCATAATTTCTACTATCAACTTTCAACTAAATTTTCTCTAGGAATGTATCTAAAACAGTAGAACTAAAGCGTAAGCTGTGACATAATTTGCAAAGTCCTTTTGACTATGTTCATGATAATTGAGTTCATCTGATTATTTCATGAACTCCCACTCAGATAGACATCCCTCTAGTCATCTAAGTGATACATGATCCGAATCAACTAAGCCGTGTCCGATCATCACGTGAGACGGACTAGTCATCATCGGTGAACATCTTCATGTTGATCATATCTTCTATACGACTCATGTTCGACCTTTCGGTCCTCCGTGTTCCCAGGCCATGTCTGTGCATGCTAGGCTCGTCAAGTCAACCTAAGTGTTTCGCATGTGTTCCGAGGCCATGTATGTACATGCTAGGCTCGTCAACACCCGTTGTATTCGAACGTTAGAATCTATCACACCCGATCATCACGTGGTGCTTCGAAACAACGAACCTTGGCAACGGTGCACAGTTAGGGAGAACACTTTTCTTGAAATTTTAGTGAGGGATCATCTTACTTAAGCTACCGTCGTTTCTAAGCAAATAAGATGTAAAACATGATAAACATCACATGCAATCAAATAGTGACATGATATGGCCATCATCACTTTGCTCCTTTTGATCTCCATCTTCGGGGCTCCATGATCATCATCGTCACCGGCATGACACCGTGATCTCCATCATCATGATCTCCATCATCATGTCTTCATGAAGTTGTCTCGCCAACTATTACTTCTACTACTACAACTAACGGTTAGCAATAAAGTAAAGTAATTGCATGACGTTTATGTTGACACGCAGGTCATAAATAAATTAAGACAACTCCTATGGCTCCTGCCGGTTGTCATACTCATCGACATGATCAATCTCATACATCACATATCATTCATCATATTCTTTTTTTCTTGCCACATCACATCACATAGCATACCCTACAAAAACAAGTTAGACGTCCTTTAATTGTTGTTGCATGTTTTTACGTGGCTGCTATGGGTTTCTAGCAAGAACGTTTCTTACCTACGCAAAACCACAACGTGATATGCCAATTTCTATTTAACCTTCATAAGGACCCTTTTCATCGAATCCGATCTGACTAAAGTGGGAGAGACAGACACCCGCTAGCCACCTTATGCAACTAGTGCATGTTAGTCGGTGGAACCTGCCTCACGTAAGAGTACGTGTATGGTCGGTCCGGGCCGCTTCATCCCACGATGCCGCCGAATCAAGATAAGACTAGTAACGGCAAGTAAATTGACAATATCGACGCCCACAACTGCTTTGTGTTCTACTCGTGCATAGAAACTACGCATAGACCTAGCTCATGATGCCACGGTTGGGGATCGTAGCAGAAATTCAAAATTTTCTACGCATCACCAAGATTAATCTATGGAGTAATCTAGCAACGAGGGGAAGGAGAGTGCATCTACATACCCTTGTAGATCGCTAAGCGGAAGCGTTCAAGTGAACGGGGTTGATGGGGTCGTAGCCGCCCCCCTGCCCCCCCCCCCCTCAGGGCCAGCCCTGGCTATGACTTTGCTATGCTTAATGCTTGTCACTAGGGCCCGAGTGCCATCATTTCAGATCTGAACCTATTATGTTTTCATGAATATATGTGAATTCTTGATCCTATCTTGCAAGTCTATAGTCACATACTATGTGTTATGATCCGGCACCCCCGAAGTGACAATAATCGGGACCACTCCCGGTGATGACCATAGTTTGAGGAGTTCATGTATTCACTATGTGTTAATGCTTTGGTCCGGTACTCTATTAAAAGGAGGCATTAATATCCCTTAGTTTCCGCTAGGACCCCGCCGCCACGGGAGGGTAGGACAAAAGATGTCATGCAAATTCTTTTCCATAAGCAGGTATGACTATATTCGGAATACATGCCTACATTACATTGATGAATTGGAGCTAGTTCTGTGTCACCCTATGTTATGACTGTTACATGATGAACCGCATCTGGCATAATTCTCTATCACCGATCCAATGCCTATGAGCTTTTCACATATTGTTATTCGCTTATTTACTTTTCCATTGCTACTGTTACAATCACTACAAAACCCAAAAATATTAATTTTGCTATCGTTACCTTTCTTCCATATTACTTTGCTACTAAATACTTTGTTGCAGATACTAAGTTATCCAGCTGTGGTTGAATTGACAACTCAACTACTAATACTTGAGAATTTTCTTTGGCTTCCCTTGTGTCGAATCAATAAATTTGGGTTGAATACTCTACCCTCAAAAACTGTTGCGATCCCAATACTTGTGGGTTATCATGCCACGAGTGGAGTTGCCTGGAAGCATTGCCGTGGCTGGCTTGAAGAAGTAGCTGGGATACCGACGGGAATGGAGCGCGCGCCGATCTGGGGTGGTTGCGTCGAGGAGCACACCGCCGGCGATGTGGGGAGCTGCAGGGGCGCCGGCGGCTGGAATTTGGGGGACTTCCAGACTGAATCGTGATTTGCAAACAGGGAAGTGGAAGTGGGGGGACGAGATGGCTGCTTTGAGATTCGTATCACCACGCGTCGTGTCCACAGGAGAGGGTCTCACGACCGCTGCGTGCGACCCAGGTCGCATAGGATTTTTTTCCTCCATGTCTCTGTTTTTTTGTTGAGTGATGCTACACGGACGACAGAAAATGCACGATCCTTGGACGACGTTTCACGTGAGCTGTTGATTTCCTTGTTGTTTTTAATCTGTACGGTCCATGTTAGTGTTGTGCAAGGATCGTGCAGGTAAGTATCGTTTGCAGATCACTTCCGTCTGTAGCCATCACACGTACTAGTTGGACAATTTCTCTTCCCTTTTCCCCCAACCTTTGCAATCGGCAGAGATCTCAACGAAGATCGCCTCGCCCTAACCACATGCCAGAACGACGCGCAAATGCGAGCAATTTCACCCCTGTCCGGCTGTCCCTAACAACAAGTTGTTTATCACTATTTGGACAAATTTTGTCAACTAAACAACAAAAGTAGGGTAGTTAACAAGGGACAAGCATGAAAAATGGTATGGACCGGGCAAATCCAAACCTAAGCCATCATCATAAACATCCTTACGCCAAACGCATGATCCTACCCACGAACTGTGCCGCTCAGCCTCACAGCTCCGAGGGAACAGAGCAGAGATCGGCAGCTTCTCCGGCCAGAGACACCACGCAGGCACGATCATGCATCTCTGGGCTACCGGATTTGGTACGTGACAGGAGCACGCATCCTCTTGTCCTCATGCCAACCCAACAAATATTCGGGAGAAAAAGAAAAAGCTTCCATGGATTTCCAACGGCCATGGACGTACAGTGGGGAGTGCATGGGTTGGGGAGTGCGCCGGTGCGTGGATGTGTCTGCCTGCGGTCTGCAGTGCCGTGCATGCATGCATGCATGGGCGGGTGTCCGCCACTAGCTACGTGCCAAAGGTCCACCTACTCGTGTCTTTTCGTTGCTGATAAGCAAAGGGTATTCTGCTTTTGTGATGGAACCCTTTATTTGTTGACTTGTTTCTTCCTTTTCTACTTGTTTTCATCGGTACCTTTGGGGGGCTATAATTGCTCAGTCGGTGTGAAAAATGAATAAAGGCTAACATCTAATAGGTCATTGGAAATCTTGCATATCATCATTTTGTATTGTTTAACCTACTCCATCATGCAAGAATTGGAGAGGCCTGCCGCCTACCGTCGGCCACTGACCACGGCAGAGACGGACGCTTGTCGGATCCATCGGAAGAATGCCAAGGCCCTCCGGCTCGGTATGGAGCAATTGACTAAGGAGGCGGCGGCGACAGCAAGAGCGGCGAAGCTCGTGTGGCAGCAGAACCATGTGGTGCAGACGATGGCCGGCTTTATCTCGTCCTCGTCCAACGACGACCCCTTTCCTGCCGCCAACGCCTACATAAAGGGCTATGGCCGAGCCGGCAACAGGAAGGGCAAAGGACCGGCGAGGAAGTGGTGAAGAAACTTGGCCCTCTCCGTCTTTATTTCCTTTTTCATTAATTTTAGTTTAGAACTGTGTCCGTCGAATGAACCATGATGTTCTTTTGTTCCGGATTATGTGAATTTGTATCTCCGTTTGCTCTATGTTCGTTTAATTTCGTTGATAATCTATGTACTATCTTGCACGTTGCATGTGTAATTTGAATTTGGGGCACCGGATATGAGGTAGGTTGTGGAGGGGACTATTTGATGGATTGACCGGTCACTGTCCGTGTATGCCGCTGAATTCTGTCGGGTGTGGCTAGGATACATCTAGATGTGACATAACTATGTCACATCTAAGTATAACATCACACAACATCAGAAAAAACCAATTAAATAAATATTTTGTATAAATCTTGATGCCCCTAATTATGTGATGAACTACTTAGATGTGACATCCTTAAAAAACATCTAGATGTGAATTAGTCATTCTGAATTCTGTATGTCTGGCCGTAGATGCTCTTATATTCCAGGGAGGGAGTATCTCACGCCTTGTGTATGTGATGTAAAATAATGTGCTGCCTGTGAGGCGCCATTGATAAAGAGTAGTACGTCCTAGCGGACTGATTAAGGTCGGTCGATCATGTTGAGTTGTCATCAGTTGTGATCTGTCGGGACACTATCATTAAGGCGTGCCGGCCGGCCGTGATTTGCTAACGTAACTCTGATTTCACGTATGACGTATCCAGGTATCCTACTCGTGGTACATGTCGATCTCCGAGCAAGAAACGTGTAAGACTGAAGGAATCATGAGACGAGACAGTGCTGAATTTGGGAACACCGGTCGATCCAGGGGCAGATAGATGGATAGATCTCTGCATGCATTGCATGGAGGAGCACCAATGATGGCATGTCCATCGCTTTTGGTTGCGCTGCCGTATCACGAAGCAGCTAGGGCCGCCACTAGTAGAAAAAAGCCCTTTAGTCCCGGTTCGCCACAGCCTTTAGTCCCGGCTATGCAACCGGGACTAAATATGCGCGACTAAAGACCCCCCCCCCCTAGTCGCGCCTCTTACGGACCGCGACTAAAGGCTTTAGTCCCGGTTCTTGTGGCTGACCGGGACTAAAGGCCCGTCCACGTGGGCGCCCGTGGTCCGTCGGGGCGGAGAACCTTTAGTCCCAGTTCTCGTGGCCAACCTGGACTAAAGGCCTTCTCCGCAGGTTTAGGGTTTCAGCCCCCCTAAACCTGGTTTCTTTTTAATTTGTAGTGTTTTATTTGTTTTATATTTTATTTTGTGTTTTATTTTATTTTTGATGAAGTTTCAGTACACATATTCTACGCTACTATATACATGCATATGAAATTTCAAACAAGAAGAATTCAAGAGGAATATATAATATATATTCAATCTCGGGTGACCATATACAACTTCGAACAAGTTTCCATACACAATTAGGATGGATGACCATATACAACTTCGAACAAGTTTCAATCTCGGGTATGCATATAAATTTCTTCGTCCTCGGTATAGTGTTCTCCTTTAGGATTGATGACTTCCCTCATGAAAAATCCTGCTAATTCTTCTTGAATTGGTCGGAAGCGAGCTTCTGGACTAAGCCTCCTCCGCAAGTTATCCGTCGCGTTCCGCACGCTATCTGATGCCTTCCGCTCAGTGGTGTGTCTCCGGATGTTCTCACAAACATAGTATCCACATAGATTGGTCCCCGGTGGCTGCTTATCCACATTAACTAACTTTCTGAAATCTAGCTCATGTTTGAATTCACCGACAATTTCTTCTGAGAACCGTCTCCAAACCCTACAGGGCAAAGAAAATTAAATGAATAAGGGAATTATTAGTTACTTGATATTAGGAAATGAATGAAAGAGACCGATCGATATAGAGCTCAAATGATTGAAAATAATTACTTTTGCAGCATTTTTCTCATGTCGGCCCAACGCTTTGGATCCGAATCCATAGAGTCCATGATTAGAACTCTGGAGGTGTGAAGTTCAATATTTAGCAGAATCCAGTGGAACCTGCGGACACGTTACATGCACAGTCATGCATAACTCATCGATTAGACATACCATGCATGGAGTAAACAAAAGAGAATGCGAACAAGAGAGAAACACTCACCCAAAATGGTAAGGAAATAGAATATGACTTTTGAGTTGATGCTTTCTAAGAAACTTGTACAGGTCTTTCTCCACGTCTTCGGGGTGATGTTGTAACACATATCCATTAACGATATGTGGGTCAATGAACCCAACATCATGGATGTTTCTTATTTTGCATTCCCAAATCTTCAATCTGCATAATAGCGTACGCAACAATATAGTTAGGACAATATATATATAGTGCAGGCAATGAAGAACGAGATGAGGTAGAAATAAATCACTTACAGAACGTAGCAACTCAGCATAGATTTGTCGAGGTCGCGCAGATTGAACAGCTGGAACAATTCACTCATATGAACTTCTACAGAGTACCGTTTGGTGTGATGCTCATCTGTAACATCCGCATAAACATATTCTTTGTCGGCCCATGTTATGAAATTCTGGTACCAACGTAGCAGATTTCGCATTTGTGGTGGTAGACTCTTTTCCTGCGCAGGCTCGACGAGAGGCCCATTCCGCATATATTGTAATGCTATCTCACATACTGGCGCATCCTCAAGGCCTAAGAAGGCACGAAGAGTCAAACCCATCTCGGACGCTTGTTTCATGGCACCCGCTACAGTCAATCCAAGTGCTGCCGCAGCTGCTATGATCTCGGGGTCCTCTTCCGGACCGGCTTTCACTATGAGCGGGGGGATCGATTGTTTCTTCTGCATCCCGAGCTGGTCAACTTGTTTCCCGCTTTTTTTACTTTCTTCTTTCTCCTCCTTCAATATTTTTGCTTGCCTACGAAGTTCATGTCCATAGTCGTCAGGCATATTCAGCTCGGCTTGGGACGGTGTCGTCAAAAAATCCTTAGCCCACTTCTTTTGCTTCTCAGTGAATACTTGCTTGGGCTCAGGCTCTTTTTTCGCCTTCATATCCGCCTTCCATTTCTCATAATCAGCAGACGCGGCCAATTTGGTTTCAGCTTCACTAAGTTCCCCAGGCCTTGGGAGGAGAGGCTTCAGTGATGGCTCCGGTACCCTTGTGGTCTTAGGTACATAAGGGTCCAGGTTAATAGTCCAGGAGCGGGTTTCCTTGCTGTCCGCCTGCTTCTGCTTCTTCGCCGGAGGTGGATTGGGGGGCGTCGTACCCGCCGGAGGAGGATTGGGGGGCGTCGTACCCGCCGGAGGTTGTGGATCGGGGGACGGCGTCGAATGGCGTGAAGAAGGTGTAGGTGAACCACCACGACCACCACCACCGCCACCACCACCACCACCATCGGAGGGGGGTGGACTTGCTAGCCTTGGCGCCTCGCCTGGAAACACTATGTACTTCTTTTTCCATAGAATGAACTGGCGCTTGACATATCCAAGTCTTCTCTCCCCTTCGGGTGTAGGTTTGTCAATCTCCAGGTCCTCAAACCATTGGACTATGTCTTCCACCGTGACACGAGCATAGCCATATGCAATGGGGTTGTTGTGGTGGAGTGCTCCAGGTGTATAGGGTAAAGCACTGCCGCTAGCTACCTTCGTGGAAACGTTCCCCACGGGATAATGCAGATCACAATCTTTCATCTCCTTTACATCATCCACGGGGTAGTGAGGCTCCGGTGCACGAATCTCGATCATCGGTGCACTAGCACCAGGCGGGGCATCCGTGGAAGCCACGCTGCTTCTCCGCTGCTGGCTTCCGCGATCCACTTCATGATCTTCATGCGGCCCTGCAGCCGATTTTTCTTTCACTAGTTCATGCACGGTCTGCTTCAACTCACGGAGTTCCGATGCAAACTTCGTCATAAGATCTGCATCCCGGTCTGTCTTTCTCTTATGGCTTCTGTAACAGTACGGGTCATTGTCCTGGGAAAACCCTACTTTCCACGAAACTTTGCCTTTGCCTCGTACACGTCCTCCGTGTTCATCATTCCCGAGGGCTATTGTCAGTGCGTCTTTCTCTCTGTTGAACTTGATCAAGCCCTCTTGAGCTTGGGTCATTGCATCAATAAGGGCTTGGGTGGGAGCAAACTTTTTCTGCCGGTGAACACACACCCCTGTCTCCGGGTCTAGCGATCCCCCATGCCCGTACCACCAGCTTTTGGCCCTTGGGTCCCATCCCTCTGTACCTAGAGGGATTCCTCGCACCCTCAGGTCCTCCTCCATCTTCTGCCACCTAGGCTCCGAAAGGAGGTATCCTCCTGGCCCCATAATATGATGGTACTTTTTCTTACTCGCATTATCCTTATTTTTTCGACATTTCCTTGAAATGCTCCGATTGCTTTTGCCTCACAAATTCTGGCCAATCATCTTTCAGTTTCTCATGTTGTCCATTGAAATCCGGAGTCTTACCCTTGTTGACATAGTCACGGGTTAAATTTTTCTTGAAGTTCCGGAATGCTTCGCCCATCTTCTGAAGAGCGAACTCTTTAACTAGCCTCCTCCTCTGACGTCCACCCGGAACCTCGTTACCGAATTCATCGACTTTGTTGTATTCCGGAGGTAGAATGAAATGTTCCATAAGCTTTCTCCGGCAATCCTTTTTCGTTCTCTTGTCGACAAAACTGAAACCAAGACGTGCCTTCTTTGGCTCCTTCCATTCCTGGACGGTGATCGGGACGTTGTCTCTAACAACGACTCCGCATTGGTTGACAAACTTTGAGGTGTGCTGTAGGGGCTTGCCGGTTTCACTGACAAACTCAATGGCATATGTTTCTCCTGTTTTCATCGCCTTGGATTTGCCACGCTTTGTCGTACTCGATCCGGAGGGCTAAAAAAAGAAAGAGAGTCGCGCGCGTTAATACATATGTATTCACATTTCAGTAAGTTTTTATCACGAGAGGCTCTCAATGTATATATATACCTCGCCGGAGGTGGTTGCTACTTGCAATTAGAGATCGTCGGTTGTTGACGGTTGACCTCCGTCGACAATCTCTGTTCCACCGTCAAGGTTCAGATAAGAAGAGACTGCATCCTCTTGTTGCTCATATTCTGAGCCCGGCACATAAGGAATCTCGTTGTTGATGATGCCCATTAAATAACGTTCAGCCTCCGGATCCCTAAGCGGCTCGGTTCTATCGTCCGCCATATGTCACTCCTGCATGTAGTAAAAATTCTTTAAGTATAAAGGAATTAAAAAATAAGATTAAGGGGACATAGAGGAGGAGGAATTAAAAAATAAGATTCTTTAAGTAAAAATTCTTTTTTTCTTCTTCTTCCTTTCTTCTTCCTCTTTCTTCTTCTTCCTTTCTTCTTCTTCCTTTTTCCTTTCTTCTTCTTTCTTTCTTCTTCTTTCTTTCTTCTTCTTCCTTTCTTCTTCTTCCTTTCTTCTTTCTTTCTTCTTCTTCCTTTTTCTTTTTTCATTCTTTCTTCTTCTTCCTTTCTTCTTCCTTTTTCTTTCTTGTTTTTTCTTCTTCCTTTTTCTTTCTTCTTTCTTTCTTCTTTCTTTTTTTCTTCTTCCTTTTTTTCTTCTTTCTTTTTTTCTTCTTCCTTTGTTTTTCTTCTTCCTTTTTTTTTCTTCCTCCTTTGTTTTTCTTCTTTCTTTTTTTCTTCTTCATTTGTTTTTCTTCCTCCTTTTTTTTGTTTTTTTCTTCTGTTTGTTTTTTTGTTTTCTTTTGTTTTTTTTCTTCCTTTGTTTTTCTTCTGTTTTTTTGTTTTCTTTTGTTTTTTTCTTCTGTTTGTTTTTCTTGTGTTTTCCTTTTTTTCTTCTTTCTTTTTTTCTTCTTCCTCTTTTTTCTTCTTTCTTTTTTTCTTCTTCCTTTGTTTTCTTCTTCCTTCTTTCTTCTTCTTCCTTTTTCCTTTTTCTTTCTTCTTCTTCTTCCTTTTTCTTCTTCTTTCTTCTTCTTCTGCCGGCGCGCGGAGGACGGCAGGCAGGGCCAGCGGGCGGCGGGCGGCGGGCGGCAGGGCGGCGGGCGGCGGGCGGCGGGCGGCGGGCGGCGGGCAAGGGCGCAGGGCACGGGCGGCGGGCAAGGGCAGGCACGGGCGGAGGCGGCGCTCACTGGGGACGGGGGCGGCGGCGCGCAGGGCTTCGGCGTCGGGGCAGGGCTTCGGCGTCGGCGTCGGCGTCGATCGGCGTCGGGGCAGCGATTCGGCGTCGAGAGAGAGGAGAATGGGAAGTGGCAAAACTGCTAAGTGCAGTATTTATAGACGCACCTTTAGTCGCGGTTGGGGAGGCGGACCGCGACTAAAGGTCCCCTTTAGTCGCGGTTGGGGAGGCGGACCGCGACTAAAGGTACCCTTTAGTCGCGGTCCGCCTCTCCAACCGGGACTAAAGGGTTTTGGCGCCGCTTTCGTTCCCGCGCAGAAAGACCCTTTAGTCGCGGTTGGGGACAACAACCGCGACTAAAGGGTACCCTTTAGTCGCGGTCCGCCTCCCCAACCGGGACTAAAGGGTCTGTGCTAGAACTGGCGCGGTGCGGTGGGATGTTTAGTCCCACCTCGCTAGCCGAGAGGCTTCGACAGTGGTTTATAAGCGCGGCTGCGCTCACCACTTCGAGCTCCTCTCAAATGCAGGCTTACGGGCCTATTCTGTCACTATGTGCCTGTGGGCCTACTGGGCCTTCTGCGGGCCTGAATCCTGGCCCTTTAATGGGTTTCTAGTCGTATTCAGCCCGTGGTGGCCCAGTAGGTGGCATATTTTCTGTTTTTTGTTTTCTTTTTTGCTTTATTTATTTTATTTTGTTTTTCTTCTTTTTTTTCTTCCTTTTTTCCTTTTTCCTTTTTTCTTCTGTTTTTTCTTCTGTTTTTTTCTTCTGTTTGTTTTTTTCTTCTGTTTTTTTCTTATGTTTTTCTTCTGTTTGTTTTTTTCTTCTATTTTTTTCTTCCTTTTTCCTTCTTTCTTCTTCTTCCTTTTTCCTTTTAAAATCAGAGAAATAAAACTAATTCATTTTAAAATCTTAAAAATACAATTATATATCAAAAAAATCAGAAAAATAAAACTAATTCATTTTAAAATCCCTTGAAGGTTTGACAAAAGGTTTGATACATCATTCAGTTCATCGACCAAATACAAAGTTTGGTACAATAAATTATTACACATCAATTCTTCCCTTGTGTCCCTGCTTGCTTATGATTGTGCCGTATCCATGGAGCATCCTCATCATTTAACTTAATGCTTGGGTCAGTGTTCACTTTGAAGGGCGGAATTTCACCAAACATATTATAATCTTCTGACATGTATGTCTTGTCCTCCACTCCCACGATGTTGCTTTTCTCTGAAAGAACAATGTGGCGCTTTGGATCATCGCATGATGTACTGATCGTTTTCTTATCTTTCCGTTTCCTCGGTTTGCTACTCATGTCCTTCAAATAAAAAACCTGAGCGACATCTTTGGCAAGGACGAATGGTTCGTCAAGGTAACCAAGATTGTTGAAATCCACCATTGTCATTCCGTATTGCTCGTCCACCTTTACCCCACCTCCTGTTAGCTTGAACCATTTGCACTGGAACAAAGGGACCTTAAAGGAGGGTCCATAGTCAAGTTCCCATATCTCCTCTATGTAACCATAATATGTGACCTTTTGCCCATTCTCGGTTGCTGCATCAAAGCGGACACCACTGTTTTGGTTGGTGCTCTTTTTATCTTGGGCGATGGTGTAAAATGTATTCCCATTTATCTCGTACCCTTGGAAAGTCGTTATAGTCGAAGATGGTTTCTTGGCCAACATGTACAGCTGATCTCCAACATCATTGTCATTCATTAAATGTTTTTGCAACCAACTGCCGAAAGTCTCCATGTGGGCCTTTCTAATCCAGGATTCAGGCTTCCCCGGGTTGTCCGAGCGTTAAATATTCTTGTGTTGCTCGAAGTACGGAGCCACCAAGCTGGAATTTTGCAGAACTGTGTGGTGTGCTTCAGTCATAGAATGACCGTCCATACATATCGTGGATTCCCTTCCGATCTTGACTTTTCCACTTAGTCTCCCCTCGTGCCGCGATTGTGGAATACCAATCGGCTTAAGGTCAGGAACATAGTCAATACATAACTCAATTACCTCCTCATTTTCATAGCCCTTGACGATGCTTCCTTCTGGCCTAGCACGGTTACGAACATATTTCTTTAATACTCCCATGAACCTCTCAAAAGGGAACATATTGTGTAGAAATACAGGACCGAGAATGAAAATCTCTTCGACTAGGTGGACCAGGAGGTGCGTCATAATATCGAAGAAGGATGGTGGGAACACCAACTCGAAACTGACAAGGCATTGGACCACATCGTTCTGTAACCGTGGTAGATCTTCTTGATTGATTACCTTCTGAGAGATTGCATTGAGGAATGCACATAGCTTCACAATGGCTACTCGAACATTTTTCGGTAGGAGCCCCCTCAAAGCAATCGGAAGCAATTGCGTCATAATCACGTGGCAGTCGTGAGACTTCAGGTTTTGGAACTTTTTCTCCGACATGTTTATTATTCCCTTTATATTCGACGAGAAGCCAGACGGGACCTTCATACTGCTCAGGCATTCAAAAAAAATTACCTTCTCTTCTCTGGTAAGAGCGTAGCTGGCACGACCTTGAAACCATTCCGGATGCCGGTCATCTGGGTCTTTCAAAAGTTGCTGGTCCTGCCGTGCTTCCTTTGTATCATTTGTCTTCCCATACACGCCCAAGAAGCTTAGCAGGTTCACGCAAATATTCTTCGTAACATGCATCACGTCGATTGCAGAGCGGACATCTAGGACTTTCCAATATTCTAGCTCCCAAAATATAGATTTCTTCTTCCACATGGGTGCGTGCCCGTCAACTCCCCGCGGAACTGATTGTCCGTCAGGACCCTTTCCAAAGATGACTTTCAAATCCTTGACCATATCAAATATCTCAGCACCAGTATGTTCCGCAGGCTTCGGCCGGTGATCTGCCTTCCCGTTGAAATGCTTGCCTTTCTTTCTTACGTTATGATTTCGGGGAAGAAATCGACGATGACCCAGGTACACGTTCTTCTTACAATTAACCAAACGTACACTTTCAGTCTCATGTAAGCAGTGCGTGCATGCATTGTATCCCTTATTTGTCTGTCCCGAAAGGTTACTAAGAGCAGGCCAATCGTTGATGGTTACAAAAAGCAACGCTCGTAGGTCAAATTCCTCTCCTTTGTGCTCATCCCAGACACGTACACCAGGTCTGGCCCACAACTGTAAAAGTTCTTCAACTAATGGCCTTAGGTACACATCGATGTCGTTGCCGGGTTGCTTAGGGCCTTGGATGAGAATTGGCATCATAATGAACTTTCGCTTCATGCACAACCAAGGAGGAAGGTTGTAGATGCATAGAGTCACGGGCCAGGTGCTATGGCTGGAGCTCTGCTCGCCAAAAGGATTAATGCCATCAGCATTTAGACCAAATCTTATGTTCCTTGCGTCAGCTGCAAAATCTTTGAAAACTCTGTCGATCTTTCTCCATTGCGTTCCATCAGCGGTGTGTCTCAACTCCCCGTCGGACTTACGGTCCTCTTTGTGCCATCGCAACGACTTGGTATGCTTTTTGTTCATGAACAGACGTTTCAACCGTGGTATTATAGGAGCATACCACATCACCTTGGCGGGAACCCTCTTCCTGGGTTTCTCGCCCTCAACATCGTCACCAGGGTCATCGCCTCTGATCTTATAACGCAATGCAGTGCATACATGGCATTCATTCAAATTCTCGTATTCACCGCGGTAAAGGATGCAGTCATTAATGCATGCATGTATCTTCAGAACCTCTAAACCTAGAGGGCAGACAACCTTCTTTGCTTCGTACGTACTGGCGGGCAACTCGTTATTCTTCGGGAACATATTCTTCAACATTTTCAGCAAATTTTCAAATGATGAGTCACCTACACCTTCCTGTGCCTTCCATTTTAGCAAATCCAGTGTGCAGCCCAGCTTTTTCAGACTATTATCGCATCCTGGATACAACGACTTTTTGTGATCCTCTAACATGCGATCCAAATTCTCCCTCTCCTTGTCAGTTTCGCAGCGTCTCCGTGCATCAGCAATGGTCCGACCAAGATCATCAGCGGGCTCATCATGTGCCTCTTCTTCACCTTCACCTAACCCTTCCCCACCTTCAGCATCATCCTCCATGAAAGTATCACCGAAATGATCATGATAGTTGTCATCGATATCATCCCCTTCTTCATCTTCTTCCATTCTAACCCCTCTTTCTCCATGCTTGGTCCAACAATTATAGCTTGGCATGAAACCATGCCGAAGCAGGTGCATGTGAACGTCTCTTGAGGAGGAGTAACCCTTCCGATTCTTACAGACAGCACATGGACAGATAATAAAACCTTGCTGCTTGTTCGCATTTGCCACTACGAGGAAATCTTTCAAACCCGTAGTGAACTCGCAGGAGAGTCGGGGACCGTACATCCATTGCCGATTCATCTGCATTATTATTATATAAAGTATATAATTAACCATCATGCATTTGTTAAACTAACTAGCTAGAAATAATACAAATTAAACAATGAACTACACACATGCGTATTTTATCAATGACACATGAAAGGTTCAAGTTGCTAACCGCGATCGCGGAGGAAAAATAAATGAGAAAGCTCAAGTGTGGCTCGGACACTTCATATCATGTTTGTTTCAGGCTCTCGGGCATTTCATCAAACACCTTGTGTGCATAGGAGAAACCAAAACCAAACCCACCACCACCTTCTGAAAATTGTGAAGTGAGCTAAGTGAAGTGAAGTGAGCTGAGTCCTATATATAGGGATGGGCCTTTAGTCGCGGTTGGCCAGGCCAACCGGGACTAAAGCCCCTCCCGTCCGCCAGCTGGATGGGCCTTTAGTCCCGGTTGGCCTGGCCAACCGTGACTAAAGGCCTTCGGGGACCTTTAGTCCCGGTTGGCCAGGCCAACCGGGACTAAAGCCCCTCCCGTCCGCCAGCTGTCGATCGAGCGCGCTGGGCCCAGATAGTTGGTCGCGGGTCTTCTCCCGAACCGCGACTAAAGACCCCTTTGGTCGCGGTTCGGTTGTTTAGGGGACTAATGGGGGCGTATGGAAGCCTCTTTTTCTACCAGTGCGCTCGCTGCCTGCACTGCACTCGCCGGCCGCACCCGCATGCAGAACAGAGCGGAGCAGAGCAGGATGGAAGGAAAGCGCGCCGAATCATTTCGGCCGGCATACCCGCCACATGCCGTCCGGCCAGACCCCCACTGGCCCTCCGTCCTGGCATGCCGGAGCCCGTACTCGTGCCCTGGCTTTGGCCTACGAGGAGTACACAGAGAACGAAGAAGATACATGCAGGCATGAGGCATCGCCCTGGTGCTCATTTGGTACGCAGGGACGTCGCATGAGCACGAGTGAACCGGTCGAAATGCCCTGTCCCGAACGCAGAGACCGCACTTAAGATGTGCACTGGCCGGTCTCAAGCTCCGACCACGAGATTACCGGGGAGCAGGACCGCGCACAACGTCGGCACGGGCTGCTCTGCAGTACCTGCATGCGGCCCTACCGGGGCCTTCCGGCCCGGTGACCGGCCAGTCCATGGCACGGCGCGGCCTCTCACAGCCTGCCGAGCTCAAACCCGGTCGGATCCGCTTCAAATTCGAACGCCGGGTGCGCAAATCAGGTGGCAGTGGTTGGCTAGTTCGGGGGCGTCGAGTGAAAGGGGGTTGGACAAGCGCGCGTCCGAGCAGCACAGCGGCGGCGGCGGCGGCAAGGGCGAGAGTGGCGGGGGTGCAGCTGGAGCGCTCGGCGGAGGGGGGAGTGGGCGGCTAGAAAAAGGGAGGCCTGTGCCACCGACGGGCGGGCCAGGGAGGACAAGCGCACGCGTCCCGTCCGTCCGCGCGCTGTCCGTTTCACCTTAAAACGGCCTATACTTGGGTCGGGATGGGTCGAAAGCGGACAGAAAATAAACAAAAATCTGTCTGGTATATCCATTTTGCTTCAAACGGATGCACCCGAACAGGATGGGGTCGCGCGCTGGAGTTGGCCCGAGGCATCACTCTGGTGCTCATTGGGAACAACCGACAGATGTCACATGACCGAACCGGGCGAAATGCCCTGTCTCAACCTACTCTTACCCTGCAAAAACGAGATGACCATCTTTGACGGGGATTAGTGCCGAACACAACGCCGCGCACGGGCGGCTCGGCAGTCGGCACAACCGACGGACTGAGGACGACGGCACCTCGTTTGTTCAGAACCCACAGCAGCTGAATGTCAAGTAGCTATCGCCTACACCCGAGACACAGACTGACCCTGACCGTGACCCTCCTGAGCCACAGCCACAGCAACAGGCGACGCAACAGCAAGATCCCCACCGATTGGAATGGACAAAAACGACGCTGTTTCTTCCTTTGCTTCATCATAGAGGAGATTGAAGAAGGCTCACGCTAGCTAGCTGTTGTGTTCCGGCTTTCAATTCCTTCTTGACATTGACAAGCTATCGCATCACGCGCTGTTCATTGGGCCTGCCATGCCTGCTCCCTTTTTCAGATGATGACTGACTGACAGACGGGCGAGCTAAAAGGTTAAAGCGGCTGCCTGATTAGCGTAGTACTGTACTGGCACGAGCTAAGGGAACAGGATGAAGTGGGGGAGTTTCAGCCGGCCGCCCGAGTTCCTGGCCGTGGGCGAGGAGAGTGTTTGTAGAGGGAGAATGGATGGATTTGTTGTTGCGGACTTGATTGGGGGGCAGGGACGAGGGGTTAGTTGTAGTAGGCCGGTTCTAGGCTAGAAAATTCTTGGCTTTCTATTGGACAGTTCATTCTCGCTTTTGTCACCGTCAAATGAGTGTAGGTCCGATCTGTCCCTGGATCCGATGGCAGCACGGGTAAGTTTGTGAGCCTGTCAAATCCATGAGTCTGTCCTCGCTCGCTCCTTTGTTGGACAGATTTAAATGGAATGACATCTCAACAAGAAAAAACAGTGTTAAAGTGAGTGTGGGTTTTTTTTCTTCAAAATAATTTGTCTCATCGATTAATTAAGCAGAAAAGAATAGCACATTTAACAAACGGAAAAACATGTGAAAAATGATACAAGAAAATCACGCGCGGACTACTTACAAATCATGAAGCATGACTCAACCAATCCCAACATGCAAAAGCCGTAAACCCTCACACTTCTACAACACAAAGTAAACCCTAACCAAAACACCTCGGCCGAGGACAACAGACCAACCATGACAAGCCAAACCATGACGACTCGCTTCTCTTGAGAGATTTCTCCATCGACTTGAGTTTCTCCCCTGGCAGCCTTCACCGTCAGAAGGCAAGCAATCACCTTGCTAGATCCGGGGCTAGCTACCACCAAGCTAGCGACCAAGTCACAGTCCACAAAGGCGTGCAACTGGTTGGGCTTCAACGATGATGGTGAGCGTCATGGGCACCGCGTTGAGGTCCCTAGCAAACACATCTAATTCATAAGCACCATTGACAGAGGGGAAGCCCCCCCCCCCCCCACACACACACACACAACTCCTGCAACTCAGGTGTAATCTGCACTGGAGCAACGACCTCGGCGGTGACTCCCTCCTAGAGGCAGTCGGTAGCATAGGCAACGACCACGCGCAGGCTCTAGCACGAGGGAAAAAACTTCCATTGAAGCATGCATCACCCTCATTCGCAACATATCAACCTGGAACTCAGGCAACGAAAACATAATTGACACCACCTCGAGTTTGTTAAGAGCGGCCACCACTCTCGCCAAAACATTCACAACACGCGTGGTCACAAAGCTTAGCGCAAAGTAGCTCGGACTCCTCCATATGGACATGCTCGTCCGCCGCAGTTGCATCGTTGGTGGGTGAGGGTGGTGGGGGAGGTGGTGAAGCAGCTCCCCGAGATGATGTAGTCCGGTCAATGCGGGGCTCGGCACGACATCACGTGCACCGGATTGGATCCCTACGCTCGCGTGCACGATAGCCTGATCTGGAGAGGCATCGGAAGAAACGGCCGCTCAAGCACGCCCGGAGAGTCGGCCGCGCCATGAAAGTAGGACGACAGAGGCAGGGGCCTGCCAAAGGTGGCAGGCGGCGCTGTGCGACGATGTGCCAGCCACCCATAGAGGATCGATCAATGCCGCTATCAGGCACTACTGGGTGGGCCAACCACCAAAGCTAATTTTGAGGCCTCACAAAAGTTTGAAAAGTTGACAACACACTTTTTCTTAGCTTGATATGAAATGGACCTACGAGATTAGGACCTAACCAATTAAACCAGTCACGTCAAGAGACAACGTGCTCCCTCCGTACCAAAGATAATCCAATTTTTTCCACACAACATATCCCAGTCACGACCAAACCCCTGTCTGGCAAGTGACAATGACTTCACCACGAGCTCGTGCATGGAAAGCATTTCCGTGCGCAAAAAATTAAAATTAAATTCGTACGTGTGCCCAAAGTCTATAAGCACCAACACGCCGATGAAGTATAGCGAGGCTCATAACCACAATGATCCACAGACGATCGATCTCTGGGTTCTCTGCAAACTGCAATGATCTTCCAAGTTACCTGCCCCACAACGGTGGTCGCCGTCGCCGGCCCCGTTGGCACTGCGCAAGCTCCGCGGTGTGAGAATTGAGGCTAAAGCGTATGCAATTAAGCAGGGACGCGTACATGTTATATAGAGGCAAAGATTACAAAGAGGTTAGGTGGTTAGGGCTGTGGATTGATCTACAAGAAACTAGGCTATGCAATCTCAATAGCCCCACCGATCCTTATCCCTCGGTTACACATAACACGCACGCACGCACGTCTACATACGGTTTATACATCACCGTAGAATACAATGCTTAACACTACCCCTCAATCATAACTTATCTAAGTTAAGATTGCGTCGAAAAGCTTCTAGCTGCCTCAAAGACAAGGGTTTAGTAAACCCATCTGCAACCTGATCACCTATAGGCACAAACCGAACATTGAGTAGTTTATTTGCTACCCGTTCGCGAACAAAGTGATAGTCGATTTCTATATGCTTTGGTCGAGCATGAAAAACAGGATTAGCAATCAAATATGTGGCACCAAGATTATCACACCAAAGTGATGCAGCTCGAGGGTGATGAAGACCCAATTCTGTCAACATATTCTGCACCCAAATAAGTTCAGCAGTTGCATTAGCTAAGGCTTTATATTCAGCCTCCGTGCTGGACCTGGAAACAGTAGCTTGCTTGCGAGCACTCCAGGACACTAAGTTGCTTCCAAGAAAGACTGCAAATCCTCCTGTGGATCGTGTGTCCTCAGGGCAGCCTGCCCAATCAGCATCAGAAAAGGCACTGACAAGTATGGAGTCAGATTTGCAAAGTTTGAGTCCAAGCCCTGGCGTCCCTTGAAGGTATCGGAGGATCCTCTTAACTGCAGTCCAATGAACAAAAGTGGGAGCATGCAAGAACTGACATACCTTATTAACTGCATAGGAAATATCTGGCCGAGTCAAGGTAAGATACTGTAGCGCTCCCACCACACTCCTGTACCGAGTGGAGTCATCTGGTGCAAGTAGGTCTCCATCATGAAGAGACAGTTTCTCAGAGAGGGCCAGAGGTGTAGAAGAAGGTTTGCAACCTTTCATCCCAATGCGTTGAAGAATTTCTTGGGCATATTTTTCCTGTGATAACAAAATACCACTTGCAACCGGTTTCACCTCAATGCCAAGAAAAAAATGTAGAGGCCCTAAATCTTTGAGTGCAAAATCCATACGCAGGTCTTTAAGAAGAGACTCAATTGCTGTAGGAGAAAGAGCTGGTAACAACAATATCATCAACATAAATAAGCATGAAGCTGATAATGCCATGCCGACGATATAAGAACAGCGAGGTATCTCCTTTTGATGCAACAAAACCAAGAGACTGTAACTTGGAAGATAACCGAGAGTACCAAGCTCGGGGTGCTTGTTTCAAACCATATAGAGCTTTGTCAAGTTTACAAACATAATGCGGTGAGGTAGAACTTTCATACCCAGGAGGTTGCCTCATAAAAACTTCCTCTTCCAGAACACCATGCAAAAACGCGTTCTTGACGTCTAGTTGTCGAATGCACCAGTTTCGAGAGACTGCAACTGAGAGAATTAAGCGGATGGTGGCAGCCTTTACTACAGGACTCAAAGTGTCCTCGTAGTCAAGTCCATACCTTTGCTTGAAACCTTTTGCAACCAAACGAGCCTTGTACCTGTCAATGGTGCCATCAGATCTCCTCTTGATTTTATACACCCATTTGTAGTTAATGACATTGCTACCCCTGACTGGTGGAACCAAGCGCCAGGTTTTGTTGTCCATGAGTGCCAAGTATTCCTCATCCATGGCCTTTTTCCACTTGGGATCACCAAGTGCTTCACGTACATTTGTTGGTTCACCTGCAGCACAAAAAGATCCCCAACGAACACAACCATCCTTATAAACTTTAGGTTTGACAATACCACTTTGTGACCTGGTTTGCAAGCGTACAGGAGGAGGCGGAGCAGGTTGAGCGGATTGAATTTGCAGCCAATTTTGTGAAGCAGAATTGGCAGAATCAGCCGCAGCCACAGAAGATCCCGAGCCGACCGCAGCCGATCCCGAGGCAGATTCATCGGACGAGTCAGCGAGATGCGACGCGGCCGCCCGTGGTGAACCACCAGGTGACAGATCCTGGCTGGGCCCTGGTGATTGCAGCGGCGGAGAGCCTTCCGAGTCCGCACCCGAGCCGCCACGTGAAGCGCGCAGAGTCGCAACATGAGGGGGTGGCCCGCCTGGCCGACCAGAGGCACATGGGGCTGGCCCGCCTGTAGCAGACACGCGTGGGATTGGTCCGCCTGGCCCGGACGCGGGCGACAACCGACCGGGAGACAGTGTGCCAGGGGACCCGCCTGGCCGCCCGCCTGGCGCGTCAGGGAGCAATCCCGAGGAGATACTCCCGCCCAAATCCACTCCGGGAGCTGCGCCCGGATCCTCTGCAGCATGCGATCCTGGCTGCATAAAATCAGGGTTATTTTCATCGATTTCTTCACTGATTTCTTGACCTGTTGCCTGCACACTTTCAGCAGAATTATCAAGAGTATTAGATATAGACATAGAGCCTGTAGTTGCGTCCACTCCTTGGAGGAAATTAGGTGGCAGAAGATGTGGTGGTAAAAGAACAACTTCTTTCCGAAGTTGTGCACCGGCATTGGAATGAAGTTTGGCGAAGGGAAAAACTTGTTCGTCAAAAACGACATCGCGAGAGATATAGACACGCCCGGAAGAGATATCAATACATTTGTACCCCTTGTGAAGACTACTATAACCCAAAAAGGCACATTGCTTGGAGCGAAACTCGAGCTTGTGCTTGTTGAACGGGCGGAAGTTGGGCCACACAGCGCACCCAAAAATACGAAGGAAGGTGTAGTCTGGTTTGGTTCCAAAGAGGCGTTCAAGAGGAGTTTGGTTCTTAATAACACGACTAGGAACGCGATTGATGAGGTAGACAGCTGTGAGGAACGCTTCGTCCCAAAACTTTAATGGCATGAAGGCATGAGCCAAAAGCGAGAGACCAACTTCCACGATGTGTCTGTGTTTTCTTTCTGCAGCTCCATTCTGTTGATGGGCATGAGGACACGAGACATGATGAGTAATACCAATGCGTTCAAAAAAAGGATTGAGCTTTTGGTATTCACCTCCCCAGTCTATTTGCATTGCGAGAATTTTACGATCAAAAAGGTGTTCAACATGAGCTTGAAAGGAGTGAAATTTTTCAAACACATCAGATTTATTTTTGAGTAAATAGATCCAACTAAACTTGCTGAAATCATCAATAAAACTGACATAGTACTTTTGTCTGCCTACAGAGACGGGTCCAGGACCCCAAACATCTGAATAAATGAGCTCTAAAGGAGCTTTGGACTCACTATTCGAACGGGAATAAGGTAGCTGATGGCTCTTGGCCATCTGACATGCATCGCAAACCAAAAGATGGTCTTGTTTATTTGACACAGGAAGATGAAAATCGCGAAGAATTTTCTAAACTACCGGAAGGGAGGGATGCCCTAGACGCTTGTGCCACCGAGATGTGGATGGAGTGGTTGCTGCAAGTGCTTGACGTTGAGGGGCACCTTGCCGACCAGTAGCAGGAAACAAACGCCATTTAGTCTTGTTTTGAAGAATGGTTCTCCGGGTAGCCTGATCCTTGACAAAAAAAGTTTCAGGGTGAAGCTCAATAAACACATCATTATCTTTTATAACCTGATAAGCAGAAAGAAGATTCTGTTCGGCACTAGGGACATGAAGGATGTTGTTTAAATTCAAGGAGCCAGAGGGAGTGGACAAAACTGAATGGCCAATATGTGCAATATCCATACCTTGACCGCTAGCGGTGTGAATTTGTTCGTTGCCGGTGTAGCAGTCACGGACGGCCAGCTTTTCTAACTCTCCGGTGAGGTGATCTGTAGCACCGGTGTCGACATACCAGTTGGTATCCACGCCATAGGAGTGAGCTGCGTTGGCAGCACGAGGTTGGACGCCGCCGCCGCCACCACCGCCGCCGCCGTTGTTGCCGCGACCACCACCACCAGCAGGGTTGCGGACGTTATTGTTGTAGCTCTTGTCATAGCGCTTTTTGCAGCGCCACGCCCCATGGCCCTCCTCTTTGCAGATCTGACCGCGTTCACGGTCACCGCGGTCACCACCCTGGTTGCGCGGCGTAGCGCCAGAGGAACCACCACCAGAGTTGTCGTTGTAGCGTGGTGGTCCGGGGTTGTTGTTGTAGCCGCCACGTCCGCCGCCGCCGCCACTACTGCCGCCTCCACGGCTGTAGTTGCCGCCACGGCCGCCGCCACGTGACGCAAGGTTGGCGGAGTGGTTCGGGGAGAACGCCGCCTGCTGGGCGGCGATGCGGCCTTCCGCCGCCAGGAGCAACGAGAAGAGCTCGGTGAGCCCGATCTGTTGATCTGTGGCGGCTCGCGTGGAGATAGCCGAGACAAAGCCATTGTAGTCCGGTTCATGCACCAGGCCCTGAAGGATTTGACCGACTAGATCATCTTCTCCAAGAGGCTTCCCGGCGGCTGCGAGTTCGTCAGCAATGCCCTTCATCTTGGTGAAGTAGGCTGCTGCCGACATGTCCCCCTTGCGCTTATTACCTAGGGCAGACCGAAGCTGGAGAGTGCGTGCCCTAGATTGCGATGAAAAGCTTTGCACCAAGGCTTGCCAGATGCCAGCAGAAGTAGTATGGTTCGAGACTTGCATGAGGACATCACGAGAAAGAGATGCAATCAAGAACGTAAGCACCTGTTGGTCTTGTGTCTCCCAGATGGCGTGCTCGGGGTTCGGCGTGGTGATGGTTTCTTTCTTCCCGTCGGCAGTGTCCCTCTCCGTGAGAAGAACGGCGTCTGGCTCCTTGCGTGATCCATCAAGGTAGCCCATCATGCCTGCGGCTTTGATGTGCGGCAGGACTTGCACCTTCGATACAAGGAAGTTTTCCCTGGTCAGTTTCTCGGTGATGGTGTGACCAAGGGATGCGAGGGAGTGGGAGGCCATGGCGACGGAGGAGGAGGAGGATGACATGACCTAAATGCGTGGAAGAGTTAGGCTCTGTGTACCATGTGAGAATTGAGGCTAAAGCGTATGCAATTAAGCAGGGACACGTACGTGTTATATAGAGGCAAAGATTACAAAGAGGTTAGGTAGTTAGGGCTGTGGATTGATCTACAAGAAACTAGGCTATGCAATCTGAACAGCCCCACCGATCCTTATCCCTCGGTTACACATAACACGCACGCACGCACGTCTACATACGGTTTATACATCACCGTATGAATACAATGCTTAACACGCGGCACGTAGTGCGGTCACTGCTGCCGCGTACGTACGTACTCTCGGCGCGTGGTCTCCGGCTCGCTGGCGTCCAAACTCCGAAGTAGGGAGTACAGTGTACATTACTTTGCATGGGCATGGCGTACGTACGTACGTGCAGAAAAGGCCAAGCGCCACAGCGACCGCGGCGCCGTATGCGTCCGGGGCGTACATACGTCGTGGCCTCGTCAGCGCAGGTTAGGTTGGTGGATCCGAGCCGTGCAAATCAACATGTCGAGCAGGGAGCATATATAGCTAGCGCACGACGCGGCGCCGCTCGGCCCTACGAGCGAGCCGGCTGTCGGTCGGACCACGAACCACCTCTTGCTCTACGAATTTGGCAGCGGCTCGCCAGTAGCACCAGCATCGACGGAGTAATAGACAACATGCGAGACATTTGGGATTTGCTGCCACCGACACCGCTCCATCACCAAGTCTGGCAAACCGTCATGTTAGCGAAGGAAGAGTTGGGACTTGGGACGCAACAAATTACATGTCCTTTTGTCAGAGGTCAGACCAACCAACACACCTCCGTCACGCTCAAGAACATTCCAACGTATCCGTCCGGACCGTGTTGTCCTGAGACCGGAAGCTATCCAATACGGGTCTGAATTGGTCCGCGGCACGGTCTAGACGTACTTTCTTCCGTAAAGTGGATACAAACGTGACGGGCTTTTCGGGAATCAAGACCGCTCCCACGCCCGCTTTTGATCGTTGACGGACGTGACCTCTAAGGCGTCGCCGATTCAGACCAACCAGCACACCTCCGTCACGCTCAAGAACATTCCACCGCACCTCTCCGGACCGCGCGCTGTCCTGAGAGCGGAAGCCATCCAACGCGGGTCTGAATTGATCCGCGACGCAGTCCAGACGTACTTTCTCCCGTAAATCGAAGACAAACATGAGAAGCTTTTCGGAAATCGAGACCGCTCCCACGCCCGTTTCTGATCGCCCTGGCCCACCAACTCCCCCCTCCCCCCTTACCACACACACCTGCCCCTCCCACGCTTTCCATCCCACGTGTCGCGCCGCTTGCGCCGCATTCATGCCGGCCCAGGGCAAGCAGTGGCCGGCATTGATGTCGTGATTTGACTGGACGGAAGGGCGGCACTGACGGACGTGACCTCTAGGGCGTCGCCGATTCAATGTGGAAACCTCATCCCGAGGAACCAATTCTGGCTGCTGCGCCGCATTGAAGCGAGTTGACCGGCCCTTCACCTCGGCCTCGTCGCGGCTATTTACGTCGTGTGCCGGCGATGCACATAGCTGCACCGGCCCCTCCCCTCCCTGGTCTCCGTGCCCAAGCCCCTCTCCTCCTCTTCGACCCCAGCGGAGGCGATGGGAGGCATGGATGCGGTGGAAGGCGGTATTAGCCGCGCCAACCTGCAGCCAGGAGAATCTCGAATGCTGCCACGTGAGGGAACGCTCAAGCGAGGCCAAGCCGAGGTACGTGTGCTTGAGCTTGCGGCACAACCACCTCTCGCCATGGGAGAGTGTCCGAGAGTCTTGCGGCTCATCCAGGCGGGCAATGATCTCACAAGAAAGCAAAAGTTGGAGGGAGATGCTGCCCATCTTCCTCGCACTCCAACAGCGAAGCTTGCGTGCGGTAGCTTTAAGGCGATCATAGATCCCGCGGAAAGGATCGAGGTCTGGCTCATGATCCGGTGTCCTGGTCCCGCGCTCATGCTACGGAAGTCCTGTAGCTCCGCAAGCACTTGCAGAGATATTACTAAAAAGTTGGGCGGGCAAGTCGGCTTAAGCTACAGGGGAGCCCAAAATTTGGCACCATTTTTACCTTAACTCCTTTATCTATTGGTCTTGAGCTTGGCGGGCCATGGCATTGTTTTGTTCGTGTGTAGCTCCGCCACTGTCCACAAGGAAGGCAAGCTTTTCATCGTTGCGGGTCTGTAAATGCCCGTAATCCACCAATGTGTACCCGCCGGAGAGGGGCGAGACAAGGGCGGAAACGTGGTGGGTGCCAATGTCGGGGTGAGAAAGCGAGATCCTCACCCTGCACCAAGCGAGATCCTCGCCCTGCGCTTTTTTTTATATGTTGTGTCACTTGAATGAGACTTGGTTAAGTCAACTGGGATCTAGCCACACTCCATGTTTATGTCAGTTTGGGAAACCGGAAAGCCTAAAAATACAAATAGCCATGTATGCCTATCATTTATAACGCAAACTTGTAGTGCATCAACAATAGAACAGACTTTGACCGTGTGAGGCAGCAAGCTAGTCACCAAAGCAGCTCGTGTATTTGTACATGTGAGAAATAATGGTGAGAGAGAGAGAGATCTAGAAAACACACACACAGAGAGAGAGAGAGAGATCTAGAAAACACACACACACACACACACACACACACAGAGAGAGAGAGAGAGAGAGAGAGAGAGAGAGAGAGAGAGAGAGCTGAGTGGTTGAGCTAAACTAGAGTGCTAGTAGAGTAGTTCCGTGTCCGTTTGACGCACATCTCACAGGAGTCGAGGGGAGTTGAGTGATTCAACTACAACATCGAGAGCCCTTTTTCGTGTATGGACTTGCTCGCTTCCGCTTCTCCGAAGAACTCCTTCGTCCACTCGCGGTGGCGACAATGGCGCGCAGCAGCAGCATGCATGTCAGCATGTGAAGTGCTGAACTACATAAACGAGACAGAGGATGCGTGTGCGCCAATTGCGCCTCTCACGTGCCTAGAGGCATAGATGACTCCACCACGTGCGCCCGCATCTTCTTGGCGGGCGGCGGGCACTGCGGCACGGCGACGAAGGCGGTGGTCAGGTCGTGCGGCACCGGGTAGAAGAGCCGCTGCTGCAGCGGCGCGCGCTTCCTCGTGGGCGCCGGCGCCGACTTCCGCGGCGCCGGCGGGCACACCGTCGCCGGCAACAGCGCGCTGTCGGCCGTGGTCGGCGTGGTGAAGCTGTTCTCGTCGCCCGCAGCGGCGCAGCCGTCTCGCTGCCCAATTACTCCACCCGTGGCCAGCGGCGTCGTGAAGCCGACGTCGACGCCGTCGTCCTGCTGCACTGGCGCGATGGGCAGCATGGCCATGAAGCCGCTCGACCTCGGCGTGACGCAGCCGGTGTCGGCGGCTGCGTCGTCGTCGTCCGCTCCCCCTGCCATAGCCGATTGCCCGCCTCTCGCCGTCGGTGCGACGCAGCCGGTGTCGGCAACGGCAGTGCCGTCGTCCTCCCCCGGTACTGACGTGGCCCGGGCGCCGCTCACGGCCGTCTGGATCGGCCGGAGCGCCGCCAATTCAGAGATTTCTGTGACGTCGAGGCCCATCGAAGCTGGTGCGCGCGCGCAGATCCCACCGCTGCTCTAGATCCTCTGGCAAGAGAGCCACGTAGTAGTCAGCGGTGGTGTGATGTGACTCTGCTTGCTTGCGTGTGGTCTTTTATAGTAGCAGCGTAGGGAGGGAGGAGGCAGGCGTCGTGGAGGTGATGATGGAGTGGCTAAATAAGTAAAGGAGAAGCAAGCGTAGCCAGGAACAGAATTATATGCAGGCAACAAGCAAAGGCGTAGCCATGGGTGATCTGATCATCACCCATGGCCATGAGAGAGAGAGAGAGAGAGAGGGAGGTGGAGAGAGAAGGGCTCAAATGATTGTGGGGGTGGTGAAACTCTTGGATCGAGTAAGTAGATCGCAGCCCCTTCACCCTCCTAAAGCTTCCATGTTCCATTTCTCTGTGTACCATGATCACTCTCTTGTGCAGAAAAAGGGTTCAATACGGATCAGATCAGACGGATGAGGAGCAGCAAGAAGCAGAGGCAAAAAGGGTTCAAGAGGCAGGCTGCAGGGGCCGGATCACGAATTTTCACTGCACCAGGTTAATTTCGCTCCACCCTGTTCTGCCCTCTTCAGGACGTGGATTTTTAGAACATCTGCACCCGGGCCCTGCTATACTGGCTGTCCAATATTGCTTTAAGATCTGTGCAACACAACTAACTTTCTATATGAAATTTTCTCTTTTTTGCTTCTCTCACATAGAACATGTCTTGAAGTTAAAGCTTTGCAGCGTGGCAAAGCTTTCTATCTAGAATCTAGGATAAATCTTTCAGCATTTTTTGTCGAACATAAATATACAAAATATGATTTTTTAATCTAGAAAATCATAATTTATATATTTATATTTGACCAAAAAATCTGAAAGATTTATCCTAGATTCTAGATAGAAAACTTTGCCACGCTGCAAAGGTTTGAACTTCAAAACATGTTTTATGCGAGAGAAACAAAAAAGAGAAATGTGTTTGCACGAATCGCGATGCGCAGAATGGATGGATAGATAAGAAGGGCCGGGGTGCAGGTGTTCTATTATATATTTTCGGCCCTCTTCACCACCCATTCCCGCAGTGTAAGATGCAACTACAGTGTTTAAGGACGGCAATTAATGTTTACTTAATTACTAGTACTACTGAGTAGAATGTTGTTCCTACCTACTCCCTCCGTTCGGAATTACTTGTCTCGGAAATGGAAGTATCTAAAACTAAAATATGTCTAGATACATCTATTTTTGCGACAAGTAATTTCGAACGGAAGGAGTACCTACAGCTGCATACAGGTGGTGCACAAGGATGTTTACAGCAGCACAGTGAAGTTAATCTAGCTACTCTCCAAGGCATGTTCTTCTCTACTGCTATAGAGTAGTAGTAGTAGTACATCTCCCGGACGATGATGCTGTATTGCTATAGAATAGCTACTAGGACGTACAAGTATGGTTAATTGCCGCCATGTGTATTGTTTGTTAGAGCAGATGGCTCCCATGATCCCATCAAGTTTGCATCGCTGGGTGCTTTCTGTAGTCTGTACACATGCATGGATCTGTTCTCTTGCCACCGACTAGAAACTATATTCAATATTCATCAGATTTTCCAGCACAATCAGTACTGCTGCAAAAAATTGAAGATTGGATAAGATTACAGACCCATTTAAAACAAATGAACGACGATGCAAGAATCCAATGCGACAAGTTGCATAGGAACGTCCACCTGAAACAAAATACACGTTAGCTCTGGACCTAGCCGCCGCCTCCCAAGAACCCTAGATTTCTGCCTCCCACCGGCGCCGGCGCCGGTTCATCCCGTCTCCGGTGGCCTATGGCCATGGAGGCGGAGTGGATCTCGGCCCTTGCCGGTGGGAGGGCTCCGTTTTTATATCTTTTTTCGAGCTTTGTTAGGGTTTGTGTCCTGCTCAGGAAGGCGAGACGGCGGCGGCTTCCTGAAGATGGAATAAAGGTCTCCCCGCCTAGCCCCCGTTCCGGTGGTGCATCTTGCATCATCGGTGGGCGTGTGGAGTTGTGTCTCCGGCGGATCTGTCTTTGGTGGATTTGCTCGGATCTGTTCGTCGTTCGTCTTCGTTCGTGTGTTTTCAGGTTGGATTCTTTTGATCTACGATCTTCATCTGCGGCGGTTGCTGTTCTGGTGCGTTGGTTCTACGTGGCCTTAGCACGACGACTTCCCGACTGTCTACTACAACAAGGTTTGCCCGGCTCCGGCGAGGGAGGGGCGATGACAGCGGCGCGCCTTCGGCTCGCTTCAGTGCTTGTAGTCGTCGCTAGGTGGTCTACGGATCTAGATGTAATTTTTATTATTTTTAGTGTTCGTTGTACTACCATGATTGGAGATGAATAGATTGAAAGTTTTCCCCGCAAAAAAAAAGTTGCGTAGGCATAGGCAGTAAGAAGAAGATGAAGAAGAAGAAGAAGAATGGTAATACAGGAGTTAGGTAGGAGGTACCAGATGGTTCAGAGCATCTCCAGCCGCCCCCCTCCCCCCCCCAAAGAAAGGCCTCCCTAGGCGATTTTTTCGCGCCGGCGCTAAAAAACGGTCCAGTCGCGCCCCCAGAAGTCCGATTTTCGCCGGCCTGGGCCGAAATAAGCGCCGGCGGACCCAGTCCGAACCCGGCGCGCTGGGGGCGCCCGCGGGCGCCGGGGCGAGTTGTTTTGGCGCCAAGCAGCCGCGGGCCCGCCGAGCCAGCGAGACGGGCGCTTCGTCGCCCTCATCGCCTCGGTTCCCGCGGGAATCAATGCCAAGGCTGCCACGCTGCCGCCGCCGGTCAGCCTTACCATTAATTCCTCACGGGGCGGCGCGTCAGCAGCAGAGGCTGGCGTCCATCAACGGGGCACCGGTGGTGGGCGGCACAAAGAATAGCGAGGGGCGCCACCTGTGGTGGGGCGCCCCCGGCCGCATGCTCGAGGGCGTGCTGACGCACCTTGAGGGCGGCAACAACCAGCCGCTGGCATACCCTCCCCCGGCGAGGGCGGCCGCCCCGGCCCACCGCCGATGCGCCGGGCGATGGATGCCCAAGAGGTTCGGCCCCTCCTCGTCTTCCTCCTCGAACTCCTCCTCACGCTCTTCTTCCCACTCTTTCGGCTCTCCGGCCCTGCTCGGCGTCAAGGCCGAGCCCGCGGCGGAGACGCCGCTCGGCCGGCGCACTCGTAGCGCTGGCATCGTCATCAACGAGGGAGGCCGGCGCGCCTCCTCGTCGGCTCCTCCGCGCTTCGTCAAGCCAAAGACGGAGCCGGGGCTCGCGCCAGTGAAAACGGAGCCGGGTCTCCCCGCCATGAAGACGGAACACGGCGACGTGGCGCTCGACGACGACGCAGCCCTGAAATGGGCGCGCCAGGACTCCCTAAAGATGTCGAGGGAGCGCCAGTGCGGCCACGGGTAAGCTGAGTAGGATCCAGTCGGCCACGGGTAAGCCGATTAGTGGCTGGGCCATCCAACGGACGGCCAGTCGGCCAGCAGTCGGCCACCGGTAAGCCGATAAGTACACCGCAGCGATGCCGTGCTGGCCCTGGGCTGGCTGGCTGGCTGCAGCTCCGTCGCCTCGATGGATGGACGGATGGGTGCAAGTGGGATGCTACTGCAGCGAAGCCGACTGAAATTGGCTTGGCCGGCTGGCCGGCTGCAAGTCGGGCGTGCACTGCCTAGCTAGCTGGCCGGCTGCAACTCGCGCGCAGGAACTGCCTAGCTAGCCGGCCGCATGCGACGCGCGCATGCAAATGCCATCGCCAAGGCCACACCGGTGACCGGCGCATGTGTGTGCGTGCATGTTCGTGGCCGTGGCGAGTGTGCCGGCCAAGTTAGATACGTGCATGTGTGGACATCCATCAGATTGCATGCACGTACGAGCGTGCCGTTGCTTGACCCAGCTGCATAGCTAGCTGTTAGTTTGACTGCAACTTATCGGCCTACCGGTGGCCGAGTGCATGCGGACCTCGCCGTCTGGCCGTGCGTTGAATGGCCCAGCCACTGGTCGGCTTATCGGTGGCCGACTGGATCCTACTCAGTTTAGAGCATCTCCAACAACCGCGCTAAACTAGTGCCGCGCCGTAAATTAGGCCGTTTTAGCGCGCGCAACGCGACGGGTCGCTCCAGCGGATACGCAAAAACGGCGCGCGCGCTATAACGGGTTGGGCGCGCGGTCAAAAACACTTAGCCGCGCGGTTTATTTGGGGCGCCAGCTATAGCGCGCGGCACACTCGAGCGCCCGCGCCGCACTCTCTCCTCTCCTCGTCCTACGCCCCGCGCGCGCCGGCGCCGGCGCCCTGCCACCCACCCATGGACGCGCACACCAGCGCCCCGCTCACCCCGCTGTACAGCCGCGACCCCCCCCCCCCCCGCCGCCGCCGCCGCCGCCGGAAACCCTAGCGCGGCGCAAAAAGAGTATGTCCATCTTGCCCAACAAGAAGTCTTGATCCAAAAAAGAGCCTTGGTTCGTGCAATGGATGGCGGTGGCCTCGCGCCATGGGAGACATGGGTAGCTTCGGCGCCATGGGTGGCGGTGGCCTCGGCGCCATGGGAGGCATGGGTGGCTTCGGCGCCACGGGTGGCGGTGGCCTCGGCGCCATGGGAGGCATGGGTGGCTTCGGAGTCACGAAGAAGAGGAAGATGAAGATTGATGTGTCTTTCATGTCTTAAACTTTAGTTTGCATTTGAACTTGGTTGGATGAACTTGTGGCCATGATTTTGAACTTGTGGGCATTAACTTTTATTCATCAACTTGTTTGTGTCCAATTTTACATGTTCATTTTTGTCCAAAATATCCATATATGCAAAATGCCCGGCGAGTCGCGCTCGCTGTATTTTTACGCCCTGCTGGAGCGGCGCGCGCGCTGCATTATAGCGCGGCTGCTGGAGCCAGCGCAGGCGGGCGCGCAAAACCAGCCGTAGCGCGCGTGCTAAACAGGTTTTTTGCGCGTGGCGCTTAAGCGCGGCTGTTGGAGATACTCTTACTCGTGGTCGACTGAGACATATCGGCTTCGCCGTGGCCGACAGCAGCCAATCGGTCACCAGTAAGCCGATGCCGTATTATTTTTGAAATAAATCTAAACGGCATAATATTTCTCAAATTTACTAAAAATAATGTATTATTTAAAAAAATTAGCCGCAGGCAAGCAACCTCTAATCGAACACCAAATGACGCCAGCAAGGTTGCACCCCGGGGAGGCCCACACGCCAGTCACCATGAAGGTCCTTGTAAGCTGAGCACTGGCCTAGCTAGCCACACATCAATTGTAGAAGATGTAATGTGAGGTGTTTGTACCTGACACCACAAAGGAGCTCTTTGCAAATTTCTGATATTTTGCGTATTAAAATAAAAGGTGAACTTTCGGTCCGTCGACAATTGCCAATGTAAAATCTGTCCCTCAAGTCCAATACCAGAATTTTGTTGTCCCTCAAGATAAAAAACATCCAAATCATGTCTTATTTGCTAGTTTGAAAGCAGTTTTAGTGATGACGTGGTCACAATTTTACACACGTATGTAGCAGCACCAATTAGCAGACAACGTTGGCTAAAAGGGGGAACAGAGAGATATCTAAAAACCAAAGTAAAAAAAAACACAACTATTTGTCTGACCTTTTAATCTGTTTTCCTCAGTGATCTTCTAACTAGGAGATATATGCTGAATTGTCTTTTAGCATAATGAATGTTTATTCATAATAACTTCTATAATAAACATTTACAAGAAAATATTGGGGATGAAGAAAATGGGAATAAAAAAACTAAGGAAGTTGTAGAAACATCACTAAAAATATGATTTTTTTTTAAAAACATTGAACAAAATCTTTGGTCTTTTTAGAAAGTTACATGGTTTGCTAGAATTATAGAATATTTATGATTGTATTGCATCTCTTGATCTTAAAATGTTTACTAACTTTAATAGAATATTTACGTTATGGTTTTCCTAAATTTCTGGCCTTTTGGATTGTTTCCATTTTCCTATACATTTTGTATGGCAATTTTGTATGTTTGGTCTGGCTGCTAGGTGTGAAAATACCAGCACATTATAGTCAAAACAGCCTTTAGCGGATAATGGGGTCAATCTAGATGGGTTTGACATGTGAGGAATCAAGAGTTTATGGTGTTAGAACTAAGAGTCCGAACCATAATTGACTTTTCATCAACAAGCCAACAAAGTTTTTTTTTCTGCCTTTAGAAATACATAAACAAAGTATCTTGCTTAGACCCGCAAAAAAAAAAAAGTATTTTGCTTAGGAAGAAAAGGGTATCCAAGACCTCAGAGCTTCTTATTCAATTTTTTTTACCAGAGAGCAATAAATTTTGGAAATATTAAATCAATAAACGTACGTATTATGGCGTAGAAGAAGCGCGCAGGGACGTAGGGCATGCATGCATCACGGCGCTACGCAGGAGATGCGCCCCCCTCGCGCCCCCCGGCGCGATCGAAGGGATGGGAAGCGTGCGGCGCCATTTTTAGCATGTGCATGCAGCTGGCCACCTACGTACGTAGCCACGTAGGACGGCATTCAAGCTCTCCTGCAAAGTTTTAAATGGCCGCCACGCTGCCATGTCCGGTGATAGAAACGGAGGGGGACACACCACGCTTACTACACGCCTGCTGCATGCCCTGCTCGATCTCGCTCTTGCATCGCAGAGTATAAGATATAGTAGTATATGTGTGTATGCGCATAATCTTTGCTGTTTATTTGTATGCTGGGATGTACAGATGTGCAGACCAGGATTACAGTGGCAGAAAGAGAGAAACAAACCTGGAGCTTCTGGGTTTCAGTGTCACTTTTGCCATCACTCTATGAAGCTTTTTTTTTCACAAACAGAGGCACACAGTTATTAGTGTCAAAAGCAGCTTGGCTCTTTCTGCCTCTAGATCCCACTCTGCATCTGCACAGACCCCTTGGGCACATGCATGCATGGCCATTGCTACCCTTTGATTTACCTTGTGGTATTTTTTGTTTGTTACCGGTTAATCTAAGTGAGGTTAATGGCGACATAACGAAACAAACAAGTTAGCTCTACGGCTTAACTAGATATGGACCCGATAGCTATCTATTTTTTCTTTTTCGGGAAGACAAGAGGGACAGAAGTGTGGTGCCCGCTGTCAGCCCAGCAAAATGATGGAAGAACTAAAATCAATCAAGCAATGAATGGATGTAGATGAGTACGTACCTAGGAGTACATTCGAAATTCAAAGTACATTTCCCTCCAATTTTTTGACGTTTCCCTTGGCTCTTTTTGCATGAAGAGCAAAAATTAGATGGCCTCCCTGAATGAATAAAATCTGCCCATGCATCTGCCATAAATGGCGTGGGGTTGAGATGCTTCTGTGGGTCAGCTGCCCATAAGTTTCCTCTCATCATCGCTGCCTGAGAGTGAGAGGGACCAAATCAGCATCCACAGGGAAACAACTGTTACTGGGTACAGCGGACAGGATTGCCAACGTATCCTCATTTCTTTCTTCTTTGCAATTGATCGCCATGTACTATGGACCACCCTGCAGAGACCTGCTGCTGCCCAGATTCATACGGGTTTATAGTCCGTGTAGTTTTGCGAGTAATTCGGTGGTTGGATTATATACTCTAGTTTAATTCCATGTCTGGCTCAAAACTTTACATGGTCTATTCAATTCAAGGAATTTTATTACTGCGTTACACTTATTCTGGGTTTCTAGCTACGTGTCTGATATAGTTTTTCTTTATTAGTAAATTCTAGGTTCACATCTTGTTTGACATTTTCAACAAGAATTACCATATTTTTAAGAATTTTTCACCCATCTTGGGCCACAATTTTAGCATTTTTTAAACAATTTGGCATCTTTTGTCAAGTTGGCCCTTCTATCAGAGTACACGTGGGGCATGCCACACATAAGCAAATTTACTTTCGCACCTGGTTACTCCACGTGTTCGTTTTTATGGGAAAGAAGAAACAAAATATTTGACATGAAACAGTAAATCTATTTACGACGCAGATGAGTTACAGTCGTTTTCGTTCGGTAGTCTCGGAATCTCGGTGTAATTTTTATTATATTTGAGATGCTTTATACTTCCCGTAAATTTCTATAATAGATCCGATCCTTTACGTAAAAAAAAAGAAATGCAACTACATTTCTTCTTTGAAACAAATACAAAACTTCAAAAAAAATAGAAATCGATAAAAATGCAACACTAAAAAGAAACAAAAACCCAAAATTTAAAAGTGACTACAACATTCACAAAGAGTGGTCGAAACTTAAGAAATGTCCATCGCCCATGTCTTGATAATTCAGTATAATTCAATTGCCGTATATATATGGGCCACGATTACTCAATCTTTTTGTCTGGTGATGTCTTGATAATTCAGTATATATAATTGACTTGCCGTATATATATGGGCCACAGCTGCCTTAAACTTTTTGACTGGTGATCGATGCCACCGCCAACCAGCCATCCCATGCATGCAAGCCAGACATAATTCAATGAGGAGCACGTACAAACTGTGGATCGATTATACATCGTCCCTACGCAGGGAGGGCCATGCATGGGCCGGCCGCTACTATTGATGTGAAAGGAGAAACTAATTAGCGCCTGTATGACAGCACGTACAGTCAAATGTGCACGGTTCTGATGGTCAGGTAATTATTCCACAACTTGAGATGCACAATGATTAGTTCAGTCGTCTCTTCACCTTCAAGGGATCCATCGACACATAGTCGCAGCAAATTAAACCGAGATTAATCGGACAGTCCGTCATACTGGATGTGTACCATGCATGCCAACCACAACCAGCTAGAGAAATTGTTGTCAATTCCTGCCAAACCAATCCTCTCCTGGACAGAGAAACAAGACGAAATGCTTGCTGAAATTTGTATGTATTCTACCGTAGTAAAGTAAGAGAGGCGATATCTCTGTCGCCACCAGATCAGTAACCCGTAAGAAAAAGGGAAGGTGTCGAAACAGACGGCTAGCAGGGTTAAAATAGTACTCTACGTAGATAAACAATGTTGTGCGCCAGGGTACAATCACTGAATCACACAGCCACAGACTATTGATAATTTATCTCAAGTCATCTTTACTCAAAGGGTCCACTGGCACCCACGTCGCCTTGCCTCACACCTAAAATATATTACTACTACTCCTCCAACACCGTAACAGCGTACGTACGTGCAGACGCACTGGATTGCTAAATACAGTAGCTAGTATGATTCAAAAAAGAAAAACAAGCTGATCGATCAGGACCACTCACACTTACTACCATGCATATGCATGTAGTATCTCTCTCGACGTGTTCCCGCCATAAAATAAGCTCGACATGATCCAGATTCATACTAAAGGCCAAGTGGTAGTAGTACACAAATGTATAGTATAGTGTACGATATGATGTAGGCTCGCCACCTACCTGCTTGCTTTTGTTTGTTTACGTTTCATGGCAGGCGCGCGAGGGCCCTACGTGGTAAGAAAAGGATACTAGAGTATCATACACGGCCACATGCTACGTACGTACGCGACCGGTGATGGATCTACTCTTAGCTTAAAGTCGACTGCTGTTTCCACTGCTTGACCTCCCTCCATGTCGCAGTGAAGAAAGAGATTGACACAGCACGCATCTACTCGCTCCGTCCCATAATGCAAGATGTTTTTTTAACACTATACTAATGTGAAAAATCGTCTTACATTATGAGACGGAGGGAGTACATCGACTAGATGGACCTCACCTTGCAAACTTAACATTTAATCCGTCTAGGTGGATTATCTGATAAACACATACTTCACCTAGATGAAGTATCAGGTAAACTACTTCACATTTTTGAAATAGGGGAATGTAAACCGCAGTGAATGTTTAATATATTGACATTGTCCTTTGTCGCTGCTGTAATCATAAAGGCTGGTGGCGTATTTTCAATAAAATTTCAGGGGGTTCACATACATAGTTGAGGAAGTTAAGCCTAACTATTATACGAGCTCTGGTGTGTTCATTTTATTTGGGCATATACTGTATCACTAGAGCTACCTTTGATTGATTCCACAATATTATTTCAGTAATTACTCTTTATTCCTTCATTTCCATACTAGATCATTTCTTTCACGAGTTTATTCCCCTACTTCCCCAAATGCAGATCGATACACCTCCATGAGCTTTACCTCCATGTCTTGTCGAGGCTAAGTGCATATAGTTTAAGTTTGTGTGCATAGTTAGGCCATTCCTAGTGTTCCACCTTAATTGGCACCATCTTGTAGCTTCCAAGGTAAGATTAATGTCTTCGTAGCGTAGAAATAATGCGAAAGAGAAGGGAATAATCTCTAATCTTATATACTATCGCTACAGACAATCTACCAGCCCCCTATTACCAAATTCTGAGAAACTCCACCCCCTCCGTTCTCACACGTTATTATTATTGTCCTCGTCATTCAATTAGATCCACTCATCTTGTTAAAAGTGAAATTTGTAATATTGAATTCCAAACTATTTTCGGTATTTTGAGTCTGGCAGTGCTGTCGAGCGACGGCGTAATTTTCTCGGAGGGGGTGCGGGTGGCGGATCTAGATCGTAAGATCCCAGGCAAAGGACTTATACAGGTTCGGGACCTCCAGGAGGAGGTCAGACCGTACTACTGTCTTTGGTGGTTGTGTTGCTCGAGTACGCACGAGTGATCGTGAGGATTGCTGAGAGATGGGTTTCTTGGGTCACAAGCTTTCGGCCAGGCGGCAGAAGGAAGACGAAGAATGTTGGTGACAACCATAGCTCAACGATGATCAAGAAAGTGTTGGACCCCCCCCCCCCCAAGAAGGTCCCTACTCGCCTTATATACCTGGCTGAGCTAAGGTTACATGGCTCGGGTCGGATTGCCGATGGGATTGCAACCCTTGGTCCTGTTGTACCATGTATTGCGTTGGTAGGTTGCCACTTTTGTGCCCCCAAAGTTGATGTGATCCCTGACTGATAGCTAGGCCCGAGAAGCTTTCTGGCGCCTGGTCACGGAGGATGTCTTATATTAATTTTAACATCCATAACTATAGGTTGCATTGATAAATGTCATATCTTTTTGCTAAGAGGCTATCGGTTTACTACGAGAACCTTTTATTTTTTCTATTCCAGCTCATCAATAATTATAAGTGGCATTACTATAGTACTATTGTATACGGAGGGGAACCAATGGAGCATGAGGGTAGGTGCACCGGTTTTTCATTAAAAAAATAAAAATAGAGATTGCAAAAGTGATCGAATAATCATGAAATCTTTTGACAACAAACTTGCCCAAGTGTTACAGTGCTGTATTTCTTTTGCGGAGAAATGATTTTCGTGGTATTGTTGGCGAAAAAAGGAAATCAGCACTACATTAGATTTATTATTAACTTTATATTGTCCTGAAAATTTTGCTTTTACCGGTCTGTGTTTTTAGTGAGTTTTTCTTTGTGTAGAAATTTTTATACGAGTGTTCGAAAAAAGTTTTGAAGATTCTTGATTTTTTCTTGAATTACTATTTTTTCCACGGAAACTTTTTTATCATGTTCATCTACAATCAGATGTATGAGGGTATTTTGCCATTGTGTATGTTCATACTCTCCATGCATATGCATGCATGTCCGACTCCTCCCGAGTCGCCACCATTCACTATCCGGATTAACAATTACAGCTGTGGACACAGTCTGCTTTAAGTAACAATTAAGCTATGATTAATCACCGTCGTTAAGGTTAACGACGGATTCTGGCGGCGATCAGTATGCTCCAACGTCCAAGCGGCTACGCGCAGTGCAGCTAGCGTCCAAGGCATCGGATACCTTCTTCTTCCCGATCGATCGGCCCCACTGTTATATAAATTCAGAGCCCGACTCCTGCTCTGCTGCTTCCATGTGTCTCAACGTCTGCATCATGGCAGGCACGATCCTCTAGGATGATTGCTGCAGCCCGATTTAACTATGGAGCCAGATATACTGCTATGTCTCAGTTTTTTCGTTTCTCCTTTTGAGAGTTCAGATCTATTCTAGATCTAGAATATACTACTATGTCTCAGTTCTTTTGTTTCTCCTTTTGAGAGTTCAGATCTATTCCGTATCAGACAACCTAGATCTAGAATATGGGGAGCATGATTAGCCTCAAGCTTTGTTTAGCGGCGGTGTCCCTGATTTAACGCAAACAAACACTCGCTCTGTACGTAGGATCTGCATAATTCCTCTGTCATTTCGATAAATTGCTGTACTATATTGATACGTTGAGCGCGCCATGTCCAAGCACAAGGAGGCACGCACATGCACAAAATTGGAGGACGGCTCGAGATCCGAGGCTAACATGGTGTACGTACGGAGGAACCAACCCAAAGAAGGTTAGGAATGGAGATATACTGTGTGTGCGGGCAACACGATTAACTTATCCTCAGGGGACAATCTATGATCAAATGGTTAGAAGGACAGTGATATTCTCAGCTCACGAGAGTGTATGTTCTAAACTTCATACAGGTGCTTGCATTTTTCTAAATTTATTTCAGGTCTTCCGGTGATGTGCCTTCAATGGGAGGAGACGTTCACATCGACTATGAAGGCGTTGTGACAAGAGCGTCTGCGTCTGTACTATGTTAAAAAAAATTATCATCGACGCTCTTTTGACGCAGGCAGCATGAAAAGGAATATGATTGTAACCATCTACATGGTTTTCTTCTCACCAAATTTGTTTCATGGTACCAAAGCAATAAGGAATTCTTTCCAAGATATACTTGAGTGGAAGAAAAAAAATTGCTACCAAAATCTTGTTCAAACAAGCTTATCAGTCACCTTGGGGCAAGTGTCATATCGCATTTGACCTAGTCAACCGCCACAGCCCGACAAATGACCAAAGAGAGAGGACAAACCTGCCATCAGCATCACCGGTAATCCCTCACCTCCTCTGACTGCTCCAGGGGCAGCGAGGGAAGGGGAATCTTGGAGTCTTGTCCCGTGTCCGCCTGATAATCTAGGTTTTTTTTTCAAATTTGGTTGTCCATGGTTTCGGCTCTAACGATGGTGATGGCGGAGATGAATAAGGTTCATCAAGATCTTTCTTCAAGGTGGCGGCTCTCGTTGTTGTTGGTGTTTGATCATAGAGGCGGTGTGTGCGTCTGAATCATTTTAGATTTGGGCAGGCACTTTGTGTGTCTTGTTCATGACAACAGGGTCATGGTGCATAGTCGCATCATCGAGCATGGCTCATGGCGTTTGGAGGTGTTTCTTCACTGGATCCTCATGGGTCTAGTCCTTCTTGGTCTCTGGAGGCGGTCGCTTCGTTCCTTTCGGTGAAGTCATGGTCGATGGATGTCATGGTTGATGCTCACAGGCAATACTCAAAGGATGTTTCGTTCTTGGTAGCGTGTGTGCAATTTGTGTTGGAACCTAGGTCAACAGTGTCTTATTCAGCCTTTGTCGGTTTCGTTTCTAGATGAATGAACAATTCTCGTGCACTTGATTAATTGACCGAATAGTTTTCACTCTGATTTATAAAAAACAAAATTAATTCTTATAGGCGTTGTTGTTGAAGAACCTCATCGTCATGTGGTGTCATGAGATGGTTTGTGTGGACATGGTCATTGTTGTATTTTTCGCGTCTGTGTATGTTGATGTTGGTTGTGTGCGTCCTAACTATGCATAGGCCAGGTGCATGTTCATTGTGAGCAAATAAATTTAACCTATGTCAGACAAAATAGAATTAACTAGCTAAAACCATCCACAATGATATGGACGGTGCTTTTTACATGGCGATCGATATGCTAATTTTATAGGAATTACGTACTAGCATCTCTCTTAAGGTCAGAATTGATTAGAAGAGCTTTAAAAAAACCAGTAACAGGAGGTTCGTTTCATTGGAAAAATAGCAGGTCACATGTCCATTTTTTTCTAAACGTCTTCTTTTTTTTGTGCAGGAGATGTCTATTTGTAAATGCACATAGCTAGCTTTGTACAGTAGTAACCAAGATATTACCCGAACAAACAGAAACTTGATTCCCGGAAAAGCTCTGTTTTTATATGGCCGGATATGGTTATAAAGAATACTCCTATCTACTTGAAAGGTGCTCGGAAAGTAGATTTTGTGATCTATCACCACGACGGAAACCCACTAATTCAGCAAGCCACTCACAGTCACTACTCACCGAAAAGCACCAAACCATCCCCGAAAAGAGCCGGGAAAATTTAAATTGAGCAGAAATGCCTAGAGGTCGATCAAGTCCCTATCAAGCATTAGTGGGTCGGTCAACCACCAAAGCTAATTTAGCGACCTCAGAAAGGTCATTTTCAGGAAATTTGATACCATCTTTCCTAGCTTGATTTGCAATTGACCTATGTGATTATGACATGCTAAACCAGTCACGTCAAGGGACAACGTGCTCCCCACGTACCAAAGATAACCCTACATTTTCTCCCCACCAGTGAAGACCAACCCATCGTCATATGACAGTGACTTCACTACGAGCTCGTGCAGGTAAAGATATGTGAACTGGGGCTGGGCACCAATAGAGTACGCTGAAGTAGCAACGGAGTGTACGTACGCGAGGTTGACAACGACAGCGTACCACGCTCGTTATCTTCTCAGTTTGTCGGGTACCAAGGTCGATGGTCGATGTGTAATACCTACGTTGCCATGATCGATCGATCTGCAGAATAATCCTCCGAAGGTGTACCTGACCGTTCATGGGCATGGCGTACGTGCAGAAAAGGCAATGTGCATAACGACGGTGGGGCCGTATGCGCGGACGACTTAAAATGTTATCCTACACTTCAGCATATGTGGCTGCAAGCCTGCAACACTAGCAGTAGTTGCTATCTGCTGCTCGCAGTTCTTCCTTCAATCCTAGCAGAAAACTCATCTTCTATGATTGACAAGAGGACCTAGAGCATTTACAGCCGGACCTCTCAAACCTGTTTCATACATCCGGGCGGGCTGCCACGTCATGTTTTTCGGATCTAGACGGACGCCTCAAAAGGGCCTCAAACGCCCGAGCTGACAGGCACCCCATATCTAGCCCAAATATGGGGCGGATATAGGGGCGCCTGGGAGCCCTAGGCACGTCTGCCACGTTGGATCCGGTCCATGCTGGCCCACCCGACCCCACTTATATATTCGTTCTCATTCGCTCGCCGGAGCAAACCCTAGCCACTTCACTCCACTCCCTTTCACTCCCCTCCGTCAACCGAGCTTACCTCCGGCGGTTTCCGGCCTTCTTCGCCATGGCAGGCAGCGGATCAAACTCCGACCAGTCCAGATCCGTCGATCGACCGGGGTGTCATCCCGTGTGGGTTGAAGGAGGCAATGGCAATCCGCATTGCACTCCGCCGCTCGCGGGAGGGCAGCGCCCGGCCGACGGACGGATCCGTCCGCCGCGACGCCATAGCGTTGGCTCACCGGGCGCTCGGGTCCTCTGGTGCTGGACCCTCGTGGTCTCGGCAGCCGGAATACGTCTCCTTCCCCATCACCAATCGGGCAGACTATGAGTCCCACCGGGAACGGGCACCCCTCCTTGGGAAGGAGAGGATAAGGGCCACCGAGGCCCGTATCGCGGTGGAAATGGCAGCGGCGGAGGCGGCTGATGCGGCGGCGCGGGCGCCCGCAGAGGAGGAAGCAAACGGCGCCCGCATTGTGAAGAAACGGCAGTGGAGGAACACACGCGTCCTCATCCGAGAGCAGAATCGGGTGGTCCGTGCCATGGCCGGAATGCCATCAATGGAAGAGAAGGAGGACAGCTCCGGCGACGAGCAGATCCGGCTCAATCCGTACTGCATCTTCGACAGGTACTTCCGCGAGAAGGATGGCAAGGGCGCCGGAAAGTGCAAGGGCAGCCGTGGATGGACTCCACCATAGCAAAACATGCTAAATTTTGATAGTCCGATGGCATATTTATAGTTTAGTGTTGTGGTGTAGCTGGACGATGCATGTGCGTCGACGCAGTTGCATGAGTTTGTACGGATTTGAGATATGCTAATTGAGGTGTTCGGGTGTGGATTACATTATTTGAGGAGTGTTCGGTCAATACCAGTGGACGCATCCGGGCATGTCCGCGGACGTTTGAGGGATCGGAATTGTCGAGTCTGGTTGTAAATGCTCTTATACGACAACAACTTATTGAGTTCCCTTTTGTACTCTCCTATTGAACCAGCCTGCTTTAACAATTAACACCATCAGTGCTTTCATTTTGTTGCGTTGAACATTGATGTCGAACTCCTACATTGTTGCATTTCTAAATTATGTACAACTGATGACTTATTTTGTACGTATGTACTACCAGTTTGCAGCATTCCCCACCATGCATGTCAAGTGCTGAACTGCATTTACAAGACAGTGAGGGAATGTACGTGTGTCTCTCACACTTTCACGTAGGCACGGATGACTCCACCATGTGCGCCCGCATCTTCTTGGCAGGCGGCGGGCGCTGCGGCACGGCGACGAAGACGGTGGTCAGATCGTGCGGCACCGGGTAGAAAAAGAACCGCTGCTGCGGCGGCGCACGCTTCCTCGTTGGCACCGGCGCTGACTTCCGCGGCGCAGGCGGGCACACCGTGGCCGGCACCAGCGCGCTGTCGGCCGTCGTCGGCGTGGTGAAGCTGCCCTCGTCGCCGGCAGTGGCCCCCGCTCCGCAGCCGTCTCGCGGCCCAATTTCTCCACCCGTGGCCGTGGCCAGCGGCGTAGCGAAGCCAACGTCGATGCCGTCGTCTTGCTGCAGTGGCGCAATGGGCAGCATGGCCATGGAGCCGCTCCCCTTGGGTGTGACGCAGCCGGTATCGGCGGCAGCGTCGTCGTCGTCGTCCGCTCCTCCTGCAGTGGCCGATCGCGCGCCGCTCGCCTTCGGTATGACGCTGCCCGTGTCGGCGGCGGGAGCGCCATCGTCCGCCACCGGCCCTCCCGTGCCCCGCGCGCCGCCCACGGCCGTCTGGATCGGCTGGAGCGCCGCCAATTCGGATATTTCCGCGACATCGAGGCCCATCGAAGCTGCTGCGCGCGCAGATCCCACTGCTGCTGCTCTAGATCCTCTCTCAAGGGATCCAAGAAATAGTTTATGGGAGCGATCGGATTGCCTGAGCTGCGGCGCTAGCCAGTGGTGTGATGTGACTCTGCTTGCTTGTGCATATGGTCTTTTGTAGTAGTAGCGTGAAGGACGAGGAGGGAGGGAGGGGAGGAGGCAGGCGTCGTGGAGGTGATGATGATGGAGTAGCTAAATAAGTAAAGGAGAAGCGAGCGAGGAACAGAATTATATGCAGGCAACAAGCAAAGGGCGGGCGCATGTTATATAAATCATCACCCATGGCCATGAGAGAGAAGAGAGAGACTGTGTGTGAGAGTGAGGTGGAGAGAGAAGGGGCAAATGATTGTGGGTGGTGAAACTCTTGGATCGATTAGATCGCAGCCTCCTCCCCTCCTAAAGCTTCCATGTTCCATCTCTCTCTCTCTCTCTCTCTCTCTCTCTCTCTCTCTCTCTCTCTCTCTCTCTCTGAGAAAAAAGGGTTCAATACGGATCAGATCAGACGGATCGATCAGGAGCAGCAAGAAGCAGAAGGAAGGCAGGCACAGGAGGGGCCGGCGCATGAATTTTCACTGCCCCAGGGTTAATTTCGCTCCACCCTGCTCTGCCCTCTTCACCCCCCATTCCCGCTGCGCAAGATTTAACTACAGTTGTTTAAGGACGGTGATTAATGTATACTTAATTACTAGTACTACCGAGTAGAATGTTGTTCCTACCTACCTACAGCTGCATACAGGTGGTGCAGAAGGATGTTTACAGCAGCACAGTGAAGTTAATTCAGTCCCAATGGCATGTTCTTCCTTATTGCTAGGACGACGATGCGTGCATGATCTGTATTGCTAGGACAAGTTTGGTTAATTGCCGCCATGTGTATTGCTTGTTAGAGCAGATGCCTCCCATGATCCCATCAATTTTGCATCGCTGGGTGCTTTCTCTACACATGCATGGTCTGTCCTCTTGCTACCGACTAGAAACTATATTCAATATTCATCAGATTTTCTAGCACAATTAGTACTGCTGCAAAAAATTGAAGATTGGATTAGATTACAGACCCATTTAAAACAAATGAATGACGATGCAGGAATCCAATGCGACAAGTTGCATAGGCAGTAAGAGCAACTTCAATGGGGTGACCCATTTCGTCCGTGGCCGTCCGGTTAGGTCGGTGCAGGAATCCAATGCGCCGACTCAAACGGACGCGCGTCCGTTTTTCGTCCGCGGGCGACCCATTCTCGGCCCATTTTTTGCCTGATTTGCGTCGGCGCGGACAAGCGACGGACGCGTGCGCGGTCGCCTACTCCCATCCCCGGGCCCGTTGGTCTGTGGCACATTGGCCTCCCTCCCCCTGGCCAACAAGCAACCCTCGCCCCTCGCCTCCTCCCTCACCGGCGCCGCCGCTCATTTTTGCGTCAACTCTTCCAGTTGCCGCCGCCTCCACATCCGCCCAGCAACGCCGCCCCTGTCCCCAGTCACCCGCCGCCAACGGGGAGCAAACTAGTTCCCGCCGCCGCTTCCCCAACCGCATAGCCGCCCACGACCAAGAAGACGCCTCGCCGCCCCCGCCACATACGACCGGCACGCTCGTCGGACGCCGTTACACTCGTCGGACGCCGTCCTGGCAGCTAGCTGGTCTGTGGGCGCCGCGTCTCCCCTCGCCGTCCGTCTCCTTCTTCGACGCCCGCAAGTTGTTCGACAGTTTACCAAGGTACGAAAATGGACTCCGCCGACGAGTTATTTTCCCATAATTTCATTTGCGACTCCAACGATTCATCGTCCGACGACGAGGAGGAGATATTGGCTGCCGTGTTGGTCCATCACCACCTCAACAACCAGCGGCAGTTGTTCCGTGGCTCTATTCCGGGCCACCTTCCGGCGTTGAATCGTAACCGAGAGAGCGGGCATTTCCTTCTCTAGAAGGACTACTTTGATACAACAAACCCGTTGTTCAAACATCATAAATTCCGTCGTCGGTTCCGTATGAGTAGGCATGTTTTCAACCGTATTAGAGAGGGAGTGGTCGGCTATGATGAATAGTTCGAGTGCAAAGAGGATGCCGTTGGCAAGATTGGTTTCTCCTCTTATCAGAAATGCACTGCCGCCATCTGAATGCTTGCATACGGAGTGCCCGGTGATCTCATTGACGAGTACGTCCGTATGAGCGAGTCTACATGCCTAGAGTCCCTGTATAAGTTCTGCAAGGCTGTGATTGCTGTGTTTGGCCCTGAGTACTTGAGAGAGCCGACACCTGCAGATACAGCCCGTTTGTTGGCGATGAATGCTAGCAGGGGCTTCCCGGGGATGCTTGGCAGCATAGATTGCATGCACTGGGAGTGGAAGAACTGCCCTTCTGCTTGGCAAGGGCAGTATAAGGGACATGTCAGGGCTTGCACTGTCATACTAGAGGCCGTGGCGTCTCAAGATCACTGGATCTGGCACTCTTTCTTTGGCATGGCTGGACCACACAATGATATCAACGTGCTTCAGCGCTCGCCGGTGTTTTCTAGGCTTGCCGAAGGCAACAGCTCACCTGTGAACTTTACTGTCAACGGCCACAAGTACGACAAATGGTACTATTTGGGTGACGGTATCTATCCTCAGTGGACCACTATTGTAAAGACAATACCCAACCCTGTTAGACAGAAAAGGAAAAGATTTGTCCAAGAGCAAGAGAGTGTTAGAAAAGATGTCGAGCGTGCCTTTGGTGTTTTGCAATCTTGATGGGGTATCGTTCGGTATCCTGCTAATATTTGGAGCACGCAGAAACTATGGGAGGTGATGACTGCTTGTGTGACCATGCACAATATGATCGTAGAAGACGAGCGCCCGGAACGTCTCTACGATCAAGGCTTTCAGTTTCAGGGTGAGGATGTTGTGCCTGAGCATGGAGTAGCGGCAACATTTGAGCAGTTCACTCAGTTTCATGAAGACATGCGTGATTGGGAAATTCACGTGCAACTGCAAAATGATTTGGTTGAGGATATGTGGATTCATGTTGGCAACCAATAGATGTATCTTCTTTTATTCGTTCGTAATACTATGTGAAACATTTTTATTTTTATTTGGCCTGTAAACTATACTATTTATTTGGGTGGATTATTTTGTTTGTTAAATTTTCATTTCACAATATGTTGAATGCAATGCAAAATTGAGCGACCAGCCAGCCACGCCTGCAAATATGGATCGGCGTGTTGGGCGCGCTGCCGACCCATAAGAAAAATAGGGCGGACGCCGGGCGGGCGACCGACCCAACCGGACAAAAAGCGGACGAAATCGCCGTCCGTTTGGGTCGGCCCGTTGGAGTTGCTCTAAGAAGAAGAAGAAGAAGAAGAAGAAGAAGAAGAAGAAGAATGGTGATGCAAATAGGAGTTAGCTAGGAGGTAGCTGGTTCATGTGGCCGTGTCATCCATGCCTCATACCAGGCTGTGTGGAAGCACTGACAGGTGGGCCTCGCGCTGGTGCAGAGTCAGCTGAACCGTGGGACAGGGCCCTAATAATTTTCAGTGCAGGCTGCACCGGTCGATCTCGATCATCCCACCCAATGTCAGTCGACAGATGGACCCTACCTCTGCCTGGCGCGCTGCTGTGCCCATCCTGCATCGTAGACTCCCTGCATCGAGTCCCATCGTTTCCTTCTGCATGCTCCGCGTCAATTTCAGAGCCAGTGCAACAGGAGAATTTTGTTCAAAGCAGGTTAATCTTTTTCATTTTTCTTGTACAAGAGGACGGCCATCTAATTACTTAGTGCTAAGTAAGTGGATCACAAGGATAAGGTAGACTACACAATTCACGATTTTTTTTTTTGAGAAAGGCCGAGTACAGTGTATAAGGGTATACATGCACCAGGAATGAGATCCAGTGCCTTGCTGTGAGCAAGGCACCGATGAACAGTACGGTGACTGGCCCCCCTCTCCACATCTTCTGATTCAGGATCGACGGCCAGATCTGCGTGAACAATGATAGTGCTACAATATTCGATCTACAGTACCCCACCAACAGTGGTTGGTGCTACAGTACCCCGTCAACAGTGCTCTGCGCTACAGTATTCGATCCGAGCCGCTCCCCCCTGATCCAATGGCTGGCTGGCCGCCAGTTACACCGTGCCTTGATGTGGGCAAGGCACTGGATCTCTGTCCCATGCACCACTAGGCATCTCAAAATTTTTAAATGCACCACCAGTCGGTGCTGGAGCTATAGCGAATTATCAAAGCCTGGCACTGGCACGCCGTAAGCTGAAATTTACGTTGATCTATCAAACACCACAAGCATCATATATTTGTTTAAACGTCATCTGCAATATACGTCAGTAACTCGTCATAGATCATACTCCCTTCGTCCGAAAGTAAATGTCTTGAGCTTAGTATAAATTTGTATTAGAGCTAATACAAAGTTGAGATACTTATTTTGAGACGAAGGTATAAATAAATCGAAACATGAGATACAAAACCAAATAACTCGTTAAACACTAGCCACACACTACCAGAAAATCTGCTTACGCCGACGGCCTCATCTATGCCGACGGCCACCGTCAGCATAGATGGACCTATGCCGACGGCCTAGGGCAGGCCATAGGCGTAGAAAAGCCGTCGGCATACGTCTATCTATGCCGACGGGGCCGTCGGCATAGATGAGGCCATCAGGACCGCTCGAGATACGCCTACGGGGCCCGTCAGCATAGGCTAGGCCGTCGGCATACCAGGGGCCCACCTACCCGATCAACGACGACCGTTTGGCAGCGTCCAAACTACGCCGGCGGGAGGTAACGGTGGCCGTCGGCATAGGCATATCTATGCCGATGGCTATGCCGTCGGCATAGAATTGCTGACATCATCGATCTGCGTCGTCGATCCGAGGAAGGGGGCGGCAGAGATATGCCTACGGCATAGCCGTCGGCATAGACCTGGCCCATGCCCATCTGCCACGTCATCGATCCACGTGCGATGCCACGTCATCGATCCGTGGGATTGTACCTCCATGTGCAAGGCCGTCGGCATATATTTATTTTATTTATATTTTTTATTTGTACGTTATATTATTTCACTACTAGAATCTGCAGATAGCCCTATGGCTGAAATTGTTCCCTAGAGCCAAATTGGACACCCTAGGGACACAAAGTATCCCTAGGGTAAGAACTGACAACCCAAGGGGTTGTGTTCTTTCCTTAGGGTTCGCTGCCAGACCCAAGGGGTATTCTCTGGGTGGGACCAATCCAATGCCACGTTGGCAATGTTCCCTAGGGTTACTCATGAAAACCCTTAGGAAAGGGCTATGCCTAGGGTGAAGAAATGAAACCCTAGGGACCTAACAGACACTGCTAACGTGCCATGGCCCTCTTGTTAACACCGTGAAGTATTCTTAGGGTTTGTAGTGTTAACTCTAGGGAGATTTGCACACACTTGATTTTCAATATATATTTTATACCTAATAGTTATATTTTAAATATACCCACCAAAGATATATAAATTTAATTCTATAGGGGAAAATATACATGTGGAAATGTAATTCTATAAGAAAACCATAGGTTGATTGATCACTTTTTTGGAAATGTAAGTTGATAAAATCTATTTTGTGCACACTTGATGGGAAAATATAAGTATAGTAGCGAGTACTTACTACTGTACATATAATATACGCGTGTACAGTCCCAAAAAAATACGCGTGTGCAGGGGAGTATATTCTTTTGCAAAGGCTAGCTCAAATTCTTGCGTATGTACGAAAGAAAAAAAGAGGCTAGCTCAAATTGGCTGTACACGCGCGCGCAGAATTGGTTGTATCACGCGCGTACCCAGCCCGCCAGTTTTTTAGGCGAGCGCGCGCAGAATTGGCTATACACGCGCCAAAGTTTCCCCTGTACACGCGCGAAGGCAGTTTTCCCCCAAATCCCTCCCCTGTAGACGCACGAGCTTCCTCCCAAATCCCACCCCAGTGCCAAGAGCGCCGCCAAATTAACACCAAAACCACGGCGGCGCAGCTCATCCATCGCTGTGCCGCCCGCGCCCTCCTCAAGCCATCGCCATTGTAGGCGGCGTCGGCCGCCGCCGCCGCAGACTTGGGCTCCCGCGGCTGCCGCTGCAGAGGCAGCCGCCGGCGGCGGCGATGGCGTGGGCCTTGACCAACCGGCCGCCCTCGGTAGCTTCGGACGCACCGGAGGTCTCCGTCGCTTCGTTCCTCGCCCGGCCCTGCCGCCCTCGACGGATCCTAGCTAGCCTGCCGCCCTCGGTGCACCCTACCCTGCCGCCCACGACCGAGACCAACCTGCCGCAGCCGTAGACGTGTGCTTCAACTTCAGAAATCAGAACCAAGGCTTAATTAGGTGAGCTCACATGGCCATGTTCCATCACCTTTCTAATCAGATTTCATTAGTTAATTATGGGAAGTGAACCTACTGGTAGATCTAAAAATAGGCTAACTTGCGAGCATGTGCAGAGTACTTTGATCTGAAATGTGATTGACATAATTCTGTGGAAAACTTTTGCTTTAACCTTGTCTAATACAGAATCAGAAGATGGAGTGGACTTGCAATTATCTCATGAAGCAATTGATGATTTCTAATAGTTTTCTTCTGTCTGAGGTGACATTTTTCCTCCATGTCTTTTTAAATCTGGACATTGATGATTTTCTGGTTGTTTCCCTTTGTGCTGAACTTACAATTGTATCTCTCATGGTTATATTTATCTCTACTTATTTTATGACTTTATGCACATATACTCTGCTGCTATACTTATGCCAAGTCAGAAATGTGTAATTTTAGTTGTGTGTTTTTGTGGACCTTACTAATGCATCTGAATTCAATTTTACAGGATGACGAGTCGCTTCAACCCCCCAAATTCTAAGAGGTTCTGCAGAACTTCCACTGCCTATTGCAAATGAGTCTGAACGTCCATTGATTAGATCTGATGGGGATGCGTGAGTTATCATTTAATCCACGCATTACTGTTTGGCACACCTTGAGGTGTTTGACATATTACACTATGAGATACCTTGGGGTGTGTTTAACTTACATCTATTTTCTTGTGCTAGGCACTGGTTAGAATTACATACATTGAGAAAAAAATGTGAGAAAGCCAAATGGTGTGCTAACAATTCTGTCCAGACTACAACAGAGAGTAGCCTTGGTGGTCTGCATAAGTTTCTTATGGTGTGTAAAGCCTTTTGATATAGCTTTCTAATTTGTATCAAAAATTTCAGACCATCACATCCCTTCAAGGAATTCAAGGGCCTGAGATTCCATGTATTGTTATACCTCCACCTCCAACTTTTTCAACATTAACCTCTTCGTCTCCGATCTTTTCTCCGAAAATGGTATGTACATATTTCTTTCGAAGGCAATAACACCAGATCGGCCAAATAAGAAAAGAAAAGGAATAGGTTGCACTATAGCAGCAAATGTGTATCCGTTTTTTTATTGCTATTGTGTTGAAGCTATTTTGCCCACACAATATGTTACAACTAATCGCAGAACAACCTTGAAGCTATGGTACTACCTCTGCTATGTGCTCTTCTCTAGGTCCTTAATTGAAAAGGAGGAGGCATTTGTGGTATTTGTAGTAGCTTGAGCCTTTTCTATCAATGTACATTAAGCTAGAGCAGTCCAGGACATTTCAGTGATGTGTTGCTTACCATCTTTATTAAAATATGTTAAGTACATTGTAAGAAAAAATACACACAAAAGGGTTTTCTTATCCATGGTTCAATTGCTACATAGGGTAAATGTTTCCATTAATTATGAGCATTGTGTTGTTTGATGGCAAACTTTGTGATGCAAAATTATATATAACAATGCACGCCCACCATCGCTACATAGTTTAACATCTATCTTGCTGTTGAATCAACTAAGGATTTTTGTAGTCATTATTTATAATTTGATATTTCAAGATTCTTAAAAAGACATTTCTGCAGCCCTCCACAGGTGAATCAGCTAATGGTGCTGAAAATATGAATAATACATCGCGTGGAGCAGAAGATGGAATGTTTGCTGGCTTGTTTGACGCAAACTGGAAATTTCTCTCTGCCTGGTGACGAACTACCTCCTTTCTGAGATGTCTCTTGCGGTGGTGAAGGAAGTGGCATAAACTTTTTGCGTAGATTAATTGGAAGCCAATGCTTGTTACTAGGATATGCATACTTAATTAAGTGCAACCTGACACTTCTCGTCTTGGCCATGCACATGCTGATGGTTGTGATCTCTTGGATCAGTGACTTACATGATTCATAGTGTGTGACAATCCTAGTTAGATGACACTTTGTGAAGTGTAGGGTACTTTTGTAAGCTCCTGGTTGTTGTCATGTAAAATGATGAGGGTTAATATATATGTGTGTGTGTGTGTATGTGCGCGCGCGTCGCTTTTGTGTCTTCAACTTTGTGGAGTGATTATGTACAATTATTTTACATTTGTGCAAATACAACGAAAGTGTGTGTTTTTACCATACTATTTATAAGTAATGATTCCCTAGGGTTCCTAAACTCAAGGGGTTGTATGGGTTAACGTTCACTGCCGTTATAGAAGATTTCCCTAGGGAACAAAGTGAACCCAAAGGAAACCTACTTTACACGTCAGTGGGGCTGGCCTCTTGTCGCTAGTTTCCCTAGAGTTCGAAACCCAAGGGAAAGTAGATGTTACCTAGGGTATACCTTGGACACCCAAGGGAAACCGAGATTCCCCCACCACTGAAGCCTTAGGGCGATTTCCCTAGGGTATACACTAGGGGAAATGGTTTCCCTAGTGTTTTTGCCCTTTTGCTTAGGGTATTAGGCCCTAGGGCTATTTGCAGATTCTAGTAGTGTTGTTTGTTTTTCCACAAGATAAATATGCCTTATCTAAAAAAACATACCCCGATGGTTTATCGATTGCCCCCCTTACAAACGTCGTTGTCGCCATGTCACGGAGGGGGGAAACGGTAGACACGGAGGGAATCTGGTTAGTGGGGAGATTCGGGGTGTAGCTATAGCACCGAAACATCGCACGGGTCCCGATGCATATGTGAAAGTGTTCACGCATGCGCAGACGCCCGTCTTGGGGCTCCGCAATGTGCCCCCTCCACCCAAGGCAGTGTCACCGTCACTTGGAGGGGGCCACACCCCGGAGACGCATGCCGCCTCTTTGGACATGCCACCACACCACCCCGCATGTATGAGGGCCCGGTGCGACGCTTCGGTGGCATTGCTACCGCCCAGGCCCCCCCCGCCTAACCCTGTAGCGTTCGACCACGGGATCTAGACCTTTGACTTTGCACGGAAGGGCTTTGACCAGTGGAACTCTCCACCCGGTTGTGTTAGGTTAGCCCGCAGGAACACTTTGGAGCAACATTCGGGCCAAAAGCCACAACAAGATCCCATCCGTGTAGACTCGACGCGTCCGCTTTCCCACTCCAGGTGCCGGCGACGGCGCCGTCTGTGAGGGGGGACACACCCCGGAGAGGCGTGCCGCCTCTTTGGACATGCCACCACACCGTACGGCATGTATGAGGGCTCGGTGCGACGCTCCGGTGGCATTGCTACCCCCAGGGCCCCCGTCCCGCCTAACACTGTAGAGTTTGACCACGGGATCTAGCCCTTTGACTTTGCACGGACGGGCTTTGACCATTGGAACTCTCCACCCGGTTGCGTTAGGTCAGCCCATAGGAACACTTTAGAACAATATCCGGGCCAAAGCCGCAGCAAGATCCCATCCGTGTACACCCGGCGCGTCCGTTTCCACCCTCCAGGTGCCGGCGGCGTCGCCGTCCGTGAGGGGGGCACGCCTCGGAGACGCGTGTCGAGCGTTTGCAACCGCCACAACACTTCTAGACTTGTGAGAGGCCGCCTACGCAAGATTTGGCGGCATGCTAGCCCCGGAGGCCGCCGGCCACAGTCATAGACACGCGAAGAGCAATCCGCGTAGAGGGAAGTGTTCAGATACTTCTCAATCACCAAAAATTATGAAAAATTACCATCAGTCTTATAGCACATGTGCCCACGTCGTGTAAAAAACTCATGATTTTATCACGCTCCGAGTATTTAATAATATTCACGCCGCATCGTTACCGCAGAATGTCTACTACTGTGTCATCGCCATTCGTGAGGGGGCCCCACACCCCGGAGATGCGTGCCGCCTCTTTGGACATGCCACCACACCGTACGGCATGTATGAGGGCCCAGTGCGACGCTCCAGTGGCATTGCTACCCCCCCAGGGCCCCCGTCACGCCTAACCCTGTAGAGTTTAACCACAGGATCTAGCCCTTTGAATTTGCACGGACGGGTTTTGACCACTGGAACTCTCCACCCGGTTGTGTTAGGTCAGCCCATAGGAACACTTTGGTACAATATCCGGGCCAAAGCCGCAGCAAGATCCCATCCGTGTAGACGCGGCGCATCCGTTTCCACCCCCCACATGGCATTGCTACCCCCCCCAGGGCACGCGGTTCCGGGGTGTGCCCCCCTCACGGGCGTCGCTGCCGCCGTGTCACAGACGTCGCACTAGGTCCCATACACACGGTATACTAAAAATCTAAAAATTGTAATAATTGAATTTATTAAAAACTCCGGTATTCATCATGGAAATCGGACAATTACGGTGAAACCTTCAGTGCCCGGGCACCGGGTCGGCTGCCCGGGCACTGAAAGTTTTACCGTTATTGTACGATTTCTTCATATAAGTCTATTTAAACAGGTCAAATTGCTTGTCCTTGGGCGAGGTGGGACTAAATTTTGCCATTTAGCAGCCTCCTATCTATGCTGACGGCATAGCTATCGGCATAGGGTGCCACGTGGCATGGCAATCTATGCTGATGGCTATGCCGTCGGCATAGGGTGGCCTTATCCGTTCGGGCAGTGGCCTATCCCCACCATTGTGTCCACTCGTGCCCTATCCCCATCCCGAGCCCGACCCCGCCGTCGACCCACACCACGCCGCACCCGCCTGCGCTGCCGCCTCCACTCCGCGTTGTGCGCCGCACCCGCCGCCGCGCCGCTCCAGCGTCCCCAGCCTCCACCGCCGCCTCCACTCCGCGCCGCGCCACCGTCCCCACCCGCGTCGCGCCGCCGCCTCCACTCCACGCCGCGTCGTCATCTCCACCCCCCTCCGCCGGATGCCCTCTCGCCGGAGGCCCCTGCCTCTGCCCTGGCCGCTGCTCCGCCCCCTCTTCCGCGTCGTCGCCCCGCCAGGCCCCGCCCTGCCCCGTCGGTCGCCACCTCGCCTCGACCTGCCTTGCCCCGCCGGCCGCCACCTCGCACCCATCCTGCGCTGCCCCACCGCCCGCCGCGTCGCCCCACCGGTCACCTCCTTGCCCCGGCCCTGCTTGGCCCCGCCTCGCCCCGGCCCTGCCTCTCCCCTCCGATGAGACCTCCACCTTTTTTTTTTCTGTTTTTAGATAGATAGATTGTTATATATATATATATATATATATATATAGGGAAAATGCATCCTACTACCGGGTGTAGCTACACCCATTTCTTATATACTACCATGTGGTAGTATATACTCTACTTTATTATTTTTAATATGTTCATATATTATATTCAAGATACTCCTATATATATATATATATATATATATATATATATATATATATATATATATATATATAGATAGATAGATAGATAGATAGAGATAGATAGATAGAGATAGATAGATTGTTAGATAGATAGATGAATCTTGCAAAAAAAATTGGTTCGATGAGATGAATCGATGATGATGATGTATAGATGATGATGAATATATTGTTGATATTGTTAGTTGTGGTGATGATGATGATGAATATTTATTTAATATTGTTAGTTGTGATGATGATGATGAATATGTGATGAAATAACCTTACATGATTCAAGAATAAATGAATGCATGTTTATATGTTTTAAATATGCTTTATGAGTTGTGATGTTCTAAATTTTTGTCGCGGTGGAATTTGTAGGTTTTGTAGAGTTTCATGTCGGTGGAGTGATCGTCATCGGAGTTGTTGGTCACGGATCGTCCCTCCTCTGTTCGACTACTTCCTCTACAGCCGAGGGTGAGCTATGAATCCACCTACACCTCCTATGCTCTTTTAATCATGTCACTAGATTTCATTCTCAAGTCAAGTCGCGTAACCTAGGCGTCTCCCGTCCGAAAGGGTTGCATCGATAAATATGCATTGAATTGCATATTTATCACCGCAACTTTTTCGGGTTGTCCAGCGTTTTCCATGGATAGCCCGAGGATGTGTAGATTGGGTATGTTCTACCCTGTTCCGAGGCAGGATTTCGGCGACGCCTCCCCAGTGTTCTCTGGAGAACATTCTCTCGGCTATTTGCCGAGACGTGTATATGGAGAACAGTGGGGAGGTGCTGCCGAAATTTTTTCTCAGAATGGGGTAGAATGGAGAACGTACTCAATCTACACATCCTCGGGTGGGATTAGGACCTATCTTTACCTATTAGAGATGTAGGTGCATTCAACGCGGTAGAAACTGAAAATTTGATGTGATTAATTTAAGTGAATCCTTAATTATGTTGCGTGGCTTGCAAAAAAGCAGAGGATGGCTGATAATCAGTGGATGTACAGTGGTTTTATCCGTCGGAATCGAGTAACATCAGAGTGGATAGTGAAAACCGATGTGTATGTGAAGGAGATATTCCGTCGTCCAATGAGAATTATCCCACCATGCCCCTGTGCGAGATGTGCCAGACATCACCGTAGAAATCAGACGGACATGAGTGAGCACCTTCGCACGCACGGATATATGCCAAACTTTGACATGCCACCGATAAACATAGCCGAGCAGGACCATGGTAGAGAGGAGGTGATGCGACAACGCATCGATGGATATGAGGACGACGGGGTCACGGACATGCTAGATGATGTCGTTGTTGCAGAAATGGAAAATGCGACACCTTCAGAGAATGAACCGGAGGAGCCGGAGGCAACCACAAAGGCCTTCTTGGAGGTCTTGGCCTCGTCGAAGAAACCTCTTTATGCGGGTGCGAAAGTATCTCAGTTGGATGCCATCTCGCAACTGATCGCAGTCAAGGCTGAGTACGGCTGTAGCCAGAAATGCTTCGAAGCATTCCTGGGAGTATGGGCTGACAGCCTCCCTGAGGGTCATGAACTGCCGAAAATCATGTATGATACAAAGAAAATCATGAAGGCACTCTCTATGGATTATGAGAAAATAGATGTTTGCCCGAAGAATTGCCTTTTGTTTAGGCACGAGTATGTGGATGACAAGTACTGTAGGAAGTGCGGTTCGTTTCAGTACATTGAGGTGGTTGGTGTGGATGGTGAGAAAAGGCAGCTAACCATTCCCGTTAAGGTTCTTTGGTATCTTGATTTTATAAAAAGACTGCAGCGCCTTTTCATCACAAAGGAGTCTGCCAAAATGACGAAGTGGCACAAGGAAGGTATAAGGTACAATCCAAAAAAATCATACATCCATCGGAAGGGGAAGCATGGAAGTCGTTCGTTGAAGAATACCCCGAGGAAGCAGCTAAGGCTGGGAACGTCAGAATAGCCGTATCAGGTGTTGGGTTGAATCCATATGGTATGACGTCCAATCCATACAGCTGCTGGCCCGTGTTTGTAATTCCGCTCAATCTTCCTCCCGGTGCCCTAATGCAACGCAAGACCATGTTCTTGTGGCTTATCATTCCAGGGCCTGAATACATGGGGAAGCAATTGGGTGTGTTTATGCAGCCGCTGGTGGATGCTTTGCACCATTCTTGGTACTTTCCGAGGTTGACATACGACCGGGATCTGCAGAGAAATTTCTTGATGAAAGTTTGGTTGCACTATTGCATGCATGACTTTCCCGGCTATGCCCTATTCTGCGGATGGTGTACAAGTGGGAAGATGCCATGCCCAGTGTGCATGCAGGCTCTGCGAATGATTTGGCTGAGTAAGGGTGGCAAGTATGTAGCCTTTGACCTGCATCGATAGTTCCTCCCTCCAGACCATCCAGACAGGGAAGACAAGAAGAACTTCATGAAAGGCCAGGTTGTTCATGAAGTAATCGAGATTCCAACATTTTCGGGGGCAGATGTTCTTGCTCAACTAAAAGCTCTCAAGCCTAAAGTCAAAGGAAAAGGCAATGCCAAAGGCTTCGAGGGATATGGTGAGACGCACAACTGGACTCACATTACCCCCTTCTCGCAGCTTCCCTATTTCAAGGACCTCAAACTTCCTTACAAGATCGATGTGATGCACATCAAAAGAATGTGGCAGAGTCCCTTTTCCACACGGTCCTGAATATTCCTGATAAGACGAAGGATAACGTTAAAGCTAGAGCCGATCAACAGAGAATTTGTGATAGACCACGTCTAAACATGAAGCCTCCCACAGACGGTAAAAAAAACCCAGTTCAAGCCAGATGCTGACTTTGTCCTTAAACCGCCAGAAAAAAGGAAGTACTTATCTGGCTAAAACACATTTTGAAGTTCACCGATGGTTATGCATCAAATATAAGTAAGGGAGTCAATCTTTCAACAAGCAAAGTGACCGGCCTGAAGAGTGATGACTACCATGTATGGATTGAGCGGATAATGTCGGTGATGGTTCGAGGCTATGTCCCCGAGCATGTCTGGCGAGTGCTTGCCGAGCTAAGCCATTTCTTCCGCACGCTCTGTGCTAAAGAAGTAAGTAAAGATGTGATTGAAAAATTGCATAAGAAGGCACCGGAGTTGATAGTCAAGCTAGAGAAGATCTTTCCGCCAGGCTTCTTTACTCCGATGACACATCTCATTCTGCACCTCGCAAACGAGGTATTGTTGGGGGAGGGGGTGCTGTGCAGAATCACTGGCAGTACGGCCCTGAGAGACAGAACAAGCATCTCCAACAGAAATGTGGAAACAAAGCTAAGATTGAAGCTTCCATAGCTGAGGCAGTTATCCTAGAGGAGGTGTCAGACCTCAGGACATCATACTATCTAGACCACGTTCCCCATCTGCATAACAAGGTGCCTTGATACAATATAGAAGAGCCCAAGTATCAACCTAGACTCCATCTATTCAACACGAAAGGTGGGAGGGCTGGGGCCTCGAAATCTTATAACATGCCACTATTGGGGAACGTAGTAATTTCAAAACATTTCCTACGCACACGCAAGATCATGGTGATGCATAGCAACAAGAGGGGAGAGTGTTGTCCATGTACCCTCGTAGACCGAAAGCGGAAGCGTTATAACAACGCGGTTGATGTAGTTGTACGTCTTCACGGCCCGACCTATGAAGCACCGAAACAACGGCACCTCCGAGTTTTAGCACACGTTCAGCTCGATGACGATCCCAGGACTCCGATCCAGCAAAGTGTCGGGGATGAGTTCCGTCAGCACGACGGCGTGGTGACGATCTTGATGTTCTACCGTCGCAGGGCTTCGCCTAAGCACCGCTACAATATTATCGAGGATTATGGTGGAGGGGGCACCGCACATGGCTAATAGATCTCAAGGATCAATTGTTGTGTCTACACGTGCCCCTACCGGGAGTAGGACTCCCTCCTTTCCTTGTCCAACTAGGAGAGGGGGAAGGAAGGGAGAGAGGAGGGGAAGGAAAGAGGGGGCGCCGCCCCCCTCCTTGTCCAATTCGGACTAGAGGGGGAGGGGCGCGCGTCCTGCCCTGGCCGCCCCTCCTCCGCTCCACTTTGGACCCATGAGGCCCATTAACCCCCCGGGGGGTTCCGGTAACCCCCCGGTACTCCGTTCTATATCCGATAACCTCCGGAACCATTCCTGTGTCCGGATATAGTCGTCCAATATATCAATCTTTATGTCTCGGCCATTTCGAGACTCCTCGTCATGTCCGTTATCACACCCGAGACTCCGAACAACCTTCGGTACATCAAAACATATAAACTCATAATGAAACTGTCATCGTAACGTTAAGTGTGCGGACCCTACGGGTTCGACAAAATGTAGACATGACCGAGACACGTCTTCGGTTAATAACCAATAGCGGAACTTGGATGCTCATATTGGCTCCTACATATTCTACGAAGATCTTTATCGGTCAGACCGCATAACAACATACATTGTTCCCTTTGTCATCGGTATGTTACTTGCCCGAGATTCGATCGTCGATATCTCAATACCTAGTTCAATCTCGTTACCGACAAGTCTCTTTACTCGTTCCGTAATACATCATCTCGCAACTAACTCATTAGTTGCATTGCTTGCAAGGCTTAAGTGATGTGCATTACCGAGAGGGCCCAGAGATACCTCTCCGACAATCGGAGTGACAAATCCTAATCTCGAAATAAGCCAACCCAACATGTACCTTCGGAGACACCTGTAGAGCTCCTTTATAATCACCCAATTACGTTGTGACGGTTGGTAGCACACAAAGTGTTCCTCCGTCAAACGGGAGTTGCATAATCTCATAGTCATAGGAACATGTATAAGTCATGAAGAAAGCAATAGCAACATACTAAACGATCGGGTGCTAAGCTAATGGAATGGGTCATGTCAATCACATCATTCTCCTAATGATGTGATCTTGTTTAATCAAATGACAACACATGTCTATGGTTAGGAAACATAACCATCTTTGATTAATGAGCTAGTCAAGTACAGGCACACTAGTGACAATATGTTTGTCTATGTATTCACACAAGTATTATGTTTCCGGTTAATACAATTCTAGCATGAATAATAAACATTTATCATGATATAAGGAAATAAATAATAACTTTATTATTGCCTCTAGGGCATATTTCCTTCAGTCTCCCACTTGCACTAGAGTCAATAATCTAGGTCACATCGCCATGTGATTCAACACTAATAGTTCACATCACCATGTGATTAACACCCATAGTTCACATCGTCATGTGACCTACACCCAAAGGGTTTACTAGAGTCAGTAATCTAGTTCACATCGCTTATGTGATTAACACCCAAAGAGTACTAAGGTGTGATCATGTTTTTCTTGTGAGATAATTTTAGTCAACGGGTCTGTCACATACAGATCCGTAAGTATTTTGCGAATTCTATGTCTACAATGCTCTGCACGAAGCTACTCTAGCTAATTGATCCCACTTTCAATATGTATCTAGATCGAGACTTAGAGTCATCCAGATCTGTGTAAAAACTTGCATCAACGGAACTTTTTACGACGAACCTTTTGTCACCTCCATAATTGAGAAATATTTCCTTATTCCACTAAGGATAATTTTGACCGCTGTCCAGTGATCTACTCTTAGATCACTATTGTACTCCCTTGCTTAACACAGTGTAGGGTATACAATAGATCTAGTACACATCATGGCATACTTTATAGAACCTATGGCTGAGGCATAGGGAATGACTTTCATTCTCTTTCTATCTTCTGCCGTGGTCGGGCTTTGAGTCTTACTCAATTTCACACCTTGTAACACAACCAAGAACTCTTTCTTTGACTGTTCCATTTTGAACTACTTCAAAATCTTGTCAAGGTATGTACTCATTGAAAAAACTTATCAAGCGTCTTGATCTATCTCTATAGATCTTGATGCTTAATATGTAAGCAACTTCACCGAGGTCTTTCTTTTGAAAAAACTCCTTTCAAATACTCCTTTATGCTTTCCAGAAAATTCTACATCATTTCCGATCAACAATATGTCATTCACATATACTTATCAGAAATGTTGTAGTGCTCCCACTCACTTTCTTGTAAATACAAGCTTCACCGCAAGTCTGTATAAAACTATATGCTTTGATCAACTTATCAAAGTGAATATTCCAACTCCGAGATGCTTGCACCAGTCCATAGATGGATCGCTGGAGCTTGCATATTTTGTTAGCACCTTTTAGATTTGACAAAACCTTCTGGTTGCATCATATACAACTCTTATTTAATAAATACATTAAGGAATGTAGTTTTGTTTATCCATTTGCCAGATTTCATAAAATGCGGCAATTGCTAACATTTTGCGACAATTCTAGCTTTGTAGATAGTAACACTACTATCAGCGTCCGTCTTCCTCTTGAAGATCCATTTAATCTCAATGGCTCGCCGATCATTGGGCAAGTCAATCACAGTCCATACTTTGTTCTCATACATGGATCCCTTCTCAGATTTCATGGCCTCAAGCCATTTTGCGGAATCTGGGCTCATCATCGCTTCCTCATAGTTCGCAAGTTCGTCATGGTCTAGTAACATGACTTCCAGAACAGGATTACCGTACCACTCTAGTGCAGATCTCACTCTGGTTTACCCACGAGATTCGGTAGTAACTTGATCTGAAGTTATATGATCATCATCATTAGCTTCCTCACTAATTGGTGTAGTAGTCACATGAACATATTTCTGTGATGAACTACTTTCCAATAAGGGAGCAGGTACAGTTACCTTATCAAGTTCTACTTTTCTCCCACTCACTTCTTTCGAGAGAAACTCCTTCTCTAGAAAGGATCCATTCTTAGCAACGAATGTCTTGCCTTCGGATCTGTGATAGAAGGTGTACCCAACATTTTCTTTTGGGTATCCTATGAAGACACATTTCTCCGATTTGGGTTTGAGCTTATCATGATGAAACTTTTTCTTATAAGCATCGCAACCCCAAACTTTAAGAAACAACAACTTTGGTTTCTTTCCAAACCATAGTTCATATTGTGTCGTCACAACGGACTTAGATGGTGCCCCTTTTAAACGTGAATGCAGCTGTCTCTAATGCATGACCCCAAAACGATAGTGGTAAATCGGTAAGAAACATCATAGATTGTACTATATCCAATAAAGTACGGTTATGACGTTCGGACACACCATTATGCTGTGGTGTTCCAGGTGGCACGAATTTGTGAAACTATTCCACATTGTTTTAATTGAAGACCAAACTCGTAACTCAAATATTTGTCTCCGCGATCAGATCGTAGAAACCTTATTATCTTGTCACGATGATTTTCCACTTCACTCTGAAATTCTTTGAACTTTTCAAATGTTTCAGACTTATGTTTCATCAAGTAGAAATACCCATATCTGCTCAAATCATCTGTGAAGGTCAGAAAATAACGACACCCGCCGCGAGCCTTAACACTCATCGGATCGCATACATTAGTATGTATTATTTCCAATAAGTCAGTTGCTCGCTCCATTGTTCCGGAGAACGGAGTCTAGTCATCTTTCCCATGAGGCATGGTTCGCAAGCATCAAGTGATTCATAATTGAGGGAGTCCTGGATTAGGGGGTGTTCAGATAGCCGAACTATATCTTCAGCCGGACTCCAGGATTATGAAGATACAAGATTGAAGACTTCGTCCCGTGTCCGGAAGGTTCTTTCCTTGGCGTGGAAGGCAAGCTAGGCGTGCGGATATTCAAGATCTCCTACCAATGTAACCGACTCTGTGTAACCCTAACCCTATCCGGTGCCTATATAAACCGGAGGGTTGTAGTCCGTAGGACGAACACATCATAACCATCATCATACCCATAGGCTAGCTTCTAGGGTTTAGCCTCCTTGATCTCGTGGTAGATCTACTCTTGTACTACCCATATCATCAATATTAATCTAGCAGGAGTAGGGTTTTACCTCCATCGAGAGGGCCCGAACCTGGGTAAAATAAAGTGTCCCTTGTCTCCTGTTACCATCCGACCTTGACGCACAGATCGGGACCCCCTATCCGAGATCCGCCGGTTTTGACACTGACATTGGTGCTTTCATTGAGAGTTCCTCTGTGTCGTCGCCTTTAGGCCCGATGGCTCCGTTGATCATCAACAACGATGAGGTCCAGGGTGAGACTTTTCTCCCCAGACAGATGTTCGTCTTCGGCGGCTTCGCTCTGCGGGCCAACTCGCGAGCAGATCGAGAGCTACGCCCCTGGTCATCAAGTCAGGTTTGGAAGCCTAAACTACACGGCAGATATCCGCGGAGACTTGATCTTCGACGGATTCGAGCCACAGCCAAGCACGCCGCACTATCTCGAGGGGCATGATATAGCTCTGCCTCCGAACAGTCTCCTGGAGGCCGCATACGCTCCGGCCCCGATCCTCGATTCGGAGCCCGCAGCGTTCTTTGAAGATGAACGGTTGGACGTCACCTCGGGGGCTGCGATCTTAAAGGGCATTGAGCCGAACGCGAGCCCCGCGCTCCGCATGGCCTGTGACTCCAAGGAGCCGGACTCTTCTCCGTACTTCGGGTCGTCCGTGCCCCCGCCGATCGAATCAGATTGGGCGCCTGTAATGGAGTTCACCGCCGCGGACATCTTTCAGTATTCACCTTTTGGTGATATTCTGAATTCTCTCAAGTCTCTCTCTTTGTCAGGAGAGCCCGGGCCGAACTATGGCCTGCGAGGTTGGGATTCAGACGATGAAGAAATTCAAAGCCCACCCACCGCCCACTTAATAGCCACTGTCGACGATATATCCGACATGCTCGACTTCGGCTCCGAAGACTTCGACGGTATGGACGAGAAGGAGGAGAAAAGCAAGAACCAGCACCTGTAGGGCGCTGAACCGCCACCTCGTCATACGACATATACATGGTGGATTCTCCAAAAGATGGAGATGGCGATGGAACAGCGGAGGATGGGACTTCGAAAAAGCCTCCAATACGCCGACGTCAGCGGCGCCGCTCCAAATCCCGCCACAGCAGAAACGGTGATTCCGGCACGGGAGATAATACTACCCCGGACAGCGCCGAAGAACACCAAAACCAGCAGGATTCGGCATAGGAAGATGGAGAAGACCGCCCTCATGAGAGAGCGGCAGAGCGAGAGGTCGAGGACGATAACTACATGCCTCCCTCCGAAGACGAGGCAAGCCTCGGCGACGATGAATTCATCGTACCATCAGACCCCGCCGAACAAGAGCGCTTTCAACGCAGGCTTTTAGCCACGGCGAACAGCCTAAAGAAAAAGCAGCAACAGCTTAGAGCTGATCAAGATTTGCTAGCTGACAGATGGACTGAAGTCCTTGCGGCCGAAGAGCACGAGCTCGGACGCCCCTCCAAAAACTATACTAAGCGCAGGCCGCTACCCCAATCAGAGGAGGAAGCCCAAGACATGGCAGATCGGCCACCTCGCGGCCGCGACAGAGAAGCATGTCGAACATCCAAACAAGCCATGCCCCGCAGACGCTTTACCAAGGCACAGGAACACGAACCAGACCTGCGAGACGTCCTGGAGGACAAAGCAAGGCAAACAAGATCGATCTATGGATCGCGCGGACGCCCGACGGCACGTGATAGTTTTCACTCCGGACACAATAAATCCGGCCGGGCCGAACACAACAGGCACAGCTCCTCCGAACTACGTCGAGACATAGCCCAGTACAGGGGCGCCGCACACCCACTATGCTTCACAGATGAAGTAATGGATCATAGAATCCCAGAGGGTTTTAAACCCGTCAACATCGAGTCGTACGATGGTACGACAGATCCGGCAGTATGGATTGAGGACTATCTCCTCCACATCCACATGGCACATGGCGATGATTTGCACGCCATCAAATATTTACCCCTTAAGCTTAAGGGACCAGCCCGGCACTGGCTTAACAGCCTCCCCGCAGATTCGATAGGCTCTTGGGAGGACCTAGAGGCCCCATTCCTCGACAACTTCCAGGGGACCCATGTACGGCCACCGGACGCCGATGACCTAAGCGACATAATCCAGCAGCCAGGAGAATCGGCCAGGCAATTATGGACACGGTTCCTAACAAAGAAAAATCAGATAGTCGATTGTCCGGATGCAGAGGCCTTAGCAGCCTTCAAGCATAACATCCGTGACGAGTGGCTTGCCCGGCACCTGGGACAGGAAAAGCTGAAATCCATGGCAGCCCTCACGACACTCATGACCCGCTTTTGCGCGGGCGAAGATAGCTGGCTAGCTCGCAGCAACAACTTATCGAAGAAGCAAGGTAATTCAGATACCAAGGACAAAAGTGGCAGGTCGCGACGGAATAAACAGAAACACCGCGTCGGCAGCAACAACAATGAAGATACGGCAGTAAACGTCGGATTCAGAGGCCATAAATTCGGTCAGCGGAAAAAGCCATTCAAAAAGAATACCCAGGGCCCGTCCAGTTTGGACCGAATTTTCGACCGCTCGTGCCAGATTCACGGCACCCCCGAAAGGCCAGCCAATCACACCAACAGGGATTGTTGGGTGTTCAAGCAGGCAGGCAAGTTAAGAGACGAAAACAAAAACAAGGGGCTAGACAGCGATGACGAAGAGGAGCCCAGGCCGCCGAACAACAACGGACAGAAGGGGTTTCCCCCACAAGTGCGGATGGTGAACATGATATACGCGACTCATATTCCCAAGCGGGAGAGGAAGCGTGCGCTACGGACGTATACGCGATTGAGCCAGTCGCCCCAAAGTTCAACCCATGGTCCTCTTGCCCGATCACCTTCGATCGAAGGGACCACCCCACTAGCATCCATCACGGCGGTTTTGCCGGATTGGTTCTTGACCCAATCATTGACGGATTTCACCTTACAAGAGTCCTCATGGACGGCGGCAGTAGCCTGAACCTGCTCTACCAGGATACAGTGCGGAAAATGGGCATAGATCCATCAAGGATCAAGCCCACAAGGACGACCTTTAAAGGCGTCATCCCAGGTGTAGAGGCCAATTGCATAGGCTCCATAACACTTGATGTGGTCTTCGGATCTCCAGACAACTTCCGAAGCGAAGAGTTAATCTTCGACATAGTTCCGTTCCGGAGTGGCTATCATGCTCTGCTTGGACGAACCGCATTTGATAAATTCAATGCGGTGCCGCACTACGCATATCTCAAGCTTAAGATGCCACGCCCTCGAGGTGTAATCACGGTCAGCGGAAACACCGAACGCTCCATCCGTACGGAGGAACACACGGCGGCCCTCGCAGCAGAGGTACAAAGCAGCCTGTTAAGGCAGCTCTCGAGTCCGGCCGCTACAAAGCAGGACAAAGCAAAACGCGTCCAGAGTAACCCGCAGCAAGACCGACTGGCGCGTTCAGAGCACGCGTAGCAATACGGCCCCAACCCCAGCCATCGCTACATAGCGGAGCTAGTACCTCGAGTACACAATTACGCCCTTACAATTCCATGGGCATAGGGGAAGGGGCAGATAAAACGGCATGCCAACAATACGGTGTCAAACGTACTAGGGGCTGCCGGGTTCTTCTTTTCTTTCAGGACTCCATACTCTGGATACAGTGTTCGGCCTCGCTGCCGCACAGACGATACAGGATCCAGGAAAGCAGACAAAACAACGCCGCATCATGGAACTCTCAGGTGGTCTCTATTTCGAGCGATATATCTGTTTCTAAATTCCGCGGCCTGCGCCTGGTCAGGACATGTTAAATAGTCCAATTTTTTTTCCGCACTACTTGTATCGTTCGGCTTGAATAAACAACCTCCTCATAAATAATGCATAGCTTTTCGTCTATTTTTTGCATTATCTTCTTTTAATATACATATGTTTACACAAATAACATGATCGCACCCGTACACCATGGTACGGCAAACCACGCCAGGGGCTTTATTACCCTTCTATCTGGTGTGAGAAGTCCGTCCACTTTCACAAGTGCGGCACCCCGAACTTATAGCATTATATGCATCGGCTCCGATTCATGATTTTGGTCATATGTTGGGTTTGCCCGGCTCCTATGTTTTGGTGCCTTACGTTCCGCTCTATCGGATAAGGTAGCACTAGGAGAACCACTGCGATTGTGCCCCAGATCAGGTGGGTGAGCACCTCAGTGGAGAAAGCTAAAACAGACTGTCATGATAAGGCGCGAGACCGGTCGCTGTTCGAGAGGTTTTTCGAGTCCCTAAAGGCTTATGCCGCTTCGAGCAGAGAGCTGGTTAAGTCTGGCTAAAGGTGTGGATAGTGCCCCGAATTCGGCCTTCCGAACTAGGGGCTTCGCCGAAATTTAAAATTATAACGTTCTATGGCTAAGTGAGAGTGTTCAAGCATTATAGTCCGATTGCCTGGTTCGCTGTGCTGAGCACCTCCCTCGAAGGACCCAACTATGGGAACAAGAGCCCTCAGGTTTATCCCGAACATCCCAGCACTAGTTGCATGGGGGCAGAAGCTAACGACTCGCCATCTCTCAGTTATTGATAAACAGCCGCACAGAAAATAATATTTTAAATTCAGAAAGCATTGCTTAAGCGCATATGAACAAGTTTTCAGCGCACAGGATACAAACGAGCGAGTTCATTGAAATATTACATGTTTGGCACACTCATCCGCGACAAGGCGAGCTCCAGCGAGAACTTCCTTGTAGTAGTTCTTGGGCTTGCGATGCTCCTTCCCCTGCGGCGGCCCGTCCTTCACCAGCTTCTCTCCGTCCAGCTTGCCCCAGTGTACCCTTACACGGGCAAGGGCCCTCCGGGCACCTTCTATGCAGACGGAGCGCTTGATGACCTCAAGCCGTGGACAGGCCTCCACCAGCCGCCGCACCAGCCCGAAGTAGCTCCCAGGCAGGGCCTCTCCAGGCCACAGCCGAACTAGTAAGCCCTTCATGGCCTGTTCGGCCGCCTTGTGGAGCTTGGCCAGCTGCTTCAGCTGATCGCTTAAGGGCACAGGGTGTCCGGCCTCAGAATACTGAGGCCAGAACACACTCTCCGTCGAGCTGTCCTCTTCAGCTCGGTAGAATGCGGCGGCGGCGGATGCGCTGCGGGGAAGATCGAAGAACGCCCCTGGAGAACTCCGGATTCGGGTAAGTAATAGGTATTTCACCTTTATATTCCTACTTTGCGTTAAGAATGCCTTACCCGCTGCTATCTTTTTCACATCCTCCAACTCTTGGAGGGCCTTTTGGGCTTCGGCCTTGGCACTCTTGGTGGTCTCAACAGCCGACGCGAGCTCGGATGCTTGCGTTTTTGCCTCAAGCTCCAAACCCTCATGTTTCTTCATGAGAGCCTGCAGCTCTTGCTTCACCTCGCCGACTTGGACCCCAAGCTTTTCTCGCTCGGCGCGCTCCTCGGTTGCTTTCTTCTCGGCCTCAGCCAGCGCCTGCTTCAGGGTTGCCACCTCGGTTGTGGCCCCTACAATAAGCAGTACAATCCTGTTATTTCTCTTTGCAATCAAGCCTCTCTATAGGCACCACTTTTTTTCTTTTTTTCTTCTAAGGGGTATTTCTTACCTTCCTTTTCCACGAGCTGCCTTTTGGCAAGGCCGAGCTCTTGCTTGGACCGCTCGAGGTCCTTTTTCAGGACTTCCACCTGCGCAGTCAGTGCGGCGGTGGACAGCAGGGAAGCCTGCATACGCATATTAGACTTTTTATTAGACTCCTGCGAAAATTGTTGGATCCTCTATTCGTCTTTTCTTTCCGAACACCGAACAGAGCATCAGGGGCTACTGTCTATGCGGTAATGAATTTAGCATATTTTTTGCTTACCTGGAAGCCTGTTAGAAGGCTAGCGCAAGCTTCATTCAGTCCGCTCTTGGCGGACTGAACCCTTTGGACCACCGCACTCATAACAGTACGGTGCTCCTCATCGATGGTGGCGCCTTCAAGCGCCTCCAACAGACTATCCGGCGCCTCTGGTTGGACAGAGGTCGCCGGCTCAGACGGCTTACTCCTCTTGGAAGGAGTTCGCCCACCGCGAGCCAGGACGGTTGAGTCCGGCGCGGTGTCCGGCACAAAGCCGGACTGGGAGCCCTGGGGGGTTTCATCCCCTTTACTCCTGGGGTCCTGAGGATTGCCTTGCGGCTCCTCCAGGACCACCTCCTCCTGCCCTGTTCGGCGGGACGCCGCTTCGGCGTCGTCCGCCCCGCTGGGGGAGACTGCGGGCGGGACAGAGTTCATGTCCGACGAATCCAGGGAGCCGCTCGATGAATCATCGAGTGCGGCTCGGGGCGGGCTGCGCAAATAGCATTCGACATTAGGGTAAGCTGCGCACTTGAAGATACTATGAGTCATTCTGGTATGTGAATACTTACGATGTCGCCGGACGCTTGGTTCTGTCCGACCACTCATTTCCGCCCTCTTCGGCGTTGGGGGAGTAGTCCGACGGAGGGGTCTTCCTTTTCCTCGACCCCTCGGCCTCCCCTGTTGGGGCGGCCTTCTTCTTTTTCGCTCCCCTCAATGGAGGGGGAGAGCTTCCTTGTTCCTCCTCCTCGTTTTCACGAGAGGAGGGCGTCGCATACTCGCCAGATGACGAGCTCGACACCACCACATTGCGGGCACTCTTTCGAGTCCCGGTGGTCTTCTTGTTCTCGACCTTCTTCTTCGGCACCACATAGGGCGCCGGAGCCAGCAGCTTCTCTAAGAGTGCTGGGGCTGGGTCTTCGGGCAGAGGAGCCGGACAGTTGATTGGTCCGGCTATCTTCAGCCACGCCTGTCAAGGGCAAAGGGGGGGTTTTTAGATCCCACATAGAGTTAATCTATGTAGAAAAGCTTAATGAACCTGTGAAAGATATAAATAGCCTACCTCGCCAGCGTTGCACTGCAAGCTATATCCGCGGTCCTCGGAAGCAGATGTGGGGCACTTGGCGCCTTTGGTTAGCACCTTCCAGACGTCTTCATACGTCGTGTCGAAGAGCCTATTGAGGGTTTGGTGCTGCGCCGTGTCGAATTCCCACAAAGTGAACTCTCGTTCTTGGCACGGGAGGATCCGGCGAACGAACATGACCTGGATGATGTTGACATGCCGGATGGGCTTGTTCATCAGGGACCGGATGCAAGTTTGCAGTCCGGTCACTTCTTCTTCGTTGCCCCATGATAGGCCCATCTCTTTCCAGGACATGAGCCGCGTGGGGGGTCCGGATCGGAACTCAGGGGCCGCGACCCATTTCGAGTCGCGTGGCTCGGTGATGTAAAACCACCCTGCCTGCCACCCCTTTAAGGACTCCACAAAGGAGCCATCGAACCAGAGTGCATTGGCCATTTTGCCGGCCATAGCACCTCCGCACTCCGCCTGGGTGCCGGACACCACCTTGGGCTTGACGTTGAAGGTCTGGAGCCAGAGGCCGAAGTGGGGGCGGATGCGGAGAAAGGCCTCACACACGATGATAAACGCTGAGATATTGAGGATAAAGTTCGGGGCCAGATCGTGGAAGTCCAGGCCGTAGTAGAACATGAGCCCCCGGACAAAAGGGTGAAGTGGAAAACCCAGTCCGCGGAGGAAATGGGGGAGAAAAACTACCCTCTCATGGGGCCTTGGGGTGGGAAGAAGCTGCCCCGCCTCGGGAAGCCGGTGCGGGATGTCCTTGGACAGATATCCGGCCTTCCTAAGCTTTTTGATTTGACCCTCCGTAACGGAGGAAACCATCCACTTGCCACCCGCTCCGGACATCGCTGGAGCAGGTTGGGGAAGAAAGAGCGAACTTGGGCGTTGGAGCTTGAGTGAGCAGGAGATGGATGGGCAAAGGAGGAAGAAGGCGTAGGTGAAAGAGGTGGATCTTTATCCCCTTATATAGGCTGATGCCGTTATGCGTCCCCACCTACCTAATAAAACTTGCTTGCCGCTCACACGCCGTGGTAAATGGCGCGGTTGGGTTACCCACGTCCGCATTAATGAGAATCTCGTTAAAAGGGGCACACTATCTCTGCTTCGACAAGACGTGCCAAGGAAACCGCCTCGTTGAACGTGCTGCGGTGGAACAACAAAAAATAATCCATACAGAAGGCTTGGTCGCAGTGTTATGACGCACTGCGGAATACGTCAGCAGATTTGATTTGTGTTTGTATTATTCTCTATATGGCAATACGTGGAAACTTGTTTTGCAGAGCTGGACACTATTTTTTGGTGTTTATTATCTTCTTGAAGAATTTGGAGGAGGAACCCGCCTTGCAATGCCGAAGACAATTTGCGCGCCAGACTCGTCGTCATTGAAGCCTGGTTCAGGGGCTACTGAGGGAGTCCTGGATTAGGGGGTGTTCGGATAGCCGAACTATATCTTCAGCCGGACTCCAGGACTATGAAGATACAAGATTGAAGACTTCGTCCCGTGTTCGGAAGGTTCTTTCCTTGGCGTGGAAGGCAAGCTAGGCGTGCGGATATTCAAGATCTCCTACCAATGTAACCGACTCTGTGTAACCCTAACCCTATCCGGTGCCTATATAAACCGGAGGGTTGTAGTCCGTAGGACGAACACATCATAACCATCATCATACCCATAGGCTAGCTTCTAGGGTTTAGCCTCCTTTATCTCGTGGTAGATCTACTCTTGTACTACCCATATCATCAATATTAATCTAGCAGGAGTAGGGTTTTACCTCCATTGAGAGGTCCCGAACCTGGGTAAAATAAAGTGTCCCTTGTCTCCTGTTACCATCCGACCTTGACGCACAGATCGGGACCCCCTACCCGAGATCCGCCGGTTTTGACACCGACAATAATCAAGTGATTCCAAAATCCCATCAGCATAGAGTTTTTTTCATGCGCTTTACACCAATATGACCTAAACGACAGTGCCACAAATGAGTTGCACTATCATTATTAACTTTGCATCTTTTGGCTTCAAGAATATGTGTATCACTACGATCGAGATCCAACAAACCATTTTCATTGGGTGTATGACCATAGAAGGTTTTATTCATGTAAATAGAACAACAATTATTCTCTAACTTAAATGAATAATCGTATTGCAATAAACATGATCAAATCATATTTATGCTCAACGCAAACACCAAATAACACTTATTTAGGTTCAACACTAATCCCGAAAGTGTAGGGAGTGTGCGATGATGATCATATCAATCTTGGAACCACTTCCAACACACATCGTCACTTCACCTTTAACTAGTCTCTGTTCATTCTGCAACTCCCGTTTTGAGTTACTACTCTTAGCAACTGAACCAGTATCAAATACCAAGGGGGTTAGTATGAACACTAGTAAAATACACATCAATAATCTGTATATCAAATATACCTTTGTTCATTTTGCCATCCTTCTTATCCGCCAAATACTTGGGGCAGTTCCACTTCTGGTGACCAGTCCCTTTGCAGTAGAAGCACTTAGTCTTAGGCTTAGGACCAGACTTGGGCTTCTTCACTTGAGCAGCAACTTGCTTGCCATTCTTCTTGAAGTTGCCCTTCTTCCCTTTGCCCTTTTCTTGAAACTAGTGGTTTCGTCAACCATCAACACTTGATGTTTTTCTTATTTTCAACCTTCGTCGATTTCAGCATCACGAAGAGCTTGGGAATTGTTTCTGTTATCCCTTGCATATTATAGTTCATCACGAAGTTCTACTAACTTGGTGATGGTGACTAGAGAATTCTGTCAATCACTATTTTATCTGGAAGATTAACTCCCACTTGATTCAAGCGATTGTAGTACCCAGACAATCTGAGCATATGCTCACTGCTTGAGCTATTCTCCTCCATCTTTTAGCTATAGAACTTGTTGGAGACTTCATATCTCTCAACTCGGGTATTTGCTTGAAATATTAACTTCAACTCTTGGAACATCTCATATGATCCATGACGTTCAAAACGTCTTTGAAGCCCCGATTCTAAGCCGTAAAGCATGGTGCACTTAACTATCAAGTATTCATCATATTGAGCTAGCCAGACGTTCATAGCGTCTGCATCTGCTCCTGCAATAGGTCTGTCACCTAGCGGTGCATCAAGGACATAATTCTTCTGTGCAACAATGAGGATAAACCTCAGATCAAGGATCCAATCCGCATCATTGCTACTAACATTTTTCATCTTAGTTTTCTCTAGGAACATATCAAAAATAAAACATACGGAAGCAACAACGCGAGCTATTGATCTATAACATTATTTGCAAAATACTATCAGGACTAAGTTCATGATAAAAAGTTCAATTAATCTTATTACTTAAGAACTCCCACTTAGATAGACATCCCTCTAATCATCTAAGTCATCACGTGATCCAAATCAACTAAACCATAACCGATCATCACGTGAAATGGAGTAGTTTTCAATGGTGAACATCACTATGTTGATCATATCTACTATATGATGCACGCTCGACCTTTCGGTCTCAGTGTTCCGAGGCCATATCTGCATATGCTAGGCTCGTCAAGTTTAACCTGAGTATTCTGCGTGTGCAAAACTGGCTTGCACCCGTTGTAGATGGACGTAGAGCTTATCACACCCGATCATCACGTGGTGTCTGGGCACGACGAACTTTGGCAATGGTGCATACTCAGGGAGAACACTTTTATCTTGAAATTTAGTGAGAGATCATCTTATAATGCTACCGTCAATCAAATCAAAATAAGATGGATAAAAGATAAACATCACATGCAAATAAAAGTGATACGATATGGCCATCATCATCTTGTGCTTGTGATCTCCATCTCTGAAGCATCATCACGATCTCCATCGTCACCTGCATGACACCATGATCTCCATCATCTTGATCTATATCAATGTGTCGTCACATGGTTGTCTCGCCAACAATTGCTCTTGCAACTATTGCTATCGCATAGCGATAAAGTAAATCAATTATTTGGCGCTTGCATCTTTATGCAATAGAGAGATAACCATAAGGCTTTTGCCAGTTGTCGATAACTTCAACAAAACATGATCATCTCATACAATAACTTATATCTCATCACGTCTTGACCATATCACATCACAACATGCCCTGCAAAAATAAGTTAGACATCTTCTACTTTGTTGTTGCAAGTTTTACGTGGCTGCTACGGGCTGAGCAAGAACCGTTCTTATCTACGCATCAAAACCACAACGATAGTTTGTCAAGTTGGTGTTGTTTTAACCTTCGCAAGGACCGGGCGTAGCCATACTCGGTTCAACTAAAGTTGGAGAAACTGACACCCGCCAGCCACCTGTGTGCAAAGCACGTTGGTAGAACCAGTCTCGCGTAAGTGTACGCGTAATGTCGGTCTGGGCCGCTTCATCCAACAATACCGCCGAACCAAAGTATGACATGCTGGTAAGCAGTATGACTTATATCGCCCACAACTCACTTGTGTTCTACTCGTGCATATGACATCTACGCATAAAACCAGGCTCGGATACCACTATTGGGGAACGTAGTAATTTCAAAAAAATTCCTACGCACACGCAAGATCATGGTGATGCATAGCAACGAGAGGGGAGAGTGTTGTCCACGTACCCTCGTAGACCGAAAATGGAAGCGTTATAACAACGCGGTTGATGTAGTCGTACGTCTTCACGGCCCGACCGATCAAGCACCGAAACTACGGCACCTCCGGGTTTTAGCACACATTCAGCTCGATGACGATCCCCGGACTCCGATCCAGCAAAGTGTCGGGGATGAGTTTCGTCAGCACGACGGCGTGGTGACGGTCTTGATGTTCCACCGTCGCAGGGCTTCGCCTAAGCACCGCTACAATATTATCGAGGATTATGGTGGAGGGGGGCACCGCACACGGCTAATAGATCTCAAGGATCAATTATTGTGTTTAGAGGTGCCCCCCTGCTCCGTATATAAAGGAGCAAGGAGGAGGGGGCGGCCGGAAAGGAGGAGGCGCGCCAGGGAGGAGTCCTACTCCTACTGGGAGTAGGACTCCCTCCTTTCCTTGTCCAACTAGGAGAGGAGGGAGGAAGGGAGAGAGGAGAGGAAGGAAAGAGGGGGCGTCGCCCCCCTCCTTGTCCAATTCGTACTAGAGGGGGAGGGGGCACGCGGCCTGCCCTGGCCGCCCCTCCTCTGCTCCACTTTGGGCCTATGAGGCCCATTAACCCCCCGGGGGGTTCCGGTAACCCCCCGGTACTCTGTTCTATATCCGATAACCTCCGGAACCATTCCTGTGTCCGAATATAGTCGTCCAATATATAAATCTTTATGTCTCGACCATTTCGAGACTCCTCGTCATGTCCGTGATCACATCCGGGACTCCGAACAACCTTCGGTACATCAAAACATATAAACTCATAATGAAACTGTCATCGTAACGTTAAGCGTGCAGACCCTACGGGTTCGAGAACAATGTAGACATGACCGAGACACGTCTCCGGTCAATAACCAATAGCGGAACTTGGACGCTCATATTGGCTCCTACATATTCTGCGAAGATCTTTATCGGTCAGACCGCATAACAACATACGTTGTTCCTTTTGTCATCGGTATGTTACTTGCCCGAGATTCGATCGTCGGTATCTCAATACCTATTTCAATCTCGTTATGGGAAAGTCTCTTTACTCGTTCCGTAATACATCATCTCGCAACTAACTCATTAGTTACATTGCTTGCAAGGCTTAAGTGATGTGCATTACCGAGAGGGCCCAGAGATACCTCTCCGACAATCGGAATGACAAATCCTAATCTCGAAATACGCCAACCCAACATGTACCTTCGGAGACATCTATATAGCTCCTTTATAATCACCCAGTTACGTTGTGACGTTTGGTAGCACACAAAGTGTTCCTCCGGCAAACGGGAGTTGCATAATCTCATAGTCATAGGAACATGTATAAGTCATGAAGAAAGCAATAGCAACATACTAAACGATCGGGTGCTAAGCTAATGGAATGGGTCATGTCAATCACATCATTCTCCTAATGATGTGATCCCGTTTAATCAAATGACAACACATGTCTATGGTTAGGAAACATAACCATCTCTGATTAAAGAGCTAGTCAAGTAGAGGCATACTAGTGACAATATGTTTGTCTATGTATTCACACAAGTATTATGTTTCCGGTTAATACAATTCTAGCATGAATAATAAACATTTATCATGATATAAGGAAATAAATAATAGCTTTATTATTGCCTCTAGGGCATATTTCCTTCAGCCACGACAATAATGGGACGACCTCATGTTCTATATCTTGCACAACATCAAGGAAGTTGAGGAAGTGTGGATGAGGTAATACCACTACACCATTCCTTTATGTCTTTCCCATCATCTTGTTCTATGTTCACTTTGTCCCGGTCCAACACCGCTCTTATTTTTTTAGTGATTTCGTTCAAGAGGAATGGACGGGAATGAATCCTCCTACTAAGGCGGAGGCACTTACTCTTCTCCGTCATGGAAACCCTGGACGTAAAAGTTTTGTTTCTTGGTTCATGGAGAAAGTAATTTTCCACACTCCCCTATTAAATACCTAATTCAACATTTATTAGTTAACCAAACTAATGCAGGCAACAATTTCAATTATACTTGTAGGGAAAAGATCCGAACATATCTATGGATGACGAATTGAGATGGGTTTCCATGGTTTTGACCCTGCCGTCATGACATGTAAAAAGTATGATATGAATCGGTATCGCTTCCATACAGAGGAGCACCAGAAGAGCCGGCCCGATCCCAAAACTATAAATACCGGAGTGTACACCCCCGATCAAAATTCTGTAGACTACTACGGAAGGGTACAAAATATATACGAGATTAAATTCCGCAAGGGGCGCGAGACCCTAAGTCTACCTGTGTTCAAATGTCGTTGGTTCGATCCGCGGGAGGGGGTGAAACATATGCCTTCCATTGGTTTGGTCGAAGTTAAACCACCAACCGTCTATGCCGGACCCAATCTCTTCATTGAGGCTACCCAGGTATATTATTTGCCTTACCCATTCCAGAAAGGGTACCTAATGGGTTGGGAAGTTGTATTCAAGGTGTCGCCACATGGTAAGCTACCGGACCCGAATGAAGACGATTACTACAACATTAACCCCATGACATACGAGGGAGTGTTCTATCAAGAGCAACCTGATGATGGTGGTGTGGTTAGAAACGATGACGCTAGACCATCGGGTGATGATGATGTGGATCCAAACGACGACGATGCACGGAATCATGGTGAGACCATTGTCAATGAAAATGACAAACTTATGCTAGAAAAGTTAAACGAAGACGCTGACGACAAGGAAGAGCCTCCACCTCCGTCAGACAACGAAGATGATATGATTGATAGTGATGATGAGACCGATCGAGAAAGAGGTTACAACAGTGATGATTCGTATGGGTTCTAGCAGATGTACATTCCAAGTCTTTTTTTTGCATATGCATTTTTATTAATATGTTTATTATTCCTTATTATTACGCCTTTTCCTTCATTTCATTAATTTACTAATTGCTTATTCTTTTTTCAATGCAGGTTCGTGGAATATGGGCAAGGGGAAGGCCGACGGCGTGGGTTTCCTACGCAAGGTCGTCGGCCTGCCTAGTCGGAGTGGTCGAGCATGTAATCCTCCCCACGTCTACTTGACGATGACTCCTCACAGTGAGGTCGAGGGAGAGGTGCCCCTAGAGGAGGAGGGGGCGGAGGGAGAGCCCCTAGAGGGCGAGGTGGTGGGGGGAGAGCCACTACAGGGGTTCGCGGCCAGAAAGAGCGCACCCTCACTGACTTAGGAGTGTTGTCTTCGAGGCCCTCCTCTAGTGAGGTACCCTCTGGCGAGGAGGAGGAGGAGGACGAGGAGGAGGAGGAGGAGGAGGTGGAGGAGGAGGCAGGCGAGGAGGAGGAGGGGGAGGAGGTTGGGGATGGGGAGGCAGGCGGGAAGGAAGGTGGTGGCGGGGATGATTGTGGTGGTGGGGATGATGGTGGTGGCGGGGAGGGGGTTGGCAACAAGGGGTGGCTGTGTGGTAACGCAAAGCTACAAAGCAGATTCCTGCCACCGAGGAGCAGAAGTGGCTCATTGAGCCCACGGGGAAAGAGTAAGTGGCACTTTATAATAATTTCATTATTTTGCTTGTCACATGTTCATTCTGGTTGTTATTTATTTTGCTTGTCACATGCTAATTGTTCATTCTTTTGCAGCAACTGGATATATTCTAAAGGGGTCCATATTCCCAACAGCCTCATCCCCGTCTTGCTGAAGTTACACTGGCCGGGGTTGTACTGCCCGGATCCAGTCAGGCACCCGGACCATCCGGTTTTGGACACTAGCTGGGACCACTGGGAAGCGGCCCTCCACGCGGACCATGGGACCCATGCCAATGCCGTGATCACTACTTTCTGGGTGAGTTCTCTTCAGAAGCACAAGTCCATTCTAGTTTCGTGAATGATTTAACTTATGGCTTATTCCATTCTTGTTTCATGCATTATTGTAGAAATTCTATCGAGTTCTTTCGGAGCACAGGGCTAGAGTCGACCAGATCATGCTGCGCCAATGCAAGAAGAAGGCCCGCCAGATGCAGTACGAGGTGCGCTATGTGGCCATCTCGACATACTATCACGACGCTCTTGGTGTGAAGATGACCAAGGAAGAAGCGCGGAGGATGGGCATTACCTTGGAGAGGCCCGAGTTCTTGGCGGTAAGTATAAAAGATTTTTCATTCCGATGTTTGTGGTACATTTCACCGTTCCGTGTTGACATGTCATCATGCTTTCATTATGTAGGTGTGTCCAAATTGGTGTTATGGAAAAGACGAGTCCTGGGCGGCATTGGTGGATCCTTGGTGTGATGAGGCTAGAGCCTGGGCGGCTACGAGAATGAAAAACAAGGCTAACCGAGGGAAGGAGGGAGTACATGCTCAGGGAAACCGAAACCACTTTCTCCACAAGACACTTAATGTATGACTAACCCCATTAAACATTCTTCTTCTTCTATTTACCGTCACTTTCTTATGTATGAGTAACCTCTGTTTGGTGGTGCAGGAGGAGAAACTGAAGCGGCCGCTCTCACACATGGAGGCGTGGGAGATCGCCCATACGCGAAAGGACACCAAGCCTAGCGAGCCCAAGTAGTACGAAAAGAAGACCGCATAGAGGAAGAAGGCCTACTCTGATGGGTATCTGAGGTTACATCCTGACACACCTGACCCATCATGTCATACTGTAGGCCTACCTGGAGTACACACGCCAGGAGACCATGGCGTGGCACGAGAGCCTTTATGCATACCTTGAGCAGAGGGATCGCCAGATGCAGCACACACTTTTCAAGAAATGGCGGCCGGCAGGTGTCCTCAATTGCAACCAGCACAAGGTCCTCCAGCACAACCAAGGCTGCTGACCTTTGAGGAGTTTGTGGCACAAAACGCTGGCCCCTTGCCGGTTAGTTCATCCCCAATCTATTCACCCAAAGAATATCATGCCTTTCAACACACTCATATATCCCGTTAATATGTCTTTTCAACATCCAGGGAACCGGTGGATCAACTGTTGGCGGTGGTCTTCGCAGCACTCCCGAGTCATGGAGCCCGACCACTCCGATCCACGGAGGCGGAGGTGGAGGCGGTCTTGGCGGTAGCGCTGCCGCTAGCAGTGACGACCTGGGCTTCGGCGGTCTTGGCGGTGACGACCTCCGCGGTGCTCGACGTCCTGGCGCTTAAGACTTTCGGTTACTTGTGTGCTTATGCTTATGTTTCTTTAGATGACTTGTATGTGGTGATGATGATCCTTTAGTTGACTTGTGTGTGGTGATGATGATCCTTTAGATGACTTGTGTGTGGTTATGATGATCCTTTCGGTTACTTTTGATGGTCCTTTGTGATGATGCTTATGCATATATTGTTGTGACGGTGCCGGATGATACCTATGTGTTCTATATGTGCATTTCCATCATATATATTTGTTGTATATTTGAATTGAATTGATCTGAAAAGAAACAGGAAAAAGGAAAAAAATCAAATGCAAACTATGCCGACGGCTGGCGCAAGTGCCCAGTTGCTAACACGTGGCAGCTATGCCGACGGCCTAGCCGTCGGCGTAGTTTCAAACTAGGCCGACAGCTAGGCCGTCGACATAGTTGCCTCATGTCAGCAACTGGGCACTCCTGGGGCAGGGCTATGCCGACGGCCTAGTCGTCGGCGTAGTTTCAAACTAGGCCGACGGCCGGGCCGTCGGCATTGCCCCGCCCCAGGAGTGTCCACTTGCTGAACGTGGCAAGGCTATGCCGACGGCCTAGTTGTCAGCGTAGTTTCAAACTAAGCCGACGGCTAGGCCGTCGGCATAGCCCTGCTTCTAGGAGTAACGCCTGCTCGCCACGTGGCGAGCAGCCGTTGGTCAGCACTTGACGGCGGCCGCCGTTAGGCAGTAACGTTGCCGACGGCCAAGGCCGTCGGCATAGATGTACGGACACTGTCGGGATAGGGCCTATGCCGACGGCCTCCCGGGCTACGCCGACGGATATGTTGCCGACGGCCCTATGCCGACTGGGGCCGTCAGCATAGGTCTGTCCCGACGGCCAGTGGCCGTCGGCATAGGGTGCGATTCCGGTAGTGACACAACCAAACCTTTCAACAGCTCGACGAAAAAAGTCCAATCTCCGAGGTTTATCCTTTTTGTGATCAACATGCGCGTTTACAGGAACACTCTAGTATTGTGTGAGTGGCGTATCCACGTTATAATTGTGGGGTCAGCTGATCCACGGCTATTTTGCTAATCCTTCATATAGATGTGTGTATTCATATAATTTTAGAAAATCATGTAAATTATGTGATAGTCTTCTCTTTGCCCCCACAGATTTATTGTTTTGGAGCGCGTGCCCGTTTACATGGCGTGCGGTCTCATGTATTTATCTATGTAAATCCCTTATGGATAAAATGATTTGGCACTGTAAAAAATGTTGGGAAACGTTGCATGGAAAACAAAAAAAATACGCACACGCAAGATCTATCCATGAAGATGCATAGCTACGAGAGGGGAGAGTATGTCTATGTACCCTCGTAGACCGTTAAGCGGGAGCGTTTATCAACGCGGTTGATGTAGTCGAGCACCTTCGCGATCCAACTGATCAAGTACCGAACGTACGACACCTTCGCGTTCAGCACACGTTCAGCGAGGGAGTGCACACCAGCCCACAAGGCATTCCTCTGGTATCCCAGAGTGGCATGATTTCATAGTCGAAGGAATATGTATTTGACATTAAGAAAGCAATAGCAATAAACTGAACGATCATATGCTAAGGTAACGATTGTGTCTTGTCCATCACATCATTCTCTTAATGATGTGATCTCGTTATCAAGTGACAACACATGTCCATGGTTAGGGAAACCTTAACCATCGTTGATCAACGAGCTAGTCTACTAGAGGCTTACTAGGGACACGGTATTTGTTTATGTATCCACACATGTATTTAAGTTTTCGATTAATACAATTATAGCATGAATAATAAACCTTTATCATGAACAAGAAAATATAATAACAACTTTATTATTGCCTCTAGGGCATATTTCCATCAAAGAAATCATGAACAAACTAAAACTAAAGGATTCAAGAAAGGAAAAGTCCCCCTCCCTTTTTTAATTTTTTCAAATTCATGAATGATTTTTTAAATTTTAATATATTCGAATTTCATGGTTTTATAATTTTTATTTTAGATTTACCTACAATATTAAACTCGATAAGAGTTTTTAATTCAATATGTTGACACGCGTGAACATTTCTGAAACTCATGAGCACATTTTAAGTTCATTACGTTTATTAAAATCATGAGAATTTTCAACATCCATGAACATTTTGAAAATTTGAAACTAATTTTAAAACTTGAAAAATCACATATTTTGTAAATACTTTTTAAAAATTCACAAAGTTATTTTTATAGATTTGCGAACATTTCTCAAATTTTTTATGAAATTTGTTTACAATAATATATTGTTTAACGTCAAAGATCGGTAGTCCATTTTTTTGGACCAGGATGTACCGATTTTTTGAAGCTGGTTCTTTTTTGGAGCGAGCATCAGTTTTTCCCTCAAGCGGGAGCTCTAAACGCGGGAGTTCTGGTCCGGCCCAGCAGAGTGTTATAGCAAGCTCCTTGTTAACAACAATAATACTATGTTTGCCTATTTTTTTACTATGTTATTCCATAAAAAACAATAATAATACTACGCAGGCAAGCAGCCTCTAATCGAACACCAAACGACGCCAGCAAGGTTACACCCCCGGGGAGGCCCACACGCCAGTCACCATGAAGGTCCTGTTAGGCTGAGCACTGGCCTAGCTAACCACACTCAATTGTAGAAGATGTAATGTGAGGTGTTTGTACCTGACGCCACATGGGAGCTCTTTGCAAATTTCTGATATTTTGCGTATTAAAATAAAAGGTGAACTTTTGGTCCCTCTACAATTGCCAATGTAAAATCGGTCCCTCAAGTCCAATACCAGAAATTTGTTCTCCCTCAAGATAAAAAAACATCTAAATCATGTCTAGTTTGCCATTTTGAAAGCAGATTTAATGATGACATGGTCACAATTTCACACACGTATGTAGCAACACAATTAGCAGATAAAGTTGGCTAAAAGGAGGAACAGAGAGATATCTAAAAACCAAAGTTAAAAAAACCACAACTAGTTAGAAGATCATTGAGGAAAACAAATCAAAAAGTCAGAGAAATAGGAGATATATGCTGAATTGTCCTTTAGCATAATGAAAGTTTATTCATAATAACTTCTATAATAAATATTTGCAAGAAAATATTGGGGATGAAGAAAATGGGAATCAAAAAAGTTAAGGAAGTTGTAGAAACATCACTAAAAATGGGAATTTTGTTTCAAAAAACATTGAACAAAATCTTTGGTCTTTTTACGAAGTTACATGGCTTGCTAGAATTATAGAATATTTATGATTGTATTGCATCTCTTGATCCTAAAATGCTTACTAACTTTAATAGAATATTTATGTTATGGTTTTCCTAAATTTCTGGCCTTTTGGGTTGTTTCCATTTTCCTATACATTTTGTATGGCAATTTTTTATGTTTGATCTGGCTGCTATGTGTGAAAATACAACCACATTATAGTCAAGACAGCCTTTAGCGGATAATGGGGTCAATCTAGATGGGTTTGACATGTGAGGAATCCAAGAGTTTATGGTGTTAGAACTAAGTGGTTGTTTGGATAATGGAGATTAGGGATAAGATTATAGAAAATGCGTTTTCAGCTTATTTCTAGGAAAACCAGTTTTATCTACTATTTTGTGAATAACCGGTTTATAGAAAACTATGTTTGGTAAGCCCAGCTGCTGGTTGCGGACGACGGCAACGTCTTTCAACTGGGGACTCGCCGTGAGCGCACGGCAGCAGCCGCTTTCCCTCGACGACTCGCCGCGCGCGGACGACGGCATCGACCGCTTCTTCTTGACGACTCCGGCTACGCGCACGGCGGTGGCTACTTCCCCTCGCCAACACGGCACATGCACAGCAGTGAACGCTTCCACTCGGCCCGCGCGAACGGCGACATCCGCTTCCATCGACGTACAGGCCGACGGTAGAGAGCTGATGCTCAGTGTCAATTTGCATGCTCGCCGGCCATCCAAGCTCCTAATTAATCTAAAATCAGCGCTAATGGATTTGTTGCGAAAGAAGTGGAACTAGAAAAAATCAGTTGCGGTGGGTTTCTACGATCGTGTTTTCCCAAAAACAACTATTAGTCGTTTTTCACAAAACGCAGATTCCTGGTTTTGTGGAAACCAAATCCTGCTTATCCATATTTTTGATGGAAAGCCCAAACATGGTTTTAGTTTGTTAGGCGGTTATGCGAGTCTACGGAAAACTAGTACGGATAAAACTGTGTATCCAAACAAGGCCTAAGAGTCCGAACCATACTTGACTTTTCATCAACAAGCCAACAAAGTTTTTTTTTCTTCGTTTAGAAATACATAAACAAAGTATCTTGCTTAGGAAGACAAAGGTATCCAAGGCCACAGAGCTCCTTATCCAAATTTTCTACCAGAGAGCAATAAAATTTGGAAATAATAAATCAATAAACGTACGTATTATGGCGTAGCAGAAGCGCGCAGGGACGTAGGGCATGCATGCATCACGGCGCTACGCAGGAGATGCGCCCCCCTCGCGCCCCCCGGCGCGATCGAAGGGATGGGAAGCGTGCGGCGCCATTTTTAGCATGTGCATGCAGCTGGCCACCTACGTACGTAGCCACGTCGGCCGGCATTCAAGCTGACCTGCAAAGTTTTAATGGACGCCATGCTGCCATGTCCGGTGAAGAAACGGAGGGGGACACACCACGCTCCTGCACGCTTATCACGCGCCTGCTGCATGCCCTGCCCGATCTCACCCTTGCATCGCAGAGTATAAGATATAGTATATGTGTGCGCATATATGGGATTTTGCTGTTTATTATGTTGCAGACCAGGATTACAATGGCAGAAAGAGAGAAACAAACCTGGAGCCTCTGGGTTTCAGATGTGCAGCCAAAATGAAGCTTTTTTCACAAACAGAGGCACACAGTTAGGGCGTGTTTGGTTGCCGTGTGCTACAGTACCCGCATTGCATACATTTCTCCACCCAACCTGGCTATGCAAATGCAGCCTCACATGCATCATATGCATGTTGTTTGGTTGCCTGCATGCCCTCTTACCTGCATGGGCTGAACCACACTGTCTGCTGTTTGGTTGCCTGCATGTTAGTCCACAAACCCAAGGCATGGTGTTTGGTTGTATGCAATGTCTGATGTGTGGTAACCTCTTTGGCTAGTTGGGGAGGTTACCACCACACTTCGGCAGCACACATCATAAGCACAACAGAGTATAAACAGAGCATCAACTAGCATAATTCAAATATAAGCAGTACCACAGATATAACAGTTCAACGCATAAAGCATAAACATGTTCAAAGCAGACTCGATAGTACGCTCGAAAGAGGTGGCCCGGCCCTACTCCTTGGCGGCGAAGGCTTCGTTGTGCTTCCCGCACTTGTTGACGACCTCAATGCCATCGTCGTCGAAGATGATGACCTTGAGGGTGTCGGGAGTGAGGAGCTTGAACATTACCATGTAGCCGATCTAGATCTGATGAACGGCTGCGTAGGTGGCCCAACCCTGATCCAGGTTCATCCTGCCGTTCATCAGCTTGACCGTCACCTTCTAGGAGCAGCCGGTGTTGTCCCTGAGCTTGAACTCCGTCGGCACCGCGACGAAGTGCTTGGTGAAGTCCAGGGGCTTGGGGATGCACTCAAGCTTCGTTGCAAGGATGACCTTGCAGAAGTGAGTTGGGCCATCCTCTTGATGGTAGTGGCCGTAGTTCGGCGCTTGTTGCTGGGGTGCTCCTCCATGCCCTCGTCGTCGCCACCCTCAGACGTCTTCAGTTCTTCCACGGCGGTGGGCGGCAGTTCAACCTCGTCGGGCATTGGGTGAAGGGGCTGCTTGCCCTTGCTGTCAACGGCCGGGGGCACCTCCGTGCCCATCTCATTGTTATCCTCGATCTGCACACAAGTCACGGAGTCATGCATTGCACAGAATTCATGGCTAATTCAAGAGCTTGTAGTTAAAACGGCATGACTGTCACTCTTCTCCTCCTCTCCATCCCCCCTATATTTACTCACCCTGCCCACCACTATTTACCCACCCCCTCTCTTCTCTCACTGTCAACCTTCCTCCTCCCCATCGCCATGAGCTCTAGCTCCAGCTCGAACGCCAACCCCTTCCCTTGGGGTATTAGCTGGAGGGCCTTCTTCCTCGGGTGGACGGCTGGTGACCGAACCAAGTTCGAGAACACCATGGAGGTGTGCTCGAACTTCGGCTCCATGCTGGACATGCAGAACAAATCTAATGCCGTGCTCATGAAGGCCACTAAAGAAGAGCTGAAGACGTTGATTCCTGACCCAGCGAAGGGCGCGATGGTAGTTGACATCATTCGCTGGGCCATGAATCAGGCCGTCTTTGACGACCCTAAATAGAGGAAGAAGTGGTACAAGTACAAGACCTACTGGGCTCCTAATGACCGCCATGCCGCAGTGTACTGGGAGACGGCTATCCCGCCGCCGGCGGTCATCGGCGGGGAGCCTAAGGAGGAGGAAGAAGAGGCGGTGCACATGCCAGCTAGGGCGCCAGAGCCAATCCGTCCTACCTGGCAGATCGACCTCGACTCCGCCGAGGATGACCCGCCGGCCCGCACGGCGATGAAGAAGAAGATGAAGGCCAGCGGCTCGACCAGCCGCTCCGCACGCCGGTGACGGCCGCCGCGGTCAGCCGGTGTCCGTTGTGTACCCCTTTCCCCCTATTCCCCTATCCCCCAATCCTGAAATCTACCTTATGCCTTCCGATCTTGCATGTATGAACTCGTATGAACTACCCCTATGCTTATCTACCTCTA